>HG995350.1:6267716-7467716 GCA_905333045.1 Lysandra bellargus | reverse complement strand
TTCCTCAATGCTTTTCCCGACCGCCGTCGAAAGCTAATACTAGATGCAACAATAAGTTCACACAATACAATCCACACTTTTCCTACAAAATAGATGCGAAGTTTGTCTATCTGTTTATCTGTTAAATTGCCTGTCTGTCTATTAAAACTAACAACATTTTCTTACGAAATTTGGTATCGACCACATAATAATTATTATGAAGATATTGTGAGGCACGAGAAAGGCCAACATCTTCATCATTGTTCACTATCACTATCACTATCACTATCACTATCACTATCACTATCACTATCACTATCACTATCACTATCACTATCACTATCACTATCACTATCACTATCACTATCACTATCACTATTGTTCACTATCATAAATGAAAATTTGTTAGTTTGTCACTCGTTTTTATTTGCCTAACTGCCGTACTCAGAGAGACGAATATTAACTACTTATTTGTAACTAAACGAAATTTTTGACACATGGGGCCTACGCCAAAATCTTCATTTAATTAGAGTTTTTTCTTATTTCTTTTAATTTCTTCTTAAATTAACTTTGTCTCGGGTCCCAAGATGGATTTTTGTCCTTTAGGCACCTTGAGATATCAAAGACTTTTATGTGATAAGCCGACACAAAAGATGCAGCGGTGGAAATGATCTTTGGTACAATCTAGAATTTTATGTAACATCGGCGTCATCAACGGATTATACAGCTGCAGTAATCGTAAGTGTCACCCGGAGTGATATATACGACGCCTCTCGCTGCGTTACCTTATTTTACTGACAAATCATACTCGCACATTTCACATCTAAATATTGATTGAAAATTTTATGACGTCATAAACTCGTGTCTGCCTTTATTCTAATTTTAGCTGTTTTTTTTACCCGACTACCGCGATGCCAAAAGGAAGAGGTTATGATTTTAGCACTCTGTGTTTGTATGTGCCACCGTAACGACTTAACTACTGGTCTGATTTTAACAGTTGAGTTGTCAATTGAGTAGTAATGTAGCCAAGGAAGATAGGCTATTATAATTTTCGATTTCCACATAGTATTATTACTATTGAGTATTGAGTCGGTTATATCCGTAAATATTAAAAACTATATGACGAAGGTCTTAGGGAAAAAGGTAGCTTAAAGAAGTAAACTACATAAAAAATAGTTATGAGTTATGACTTATGGCTGTTACTACTAAAAGATTGTTTTAAGATTCTAATATCAAAACTTTGTTTAAAAATGTCCAGAATCTCATACCCACATATAAAATCTTTACGACACATCATTAGTAATTTTAATATTCCATTAAAATCGATCGAGTCTGGCACTCCTTAATGATAAGCGGTGTGATGAGGATTGACAGGCTCAAACTTACCAGTCATTGGAATATTTCAAACTTTGATATTGTTATGATATTCAAGTTGATTTTGCCAATACCTAGTAAGGTACACACAGTATAACTAGTGAGTTATCCAAACATTAAAAAGAGTTTTCTGTATCGTAAGGGGTCTAAAACTACTGGATATATTCTATTATCTATACTTTATATTATAAAGCGGAAGAGTTTATTTGAACGCGCTAATCTCCGGAACTACTGGTCCGATTTGAAAAATTATTTCAGTGTTAGATAGCCTATTTATCGAGAAAGGCTATAGGTTATATTTTATTACGCGAATAAATAGAGGAAAATGTGGAAAAAACGAGGGAAATTATTTGAAACGGCTTATCTCACGAACTACTGGAGCAATTTTTCTGTTATTTGGCACAGATAAGAAGTGGACCACGCGAAAGATCATCTAAGGATATTTTGTGGACTAATTTGTCTCTGAAATATCTAATTAACGCGGGCGAAGCCGCGCGGAACGTATAAAAGGCACATATAATATTATGGAGAGTAATATTATACTTTTTGTGTTTCATATTATACCTATAGCAAATGTTTGTACGTTTATTTTTTAATTATTGTGTTAGGTTGAGTTTAGAAAAAATATTCAGCTGGTAGCTGTTGTGAGTTGAGCAGATTTAAAACTAGATCCTACAATTATTGCCATCTCTAGACGTAGAGAGCGTCCAGACAAATAAAAATTTGGCACACACTAGAACAAAAATTAACCTTGTTAAGACAGTATTCATTAAATTAGTGTACATTTACAAGCTAAGAAAGTAGAACAATTTGAATCTATAAGCGTTAAACACCCGTCCAATTTAGTCTTATTAAAATTGTCATCAGCAATGCTCGCAATGATTTGCAGCTATTATACATTCCATTCAACAATATTTTACCTATGAGTCGCCAGCGTGACCCTTAAGACAGTATGTCATAAGATTCAAATCAGAGGAGAAATATCTGTAGACTGCAATCTAGAAAATTCTTTCAGCGTGTTGCAACAGTTCGCAATAAACGCTTATTTCATTACGTTTCTCGTTCAGCTGCGCCCTGAATAATTTCAAATTAGATGGTTGATTAGAATTTGTTGTAAAGCCATGTACTTTCAGAGAAATTGATTTATGAGTGGACTGTAGATGACGGACCTACGTTACTTGGTCGGGTTATGTTAAATCAATGTTAGTCGTGGTCTGTCCGATAACCCGAACGAACTTTGATAGTAAATAAGCAACTGATACTAATATTTTAAAGGCGGAGGGTCATGTATGTATGCTTCACACTAAAAACTATTGAACAGTTTTTATCTAATTTTACGGATAAAGTACAATGTTCCCGTGAGTTAAAATAATGTGCTGTTCGCCAGTTCTGTAATACTTGAACTTGTCTTGAGTCTTGACACGCTACCACGTGTTTAAATATAATTAAATAAACCAATAATGGGTACGAAAAGTAAGACCCTAAGCTAAACTCCAGAATCTTCATTGCAATTTGACGGTTAAGATGCTAATATTTTTTAATAATTCCTACGAAGAAACGATGGCTGGTTGATTTAATTAAAAGCAATACTCAATATAAGGGCTTAATATATTACAAACCACCGTTTTTTGGTATGAATCAATAAAAAGTATAAGCATTTTTACCGCCAAATTGTAAATAATCTTTGGAATACAGATAGCAGGGCCACCGGTCTCTCACCAATTTTACAACACATACAAATGGTCTCCGGTAAAATCACCATTTTGAAAGCCCAAGGGCCACCCTAATCTCAACAGCTTTATCTCATACACCCCACTAGTTTTGGTGAAATTTTCAAGTGTCCCAAACATCAAATGGATGGAAGGTTTCCCTTGGTCTCGTGATGGATGGCTTGTACGAACGTTTTGACGTTAATAGGCTGTGCGTATGGAGCGTAGAGCAAGAATAGAAGTGGCAGAGGTTGTCCAAAACAAGTCTTTTCTGTCAATTTGACAGTGTCAAATACCAATACTTTCTGCGAATGTGTGATCTCAGGTCAGGTAATTAGAAAGAAGAGAAAACGGATATTTTAGATCAGCGGGGCTAATATGGTCATATTTAGAAATTCCCCTCAATCAATTCAGCAAGTGAATTATTGTCAAAACTGTCAAATTGACAAATGTCAAATTAGTACGAATTACTAGAGGTGAATTGCAAGCAGAGTGACCGTCTTGCGATTTAAAAACAATGAATCATAATATTATCATTCATAATAATATGATTCTCCAAAGCGACCATTTTAGCCCCGCAGAAGACATCATCTTGACAGAATTTTTTTGACGTGGGAGAGCCATGCTTCGGCACGAATGGGCCGGCTCGACCGGAGAAATACCACGTCCTCACAAAAAACCGGCGTGAAACAGCGCTTGCGCTGTGTTTCGTCGAGTGAGTGAGTTTACCGGAGGCCCAATTCCCTACCCTTTTCCCTTCCCTACCCTTCCCTACCCTCCCCTATTACCCCTTAAAAGGCCGGCAACGCACCTGCAGCTCTTCTGATGCTGCGAGTGTCCATGGGCGACGAAAGTTGCTTTCCATCAGGTGACCCGTTTGCTCGTTTGCCCCCTTATTGCATAAAAAAAAAGAATTATTTGCAATATCTACCAACCTCATTCAACTATTTGCTCGTTAGTATTATTGTTATTTTTTAATTATGTCTACGTACTTTACTTAAATTAAAATAAGTTACTTCCTAGTCGTATCCTCATGGCTGAGGGACGTGACCACCAAAATTAGCTAAAATAACATACTAGGTAGACCTAAATAATTAAGTGGGTCTTATCAAACCCAGGCCCCAGCCAACAGATTAAAAATTATTACCTTACTAACATTGACCAGATGAGACATAACCTGACTAAAAATTAATTTTCGTGATTCGTCTCTCTTTTAATCTTTAATTTAACTTAGGTATTTATAAGTTACAAACTATATAGATAGTTTGTAGTGCCATATCTACTCGTTTTCTAATCTATGGTACAGTCGTGCGTTGTGTTATTAGACGCGTGAAATGCACTTTTTCCCGCTACACCCCAGCGATGTGATTGTACAATTATTGTTGACTCACTCCCTCTTGTGATGATGAAAGGGATATTTATTTATACGACGAAATACAAAATAATTTTCGATACGATTTAAGGAATAACAATATACCGGACTATAATCGAATTTCATGTTTATAAAATATACTATAGTTTAACTATAGACGATGCGAGACGTCCGCAACACTGTTACGCCAAGATTCGTTTACCGCTAACCATACATTTTTCCGGTATAAAAAGTGTCCTATCTCCTTTTTCGGGATTCAAAGTATCTTCACATCTCAGCAAAATCGGTTCAGCGGTTTGGGCGTGAAGAGGAAACAGACAGACACACTTTCGCATTCATAGTATTAGTATGGATAGTAAGTATTCTTAAGGTACTACTCCTTAAAATATAATAGTAAGACCTTAAGCTTGATTCTTCTTAAAGATAAAGATATGTCTCCGAACCGATTTCACATAACGATGAAATCAGTTTGAAGACAGATCTAACGATAACCACGTCCAATATGTGCTATGTCCGCCAGCCGCGTCGAAATACCATGCTATGGAACAGTAACTGACTCAAAAATGGTTCCACGAAATGCAGACCAAAGTCGACTAGTCGGTCATACTATTTTCTTCACGCTAGCTACGTGTTTATAGCTATAAATTAATGTACTGCCATAAAATATATATTTTTTTATTTCTACTGTGTGCAAATTTTTGTTATTCTTATGGATAACTCGTGTTTTGTTTTTTCTGTCGTTAAGGTTTTTATGGATCCTTTTGTATTTCTTATTTATTTTTGTTTTTTAACCGACTTCCAAAAAGGAGGTTTTTTACGTAATACGTACATGATCAGAGAAGTTGATTCCTATGCAGGTCGGGGACTTACGTAGTTTGGTTGCGTTACGTCAAACCCAGCTGACAGATCACAATTAACATTGAATTGACATATTCGACCAAATAACGTTGGTGTAACAACTGCATAGGAATCAATTTCCTCGATGGTACATGTAATGTTTGAAAATTTAAATTAAGATTTGATTTATTTATTTATTTTATGACAGAAATTGGAGTCATTCTTAATAGGTCCACAGCCTACGAATAATCGGCGTAAAATCGTTCACCTAAATATTGCAAATGTATTGAAATGTGTACCTAAGGTACACATTTTTTACAAGTATTGTAGAGCATATTTTTGACGGAGTTACTTTTCCTTAGTTTTTATTATTC
This sequence comes from Lysandra bellargus, assembly GCA_905333045.1. Classification (NCBI taxonomy): domain Eukaryota; kingdom Metazoa; phylum Arthropoda; class Insecta; order Lepidoptera; family Lycaenidae; genus Lysandra; species Lysandra bellargus. The sequence goes on along the minus strand of HG995350.1, from coordinate 7,462,071 downwards.
GTTGCCCACAGCCCACTCACTGTATGAGATCTCGTTCTATACAGCATTGTATTTCCATGAGTGTCCGTAAAAAATCAATCAGACGAACATTCTCGAATTAGCTCTTATCAGATCTCCGCCCACAGCTGTCAGAACGAAATAAATATGTTATTACAGATCACACCACACTCTATCTGATACCGACTAATCTCCATTACAATTAAGTTCCAGATACCATGACAATCGGTTTCGGACATTACCTATAGGTGGAATGGTGTTTTGGAATGTCACACGGTCATTTCTAAGCTAAGAACTTTCTAATTTTGATACTTTATTTCTCTTTATTGCTATTTAAGAACCAATATTGTCTACGCAGTACATATTATTTGTTAAATTATCTGTATTGAATTATTTTAGCTCATATTTCGGTTGTGCTGCCTCAGCTTGCAGTTTGTAAATTCAGTTTTGATGTGATATAAGCTTTTTACTAATTTCTGTTGTCTTTCAAACTCTCCTCTCCAATTTTTTCTTTCTTTTTTTCTTTCTTTCCACTATTCATCAAATTAATTATCACTAATCTACTTAGCTCTACAATAACAGAAGCTAAAAATGTTCGTTTATTAGACCTTACTTAATAATAGTTCGTAAATTTTTAATGACGATTCCATTTGAATATAGAGATCATAAAATTCACAAGAATTAACCAATACAAAAGGACAAAGCCGTGAAATTTTCCTTCGGTTTTCCGGCGCAGACGACGCGGTAGACTTGCTTCATTAAACATCAAATTATCACTGCGCTTCATCTACCAGATGCAAGCCAAAATAACCATTACCAGCCCATAGGGGAATAATACCTGACAAAGTAAACTAAAACTTAAGACAACGCACCAAAGTGGATTTTAGAATGAAAGAGCAGAGAAAATTTGTCAAATCATACCGAACAATTTGAAAATCGCACGCAGGAATTTAAACTCTATTCCAAAAGGAATCGTTCATTTAAAATCTATAATTTATTTTTGCACTCTCGAAATGATATTTTAAAATTCACCCTTCGTTTATAAGTTAAGATTCATCCCGGTTTTTAATTGTTCAGATTTAAAAACGTGGAAATAAGATATCGTTGTGGGGTGAATAATAAATGCAAAGATACCGCAGATTTTTGTCTGCAGAGTAATTATTATTTTACACTCAAAAAACATGAAAAGAATAGCGATGTATTTTGAATCATTTGGTGGTATTTTAGCTACCAATTTGATACACAGCCGAAAATTCTTATGTTCGGCTATGGATATTGTTATCCCCCTCCTTTTTGGAAGCCAGTTTAAAAATATGTGACTGCTTGGTACCCAGTATCACTTACGACGTAGGTAGTAATTTTTGCTTCACATGAATCTTAACAATTTTATTAATATCTCAAACTTAAATGTTAAAGACTTAGGTTCTATGAGTACTCTACAGCATGCCTATAAAAGTACATAGAATATACACTATAATGATACCATAATGATACAATTAAATGTACTACCAGAGAAGTTGATTCCTAGGCAGATGTGGGACCAACGTAGTTTGATCGCGTTACGTCAAACCCATCCGACTGATCACAATTAACATACAATTGGCATGATCCGACCAAATGACGTTGCAGTTGGTCTGTCAACTGCCTAGGAATAAATTTCGTCGATGGTACAATGCTAAAAATTTGGGTTCTCTTACAACTCTTGAGCATGCCAATAAAAAGTACATAGAATAGACAGTAATACAATAATGTACAAGCATACATACACCTGAAAAACTTAACACTCCTGAGATAGCCGGGTAATAAGACGTTCAATATTATTACCGTATCAAACTCGGATCGTGCTGAACTAATGGTAATGACCAGCAATTCTGAGCGACCATTTAGGCAGAGATTACTTACTATAGTAGGTTAACGCCTCCAAAGCTGATAGTCCAAATCTCATTGATGACTGACAAGTCCTTCAGTTGAAAAATCATTTGACTACCTTCAAGTGGGCTTACTTAAACGGAAAAATACTAAGAGCTCATAAAAAATCGGCCAGAAATTTCCCTGATTGTAAAGTTAGGTTAGGAAACGCCAATAATGTGCCCATATATAGGCATATTTTTATTTATTTTATTTATTTATTTCCATACTTATTTCTACCATTACAGGTTTACCCCAATGCGATAGAAATATACAAAAAAAGCGTTATGAGCGTTTCCATAAAACCAGGAACAAGCAATACCTTACATAATTTTTACGTTAAGTACCTAGGTATTTATAATATAAAATGCAAATCTGATTGACTGATCAACTCACAAGCCAAACCCATCCAAACTTGAAATAACACACGTAATCATAATATTTTTATGCTGCAGATTAGAAAAGATTTTTTCTAAAGTTTGTCAAAAATAACACTATCAAATGGGCGCAGAAAATTCTAGCATCTAATAATATTCATGATACTCGTATACTAATGACTAAACGATAACTCAATCGTGAAACTCATACCAGGGTCGCATAAAACGAGCTAACGAGCTCGGCTGTCCACGGGCAAATATGATTTTTCAGTAATTAAACCGTTTGCGCGACTTACAAAGTAACTCCCACCCTTTTAATTTGTAAGGGAGTTGGATTTTTCGAGTGCGGTTTTGCTCTCAATTAACAGTGTTTTACAGTCGTTTCATTGGATAGTTAATTAAAAAGCTTACTTCGTTTGAATGTTTGCTAGATATATTTTCTTACTGAGAAACTAGTTGAGTAGTGATTACATAACTTTAAAGTTTATTGTATGACACGGTAATGCCCACGTTGCGGAAAAAATCGTTGAAAATGAGGCGTAAATTTTTCCTCAATAAGCCACTCCTCCCTGGGTCTACTCTATATCAAATTACATAAAAATCAGTCGATTTAACACAAACAAACTCATCAGCTTTTTACGGAGTTAGGTCATTTTCTTACTATTATAATACTAAGAAATTTTTAATGACCTAACTCAGTTGCACCAAAATTCGTTTATCGCGTGGAAACTGCACTATTTTCCTTGAATAAAAGCTTCTAATGTCCTTTCCCGGGACTCAAAGTATCGCAATACCAAATTTTATCAAAATTGGATTAGCTTTTTACTCGTGGAGAAGTAACAGACGGATATACAGACAGACACACATTTTCGCATTTATAATAATAAGCATAGATAACCAATCATAAGTTTGACTCACACCGGAACGCAATAGACCTAGAGTTACTTTACCATCTATAATATTATCATGTTATTATTTCAAAGGCTTTCAACATTTGCAATTACTAGCACCTATTTGCGTTTAAACACCCACGTATCGATTCGTAACGGAACCCACGCCCAGAACTAACGAACGGAATCAAGGTATTGTAAAAATAAACCTGCGATGAATTTATTGACTGTCCACCGCAATTGTGCATGTACTTGACTTAGTGATTGCGAGTGAAAAAAAAATATAACCTGACTATTCAGCATGCACATTATAATAATCACAGAACAATTAGAAATGGTAAGTGGGCGGGGCACGCGTGTCACTAGTTAGCATTGTAACGCAAGCTCGCTAAGTACTTACGCAAACTCGACATCAGTCGAGTCATTCGTTTGTACGCGGCAACACGTGTAGTAAAAATTTAAACCAAAAACAATCTTACTGAGAAATAAAGCATAATTTTGAAGTAAACATTTGATGAAAATTGTTCGCTCTTTTGATACTGACATCTAGCGTGAAGTAACTAAACTTTTTAGTAAATGCACAATATGTAGAAAAATCAGACCAAAAACAATCTTAACACCTAAGAAATAAAGCATAATTTTGAAGTAAGCATATTTGGTTTGCCCATATAATACTGACATCTAGCGAGAAGTAACTAAACTTTTTGGTAAATGCACAATATGTAGAAAAATTTAAACCACAAACAATCTTATTACCTGAGAAATAAATCATAATTTTGAAGTAAACATTTGATGATTTTTTTTTGCCCTAATACTGACATCTAGTGTGAAGTAGCTAAGCTTTTTAGTAAATACACAATAAACTGATGCTCGAATACGAAATGTCTTTAGTGTCTGTTTTGTGTATTGCATAGCAAACTCTATTATAGAGAGTTGAAGGTGTGTTTTTGTTTTCAGTTTTAATAAATTTAGGCTTATTTGGTTTTAGAATTACACGTCCAATCAAAACATTTGTTTGTTAGTAGTGCAACGGTCTATTCTCTGTTTGTTTGTGTGCGTTTGGCGACAGTGGTTCTGGACTTCTGGTAAACAAATCGTGGTATGTCATTTCAATATATAATGATATGCACGTATCTGAATTTGGACAAGGTCCTTACGTGGGTACAAGGATACAATACAATGGTACCTAATTGCCCATTTTCCTAATTTAGACTTTAGCAAGTACAAAAAGGAGAGGAGCTGTTGCAAACACACTACATAATTAATATTCTCCATTTCTTTACCCTATGAAACCGCGTATGAGCAATAAACCTACTGCTGGATAGCAGTATATTTACTGCTGCATAGACGCTTCTGCAGACTTTTCACGTTGGCCCAATAGCCAATGCTAATGTTTGACATAACGATCGTACATGCTACAGAGAGCTTCATGTTGGCAATCAAGATTACCCATTATGGTCCAACGTGAAGAGGGACCAATTATATTATAAGCAAAAATCATTAGCAAAACTAAAATGAATAATTTCATGTATAGGTAAAAATTAACTGTCTATCATTTTCTAAGCTTTTAAATGTCTACAATTCTCGCAACAAATATTCTGAAAATGGAATAAACATGCTAGTAACATAATGACATGACTATAGCTTATTAACACGCAAATCCACAGTTTAAAAGAGACAAATACAATGATATGTAAATATTTTGGAATACCTCTTCTAACATTCCATCTATATGACTGTTTTAGTGTTCCTTCTCGTGACCCAACATAATAAAAGGGTATGCAACGTGTTTATGATAGAATAAAATGTGTTTGGGAAATAACACTATCTTTAACAGACATTGAAATATTTCAAAATTTTGACCAGGGGTGGATTGGACTAAATTATGTAACGTTATGCTTTATATTATAGTTTGAACTAAACGACCTATTGACTGAAATCTAAATATATAAAACTCAAAGGTGACTGACTGACATGGTGATCTATCAACGCACAGCCCAAACCACTGGACGGATCGGGCTGAAATTTGGCATGCAGGTAGATGTTATGACGTAGGCATCCGCTAAGAAAAGATTTTGATCAATTCCAAGGGGTTAAAATAGGGGATAAAATTTTGTTTATAATAATACTTCTTAACGCGAGCGAAGCCGCGGGCAATAGCTCGTCGAAGCATAATATTGTATTCTGGATTCTATTAATTCAATAGGAATATAATTATTAATTTTATCCTTACTTAATATTATAAATGCGAAAGTGTGTCTGTCTGTCTGTTACCTCTTCACGTCCAAACCGCTGAACCGATTTTACTGAAATTTGGTATAGAGATACTTTGAGTCCTGGGAAAGGAGATAGGATACTTTTTATACCGGAAAAATGTACAGTTCCTGCGCGATAAACGAATTTTGGCGCAACGGAGTTGCGGGTGTCATTTAGTAATATTTATAAATGACGACTTTATAACATTATCAAACTGTTTAAAAACTATTTCTACACCTTTTATTTCTAGGAAGACGCAAACGTTACAAAATCTATAGTATCTGCGAGCAAAATAAAAGTTCAGAAATAAAGGGTGTATGCACAAAAAATCATATACATTTCCGTCATACAGTAACCCTTCTTGTAGATAAATATTTTATTCTGTGACGTTAGGCAACCTGCCAGCCACACAGAACTCGAATCTTCATATTGCAATTTTCATCCTACATAATATTTAAGGGAAAACCTCGTTTGCAGGTAGCCCGTACCCGATATACTCGTGTACGAAAACGCAATAAGCTACGTTAAATTTTAATAAAATCCACCCAACACTTTTCTCTCCGAAAACTTATACGAGTATTTATTCCCTTACATAATATTATCACTTGTCTGTGCATCTATCAATACATAATTTTCCTAAAGAGACGAACAGATAGAATTAATTATTAATGCACACGACCCGATTACAATTAATATTGAACTGTTGGGAAAGCAGATGACTGAGACAGACCAAAGTTATTTGCTTAGGTTTAATTTTAAGTCTATGTTAGTCGTGAATCGTGATCCATAGGCTGGGCTTGTGTGTCGAAATAAACCGAACGCATTACGTACGTAAAAACTTCAAAAACACGAAAATTACATATTAAACTGTATAATAACAAGAAAATTTTTCATCAACCGTTATTTAAAAGTTCCATTAATCAGTAAAAACTTCATCAATAGATTCATTAGTGCCGTCCCAACTTTTATCGATAAACCATCAGCTGTTGATACAGTTAAAATAAAAAAATGACTTGTGAGTTTTAGAAACGCATTTAATACTTGATAAGGGTAACAAATTGTATGAAGATAGCGCGAGATCGTAAGTGCATCGTTTTGATAAAAGGAGTAAGGTGGATACGACTTAGACACATTGGACTGATCAGTATCACTGTCAAGTTTTATGACACAAAATTCCAACAAAATAACATTTAAATTACTTATCTTACTTTAATTTTTTCACTAAATAAGTCTTTTTTTTTCATTAATTGTGAGGGGTATAAGTAGCTAATAAAATTTGCTAGCTCTAAACTATTCTCTTTCTTATTTTGTATGATATAGATTTTTCGCAGCGTATAGATATAACTTTTCAAGGTTCGCTGTCATCATCTGTCATAAACTCATAACATGTATTTTTCAAAGTGCCAGACTAAGGCTCACTTAATATATTATATATATTTTCTCACAAGATAGCTACCTAGCAAGATACCTATTTTGTGAGAAAATATAGTATTTTTTTGTAGTTACAAGGTATAATATAGCAATTATAAAAAATAATTTAAACATTGCATTGCCGTTTAACGAATGTAACTCAAGTTTTAAGTATCAAAATAAAATTTTATTATCCACGTTCTTCTTTCGTATGTCCTTTACATTAGTATCATTGATGCTTGTAATCTCGTGATGTCAAAGGCATTTAATTTGAATATCAGGTTTTATCTCTCCCATAATTTAATTTTATCGATAACACGGCATCTTAAAGTAAGGTAACATCGATAAAATAACGTCGATAAAACGAAATCCCTATTTTACTTTAAGTGAGTTCAATCAACGCTTGTTGTACATGCTATTAAATTTATCGATGTCTAGTGATGTGACTTTTAATTAATTGTGGTGTGGTATTTGTTTAATGTGATATATTCTGACTAATAGGTTGAATAACTAAGTAGTAATTGGTTGGATAGCCATCTGCTTAGTAGGTTTAAATGTCAGGTGATAATAAAATATCATCATACGTAAAATATATCTATCTATATCTATACTTATTATAAAACAAAGTCGCTTTTTTTCCCTCATGTCCCTTTGTTCCCTTTAATCTTTAAAACTTGGCAACGGATTTTGATGATTCTTTCAGTGTTAGATAGCTCATTTATCGAGAAAGGCTATAGGCTATATTTTATCACGCTAAGACTAATAGGAGCAAAGAAATAGAGGAAAATGTGGAAAAAACGGGGAAAATTATTTGAAAGGGCTCTTGAACGCGCTAATAGCCATTTATTGAGGAAGGCTATAGGGTATATTTTACGATAAGACTTATAGGTGGAAAAACGGGGGAAATTATTTGAAAGGGCTTATCTCGCGAACTACTGGAGCAATTTTAATGTTATTTGGCACAGATAAGAAGTAGACCACGTGAAGGATCATAGGCTATCGATTTTAATCATTTTTTCAGTGGCTATATATTTTATACCCATGCGACGCCGGGGCGGGTCGCGAGTTTTATTATAACGCAAACCGCACACCAAATATTTCTACACAATAGAAATATAATCTTGAGATAGAGCCTCACAAAAACATCTCAATACAGTACAGTCACAACTCACAGATAAATTACCCGAGTGCCATACAAATATCTAGATAAGTGAGGCTAAGAGTTATTTATTTTGTATGAATAGAGGCCATACATCAAGGCATTAAGCGATACTCGCACCTAGGGCTACTAATGTCCCATTGTTACGTGCGATGGTTATCAGGCTATCTTGCGACCATTCGATCATTTTATTTTTCTAAGAAACCCTTGCTTTTGCGAGGCTTTTTACCCGACTACGGCAAAATAAGGGATTTTGGCAATCTATGTAGACAATAATTATCATTGTGCTATCAGCTACGGTGTATGCATGTATGTATGAGCTCCCGTAGCAGCTAAGTTACTGGTCCGATATTAACAAGACGTGAGATGTGAAAAGTTAGTAACGATGCCGCGGATTAGAATTTGACTAGAATATACTATGTTACATATACGAAATAATATCTATGGACGCTTCACACCACGTCAGTCTGGCCCCGTGCTAAGTACCATACAACGGAAATATATTTAATACTTTCATACTATATATATATATATTTAAGATTTTTATTATATGATACACATATTTAATGCACATCCATGACCCAGGAACTTTATAAACTTTTTGTTCCGTTGGCGGGACTCGAACCCGCGACCTCCGGCTTGAGCTACCAACGCGCTCACCACTGCGCCACGGCGGTCGTGAGCGCATTGGTATTAATATACTATACTATTAATAATAAATAATATAATATACTATTAATAATATTTACTTTGTTATAAAAAATCATTTTCGTTTGAAAACACAACCACAATACATAATTTTATGGGATTCGTATTGTATTCTTTATTTTGTATGATAGCGTGTTTGTATGGCTTTAAGACACATTCAAAACCATCTATAGAAGCTGTCATGCTATGTGATTCATCTGATCGTTTTCTTGAAGCTCTGAAAATCAGTTTATTTGGAGAATTATTTTCAAAGCTTTTTCGTTGCCGATACTTACAAAATATAATCAGCTAAAACTCATTTACTAATAACTGACTAACATATTATAGTATATTTAACGTGACCATACGTCCCGCTTTCAGGCAGTCTGCCCCGCTGTCCCCCGCGAGGCTGAAATTGTCCCGCTTTTGCAAACAGACCAAAGGACAATAATTTAAAAGTATTTTTATGTTTGAGATGCCTGTGCAATGCCTGGAAGTAACGCATACAGACAACAAACGTTATTATTCTGCCATATGCCACGTGGTCTACTTTTTATCTGTGCCAAATAACATAGAAATTTCTCCAATAGTTTGTGAGATTTTTTTAAAACAATTTTTCCCGTTTTTTCCACATTTTCCTTTGTTTCTTCGCTCCTATTAGTCTCGACGTGATAAAATATAGCCTATAGCCTTCCTCGATAAATGAACTATCTAACACTGAAGGAATTTTCCAAATCAGACCAGTATAAGTTAACCCAGGGGGGGGGGGGGGGTTTATTCTGTATTTGTCCCGCTCTGACACAAAAAAATAATGGTCACTTTTGGTATATTGGAAAGTCACAGAACCGGAAAAGACTGAAGCTTTTAGCACTGAAGAGCTTAGCAGCAAAAACCGCGTCCGGTAAATATCTTTATTAGGCTCAACACACACTGAGGCAGAGTCGAAGCGTCGCTACACGTCATTTCTATTGTTCTATTATTTATTTTGGAGTTTGGACGCATTCGCTCCTCGACGCTTCCATATTTTCCTAACAAAATTTTGTTTAAATAATATTAGAACTAGAGAGATTATAGAGATGAATATGCTTTGGTGAAAAACATGACGCATCGGCTTTGTACAGTGTGAGTTGAGCCTAAGAATATACATAAAATATACCAAGACAGACAATAAATTTCATGTGACTATCTCCCAACTAATAAGTAAGGTATAAACTACGACATACGTTTAATCAAACGCAGATAAGTCGAGGAAAGTCGTAAAAAAGATACTAGGTCATTTCATATGGAAAATATCTTATTTTTCTTAGGCAAAAGTTATATATTATATATGTAGTTATTCCTAATCAGCAAATTTCGTTATCGGTTTTGTTACAACTCTTCGATATTATGTTGATACATACTAAATATATATATAAATATATATAGATATAAATAATATATATTATGAGTAACATGCTTAAGTTATATATTATACACTGTATTTTCAGTATTACCTAGCTTTTTCCGAAGGCTCAGTCCGTGTAAAACAGTAATTTAAGGGGCCGGGCTACCCTCGAAATTCTCATACATACGTAATACCAAAATCATTTTCTCATACGAAAATATTTAACATGTTTGAGTTATTTTTCAGCTTAAAATAGTAATTACCTAGGTTCCTGTACAAAAATTAACTTCAAAATATTTCATTAATTAACAAAAAATTATTTATTTATAATCCACGATCGAAGGATACAAACTATTAGCAACAGATTAGCAACAAATCATAAGTATCGTGCAGAGACCGGTCTCGAACGCTTCAACTCCCAAGCGGCCACATTGTGGTGTTATACGAATTCGGACATCTATTAATAACCGGTCCCACTCGTTCGACTCGAGCGATCTTTGCACGAAATATTTTGAGTGCGAAGTTTTGAAAATAGACAAACTGTGTTACGCTCGTAAAAATCTCATTATTCGGTATTTTATTCGAAGATGAACTTTTCTCACGTTCTGAGCATTGGGTCCCAGGTGCGCGAGGTCTATGGCGGTTGCATACTAAGGTATAATATTAATATATCTATCTCGATGGCCGTCGCCGCGCGCTGCTGCGGCTCGGTCGCTAGTGCGCGCCCGGTCGCGAATTTACAAAGGCTATAATAATAATATTATCATTAGACTGAAAGCGCAAACTGAACTGGCTTAGCTTTTGTTACACAAAAACTTGACAAAACCCTTTTTAGTACAGAAAATGACCGAAATCGCCTAGACTTTGTTAGCTAAATTGTTTCTAACATTGCAGCAACATATTATGCTATTTAATTTGATACCGATATGGTAAATACATTGTCATTGTTAGCTTTAAAAATATGTAGATGGATAGTTACATGAAAATTGTTATTATTTTAATGTTACAGTAATGAAATTACTTACTCGTTTCTATTCTGTATTTAAGTGACAAAAAATACTACTTAATTAACTAACGAACTTTAATTAATAGGTAAGAAACAGGTATGTACATAACTACACACTTGTTGAGAGCACAAAATTGAAAATATAATTATAAAACTATCTTAGATAAATGATTGGTCTTTGATCTGTCTGATCATTTATAGCTAAGGAAACTATAATATTTTTTCTAGCGTAGTTAGGTTCCTCTAATGTAAAATACAAAACGCAGATAATTATTTTTATCACGATTAGTTTAGTATTTTTACAATTTAAACGTAGTTGGTAACAGTCAGTCTTATTTAAAAGTATGCTGTACGAGTATGGCACGCTCGCGATAAACAAATATTATGGCGGTGAGCCTCTACTCGACTAGGTTTTGTAAGTGCATTTTTATTTGAAAATATCAAGGCAAAAAGCTAATCCATTTGAGTCAATTTTTTTACTGAGATAGAATAGGTATTGTCGAGTAATATGCATAAACAAAAGCTCATCTATTAGAGTCTGGCTCGTGACTCAAACGGTATAGCCTTTGTAAATACGCCGCCCGGTCCGGCCCCGCGCCGCGCCGCTCGACTCGCTTGACAGCCCTAGCAGATTATAGCAAGCGAGACGCCAGACAGTTATTGTACTATGAACGCTAAGCGCAATGCAAAAGGTTGAAATTAGGTTGTTGTTGTGAGACATGCATGTTACTTGTTTTAATTATCGAAGCAGCTTACTTCTCAGAAGTAATGTCAAATGTGTGCCTTATGCTCTGATGCTTTTCATAAAACCAAAATCACCATATGTTTCCATATAAATTTCGAGGAGTTCCCTCGATTACTCATGGATCCCATCATCAGGTCACCACTTTTGTGAACATGGTACCAAATTGAAGTGAAACCTAATACAACAAAACAAAAATTTCGAAAATCGGTTCACAAACGGCGGAGTAATCGTTGAACATACAAAAAAAATAAAAATAATATCCACAGCCGAACATATAACATCCTCGTTTTTTGGAAGTCGGTTAAAAATAAATACATGAATACCATTTTCGAATGCCGTACCAAAAGTCGATAAAAAATCATCGACAAAAAATTCACGGTGAAATCGAATACTAAACTATCTAAAAAATAATGGATATAGCCGTCATTATGTCGCACCCAGTCACTTTACACCAGAATCACACTTTCCACCTCACTTAGCTTTACTTCCGCTGTAATCGTATATTTTCATCCAAAAATCAAGTGTCACTATGTCACCTTGACATTCGAAACTGACGTGGTGTAGATGAAACCTTACGACGGGGTTGGGTGTATTTTTGTCTATGTACTTTGGGTAAATATCTAATAGACGCACCCTACTTTAGTGGTTATTTAATACTAGTTTAAGGTGACGCCGCGTTAAAGTAAGAAACCATGTTGGATATGTTTTAGATTGCTTGTTTTCTATGAGAGGTCGGGCCGGCCTCTCATAGAAAACAAGCAATGGAACAGCAAAAAATGGAAAGGGCGTAAGCGATAAAATGGTTTTTGTCGCGTAATTTAAAAACCATAAATACATTTCATATAAGCAATGCACATATTAAAGTGTATGCTTCAACCAATTTATGTACAAATTTTGGAACCTTAAATCACTCTCCTCTGTTGGAAAAATAGGAATCCCTTTTTTACAGAGGTCTTTTCGATTGATAATTCTGTGTTATAAAAGTTGTCCAATCGTGTTATGCTATGGGCAATTCAAAGACAAAGACATGATGAATACTGACAATGAACTTTAGTTTCTTAGCTTTAGTCATTGCTGAGAAAAATCGGCATCGCTATAGCCAAATTATCAAGGCGTCGCCTTAATATACTTATTAACCCCGACAAAAGAGGTGGGGTATTATTTGGATATGGCTATATCCGAAAATATGGGTACCTAAGTAAATAGGGATAAAATGGCTCAAGGAGAGGTTGAATTGAAGTAAACCCAAAGACAAAACCCTTCTTCTACCACGTTCTGGAAAAATATGAAAGTTATTGATAGCTTTCTCTTTGCTGTCTGCTGCTTCCTTGCTCTGAGTTTTCTCAGCAGCAATTTATTAATTGTTGATATTTAAAATATCAACAATTAATATTTTAATGTGTAAACGGGTACTAATAAGCCAATTATTAGTACTCGTTTACACATTAAAATATTTAAACAGAAGCAGCTTTTTTTTAAATAATGAAAACAAACACAAAAACTGAAGTTATAAAATAAAATATTTGATCAAAAGAATCATGAAATAAACAATAAAATATATCGAACATAATCGAATTCGTGCAATCGTGGTCATACTCAGTGATAAACTCAATAATATTTTAATCCAATCAACATGTTATTAATATCAGCTTTTTGTAACGGTTACAATATGAGACTGATTTTTTTACATACGGCACTAAAAAACTTGACTATAAAATGTGAGATTTTATAAAATATCCAGTGTAACAGCTCTCCCAATAGGGAAATGTACAACGATCATCGACAACATAATAATAAAAGGTTGGAATATGAATATTACTCATATTCAAATTGCTAATCCTGCAATCCAAATATTACATGATGATGCCCGCAACTCCGTTGGTCCTAAAATCATTTATCGCGCGGGAACCGTACATTTTTCCGGAATAAAAAGTATCGTATGTCCTTTCCCGGGACTCAAAGTATCTCCATGCCAAATTTCAGTAAAATCGGTTCAGCGTTTTGGGCGTGAAGAGGTAACAGAGAGACATACAAACAGACACACTTTCGCATTTGTAATATTATTAGTATAGATTGCGTAACTGTCTGTTCTTAATCTTCATGCTTAAATCAATGAGCTGATGCAAATAAAATTTGGTGTGGAGTTACTTCTTGGCTCAAAAAACTACCCAGGATAATACTTTATTCCCGAAAATTTTATATTTGTGCGTTGTGCGAAAGTTGGCAACATCTACTATGGTAGGTCATGAAAAGCACAAATTAACCTTCAGCCCAGTCCAGGACCAACGACTGCAGGTCAACTAAAAGCTCACTGCCGCACATAAAGAGACTAATATTAATTACTCAATTATAATTAAATAAAGATTGAGACATTGTGTGCACTATTCATTGTCTCTCAAACTTAATTAAATTGAAGTTTGATCACGATTAAACGTCGCTAATTATGGCAGTTACATAAGCAATGAATTAGTTTTGTTATTCGTAGCAATAACCAAATTTTCTACTTTAACTTTATGGCCCATACTTTTCGCCTAAACTTTTCCCAATCGCTTGGCTAGCGCCAGTCTCGATTGCATCTAATATCATAAAATGAACATTAGCTGTAAATTATAATAGTTCCAGAAGTGGAACTGGCAAGAGCGATGGCACAATTGGCAATCGCTGGCAAAATTGGCAATCGCTGGCATTTGGCAAGGTTCACTGGCAACAGTCGTCTGTTAGGAAGTGATTTTTCTGGACATAAACACTTTTCACTGTGTCAAAAATGATATTTATATATTGTTATACTCATCATATTACTCTGTAAGTATATTTTAATGACTATAAAAATATCAGAAGCAGTCTATACCATAAGCTTAGAGTCTATGATCTAGATAATATTAGTGAATCGAGCATTTGATAAAATATGAATATCCATTCTATATGGTGGTTTTATCTGTCTGCCTTTTTGTCTGTCTGCCTGCCAGTTTGTCGGATACTTCTTGATGCTTATGGCCTGTTTCACTGCCTCTTGATAAGGTGCCCGATAGGCTTATTTGACAGATTCTCCATACTCCATCTGTCAAATTAAGTTGTGGATAGCCTTATCAGGAAGTGGTGAAACAGGCCCTTAATCTGCTAAGCCGCTAAGGACGAACTGTTCCTATGGAGTTCCTTAGAGTTCTCGGAAAGGACATAGGATAGTTGGTACCACGAAAAATACGATTCCCGCGCCATAAAGGAAATTTTGCGAAACATCTAGCATCAACCTAATAAACCCCAACATAAAGTGAAAACTAAAAGCAATAATTAAATTCGAATACGTAGTTTTGTAGTTTTGTTAATATACTATTATCGTTGTGGTGAAACTTTACTAATAAATAAACCTTATTCTCTGAAACGCCCCTGTAGTAGGGGTGTGTTTTTGTGACCATAACTTCATCCCTTCTCTATGAGTACGGTCAGACATATGTATAATGGTAATCTAGTTAAGTTTTAAAACATTATGGTAACACGAGTGACGTACAAAATGTTTAGATGATAGAGTATGTTTGTAGAGCGACTCTACATGCTGCGCTTAAATTATTTTAGAGATAAAAAGTTACTATTATAGTTGTTCTTAATGTGTAGGTATTATAAATGATTCTAAAGCTAAAACATCTAAACATTGTAAAGTATAACAAACAATATTGTAGTGTGTTTAAGTGTTATACTTTACAAAACATAAAGTAAGTCACTATGTCAGTTAA
This sequence comes from Lysandra bellargus, assembly GCA_905333045.1. NCBI lineage: Eukaryota > Metazoa > Arthropoda > Insecta > Lepidoptera > Lycaenidae > Lysandra > Lysandra bellargus. Next base: position 7,446,524 of record HG995350.1, on the reverse strand, counting down.
TTGCGGTTTTACATTTTTTTATTCGCGAAATTGCAATACATAGTTTTATTTTTCTTAGACTTTGTTAAGTACATAATATTTTTCTCTTAGTCCTAAACTATTGAGACAATAGTATGAACATACTCAAAAGATTATATTAGTAGTGTGTTTTCGTGGATTCTGGATCACGATTCTGGGTCCACCCCTCCACCCGCTCGCGGCTCGCAAGCTTTCTCGATCACTTTTTGTCGGTTCGAGTGGTGACGTTGCCTAAAAAAGTTTGGTGTCAAAATAGGGGTTTTCGGCCATCCTCGTTCCGATATATGCGATCCGTTTTTACGTATTTGCACTATTTCCAAAGTTAGCTTTTGTGTTTACCCCTCATTATCTACTATCTCCACGCTCCATTGTTCCTTCATAATTACAATCGCTACTTATTGCATTGTAATGCTCGCCTCAGTGTCCTATTGTTCGACCTGGCTTATCGCTTACGTCACCTTGCTTTCTTACAAGATTTTAAATAAATATGAATGATGATTAACTAATGAATTATTGCAAATTAAAAGTACCTAATAATTAATTATGTAGGTCACCCGATCATTCGATGGACTTCGTAAACATACGACGACGCGGTGCGCAAACTGAGTCTTTTAGATTTTAAATAAATATGAATGATAATTAACTAATGAATTATTGCAAATTAAGAGTTTTTTTTAAATTGAATAAGGGGGCAAACGAGCAAACGGGTCACCTGATGGTAAGCAACTACCGTCGCCCATGGATACTCGCAACATCAGAAGAGCTGCAGGTGCGTTGCCGGTCTTTTAAGAGGGAATACGCTCTTTTCTTGAAGGTTTGCAGGTCGTATAGGTCCGGAAAAACTGCTGGTGATAGTTCATTCCAGAGTTTTACAGTGCGCGGCAGAAAGTTACGCGAAAAACGCACTGTGGAAGACTGCCACTCATCAAGGTGATGAGGATGGTATGTTTTCGCGTGGGACGATGGCGAAAAGTTGCAGGTGGTATGATTCCGAACGATTCCTCAGAGCACTCCCCGTGATACAACCGATAGAGGATGCAGAGTGAAGCTACATCTCGGCGTAATTCCAAGGGGTCCAAGCTGTTTGAAACACTATGGCAGTCAACAATTCGAGCGGCCTTTCGTTGGATACGATCCAGAGGGAGCAGTTGGTATTTTAGCGCCCCTGCCCAGAGATGAGAACAATATTCCATATGAGGCCGAACCTGCGCCTTGTAGAGTTGTAGGCGTTGGTCCGGACTGAAGTACTGTCTCGCTCTGTTAAGAACACCAAGCTTCTTCGAGGCTAATTTGGCCTTACCCTCTAGATGATATCGGAACTGGACTTCGCTCGATATGTTGACGCCAAGTATCTCAATGCTAGGGGAGATGGTTAAAGATGTGCCCTCGAAACGAGGACATACGACCATTGGTGACTTTTTAGTAGTGAACGCGCAGACTTGTGTCTTGGCGGGGTTGAATTGGACCAAGTTACGTCTACCCCATTCAGAGACCTTCTCCAATGAATTCTCCACCTTAGACACAAGTTCGTTTCAACTCTCAGTGACATTTTGCTGAGAAATATTGGGGGAGCCGGTATATACAGCATCACCTGTACTGTCAACCGCATAGCAATGAATGCCGCTGGTCTGCAACATGTCATTGATATGCAGTAAGAATAGAGTAGGCGATAGCACACAGCCCTGAGGGACACCAGCATCAACAGACTGAGTTTCCGAGCATTCGCCGTCAACTACGACCTTTATGCTTCTGTCTGCTAAGAAACCAATGACCCACTTACATAATTTCTCAGGCAGCCCGTATGATGGAAGCTTTGAAAGCAGCGCTTTATGCCAAACCCGATCAAAGGCCTTCGCAATGTCCAAAATAACAACCAATGCCTCTCCCTTCGACTCAATTGCCTGAGCCCAACGATGAGTCAGGTACGCCAAGAGATCACCAGCCGAGCGACCCTTACGGAACCCGTATTGTTTGTCGCTTAGTATTCCCTGGCCGTCCAAGTGTCGAAGAAGCTGGCTATTGATAATGGATTCCATTATCTTCGAGAAGAGAGAGGTTATAGCGATTGGTCTGTACTTGGAAGGATTTGAGCGATCACCTTTTTTGGGGATCGGGTGCACCAAGGCTGTCTTCCAGGAAGCCGGGACGATGTCAGTAGAATAGGAGAGCCGAAAAAGACGCGTCAAGACCGGAGCCAACTTTGGAGCACACTTTTTTAACACAATAGGCGGGATTCCGTCAGGCCCACTCGACTTTTGGATATCAAGGGAACGGAGGGATTTTCGCACTGAGCGCTGATGAAACCGAATATCCGACATGATGCTCGTGCATCGCGGTATGGCCGGCGGTTTTTGCCCCCCGTCATCCAGGGTCGAGTTTGACGCAAAGAGCTTGCCCAGAAGATCGGCTTTTTCTTTTGCGTCTTGGGCCAACGACCCATTTCCTACGTGTAGGGATGGTAGGGTTGGCTTGCAAAAATTTCCTTCAATAGCTTTGGCCAGAGACCAGAATGCACGGGTTCCCGAGGGGAGGCGCTCAAGTCTCTTGCCAATTCTATTGACGTGCTGTTGCTTTGCCCGAGTAATCTCTTTCTTGAGGGACCTAGAGGCAAGGTTGTTCTCCTTTTTATATGTGCTGGTATTTAAATCCCGAGCAGACACCGCGTTGGCCCAGGATTGGTAAGCCTCCTGCTTCCGGCGAGAAGCTTTTTTGGGGGATGAACCAAACCAGGGACAAAATCTGCCGCCAGTTGGCACTACAGAGGACGGAATGAAAAGTTCCATCCCCTGCATCACCACATCGGCAACAGAGTTGGCATAGATCACATATATCGAACGAGGATGGCCGAAAACCCCTATTTTGACACCAAACTTTTTTTTTTTAGGCGACGTCACCACTCGAACCGAGAAAAAGTGATCGAGAAAGTTTGCGAGCCGCGAGAGGGGGGAGGGGTGGACCCAGAATCGTGATCCAGAATCCGCAAAAACACACTACTATTATTCCACTTTATACATTAAAATTCAAACTTAATATACCATGTTGGGTATGAATAAAATAGAACTTGATTTGAAGTATCACATCCCAGTAGGTGTTCTATAAGCTTTTTCCATAAACAGCCACAAATTATATCTAAATAAGCAGTGAATAAGAATTCAGTCAATTCAATCACACTCAAATATACATTTAGATCCAACCAATTTGTTTTAAAATAATTAAGAAGACATAAAATATTTATTGGAATTATTACGTAATATTATTTAATTTAAAATGTTGATAACTTTAGGAATATATTAACCATTGAGCTGATTCGAATACCTTTCGAGGGAGGCTGCGACCAATTTTTGACTCAACATGAGTTAAATTAACTAATCTTAACTATCTGTAAATAAAAGAATTTTAAACCAGCCAGCAAACCAATGATAATAATAATATAATAATAATAATATCTATGGACGCACCACGTCAGTCTGGCCCCGTGCTAAGTACCTGTAGGACTTGTGTTACAAACGTACCGGACAACGGAAATATCATATTTAATACTTAATTATACTATACATATATTTAAGATTTTTATTATATCATACTTATAAATTTTTCATAAATATTTCCAAACATAAATACTGAAACAAAGACAATGAAAATACAACTATAAATAAATAAATTAATATATATAAATACTATTTATAAATAAAAAATTAAATCTAAATCGGAGGCTGCCGGCAAAGTACCAATTAGGCTGGCAGCATTACCTCGCTGAATGGCCAAACTAATACGTTGGCCGAGGTAAGCGCCAGCCCTGAGGTCATTTGATTTGGCGACCAGTCTTTTGGAGACATCTTTATAGAGGGCTTTTGCGTCTGGCCCCACGGACCCAAGGTTTCAACAGCAAAAGGCAGAAATATGAAGTCTTCGCCTAGACACTCATATTTCCGCCTCTTGCTGGTTTCCGCGTGAGCGGCGGCCGCTCCCGCTTCTTTCGAGGTGGCCGTTAAGTGCGACGCCGCCAGCGCGTCCACGCAGGTGGCGTCCCAAACCAAAGGCCTGTCCCGGCTCCATGGAATGAGCGTCATTCCATCAGGTCTCCTGCCATCGTCACGCGCGATACCGTTCGGCTCGAGTGTAGCCGGCACGTTGACGGAAGCAAGAGCCCTGCGGATGACGTCATTTATGGAGGCATGGCGGGACTGGCGGCCGGCACTCCGGCGGCAAGACAGTCCGTGGTGCCCCTGGCGGTCCACTGAGGTGCCGCAATGGCAGCGGTGGGCTTCGGTGATTACTATTATATCATACACATTACACATATTATTTAATACACATCCAGACGCTCGAACATTGAAATCTTTTTGTTCCGTCGGCGGGATTCGAACCCGCGACCCCCAGCTTGAGCTGCCACACACTCAACCAAATGAGCCACAGCGGTCGTCTATGGTGATAAAATATATTATACTAGCGACCCGCCCCGGCGTCGCACGGGTACAAAATATATAGCCACTGAAAAAATGATCAAAATCGATAGCCTATGATCTTTCACGTGGTCTACTTCTTATCTGTGCCAAATAACATAAAAATCGCTCCAGTAGTTCGCGAGATAAGCCCTTTCAAATAATTTCCCCCGTTTTTTCCACATTCTCCTATTAGTCTTAGCGTGATAAAATATATGAAAGAATTATCAAAACCTGTTGCGTAGTTTTAAAGATTAAAGGGAACAAAGGGACATGAGGGAAAAAAGCGACTTTGTTTTATAATAAGTATAGATTTAAGAACAATATAGATCATGTTAGTTTTTAAACAAATAAGCTAGAACAAAATCGGACCACACATTTGGAAGCACACAAGGCAACTCAGTCAAACTTTTACCCTATGTAATTACCCCTCGCAGGTTTTGTCAAAGTTATAATACCACTCTTCTTTCATCGGAGGTCAAAAATAATTTATTGATAATGTGTACGCAAAACTGGATAGAATACTAATTTATTAACTTATCCTAAAAAGTTTTGTAAAGATTTCAAGATATTCCTGGGAACATTCTATTAGAAAGTTCCTACTTCCTATGAAATAGGCCATCTAATTGACCTCATTTTTCACGGCCATATTCATAAGGATCAACTCTTACAACTTGTTACACTATCAATTACAGTTAGTTTAACTTAACTACAAACAACCATTAATATCAGTTAGTGGTATCGTTTAGGTAAACTATTTTATGGGTTATATGGCTAAGGGGTTTAAATGTGGGTGTTTAATTTTACAATTAACTTGATGATTTTTTAAATTAAACTTATTGTAAGTTGTTACGTTATGATTTACAATATGATTTAAATATTGTAAGATATTTTGTTATTGATTTTATTATAATACGGTAAGTGAACATGCTTCTAAATCTGGATACTAATAACAAAAAAGTTTTTAAAATATGACTATGCGTTCCATGTGGTCCGCTTTATATTTGTGCCAAATAACATTACAATCGGCCCAGTAGTTCTTGAGATTAGCGCATTCAAACACTGATAAGATAACATAATCAGCCGGCGCAAACGACAGCACACTGGCAGGAAACCTGGAAGAAGAAAATAGATTAGTTACAGAAAATATGACTCAGGGAATGAAGGAAATGATGACAAAAATGGAGGAAATGAAGACAAGTTTAAAGGAAAATGAGGAAAAAATGGGTAAGTTGAGCTCGTTATTGGAGAACAACATGACTGTCGCCAAAATGGCGAGTTATGCGAGCGTTGCCTCGAGAGGATACGTAGAGAAACCTCCTGAGGCAAGGGCACTGCACTCAGTCATGGTGTCCTCCAAGGACGGGCAAGAGACTGGAGAAGAAGTGCTGGAAAAGATCAGAAAAGCTGTAGATGCAAAGGACGGCTGGATAAAGGTGGAGAGGGTCAAGAAGGTAAAAAATAGGAAAGTTGTAATAGGATGTATTAATGAGGAAGAAAAAAGCAAGGTGAGAGACAGACTCAGAAAGAGTGAGGATTTAATAGTGGAAGATGTGAAGAATAAGAACCCCCTCCTGGCCTTCAGGGATGTGATGAAGTGTGACATACCTGACTTCGACACCGCGTTCTCTAACCAGAACGCGGACACCCTTGAGGGCCTGAAGGGGGAAGAGAAAAAGGTAGAAATAGTACACATGATGGAAGTACGGAAGGATACAAGTATGGAAGAGGTGTGTGGATGAAGGATACGCCCGAATAGGGCTATTGAGAGTGAAAGTTGAGGACCATAGTCCATTAGTGCAGTGCTCCCGTTGTCTTGGGTACGGGCATACCAGGAGGTACTGCAAGGAAGGAGAGGTACGATGCAGCCACTGCGCTGGTCCTCATTTGAGGACTGAATGCGAAAAGTGGCTGCGGGGAGAAAAGCCCATAAGAGCTAAGAAAGGCAATGAGGAGCACAGCGCTTTTGATAGAGGATGTGCGGAGAGGAAGAGGTGGGACGTCTTAGCCAGATCGGCGGTGTCGTATTGCTACATATACATATCGACATTTTAATTGTAGGTATTTTGTTTTATTTGTTTATTTTAGTGGAATCATTTTATTGTATTTTTTATATTTGTTACATCTAAGGCTAATTAGACAAATTGTATAGACAAATAGAAAATAAATAGCCCTGATAATGTTAGGGGGACGATAAAAAAAAAACAGTAAGTATAGATCAAATAATGTCGAAAACCATCTGCTACTCGTATATTTATATATCAACTTTCCTAGAGCATATCTGTTATTTTTTTGTCATTAAGTACAAAATATGGTAATTATTTGTTTTTGTATGTAAATATACATTGTAATATGATTTTATAAATCATGAATTTGAAAAGAAATAGTTGAGGAGATACGGGGACAGTCACACTGACAATTCGAATGTGTATCAATAGGGGTTTCGCCCATATCATCATCATATTAATACATCCACTTGATATAAAATAATAGATTAACAATGTAATTTCTATGAGATCGAATTTGGCTTGGTAGTTGGTACACTCCGAGGGACTAGATTTTAAATCAAATCAAATCAAATCAAATCATCTTTATTTCGGGCATCGGAGGCCCATATAACAAGTACCTTAAATCTAACATACATATTAATAGTATAATAAATACCTTATAAACTAACATACATATTTTTTATTCACTTATAAACTAACACTGTCACTAATTTTTGCCGGCGACGTGACTCGACGCTTCGTTCCGGAGTCTCCCCCGGAACCTCCGGTAGACTACATCCATCGGCCAGAACTCCGGCGCCTCGAAAGTCGACAGAAGATTCGTCGGTACTCTCACCACAAAAGAGCTAAAGTTAAAATTTTAGGTGGAACGTATAAAAAAAAAATCTATGCGACATTATATTATTCTGTATGATAATTTTAATTAAATTATATCACAGAGGCCTCCAAACAAAACTCTTTGGTGAAATAAATTATTATGTTGACAACTATTTAATGATTTTTTTCCAGAGGTCTTTGGCCCACCGCACATTGGCACCACTGTATCTCCTGTGTCGCCAGGATCGACAGCGGTATCCAACCACGAAATCTCTTTGAAGTTTGACATGATCTCAGTGAGCCCGAGGGACATGCTAAAACTGAGTAAATAAATTAATTAGGATAAGCTATTGGTGAAAATTAATAATGTTTATCTAGGCTAAAACATCGATGTGATCCACATAAAAGCGCGGAATGCACTGCATTACCATATCAACGGCATTGTCACTGCGATCTTCGATTAGTTTTTGTGATTACAATCTTAAAAAAAATAACGTCGGGACATTTAACAGCGAGACGTAAGATAGACTTTAATATCTAAGTCACAAAGTTTAAATTCGTTTATATAAGTATTTCCTTGGTGAGTCACTCATTGAACTAAAGAAGTTGCATATAAAAGTCAATGACGTGTAAACGATAGTATGTAATAGTCGGAGGGTTTTTAAGTTTCATTATGGAGGTTTGACTGTCTGTCTGACATACTGACAGATTTTATCGACAAAATGGTGGATTTCCAATGTCTAACTGTCACTTTGTCTATTCTTCCCTAGAAAGAAACCGTTTCTTTGGTGACCATGCTACGCCTGCAGTAATAAATAAACCCTAATGGTCGGTTTACATTATTCCAAACCAATAATCCAATCCAGCGCTGCATTGCTACTGGAATAATGTGGACTGTAATTTAATGCACTGGAATGCAATTCAGTTTTTAACCGACTACCTAAAACAATATAATCTATCATCTATCTTTCTATCTACTTACATATAAAACTCAAAGATGACTGACATGGTGATCTATCAACGCACAACCCAAACCACGGGACGTATTGGGCTGAAATTTGGCATGCAGGTAGAAGATATGACGTAGGCTTCCGCTAAGAAAGGATTTTTGTCAATTCTACCCCCAAGGGGATAAAATAGGGAATGATAGTTTGTACGAAACTTTGTCAATTTTAAACCGATCGTGCTGGGACTTTGCATGCATAAAGCTACTTTGACGTAGGCACTAGGCATCCCCAAAGAAATGATTTTAATACTTCAGTCGGAATTTCCAGGAATTGCTATTGTATTCTATTGTTGTCGCGATCACCGGTGCTCGCGCGGGGCCTGAAGGATTAATAAATTCCACCCCTAAGGGATGAAACATTGTATATAATAATACTTCTTAACTTAGTATTATTATATTATTCTTCTGTTTAAATGGCACATCCAAAGTTCTGATCAGACGGCAAAGTTTTGTTTATATGACGTATAGTCATTATTTTGCATTTTTCTCTCAACGGGATTACTATTGGGAGGAAGATGCTAAATAAAAACATTACGCAAAGGTTTGAGAAGAGGGAAAACTTTGCGGTAGTTCCTATTGTATGTAATAGATGACAGAGACTGGATGGAACAAAAAACGAAATTGAATAAATATTGCATTTAAAACATTTATAATGTACATCTCAATGCATCTATACTTATTATAAAAGAAAGTCGCTTTTTTTCCTCATGTCCGTTTGTTCCCTTTAATCTTTAAAACTACGCAACGGATTTTGATGATTCTTTCAGTATTAGATAGCCCATTTATCGAGGAAGGTTATATGCTATATTTTATCACGCTAAGACTAATGGGAGCGAAGAAATAGAGAAAAATGTGGAAAAAACGGGGAAAATTATTTGAAAGGGCTAACTTGGATGCGCTAATCTCAGGAACTACTGGTCCGATTTGAAAAATTCTTTCAGTGTTAGATAGCCCATTTATTGAGGAAGGCTATAGGTATAATTTTTTCAGTGGATATATATTTTATACCTGCGCGACGCCGGGGCGGGTCGCTAGTTAAAATTAAATTAAAGATTTCATCACTGAAGCAGTTATAATTAAAGAAAATTGAACTCTATTTGGTACACACTTAAGAAAAGTGCTTTTTAACGTTTAGCAAAACAACCGAATTCGGTAAAACCAACTCACAATTAAAGTTAACTGCTGCTATAATCGTTATCATCTACGTAACTGCAGTTTGAAAGTCCCTTAGCTTGCCTTACCTAATTGACGTACATGTATTTTCATTTCGTAATTGGCACGAATGGAAAATTTTATATACTTAATTAGTATGTCTTTGACCCATTTTTGTTAAAACTTAATATGGAATAATTGCCTTAGTTTATGTTATTTGTTATCTATTATGTAAATGTTGTGTAAACATCAGTTTGGCTCATGAGAGGAAGCTTAAAAACAATATTTTTTGCAAAAAATAATATATATATATATATAATATATATAAAAAAATATATATATATATATATATATATATATATATATATATATATATATATATATATATATTAATGTCCACAATCAAATAAAAAAAGAATAATCAAAATCAGTTCATAAACGACGAAGTTATTCACGAATAAACAAAAAAATAATAATATCATAATACTTCCGAATTCAAAAACCTCCTCTGATTTTTAGATCGGTTAATAATTTCGCAAATTTAATTTCTAACCCTTTCTAACTTCTCGATAATATTATAAGATACGCTTTTAATGCTTAGCAGTATATTTCAGCTAAAAAGCTAACTTAAAATATACAGGTTATGTAATCCACTGTTGATAAAATATATTGCGCATAAAAGCATTCAATAAAAGTTTTTTTTTTCCTCAAAGCCATACAAAGAAATATTCATTTCGGGACAAGGAAATCTCGACCTTATACTCACTTATTCAGCTTCTATTTTCGATCATGAATAATAAATTGTCGTGAACCTGCAAGCCTAAGTAACTGAATAAGAACCGACGCCCCAAACTCTACGATACAAACTTTCGATTTGCAAGATTTGCGAAAACGCTAGCGGCTGTGTGGTAAAGCTGAGTACATATAAGAAACAAAATGTCGTGTTTTCTTTCGTAAAAAATTCTATCAGAAATTGACAAATTTTCTAAAACACTTAAAAGGAGAAATATTTCGATGTATATTCAGAAAAGATTCCTAAGCAGAAGGCGGATAGCTACGTAATTTAGTCGCGGTACATTAAACCCTAGCTGCGGAAAGATCACAATTAATATTGATATGATGATATAGCCCGACCAAATGACGCAGGTCCGTCAACTACCTAGGAATCAATTTCTTCGATAGTACGTTTTAAAGTTCAATATTATAATCTTAATATGTATGATAAATGATAATTACATTTTTAACAAAATACAATTTATGACAAAAAGTAATATAGCTGTTATCAAACCTTATGTTTGATGACAGCTATATTATTATTAGCAGCCAAAATAATTTTACAAATAACAGATGAAAAGATAATTACCATTATAAAACAACGACAATACTGCTATACACTTTCTTAATGTTAATTTAATTAAAGCTGTGTTATAATTACGAGGGCTTCACTGAAAATTTCGGGAATCAAGGAGGTGACACAACAGTACTATTTAAAAATGTGTTTATTGCTTTTCGAAGTATTCTCCGCGAAATTTGATACATTTTTCCATACGATGGAACCAATCATTGAAGCAACCATTCCATTCGGAAGTTGGGGTCTCCAAAATGGCCGTTTTGTAGGCGTCCACATCTTCTTCAGGTGATGAAAATCTCTGACCACGCAATTTTTTCTTTATTTTAGGAAAAGTATAGAAATCATTACGGCTTAAGTCGGGGCTGTACGGCGGATGGTCTAATAATTCTATGTTTTCTTGCTCTAAAAACTCTTTTGTTCTGTGCGCGGTGTGAGAACTATCATTGTCGTGATGGAGGATGATGCGGCGGTTGCAGTTCTCTTTACGGAGTTCAGATACGACCTGTGGCAAAAAAATGCTATCATACCATTCTGCATTAACCGTTCTTTGTCCCTCAAGAGGAATAGTCGCAATATGGCCGGTTTTGGAGACAAACGTGGCCACCATTTTTTTTGCAACACTCCGTGAACGAACAATTTTTGTTGGCTTTAACTCATTTTCGAACACCCAAACTCGTGACTGGTTTTTAGTTTCGGGTTCGTACGCGTATATCCAGGATTCGTCACCTGATACGATGTTGTATACAGCATTTGAGGATCCTGCGTGGAATCTTTCGAGAGTTCTGACGCACCAAGTAACGCGAGCCGCTTTTTGCTCTTCACAGAGCAAATGCGGTATCCATCGGGAAAACAACTTTTTTAAACCTAATTGTTCATGCAATATTATTTGTATTTGACTCATGCCAATGTCTAAAGTTGCCTGAATTTCGCGGTATGTCACATGTCGATCTTCCTCAACCAGCTTACGCACATCATCAACGTTTTCTTGGGTGACTGCAGTTTTTGGACGACCTTGACGGGGATCATCACTGAGCCTGATACGTCCACGTTGAAATTCAGCAAACCAGCGATAAATTGTGGTTTTGGATGGGGCTTCATCACCAAATGCAGAAATCATTCGATTAACACACTGTTTTTGTATTAAACCACTTCCAAAGTCACAATAAATCATCGCTCTAGAATTTTCTCGAGTTAATTCCATTTTCTCAACGACTAAACAAGTTTGACAAGACCTTGTGACAAGACCGAGAATCTTTTTTTAAATAAATAAATGTTATTCGATTTTTAAAACCAAGGAGTTTTCAATTAAAAAGATTTTAATATGACAGGAATAGTGGAAGTATTCCATTCCCGATATTTTTAGTGCAGCCTATGTATAATTTCAGAAACATTACGCAGATAAAGTAGGTACACATTGCAAAATAGATTGCCTAAAGTAATTAGAATTTGTTTAATTTAAAACGCCTTTGTTCATTTACCTTCGTTTCATCTTTATTTCTTTTAATCAACGCATACAAATTATAAGATACAAACGCATAAAAAAGTTCAACCACAAAAGAAACCATTAGTTCCAAACGATAATTACATAAATTGACCTTAAGCAAGGACTTTTCGAGTAATTTTAGGTAACAAGGCATAAAATCATAAATAAAAATTTCTAAATAGCCACTTTAAATTGAACGTGGTGATCAAAAATGATGGTCCACCAAATAAATTTTATCAATGATTGCAAAATAGATTTTATATTGATACAAAATAAACAATAAAAATATAATATGGTACGAGCTTTTGCCCGCGGCTTTGCTCGCGTTAAGGAGTATTATTGTATACAAACTTTCATCCCCTATTTTAACCCTTAGGGGTTGGAATTTATCAAAATCCTTTCTTAGCGGATGCCTACGTCATAACATCTACCTGCATGCCAAATTTCAGCCCGACCCGTCCAGTGGTTTGGGCTGTGCGTTGATAGATCACCATGTCAGTCAGTCACATTTGAGTTTTATATATTTAGATAATAAAAGCGAGATAACATAAATATTACAACATTATACTTTTTAAATAATATTATAAAGAATAATATAATATTATGTTATGGTTTAAATAAAAGTCAGATATCTTGTAACCGCCTTTATAATACGACACCTTATTCGTGGGGCTTTCAAAGTAGATTTAGAAATACCTCCTCATGCTTTATGTTTTAAACTACTTTGTTGCTTAGACTTATAATATATATTTGTTGCGTTCAAAATAAATTACTTCCTTAGAAACATTATGCATACAATATACAAGATTCTTACTGGGAAAAGCTTTCAATGATACCTCGTATGTCACAATGTTAGTTACCTCCTCCGAAACGGCTTAAATGATTTTTACCAAATTTTATATGCATATTCAGTAATCAGTAGGTCTGCGAATCGGCTACTGGCTACTTTTTATATTGATAAGTGCATTTGTTGAATAAATAATAGTAAATTATTACAAGTCGAGACTGACGGCGACCATTGTTTGTGCAATGTTTGTGAATGAACGTTGCCATGGTGCCATACTTATATTTTTGTCACTTCAATAAATGAAGAGCGAAATACTTTATATGGCAAAACGTTTGCCGGGACAGCTAGTATTTTAAATAAATTGGACAAAATAAAACGTTATTAATACGATTTGAAATTGACAATGTGTTTTGGTTCCTACCTTAAGAGGTGTAGTTAGAATATATTATGTATTACATTTACGGTACGGACAAACATTTATAATTATTATTATCTTCTACAACTAGGGAAGAATATTACCTTTAAAAATAATTTACTACAAGTAGTACCATAATATTTTACTACTTTTGTACACGTCAGCAAATTAGTGGAAGAACAAATCAAACAAAATATCCATACTAATATATATGTAAATGCGAAAGTGTGTCTGTCCGTCTGTCTATCTATTACCTCTTCACGCCCATATCACTGAACCGATTATGCTGAAAGGTAATAACTTGCAAGACCGAGAAAGGAAATAGTATACTTTTTATCCCAAAAAAGTGCGGATCTCGCTCGATAAACGGATTTTGGCGCAAGCGGCGTCATCTAGTTACGAATAAAATAGTAAAAAATATACCCACTCGAACAATGCAATAAAAGTCTCTATAAATAAAGTAGCTGTATTTACATACAAAGAACATACGTGGTTCTAGACGAGAGCACATTTGGGCGGAAAGCTTTAAAAATGGGGTGGAGACTGCCACACCTTATTTCCATAAATTATTCAATATCCATCAAAACGAGATTCTGAGGACGATAAAAATTATAGTATTTGTAACGGAAATATAAAAGGCTAATTGAATCACATTTGAAGTGGTGACGAAATCCAGAAAAGATTCTAAGAAGTCTTGTGTTGTTAAATTATGAATTACTAGATGTCCCGCGCGGCTTCGCCCACGTAAATTAGGAATTTTACGGAAACCGTACATTTTCCCGCAAAAAATAGCTTATGTCCCTTCACGTGGTGCACTTCACTGTGCCAAATATTGCCATAAAAATTGCTCCAGTAGTTCGTGAGACAAAATCCTTTCTAATATTTTTCCCCATTTTTTCCACATTTTCCCAGGCTGTCTTAGTCATAATACCGCTATTTTGAAAGTCGGTTAAAATTGTAGCCTATGTGTTATTCTGATGAATAAGCTATGTTATTTTAAATTCATTAAAATCCATTCGGTAATTTTGCGTGAAAGAGTAACAAACATCCATCCAAACTTTCGCCTTTATAATATTAGTAGAAATAGTAGGACTAGTAGGATGAAATTAATTTAATTCTTCAACTTATAATAAAATGTTTCCTTCCAGATGTGAATGTTTCGAGAGATCCATCCACGTTCATCATGACCATAAAAGGAACATAAAAATATGGTATACATTGGCCACCAAATCCGCATTAGCACGTTTAGCACAGAATATGCAAAGGGTACGTTTGTCCCTAAAATCTGGCAGTTTTTCTATCCTTCCTTATTTAACTGTAGCCAGGTTAATGATTTATCATTGTTCGCTTTAGTAAACGAAGCCAAACGAGCGTAGTTTCGGTTGGCAGAAATTCTGCTGCATTCAATTTCATAGAACATTCGTCTACTTCATTTACACTAGTGTAATTTTGTAAGTCACGATTAGTAGTGGTTAGGTATTGAATAAGACACGTACAGCAGCTAGTGCAACCGTTTATTCCGGAAATCCGGACTGATTCCGCGACGTCACACAGTACCCCGCGCGTACGCAGGTAATTACACAAACACATTACAATTAGTACGAAAAATAATTTACGCGACCAAAATTCTGCGACTCACAAAATTACGCTCGTTTCGCTTCACCCTAAGAAACAAAGAGTATCTCCGTATTTATTGAACCTCCATGATCGCTTAAACAAAGGAACTAATAAAACGAGGTCGGGATTAATAACTGTCGATATTGAAAATAAATTATGCTTTTATTGTTGTCGGTATTTAAAGTAATCTCCGATGAGTTCGGTATCGCACGACCCGCTCTCGCCGAGCACGATCCACAAACAGGAGTTTATAGATCTCTATAGATCTCTCCTGATTGTGAGTTTTATTCGTATACTTGCGATTGTTTTTGCGGAGGACGGATTACGTTGTGGAAGGATTTTTATGAGTAGAGATATAGGGATCACTTGATAGAAAACTTGAAGGTTGGGAGGAATGGGATCAGGTAATTGAAAGTCGACTGCCACCCATGGATGTGTAACATTATATAGGTATTGCTAGCATGGGCGCCGCCGGCAGAAATAATTTCCAAGGAGTGCAGATCTTAGTTTTCTTAGTTTTCTTTTGTTTTTACTTTTTACGAACAACAGTGACTGTCATTTACGTCAACAGAATACATGGAGTGCCGAAATATTACGAACTTTCCTTGTACAGCATGGTAATATGGTTACAAAATGCTTTTTATTTCAATAATTCCTGTTGATACCGAGATTACCAAAGGGTGCAAGTGCACCCCCTGGCACCCCTCTGCCGGCGCCCATGGTTGCTAGAGACACCGGAAAAATCGATTTACAAGAAAATTCGCATCCACAGAGAGAATATGCCAAACCCAGCCAAGAGAAAGTCACTTACGTCGACTTGATATAGGCCGACGAAATTAGGTACATAGGTCCGCTGTCTGCCTATGAATCCATTTCTCTGATAAAACATTTCCACGCTGTAGCCTTTACCTAACATTGAAACCTGCTGATAAAGTAAATAAGTATAATTATTATTGTTAGGAATCAATTTAAGAACTTGGCACCCATAATCGAAGTTATTTTGTCTTTGATTGAACTTGGCTCTCAAGTCTCACTACACATTTATGTTTTTGATGGCATTTACAATATTCATGTGTACCTACCTACTATTATTTATGAAATTAATAATATTACTTATGGAATTGCATACCACAGCATGCAATTCCATAAGGAAGTCAAACGCAGTGTCACTAGTCACTGAAACAGTTAAATTACTAACTGAGGTCTGAGTGTTACTATGACATACACATGCCTTTGTAGTCACAGACATGTCTACCGCAGACAAGTCACGGACAGACATACGGCCTGTTAAAGTTACATAATAGAGAGTTACGACGGAACTCGAGCTAAACTAGCACTAAGAGTATTTCCCATAAAGGACCGTAGTGCATGTAGATTATTGGTAAAGGCTGAATGAAAACACAAACGTTATAAAATTTCTAGATGTCGCATTCGTTTATCGCGCGGGAACCGTAAATTTTTCCGGAATAAAAAGTATCCTTTGTCCTTTCCTGGGACTCAAAGTATCTTCATTCCAAACAGCAGAATCGGTTTAATGATTTGGGAGTAAAGAGGTACGTGACAGACGAACACACTTTCATATTTATAATATTAGTATGGATGTAATATACCCACACAATATTGTTAAAGACTGAATGATAACACAGTCGTCAGAATCATAAGATTATTCAACAGTTACAACAAAATATATAAATGGACTACATAATACAATTACGCGCACGGCGCACCTGCAGAACAAAAACTAGGAACTAGAAATTAAATCTAAGGAAAGTATCACAACAAACACATTTAAACAAACATCGCGAAGTTAGTATTAACAAGAAAAACTAGACGGGTCCATAGCTGGGTAAATGGAAAAGAAAGTTGGCAACACAAATAATTGATTCGGTGCCCTGTCGTCAAGGAAGTCTCAGTTCTATTTAAGTTTCCTAAAAGGAAATGAAAGGAAATCAGAACCCTGCCTTTGCCTTTATCGAAACTTATCGGAATATTCCCTAGAAGAAATGCCAGTAAAGCGTTTTATTAAATCGACTTCTGGAGAAAACCAACATTCATTGTCTTCGCCGCCTTATTATTCATGAAGATCTTTTTAGAATCACACACTTAACTTTTCTTATACTGTTCGTATTAGGGTCAATTCATATTGCAACGTAACGAGAAGATGCGAAATTGAAATATTGAAAATGACGAGTTGAGTTTCGGACAGCAAAATCGGTTCAGTTCGTTCAGGGTCATTCTTTTATCGCACGGAAACCGTACATTTTTCCGGGGTAACAAGGATCCTATGTCCTTTCCTAGGGGTTAAAGTATCTCCATACCAAATTTCAGTAAAATCGGTTTAGCGGTTTGGGCGTGCAGAGATAACAAACAAACAGATAGATACACTTTCGAATATTTATTATATTAGTATAGATACTACAAATAGCAAATATTGCTCTACGTATAGTCAATATTTACTGCATCATTTCGGGTAGAAATACCGAATGCGAGGGTAATTCCCAAATCTGTATTATTTTCTGATTCTTTTGATATCCTATTTCGAAAATATTACACCAATAATACCAATCGAGTGGGGTGTGAGCTCATTATCCTGTCATATACACTCCATGTGCTGACATTGTAACGAAAGAATACCCCATCCCCCATCCCCCATCCCCCATGTCGAGTATGGGGTCTCACAATGCACTAATCACTTACAGGGGCTTGTCACGTAAATGACACAAATGCGACCGATTATAAGGTGACAGCCAAATTACAAAATTGCAGTTGCTAATAGTGACATGAAGCGTCAGCAGAGGACGTGTCGTCGCGACACTACTGGTTTCTATGCATTTCTTATGAAATACCCTCCGCAGCTAGCGACACGAAGCTAGCGACACTTATGCCCGGGACACACGAGGCTAGTTTTTCAAGCTAGGATAGCAAGCTAGTTTTTTACCAACTGTCCTGGCTTGCTGACCTAGCTTGGAGCATGCTAGTTATGTTTTACAAATGAAGATTGTTTTGTCTACACGAAGCCAGAAGTACTAGCTTGCTAGCTTACAAACACTAGCTTGCTATCCTAGCTTGAAAAACTAGCCTCTTGTGTCCCGTGCATATTTCATAGAAATACAAAGAAAGTGTCGCGACGACACGTGCCCCTCTAGCATACGCCTACGGAAAATTTTGTCGACACGTTTTCTCGATGTTTGATGGCTTTTCTCTTCATCTCTATTGACCCCATAAACTTATAAGTTTATGATTGACCATAACATGACATACATTTTTCTCGTGTAGATCTGTCGTTAAAATCTATCGACATAATGTCAAAAAATGACTTTGCCATTATGTCGTTATCGACAATATAACTACGCATAACACAGGTACAACTAATATATATTCTGTGACGAGAGTGAGATATCTCGATATTTTCTCGTTTGCGCATCTTAGCCCGGAAGGTCTGCCTCTGCTTCATGTCGCTCGCTGCCAACCGGCACCTTTAGGCTGAAACTAGCATTACGAAATATTACGAGAGTATCACGATAATTTTGGAGCAGAGGGTGCTACTAACACATAAGTTATAGTAAGTAAATAGTCCCACCAAAATTCGACATGTCTTATCAGAATAATGACAAAAACGTTGTCAACCAACAAAAAGTTTTTGGTTAAGAGTCCTTCTCTCTTCACACTCACGCCCGTCTTTCATATGCCAGGTGAAAAAGGATTTTTTTCTCAATAACGCAATAAATATACAACATTTTAAAAATCCGCTAGGTCAGTCTCTCAATGATAGAATGTTATACAATGTGTTAAAATATTAACTTAGTTCAATGCACGGTTATGGCAATTAATGAAAAATTCTTGAAAATCAGATGCATCTTTGTGATTTTTTCCTATCGAGAAAAATTTTAAGTTATCGTGTTTTTGCTCAGATTGAACTCTTGGGAATATAATGTAGTATTTAATTTTAGAAAATGAAACAATTTGGGGCTTATTTTCAAGTATAAAAATGAATTATAAAATCGTCAATTTCGGGTTAGTCGCCCACTTAACTGTCTGTGCTAGTGCTGCCTCTAGCGTGAAAACATTGCAGTAATGTCAAAGAATATATACACTAGTAATGTATTAGACTTGAAGCACAAGTTTTATATGTGGAAGAGCCATTATTCGGCACGAATGGGCCGGCTCGACCGGAAAAATACAACGTTCTCACAGAAAACCGGCGTGAAACAGCGCTTGCGCTGTGTTTCGCCAAGTCAACCCAATCCCCTACCCCAATATTCCCTTCCCTACCCATCCCTACCCTCCCCTATTACCCTATTCTCTCTTAAAAGGCCGGCAACGCACCTGCAGCTCTTTTGATGCTGCGAGTGTCCATGGGCGACGAAAGTTGCTTTCCATCAGGTGACCCGTTTGCTCGTTTGCCCCCTTATTTCATAAAAAAAAACATGAAGCTAGCCTGAATGGTGCATAAGTTGCAATGATTGTTTCAATATTTCATCTCGCTATTATTGCGTTCGGATTTGTAGACTCAAAAACTAATAAACTGCTTTATGAGAAGATTTTGCTTTTAAAAAGGCAATTTTGAAAGCATTTCAGTTTTCAGAGAATAATCTGAGAAACGAAGGAATAAGGAATCTATCTATACTAATATTATAAATGCGAAAGTATCTCTGTCTGTCTGCCTGTCTCGCTTTCACGCCAAAACTACTGAACCGATTGTAATGAAATTTTGTACACAGATAGTCTTAAGCCTGAGAAAGGACATAGGCTACTTTTTAACTGGAAATAGGGGTTGTACACCCCCTGTGTAAATTTGTTCAAATCAAATAAAAATTCATAATAGATGGCGCCGTGCGTCACTAAAACGCACAAGCGCTAGCTCAAACGTATTTCTATAAGAGGTGGTAAGGATGAAGAATCCTGCCATGTGTTATCTGTAAACATTAAAGTTTGAAGCAAGTAAGCGTACCGCGGATTGCGGAAGCAACTCTGTCGTGAAAATTTTGCAGTAATGTAGCCTACATGGAAACGGGAACTACCGCGCGCTATAAGCTGAGGTCCACGCAGACGGAGTCGCGGGCAACAGCTAGTATATTTTAAGATGGAACAATACTAAGTAATAATACTTAAGGCGCTATATTGAAAATAAATTATACCGCAAGGGCAATTTTATACTTAATTTGTATGACTATAAAGTCGTGAATACGCTGCGGCCAGAAGCTATTGGCTCGCTCGGAAAACATGCGACAAAACGTAATTTTAATTATTAAAAAAATAACTAGGAGCATTTAAGCAAAATGCTTCTATACGATTTTGAGTTGCATGAGTTGCATAGTGTCTACTAATTAGACTAATTTTCTACAATACATCAGCTATTTTCGTTTAAAAATACTCTTCAAATTTCGTATTTTTAAGAGGTCATTTCGAAAATTAAATGTATCGAGGCAATATACATTAATCGTGTTTCTAGTTCTTCTCAAACCTAGATAAAGCTATCTCATTACCAGATTTGTAACATTTCTGAGGGTCCTATAGTATTACGTCAAAAAGGACAGTTTTTTTCAATATAGCGCCTTAAGGGTGTGCCGTGTGTATGTTATGTCTCCTGTATAGAGTTCACTGTGAAAGTAGTAGCGCTTAAAGAGTAACTTCTTTTAACTTTTATACTACGCAGAATGGGCGAATCCCCATGACGCGACGCTGGGACGCTTGCCCATACATATCCAAAAAAAAATTGCTCGTTCAACGCTGTTACTTTTACAGTGAACTCTGTACATACATACACATTAGGTACACACCCTATGATTTGTATTATCACTTAGTTTAATTACACCATGTATGGAGAGGAAAAAAGTTTATTCTGATATAATAGAAACATTTTCGATCATATTTTTTCGACTAATTTAATAATATATTGAATTATATTATATCAATAACTTTTATGGTTTAATGAATAGCTTTATTTAATTAATTACCATAGCAGTCACAAAATATAATTATAGTTAACTCGATGAAATGTTTCACGAAAAAAATAGTTCATCTATTTTTATTTGTGAAACATTTTATTGAGTGTATTACAAAATATGCTTAATTGACAGTACAAAATATATTTTAACTTCCTTTTCAATTTTGTTCTCGGTCGATATTAAAAGTATCCTCTGTCAAATTAGCAATGCCATTTAAATAGAAGAAGAATCCAATCCTGAGTATTAATAACTAAAACATAAGTGTACTAAGCAATTAGTTAATAATCTGTGCTACGCAATGTAAAATGTGCATATTGTATGTACTGTATACTACATGTGAAAAAAAAAATCTAATAAACTGTATACTTAAGCTAGGTACCTATGTAATAAATTGTTAACTTAAGAGTAGTTATAAAATATGTAATCAGAACGTCTCTCCCATACGGATAAACCTCCTAGGTTTTTGTATGGGAAAGTGCATATATTTTTACTTAAAAAAAATGTTGCAAGACATGCTTTATACAATAAATAAAATAAATAATAATAATAAAATATCAATAATGTTCTTCCACATTTAACATCAGTTAATAATTAATTAGAGAATGCAATTGTGGCTTCTTGAGAGCTTTTTTGAAACATTGTTGGTAACATTTCTTTCATTTCATTACCTTATTGTTATAAAGTGAATTGTATTTTTAAACAAATTTTTTAAGTGCCAATGCAATTTTAATCATTAGGGCAAGCGAAGCGAGCCCTAGTATATCCCATAAACTTTACATTTTGTGGTATACTTTACGGAAAAATTGTCATGTCTATTGATTAATAAATGTGCTTTAACATAGTAATTTTTAGGGGTTCCGTAGCCAAAATGGAAAAAAACGGATCCCTTATAGATTCGTCATGTCTGTCTGTCTGTCCGTCCGTATGTCACAGCCACTTTTCTCCGAAACTATAAGAGCTATACTATTGAAACTTGGTTAGTAGATGTAGCGTGTGAACCGCATTAAGATTTTGATACAAAAATAGAAAAAATATTAAAAAATGTAGGGGTCCCCATAGGTACAACTGAAACAAAAAAAAAATTTTCGTGTAACCTATGCGTGTAGGGTATCTATGGATAGGTCTTCAAAAATCATATTGATGTTTCTTATATCATTTTTTTCTAATCTTAATAGTTTGAGAGAGAGACTCTACTAAAGTGATAAAATGTGTGTGTCCCCCCCTCTAACTTCTAAAGTAGGGACATGATAATTCTAAAAAAAATATATGATGTACATTATTATAAAAACTACCGACGAAAATTGGTTTGAACGAGATCTAACAAGTAGTTTTTTTTATACGTCATAAATGGTAAACCTTAATTTAACTTTCATTAAATCAAGTAAAATATAATAATAAATCAAAAACTTTTTAATTTTATAGAAATAAACCTTATTGCTGCTGCGGAACCCTTCATGGGCGAGTCCAACTCGCACTTGGCTGGGTTTTTTTTTTATATTATGTAGTAGATGTGTTATCATCAGTCAGTCAAGGTTTTTTTATGTGTAAATGTGTTATCATCAGTCAGCCAAGGTTCGGCTTTTAGTTAAATACTTTACAAGTACATATTATTTAGACTTTTAAAATTACATTTGCATATTATAATACTTGTAAAGACGTATATTTATCATTTAGGAAATAGCCATTAGGTTCTGTCAGGATTAGGTTTCATTTATTTTGTGTGACGTACTTAGTACTTACTATATGTATTATGTCAACGTGATGGCAACTTTATGCCGATAGGCGCGAGCGGCTATGACCCAGCCGAATCTATACATATAATAAAATCGTAAGAAAGTCAATTCTGTACATTGAATATTTTTGAAAAATTATACTTGGGACGTGATCTACAATCGATATGGAAGCCAAAAATATAGTTTTTAGAATTTTCGTCTGTTTGTCTGTTTGTCTGCATGTATGTCCGGGATAAACTCAGAAAGTACTTGATGGATTTACTTCAAATTTTGCACGAATATTACTTAGAGGTCGGGTCAACACATAGGCCATAAATTTTAACGATATCACCTAGGGTGGGGGGAGGGACTAAATTTTCCATATTTTTAGTTTTTTGCTCATATCGCTATAACGGCGCGTCGTAGAGAAAAAAAGTCCAGTACATAATGAAAGTTCATAAAATTTCCTACAAATTAGTCCTTTACACTTTGTATCTATCTCCACTCCTTGCCTTGCTACGCGCTTTTATCAATCTTATCTTTACCGATTTCGAGTGTCGTTTGATTAATATGCGACGAGCTTCGGCATCGGTCGATTCGCCATGGCGTTTGTATTGCGTTTTATTTCTCCTTTTTACGAACAAACTAACACATCTTCTATCTATACATCTTTATCTATCTATCTATACATATAATAAAATCGTAAGAAAGTCAATTCTGTACATTGAATATTTTTGAAAAATAATACTTGGGACGTGATCTACTATGCTAACGCGGACGAAGTCGCGGGCACCAGCTAGTTTAAAAAAAAACTTCACAAATCTGTTGTACTACTAAGATATAATCCTGCGGGAAAACAACCATTAAAATTTCACGCGGTATACAAATAAGTAATTTATCTTATGATAAACAAATGATAAAAAATATAATAAAATACTAGATGTTCCGCGCGGCTTCGCCCGCATAATTTAGGAACTTCACGGAAACAGTAATCCGCAAAAATGGCCTATGTCAGTTCACATGGTCTATTCTTCAAGTGTGCCAAATAACATAAAATTGCTCCAGTATTTCTTGAGGTAATAAGCAATTTCAATCATTTTCTCCGTTTTTTCCACATTTTCCTCTATTTTTTCGCTCCTATTAGTTTTAGCGTGATAAATAGCCTATGGCCTTCCTCAACAAATGGGCTATCAACACTGAAAGAATTTTTGCGTTCAAACAAACAAACAAACAAACAAACTCTTCCGCTTTATAATATTAGTATAGATTAAGTAATATTAAGTATAGATTAGTATAGATATAGAAACGAGGAAAAATTATATTTTTACTTATTGATTCCACGTGCAAAATAATTTTGTTTACTTTTCCTATTGACTAATACCTAGGCATCCATTACAAGCTCGTGCAAGCGACAGTAAATTCCCTCATTCATGAATTATATTTGACTGATGGTGTCTACTAAGACTAACTGATGGACTGACGAATGGTATTAGACGGTCACTCAATTCTCTTCAGTTTTATGTCAGTCAAAGCCAAAATTTTCAAAGGTATACCTTTCTATTTTTTTCTAATTTTGTCAGATGTGACAACACTCACTCAAAATTCGTGACTGATGGTTGCATGAAGCAAAAATCAAAATATCCAGACTTTCGTCAATCAGCTTTATGCCACCGTCTGTCACGCTCTTACACGGTAGGTTATCCATCAGTCACAGCCATGACCGTGGTAAAGTAAAACTGACAGCAAAACCTACCGTGAAATGTACGCCTTAGTACACATTAATACACAATATTTTAAATTTAAAAAAGTAGTCAAAGAGCGTTGTGTGCCAAAGCCTATTATAAGGTCAATGATTTCATAAACGATGGCACATCTTGGGAGTAGGATGGCTGCTTGCAAGGCTACTTCTACATTATTATATGACTTACAATAATTATGTAATTTAATTATTAATTGACATTGTATATTTTTAAGTTACAAATTTTGTAAATTTTATTTTAAAAAGATTAATTTTTTTCTCACTTTTTTGGTAAAAAGTGGGACCCCGTGCGAGTTTCTTACGCCGGTTCTTCTCGCCGGGTTAGTTCCCGAACCGGTGGTAGGCACCAGTAGTATCAACGTTCCGAAAGTATTTTTTTAAAATCTATTCAGAAATAAAACAATTTTTATTTTATTTTTATTTTAATACACATTAATATTTACTAATGGTATTGGCTTCGCAGGCTGCAAACAATTTTTTTTAGGATGAAAATAAGAACGTTCTTTTTTAACCGACTTCCAAAAAACGAGGAGGTTATATGTTCGGCTGTGGATATTTTTTTTTTTATTTTTTTTTTTTATTTTTGTATGTTCAACGATTACTCCGCCGTTTGTGAACCGATTTTCGAAATTTTTGTTTTGTTGTATTAGGTTTCACTCCAATTTGGTACCATGTTCACAAAAGTGGTGACCTGATGATGGGATCCATGAGTAATCGAGGGAACTCCTCGAAATTTATATGGAAACATATGGTGATTTTGGTTTTATGTGAAGTGTACTAAGAATATGCTACCAAAAAGTCAAATATTGGGTCAAAGTATACCATGGTTTCGAAGATGCTGAGAGAACTCCTGACTCCTTATAGATACACGTTCGGGAGTTTCGGCGTTGTTTTAAGAACAGAAAGCATATGCTACTATGCAATTCATATTCATCATCATAATCATCATCATCATCATCATCATCGTCATCATCATCATTAAGGTCACCAATGTCTCATGGCACAGAATTAATAATAGTACAAGGCATAGGTATGGGTATACTAATAATAATAATTATGTACTGTATAACAACACCTGTTTGTTTAATACATGGCGGTCGGCGCCGCAGAGGCGACGGCGTCGCCGCGCCGCCGCGCCGCGTGGCGCGTGGCGGCAGACAACAGATCGAATACTTTACTAATTACTTTATAAAATTTAAATAGACAAATAGAATTAAAATAAAGTTATTTTAAAAAGAGCATTTACACAAAACAAAGTCATTAAGTGTCTTTTTAATCAGTTATACTTTTTAATCGATAGATGGCGCACTAAGTATCGATTTGAATTCTTGATTAAGCGCTTATTCCACTTATCCTAGCTAGGAAGTCCTAGCTAGGGTCCTAAAAATTTAGTCAAGTGGAAAAACATTTAGAAGCTAGGATCCTAGCTAGGATCCTAAATCGGAAAAAATTTAGTCAAGTGGAATGACATTTAGAAAGCTAGGATCCTAGCTAGGACTTCCTAGCTAGGATAAGTGGAATAAGCGCTTTACAAGAACAGAGCTGTCAATAATTATGATAATATTAAATATTATGAGTAGCTACGCTACATCCTATGCAAGTTTATACAATTTTTTATCTGATAGATCCTTCGATCGTGGAAAAACGAGACACAATAGCCTTTCTATTGTTATCTCAATCGCCGGTGACCGCTTGGGGCTTGAAGCATTAAAATTGTTAAATTACTTAGCACAATATGTTCACTTCACTGATAATATATGATTTTGTGAGTGTGAGTTGACAAATTGTAATAAGATACGTAAAATATACGCGAAGGTTTACCTACTAGTGTAACTAAAAAGAGTGAAATTATTATTATTTTTAACAAAAAATTAAAACCGACTTCCAAGGTAAAAACAATAATAACATTAATATGAACTAAAAAGTATTAAATAATTTTTACTATCTAATGGTGCCTTTTCCGAATTCGGCTAAACCTCAACTATTTCTGTATTCAATCTTCATAATTTTGAAGTCGGTGCCAGTTCCAAAAGTTTCAAATATTCTGTCAGAGGACTGAAGATTCAGCTATCTGGTACCGACTTCAAAATAATGAAGATTGAATACAGAAATAGTTGAGGTTTAGCCGAATTCGGAAAAGGCACCATTAGATAGTAAAAATTATTTAATACTTTTTAGTTCATATTAATGTTATTATTGTTTTTACCTTGGAAGTCGGTTTTAATTTTTTGTTAAAAATAATAATTGCGATTCAAAAGACGTGGCAAAATTTACGACTAATTTGCACTATTTTGCCGATGAGGGTGAAATTCAAAATTCACGCGAGCCACCAAAAAGGTTCCGGCGGGCCGCAGGTTGAGGATAGCTGGCCCAAAGTGTACAGTAATAAGGGGTAATAGCCAGACGGCCACTGTTTGGCCAGACGGCCTGATTTATTAATTAGTGCGATCAATTTCGCCCTTTGTCTACCTCGATGATTTCACGGGCAATTTCGATTGGCATTTCATTTAAAAATTCACGAAAATTTTACGTCAAGGGCCCGATTTTCAAGCCTTGAATGTCAGTTCGCAAGTTTTCTCAGTCACGCCGTCATGCGCACACGTGCTGCCACTATCGAACGATTTTTGACGCTCGATAATCGGACCCCTGATGCAGCAAGATAGTTTTATAATAAGGTTGGGAAATTATGGAGGAACATGATTGCAAAGAGCTGTTTGTGAATAGTCTACATCGAACGTCATCAAACATTGAATGTATTAATTATTCGAAATCTATTTCTCTCTGCTTTTTTTCTAACGACTAAAATTTAAAATTAAAATACCTTAAAAATTAAAAATAAGTACCTCAAAAAAGGAAGAAATCATGCCTTTCACACATTGCTTCAGATTTTTTTCAAGGTAGACTATGTTAATTGTCCCTATTAGCGTATATACATGTATTTTTGTAATTTACATAAACCCGTAATTCTGTGCAGTGGGTCCAAATTGACCAAAGCTATAAAAACTGGCAAATAAAAATGTCACAGACATAACAGCAACACGGAGCAAGAATTATGTCATTATCATACGAATGTCAGGTTGCATTTGGGAAATCGGAAAATAGTGGTGTCACTCATTTTACTTGCCACCTGCTAACTGACAGTTGAATTTACAATCTATTCCTAGCTTAGATATAGAGGACGGACTGAACTTTTGGTTTTGCCCACTCTATATGGCATTAAGTAACAGCCTTCAAAAGAAAACGACGGTCCCTACGTATAAAAGGTCATGTCCAAAATAGCAAAAATTTTTATTGCATCATGCATTTCCGTATAATAAGACGCATATTCCTACATTATTATTATTTTTCTATCACAAGTAATTCCAAAGATAAAAAGACGTAAATGAGGACAAGTTGGGCGTTGTGTTAGATTTTACTGTTGTATATACGGACATCTATACTTACCGTCTTGTACCGCGTTGGAAATTACGCGCCATTCCGCGTCATGTCGTACATGTCCGTTTCTACCTCTAAGGTAGCGAATTATTTATATACACACACTGGCAAAATTAGCGGAACATAAGTAAAAAGGGCCACAATTTGAATTAAAGTAGGTCGGGCTGTGTGAAATCCTTTTTTATAGTTTCTAAGCTCATTTAAGAAATAAAATATTGAACAAAACTGGCAAGTTGACAGATTTTTATTGCAATTATGCCCTACTAAGTGTTTTTCGATGATAGACGTTGTAAGTGTTTCTGATAAGAATGGCGTTTTTAGCGGGGTGCAAGGTATGCCAGCTCATTTGATTGTTTGGTTTTTGGAAGAACACATTGCTTAGATACAAAATTAGTGATTTTCCAGCATCTACGACAGCTAGAGCTGTAACCACGATAGAGAAAGGTCACACCTACTGTTCGGTCAGTCAGGCCTTTGGTGTGTCGGCTTTCGTGGTCCATAGTAACTTTCAACGCTACAGAGAGACTGAATCTTACGTTCGGAGACGATACCAAGGCAGATATCGGGTGGCAATGGTTCAGGATGACAGTTTTGTAAGGGTACAAGCCTTAAAAAATCGACCTCAAACTGCTTTGCAGAGACGAAACCTATCGGAACAGGTCCGAGATGTACGTGTAAGTGGTTGTACAGTGAGAAGAATACTAAAAGAAGTTAAATTAAACTCAAAGGTGCCAGCAAAGGCACCAAAACTTGTGACAGGACAGCAAAGAGCCAGGCGCGTGAACATAAAAATTTGACAAGTGAGTGAAATCGTGTGCTGTACAGTGATGGGAGCAAATTCTGTGTAAATTTTGTTGACAGGCGATAAAGAATGTGGATAAATCGTAAGGAACGCTATAGACCATCAAACTTAACGGAAACAGTGGCCTATCATGCAGGCTTCGTAATGGTTTGGGGTGGCATATGATTTGGAGCCCGCACAGAGCTGATGATTGTTAATAATGGTACTTTGACAGTACAGGGCTATAGCACAGACATCCCAGAACTGCATGTTGTGCCTTTTACATAGTTTTAGGCAGTAACTTCAATTTTATGCGCGTCCATAGAGTAAAAAATTGGGCATTATTACCTAAATGATGCTGGCGTAGCCCAGGTGGAGAGGTCAGCACGGTCTACGGATGTGGATCCGATTGAGGACGTGTGGCACATCAATGGGTGAACGGTACGAGTTAAAACTCCAGCTCCTAATTAATGTGTTCAGGAGCTCGAGTTGGCGCTACTGGAGGAGTAGAAGAATATCCCACAAGAAATGATTGACAATCAAAATGCAAGTATGGAATGGCTTATCCGGACTCTCGTGAGATCCATAGAAGGCAATACACGCTTTTAACATGGCATTTATTAAGTAGAAATGAAGAATTTAACTTAAAAACTTACTACTAAAATTTCAAAGATTTTTCTTAATTTTTGATTTTTGCACATTTTTTCTATTTTACACGTTTTTATGCCCTAAATTTGTATAAGTTTTATTTTTTAATCATCAATTATTAAAATAATGAATAAATATATAAAAAACAGCGAGAAATTTTCAAAAAATTAAAATTTTGTTATGTTCCGCTAATTTTGCCGGTGTGTTTACTTGTTACCATTTACGTTCAGTTATTATGAGACTTTAGTTCTTTTTGCTCTTTCTTTAGTGGGACTCGTGGCACAAATTCAATTAATTTTAAACCAATATGAGCATCTGAGTGTTATAAATAATCAGCAACGTGAAATAATAGCTGCAACGGAGGCTGAGGCTTCTTTTCATGATGAACAACCATCTGGACCTTACCGTTATCGATATAGAGCAAAAAAATCGCGTTTGTTGTACGAGGCCCCACAATAATAATTTATTTTATTTTAATTTTACTATATTTCTTTAAATATCGCCAACAAAAAAAACGTAATTTGACAATGACAGAAGCGACAAATTACAAGGCTCCACCATTTGTTTATATCGCAGGCCCCCTTAGGCCTTATCAAGGGGTCAAAAGAAATCATTTATTAAAACTTCGGGTCAAAATACGCCACAGTCCACATGTGAATAACTGAAAAGTGGATGTAGTTGGTAATTAATATTTTAGAACATAAGAGCAATTACTTGTAGGGAAGTTTCCGTACTTCGTCATCTATACAAATATAATATCTAAATAAAAATACATGAACTTATAAACACAGATAAAGGGTTATCTGGGTAAATACAGGGGTATTTGACGTAGTTGAGTAAAAATTCAATATAGTATAGCAGTAACAAATTTAAACTGACAAAATGTAAGCATAGTATGAATTATTAGGTTCTTTCACCCCGGGGAAATTATAGTTCCTTGTTGCAACTTTAACTCACCTAGATACTGGTTAGTAAGACAAGTTCAAAATAAATTATTCTTCTAGCAAATTGAAAAATATTCAATAGAGATTTCGTGGAGGTGTTCTAGAAATTTGTTTCAACATTTTATGTTTTTTCCTTTTATATATTGCCTACTTGCCTATATTTTAAAAAGGTTTCTAGTAAAAAACTTCCAAGAATATACAATTAAAACCTACTCGAACTCGAGAATTAGAATTCAAAGATGTAAAAAATGATTAATCACAGTAGATCACATCATTAATTAAGTATATTTATTTATATTAAGGCTTGATTATGTATCACAAACATTCTGCTCAATAAATTATACAGGTGACCAATTTGACACCTCTGTTCGTTAAAAATCCTCATTTAATACGTATTTAATACACAAAAGAAGACGGCGCAAACAAAAAACTTTAAAAACGTTTAAATCCGTATTTTCAGAAGCGTATTTAATACAAATAAAGGCTTGTCAGAGGAAACTACCAACTTAGCCGCGGACCGCTCCCATTGTCCTGGAAAATAAACCCGCCTCTGGAACCACTGACCATAAAAACTGGGAAGCTATATTAAATGTGCTTTAACGAATACCGAGAAACTGTACCTTGATTCTGCTATTTCAGCTTATACAGCTACGATATGGTTTCGATGCAGTCAATATACTGTTGGAGAAATTGATTCATAGACAAATGGCGGACCGCGGACCTACAGCTTGGCAAAAAAGAGAACTAAAACTTCCTATTTATGGCAACATCACAGTACTTGTCAACACTAGTATAATATTTTGTGTCAAACGTAGCATAGGGTTGCCTCTGATAAAATATTATAAAAAAATAGCGCCCTCGTTTAAAACGCACTATTTTTTGCCAGGCTGTACGTTTTTTGGTGAGGTTGTGTCGAGTCAATTGCTTGTCGTGATCACTGATCAGTCGAGTTGGCTTGACACTACCTAACCAAATGATGGTGTCCACCGTCTGGCTAAGAATCAATTTCTCTAGTAGTACAATAAGTCCACAAAATGGTAACCCATAATAGGGTTGGAAGTTTGCAGTATGAAAGATTTTCACCTACTAAGGGACATATTATAGAAGACAGGCAACTAGCTTAGATAATAATATGATTTCGACGCAGTCTCGGTCAAACAAAAGTACAAAATGGAGACGTCAAACGAGGCCTGATTGATCAAAACTCTCAAATATCATAAATAGACGTTTGATAATTGAGAATACTATAATATCCGGACTGACTATCCTGAACATCCATAATATCCATGATAAGAACCAGACTTGATAGATTAATGTTGAATTTATATAGCAGAATCAGGGTATTGAAATAAAATTGTTAAACGTAATATTGCATAATTTAAACTTCTGTTAAGATAAGCTTTGCAGACCTATCATAGTATCTGCGTGAAGATAGCTAGTGCCACAAAACAAATACAATGTACATTAGCAGTCCTACGGAATTAGAAAATATATTTTCATCTTACACCATGTCCATGACCCGTTGGCAAGGCCTTATCATTAAGTACTGTGAGTTTTATGCGAAATTAGACTTAATTTTTTTTTTTAATTAATTTAATATACTATTTTATGTTCCGCAACTCGGAAGCACTTTAATAAAATTTCAAAATCCCACCCCCATAACATATGCAGCCCATTAGTAAAATGTATGGAGGTTACAAAAATATCCAAGATACATTCTCATACAAATAGCCTGTCCTGATCTGGGACCGACGAATATGTTTCGTACTCTGGGGAAATAATTGTATCCTGATTGTAGCGTTATGAAATTTTTGTATGTAGCGACATAACAAATAAGTATGCTTCTACCCTAATGTTACGCAAAACAAATGGGTAGGTTGTACTTACCCAAGTCCCAAGTAGCAATTTTCTCTTTACGGATATTATGCTGATTTCAGAACTAAAGTATCATATCAGACTTACATTTGTCTTGAATATTACATTACATCTTATAAAGGTTTCATTTAGGAGATTGTAATCTCCACTGATTTGCTTTATAATTAGATTACATTAATCGAACTGTGTGATCACCTGATGGTAAGTACCTATCGTAAGACCGATCCTTATAACTCGAATATCACTTCGATCGAAGACTGTCTTAACTGCGCGCACACATACTGTGAAGTGTGAACTGTCTCATTGAGAACCCTGAAAGCGACATTCAAATCATGAGGATGGGCCTGATTTTAAAAATCATATTTTTACAACAACCAACAAAATGTATACTTACCACAACAAGAAAATACAAACGCGAGATCCTTATTAATATAATCTCAACTTGATCTTTTTTCCAAGTGACCACTGGAATGTGAACTCCAATTTACATTTAAATTTGCACAGTTTTGATTGGAAAAGTTTTAGGCCCGCGCCCATGTGGAAAACTTCACGACTTCACAATTTTAGAAATTCTATTATTCAAAACAGCTTGCGTATTCTGATAATTTTGCTTTGTATTATTTCTCTCTATCTACCAACTTTTGGTATTTTCATCAAAATATTTGGATGGAAAATATCTTTTACGTTTAGTATGAGATTTTTAAGATAATCGAACGAACGTTATGACTTATGGGTTATGGCGTCACATCACATACATTTTTCAGAGATTCACCCATTAGTGTATGAAGTATAAACCCATCCAAAACTGAAATACATAAAAAACTAATTGGAACGAAGTTCCAAAGAAGAAGAACGAAGAAGAACGAAGAACGAAGTGTCAAATTGGAACGCGCGCGTTACGTTCGAAGTAAAGAAGGCTACTACTAAGTTACACACAGAACGATATTTGACCTCTACACTTTTTTATTAGTACCTACATGGTGGGGGCAGAGGGCGTTGATACTTGATAGTATACAGGTGTGCGTCAACTAGAGGGATTTTTTTTAGAATGAACAGCGACGCGTTGTTAGTATTCCTAAGCGTCAATAGGTGGCGTTTTTTTAATAATTCTTTTGAGTGCATATGTATATACAGCTCGTATACAGGTTTCTTGGACATAAGAAATTACTTCGTTCCATTGGTTCCCTTGACACCTCTCAAGTTTTTTTTTTTTAGCTTCATTAACGTGTAACTAGCGGAAAAAACGTGTTGGAAATTATTGTTTCCTTTTCTACATTGCCGTCTACTCTTCCTCAGTCTTACGAAATTTCGATCAGGTTAGTCGTCATACGAGTTTAGCATTCTTAACACATCCAAAAAAACTACACAACTCCGCTAAAAAGTATTCACTTATGAAAAAGTTTTCACCTAAGAATTGCTCAGACAACTAAAAATAACCAGAATCTAATACATATTTCGGACAAAATATAGTACGTGTATGAATTCAGGCATTTCTTTCGCTTTCGGGCACCTTCGGTCAGACGGCTGGAGGTCGCAGGTAGGACAAGAAACCACGGTCAGATCTAATTCTAACAACATAATTATAATAATAATATCTATGGACGCTTCACACCACGTCAGTCTGGCCCCGTGGTAAGTACCTGAAGGACTTGTGTTACAGGTACCAGACAACGGAAATATATTTAATACTTTTATACTATACATATATTTAAGATTTTTATTATATGATACACATATTTAATACACATCCATGACCCAGGAACTTTATAAACTTTTTGTTCCATCTCGGGACTCGAACCCGCGACCTCCGGCTTGAGCTACCAACGCGCTCACCACTGCGCCACAGAGGTCGTGATTGAAGTGTAAATTACTTTATTGATGCTGTATAGTATTTTGGGATGGATAGAATATGACATGTGACCTTATTAAATATTCGTAAAATGGAAAGGGAGGGGGGAGTAATATCCCATACAATTTATTTTATATCAGTCTGTATTGACAGTCATTAATTATTATGAACTAAATAACGTCATTACCTCTACGAACATTACCTACTGTTTTTCCTGCAGCTAAGTACCATCGAAGAAATTGATTCATACGCATAACGCAGATAGCGGACCTACGTCATTAATTGATCTAGCCATGTCAATACATCTTCTTATATATAAAATTCTCGTGTCACAATGTTAGTCTACGAACTCCTCCGAAACGGCTTTACTGATTTTTACCTAATTTTATATGCATATTCAGTAGGTCTGAGAATCGGCTACTCGGTACTTTATATATTGATAAGTGCATTTGTTGAATAAATAATAGTAAATTATTACAACCTGAGACTGACGGCGACCATTGTTTGTGCGACGGGATAGCGATCGACGTTGCCATGGTGACATACTTATTTAGTCACTTCAATAAAATAAAATGGCAAAGCAACGTTTGCCGGGACAGCGAGTATTATTATAAAACAAAGTCGCTTTTTTCCCTCATGTCCCTTTGTTCCCTTTAATCTTTAAAACTACGCAACGGATTGTGATGATTCTTGTAGTGTTAGATAGCCCATTTATAGAGAAAAGCTATAGGCTATATCTAGGGCTGGCAGACTAAAAAACATAAGTCAAAAAGTGAAACTTTTCAGGAACAACTAAAAACTTTATAAAAAAAAAGCGTTAAGCTATAAAATCAACTTTATTGGAATATAAAGATGTTTTTAATTAAAACTAACATGCACGTAAATATAATTTGATAAAAATATAATAAAAAGCGATTTTAGTGACTTATGTTAGAAAGAACACTGTGTACCTATAACTGTACTTGTGACTTAAGTGTATGAGAACAGTAAATTTAATATTATAAACTGTGTTTTAGTTGACATTCAGCTTCTTCACTATCAAAAATATCAGTGTCAATATTACGTACATACTACTTTGTTCACATTCACTTTATTTAGGCATTTGCCTAAATAAAGTCTATGAAAAACGTCGGGTATTAAGGAGACTAAAGAATTTTTTCTTTTCTTTTGATATCGGTAAGGACTGTACCGATATAACAGGAATAGTGTCAGGTATGGCAGAAACTCGACGTTACAAGTTAAATTTGTAAAAATTACATTCCGTATCCGTGTCTTTGTAGCAGATTACGCCAAATTCAGAATTATAGCGCAACCACTTTTTATCGAGCCATTGAAGTTGTCGCCCTTCTACATCTCTGTTTCTTAATACTAAAGGACCCTTTAACAATGGAGACAAATCCAAAGAGTCGGAACTGCGCATTTCGACAACTTCAAATTTTTTACTGCTCGATCTGATGAGTTGAATCCAATCATGCGGGTGATAAATCTGCAAATCCGTTTTCTTTTTCATTTTTTCAACGATGCTATGATCCGTGTCCACTTCCAAGTGGCTATGAACCGGAACCATGAACTTGTGGTCTATGACATAGGTATATGTCTTATTTCTGCAAAGCACAAGTCAACATTCAACTGACATGAGAATTTCGGTTCTGTCCGCCACAAGTATCAGAATAAAATATTACATGTTTTGTATTCTCTGGTATGTATGTTTAAAGCTCTCTAGCAGTAATGAATTAGCTCCTCTAGCAGCTATAGTTTCATACCATATGTAACACACAGCTTTTCCAGTTTTGTTGTCATGGACAGTCAGGTTGAACATCCAGAACAGCTTGCGTTTGTAGAAAGCTATAGAAGAGCTGAGGGATGGAGTGGATAAACACTCTTGTCAGTATCGGTGGATGTCGACAAATCTACTGCTGTTTTAGGGAGTTCTAAATGTGGTTCCAGAACAGAATCATCACTTGAGAAATCCATTTCTCGATTAATAAACATGACGCCAGTGTGACCTGATGATGTGGAAGGCATTGGTTCTTCTTCCGCTATTGTGGGTGTACATTGCTGTTTATTTCGTTCATCTAAAAATAAAAACATACTGTAGAGGCTTAAAAAAAATATTTTAATAATTTATTTATGATTGATGCTAAAATGAACAAATCACTGATGATTTCTGCTAAAACTACAATGAAAGATAAATATTATATTAATTTCTGATTTTAAAAATCAAACATGGCAAACTTACCTTCAACATTTGTGTTTCTCCTCATCACCATCTAAACTAATTTATTTCCTCGCTGACAATCCATAGTAATTGGTCACACACCACAACTGTGATCTGTCATCAAAGCAGAGCAAAACTAACTCGACTAATGTGACCCAAATCACTACAGTTACTTCAGTTTTTTGTAAGCAATAAATAATAATTTGAGTACCTACTCTCGAATTAAAAATAGAGATAACACAACGCACTTGACGTTCCTAATAACATAAGTCACATTCTGTATCCAAGAAATCCGAGACTCAGTCCGAGAGCTTCAAGTGTTCCTTTTAACATAACTCAACTTATGTTTTTTATAACGCCGCAAGATTAATGCGTTTCAAGAGGTTGAAAAAGGACGCCACTTAGTTTCAAGCCCGAACAAGCGAATATGACTTATGTGATTTAGTCTGCCGATGTATTGATTAAAATTAATAATTTTGGTACAAAGAAAAAATATAGCAATTTTTTGACTTATGTGCTTTAGTCCGCCGACCCGACATATTTTATCACGCTAAGATTAATAGGTGCGAAGAAATAGAGGAAAATGTGGAAAAAACGGGGAAAATTATTTGAAAGGGCTAACTTGAACGCGCTAATCTCAGGAACTACTGGTCCGATTTGAAAAATTATTTCAGTGTTAGATAACCCATTTATTGAGGAAGGCTATAGGGTATATTTTATCACGCTAACGGCCGAATACTGGAACGTCACTCAAATGCATTAATCAGTTGAAGGGCATTTAAATGTAAGCGTTTCCCATATTTAAGTGATATACACAAACGCCACTCAGACAATTTCTTGTGGTACTCACGTAAGTAGCCCTGTGAGTAGCCGTCAAATATTTACATCATGGCAACATTTACAGTATTACATTTTACGCTAGATCTAACTTGATTGTACAAATAAAAAGTTCACTAAAAATCATTTAATTGCCGTTTACTATTAGTTTTCATTAAATATATTTAAATTAATTAAAGACATGACAATTTTTAACATTATTTTCTGATTAATTACAATAGAAAATCCGAAATCGACTTTAAAGTTTAAAACAATGCAACCATACGTAGAATGGAACGATCTTTTGAGTGACAACTGACAATTGACATGTTTGAAAACCGACCGATTGACATTATCAAAAAGAAGAAGAAGACCGACCGTAGTGGTTATATTCTCTTTGTGGAAAACATTTTGATAATATTATAATAAGGAGACAAAAAAGAAACATGGTTGTAATTATACTACCTCGGAAAAGGATATTATGCTAATAGTTTAAAAGTGAGTTACAAGTAACATTAATATCAATATAGGTACTATTTTCATGAAAATGTAGTTGTGTATTGTAAAACGTAAATGCATCGTTGTATTTTTTAAACGCATTGAGCATTTATTTCGACGGCGACTCGCGGTCGGCCTTTCATGGTCAGAAAGACTAGATAGCGACAATAAAGACATTATTTTAACATTATACACACACTTTTTACCGTAATTATAGATTTAAGAGACCTCTTGACCACTCTTAAACGCAAGTGGCGCTTAAATCAGTTTGACAGATCATTTGACAGCTAAAAAAAGTTGAGTAACCATCGAGTATACGAATTTTTTTGCTAAGTAGTGCTCATGTGGAGCCTGAGTACGACTTATTTGGAGGTCCACTTAAAACTAACTGGAAGTTAAAATTTGCGTTGGAGAATACGAAATTTTCGTATAAGTTGTACTCAAAAAATTAAGCAGCATTTATATATTTGAGAGACGTTCCAGTATTCGGGCGTTAGACTAATATAAGAATGTGGAAAAAAACTGGGGAAATTATTTGAAAGCGCTTATCTCGCGAACTACTGGAGCAATTTTTATGTTATTTGGCACAGATAAGAAGTAGACCACGTGAAGGATCATTAGGGTATCGATATTAATCATTTTTTCAGTGGCTATATATTTTATACCCGTGCGACGCCGGGGCGGGTCCCTAGTTTAATGTAAATCGTGATCTGTCGTTTGGGTTTGACATAAAGCGACCATTTAATGTAGGTCTGCCTTCCGCCTAAGGGTCTACACAGACGGACTGCATTTCAACTGCAATCCAACTGCAAATTGCAGTTCAAGTGCAGTTTGAAAGCAGTTGACACGACTGCAATACGACTGCAATAGAACTGCAAACCAAACAGTTCACACGACTGCACGCCGACTGCAACTGAACTGCAATCCGACTGCACGTTTTTTTTGCAGTTCTATTGCAGTCGTATTGCAGTCGTGTCAACTGCATTCAAACTGCACTTGAACTGCAATTTGCGGTTGGATTGCAGTTGAAATGCGGTCCGTCTGTTTAGACCCTAAGAATCAACTTCTCTGAAAGTACATGGTGCACATCTAGGAAGTTACATTTTTTAGCGTCGTTTACCCAAAATTTCTGACTTATATCTGAAAATACCAAGCAATCACAGAAGGTGAAACTAGCCGAAAAATTAATATCATTCTCCTAATAGTTTCCTCTAGGACCACTCCACACGAACTTGTTATAAAAGTATATTGAGTTGAGCCAAAACTCTATTATTGTTTATTTTTCTCAACCTCATTTCCTAATTGAAGTTTGGTTTGGCTTAAAAGTATTTGGGCAATATTTCTTCATATTACTCAATAGTGGGAAGCGAGATATGAAAAAAGTTTCAAGCTCAATTGAAGTTAGTATGTTGGGATATTAGTGGTACATCACTATCATGTACCGTTGAAGAAATTAATTTATAGGCAGATGGCCTTCCCTGATAGTTCAGGGAAGTAAGTGTAAGGTCGTGTTTCCACCTGCAAGCAAACTCTCGGAAGTCTTGCGCGAATTTCTTGCAATATTGTTTACATTTCATACTAATTCCTGCAATTTATTGCTGCAATAAATGTCGTGTGAGAAGCTCGCGGATAATACTATACGAAAATACCTTATATCTGAGGAGACGCGCAGCGAGATCTGTCGCGAGTCCTCGCAGACGTGTTTCTAACATGCTGTCGCAACTACTTGCATGAAGCGATTGACAAATTGTCAACAAATTGTCAAGCGCTTCCTGCGAATAGTTGCTACGTGGTTTACACTTGCAAGCTGCTGTCAGACATACTGTCAGACACTTCTCGCGATAGTTGTCTTGCAGGTGGAAACACGGCCTAAGAGCTTGGTTAATAATCAACTGCCCAATCCTTTCAAATTCAAGTCGAAAAGGAATTGTGAATAGCACCGCTGAGCTAGTTTTAAATTCTAGTGGTAAATAATTTAGGAAATGCTTCAGGATACCGTAGCCTTGTATACTTAAATATTACAAGCCGGTTGTAAAACGTAGTGAGGAACTGTTGTCTGTTCAAAAGAATTTACTATCTGAACGTGATTTGATAAGACCAAGTGAATACAAACTTACTGACAGTGTATGGTCGTTGGATGTCAAAAAAAATCTTGTAAAATAACACGACCAAGCCGGTATGGCTTGGTCATGTTATTTTATTGTAGCACTTGCCTGCGACTTTATCCGCGTCAACGCATATTAACAAAGATACATAAATAAATTTCACCTTTATTTTATAAAATTGCCACTAATATTTCGGTCCCATCGGTGGTGTTAGAACTTAGAATATTATAGCCTTAACTCTAAAGCCTACTACTGTAAACTATCCAATACAAAAACATTTTTTAATGTGAACCAGCAGTTCCCAAAGTTGGGCCTACGCCCAACTTTGGGAACTGAATCCGAATCCGATTTCGAAGTATCCGGATTGCAATCCCTACGGATTGCACTCCGGATACTTCGAAATCCGAAAAATCCGGATTTTTATTTTTCAAAATCCGGATTTTCGGTTTTTTCGAATAGTAGATAAAATTATAAAAAAGAAGCTTTTACGTAATGTAAAATAAATTTAAATGTATCGTGTAATATCCGACATTTGATTAAAGGCGCTATCACAACTTTGCGAGGTCTACACGTCGTAACAAAGTCAGGATTTCGTATGTCTTACATTGCATTATGTAGTTATTTGATGGTTGTAATTACATTAGAAGAAAGAAATAATGACATATTTTAATTTCTTAAACCCTAGCTATCATTTACTATTTTATTAATTGTTATGTTTTCTAAATACTTATGAGAATATAAATGCAATGATGATAAATATTTTTACAATAATTATTTTAGAATATTTTAGTATTGAATACAGTTTTTTCTATAAAATATGTAACGAATGCCGATTTGTGATTTTGTCTCATTAAATAAAGGCATATAGTAAGTTTATAATGTAACTAATTAATGTTGATTAAAAGTTTAATATTTTGTGCAATAGCCTAAATATAAATATACTATCCAAATGCTGGGCAAAGTGGTGAGTTGGCTAATAAGAAAAGAAAATAGGCTCCTTGCCAGAAGCCTAACTGGACATTGGAAACTCAACAAGCACCTTTACAGAATAATAGGTGTTAATAGCATTACGACCTGTAATTCTGTGATACACCTATTTACCTTCTAATTGATTCTACTGCTCTACTATAGGGCAAAAAAGGAAATTTGTGGCACCAATCTTAATCACATAGTTAAATTTATGAACAGCACTAGGTTGGGGATGGTACTCTAATACGAAGGAGTCACAATACATCCTCAAAGATCATCTTAACGTCAGGATTAGAGTGATCTGCAGGAAAAAATTCCTCCAGAGCATAGCGCTATCTTTTCTTAGGCCTAGATACCCACTCAGTCGATATCCAGCATGTAAATGCAGATAGCCTCACCAGCCCAATGCCACTTTAGCTTGGCCGTCTTGATTCCTACCTCTATGATTCTAGTTTGGGAACACATTATGTTGTCTGATTTGTTGAGATTTGAGTTCTATTGCTCTCTGGCAGACTCTGAGTTGGAACTTTTGTAAATCGTAAATCGGTCAATCAGTTTGCGCATCGTTGGTTATGACGAGGGAAATACATAGCGAGTCTGCGCTTCAGTGAGATTGGTAAGTCACTATTCTTCATAGACCAGTTTTTCTGCCTTTCTGTTGTCATAAGAAGCTAATTGGTCCAAGTACAGCTACTCGTTGACATAGTGAATTCCTTGCTCGTCTACTTCAATCCTACGTCTCGTACTGTTGATAATAGGGATGATGACAAGGTCAAAGATTAGAGAATTTTGTTAATAAAATAAAGAAATCACGGTAAAAAATAAGTGTTCCCAAAATTTCAGCTCGATAGCATTTGTATTTTTTTTGTTATGCGCCTTCAAAGTTGGATAATGAAGTCGAATTTTTTTTCAATTAAATTTCGTAATATTTGTATACCATTCGATAACTTATGCAATTAAAAGCAACTTTTGTTATGAAACCACTTTCATAAACGCAATATTTAATATACCTATCAAACAAAGTTCTCTCCCGATCCGTACAAACTACGAAAGAGTGACGTCACTCTTTCGTAGTACTTTGTATGGAGCCTTTCGGGCAGGTCTATTTTATGAGATGTTTGAATTGTCATATCTTGGTGAATTTTTAAACTATTACAGTCATTCTTTCAGCGATGTTTCTATTTTTTAAGGGTCTTTCAATTACCAATAAGAAAAAAAATAGTCATCAAGCCTATTGTTCTTGTCTTTGACCTATTTTTTGTAAGTTCCACCTCTAGGCTTACAGATCTTGGAGCATAATTTGATGATGTGCGGCTGACGGCTGTAAAAATGACGAAGGAATTGATAAAGCGAAAAATACATTCGGTGGTTAAAGTTTAATTTAACCATCGACCATAATAATAATTATTCCTCTATGATTTATTTATTAATGTATGCTGTGAAAACTTTATTACGACAAAAAGTAAGCAGAAACCTACAATTTAATTCCAATGACAATTTCTACGTCCATGTCAGAACCAATAAAAATACGATTCTCCTTTATTCTATTCAAAATAAATAAATACATAACTAATATTAATATCCTGGGAACGTTTAGGATAAACTAACAGAGAAACTTCCTTGCACAAACCAAGACATAATTTCCCATGAGAATAAAACAATACAAGACTTGTAGGAAAAGAAAGATACACAATTTTTTCGATTTCATAATATTATTACTGTCTCGGTAAAAGTTTCCTAAGTTCTTACGCTACGTATACTTAGTCAAATATTTAAACATATTAGTTATTTGACTAAGTATGAATAAGAATTAGAATAAGAATCACAACATACACAAAACAGAACGAAAAATAATAATAAAAAAAAGGACTTAAGCTATATTTGTATAATTATGTATATTATATTGTGATGTCAGAAAGACAGTACTTAAGTAAGTAATAAATTTTATGATTAACTCTTGTATGTAAGTTGTAGATAAGCTGTAAAAAATATAAAGTGTGAAAAGATTCATTAAAAATCAATACAATAATACTGAATTAGCTGATTCTTTTTTTTTCTAGGAAAAAGCTGGTAATGCGTTTGCGAGTTACACATTTTTCAATTTGCTTTGGTGTTGCAGCTATAAGGCGTGGAGTAGGAGAAGAGTACTCTATCAGGCGATCCGTTCGATCGTTTGCTAAATATTATACTTAGCAATACAAAATTGAAATGTCAAATAGCGGAATTTTGTATTTCTATTACGCGCGTCTCGTCTTGTTACATACAAAGTGACGTGACCCTAAGATACCCAAATAAAATTAAAAACGCTACTCTGGCCCCTTCCCCTCATAAAAATGCCAAAATCTAACCTTTTAATGTTAATAAATAAAAACGCATTGCGGATTTTTAGAAACCATTTTTGATAATCAGTCTGGGCATGTAATATGTGGAATGGTCAATCCATTAAGGCTCTGAGGTCCATCGGTGCGTGAGCTGCATCCGGAGTTTTGTGAATACGTATCTTATAGCTATGTTAATTGCATTTACAAAATCAGATTTTTATGTGGTGCTTTCAGGTGTTTTTAATAAATTAATGAATTTTTTGATATTAGAAAATGTAGTGACTTAGTCATTTTTGGTAGCGCACTTCAGAAATACACAGAATTGAAATCTTTCTTCAACCTTACACTTTCTTATTAAAAACCTACAATATTTGCAAGATATATCTTTGTTCATATTTATCCCAGAAATTAGACTAAGTCTCTCATCAGTCATTGAGAACTGACTCATAGTCGGTTCTTAATGTTGTCCGTATGCACATAATATAGCAACTAGATAAATTATAACGCCGATGATGTTTTTGATGTGGCAGTGCTTATGTATCATATCGTGCTGTTTGAACAATTTGCACAAAACTGTACACACCTATTCAAAGGAGTCTAAAACATTGCAAAAGTTAAACACTAAATATAAATAAAGATAACTTA
Organism: Lysandra bellargus; assembly: GCA_905333045.1. NCBI lineage: Eukaryota > Metazoa > Arthropoda > Insecta > Lepidoptera > Lycaenidae > Lysandra > Lysandra bellargus. Next base: position 7,402,905 of record HG995350.1, on the reverse strand, counting down.
TCATAAAGTATGAAGCTAAATTTAAAATTACTTGCATTTTACGAGATACCTAATGGCCGCATGTAAAGTTTTTGCTACAAAATACCAAAGTTCTGGAAGTTTCCATATAGTGCAGTTCATTAAACAAAGGAAACTTTGTAGAAAGTAGAAACATCCAATAAACTCTACTTTAAATCGAATTTACATTTCAGTACAATCAGTGACGCTAAGAAATTCCAGATTGGATTCGTGCAACTGGAAAAGAAAGTATTCGGATACATGTTTTCCGTATGTTAGAGCAATGACTAAGGGCCGGGACACAAAAACACGGCACGGCACCGTACGGCGTCGTACGGCGTCGTACGATGCCGTACGGTGTCGCGCCGTGACAGCTCACGGCGCGCGTCGTAAAAAACTACTGCACGGCGTAATATTACCTTTTCATACAAATCATGACTCATAAAATTACGCTCGTGTGAATCAAACAGGACTTTTGTATGAAACTGAATGCATCAGAATTTCTGCGAGCCGAAATTCTGCGACTCACAACTCACAAATAATTAGAGCTTAATTATTATACAAATTAGATATACGACTTACTGACAGATGCACAGACAATTCAAACTTACATTTCCATTTTTGCGAGGGTTAAAAAAACTGGGGTATGAAACCACTAAAATTTTCTTTGCAAATACATTTTATTGAGATCAGTATATTATTCTCAACAGAATTAGCTTAATGTCAATACATAATCTGAAAACCAATTTTAGAGCCCTTTTATAAGGGTATGCACACACTACGAGACCAATTCCATTTGTCTGCACCCCAGTGCAATTTCAATATTATGGAGGGTCGATTCACAAAAAGTCAATGTGTACCCACTCCATTCATCGAACCTTTTTGTGGAAATTAAAATAATTATACCTTTCACCTCTATGAAAGCTCGAGAAAAACTAATTAGTAAACACTACTTGACGTTTACGAGAAAAATCTTCTGTAGCAACGGTAAATACTGAATAGCCAAGTATCCCTCTACCTATCTATTATTGAAAATAAATGATTTTTACTTCCTTACTAATATTATAAAGTGAATGCATGTTTGCAAAAACTTCTAACTCGATAACTCTGCACACATGCCTATTGCAGCACATCTTGGGAGTATGATGGCTGCTTGCAAGGCTACCTACACTATTGTATGACTTACAATTATGTATGTATCTTGACATTGTATATTTTATGTTACAGCATTGTAAATTTTATTTTAAAAGATTAATTTTTTTCTCACTTTTTTTGGTAAAAAAAGTGGGCCCCGTGCGAGTTTCTGACGCCGGTTCTTCTCGCCGGGTTAGTTCCCGAACCGGTGGTAGGCACCAGCTGTAGTATCGACGTTCTGAAAGCATTTTTTTTTAAATCTATTCAGAAATAAAACAATTTTTTTTTGTAACTATGACTCCTAAAGAGGTAATATAATTATTATTGGGAATCAAAGTTTTCTTACCAGGAGTTCTAATTTTAGCAAGCCACGGTATAAAGCCATGTTTTTCCTTGGCAAACAAACTAAAAATATTCTAAGTAATGCATAAAATTATGCTGATTATAGTAGCAAGAGAAGAATACGTTTTGAAAACTTAATTTTCCACCCACGGGCCAAAAGGGGAATAAGAAATTGTTCCACCGAAAAAAAAACTTTAATTTAAACTTTTCTACAAGTCGCTATTCCTAGGCGGTATTCGTATACCAAACTGCACTTCCTTATAAGCTTATTTTCTTTACAGGACTCGAAAAATTTTCTTTAGATTAGTTTCTCTCTTTGAGGAAAACAAAAAAAGAATAATATGATCAGAAGTTTTGTTACTTACTGTTTTTTTTTTACTTTAGTAGAGTACTCTAGTGAGTTAGTGTTAAACTCAGTTGTATAGATAGATATTCTTCAGAGTTTCATTTTAACTTTGGAAACATTAATCCGATTTTTGTAAAGATTAGAGCGAAAAATCAGCCAAGTGCGAGTTGGACTCGCGCGCGAAGGGTTCCGTACCGCTATAGAGCAAAAATTAGTCAAAAATTGTGTTTTTTTTTGTTGTATGGGAGCCCCCTTTAATATTAATTTTATTTAAATATTATTATTAATTATTAAAGTACATGTATATTTAAGTACTCTGTGAACATTTTAAGTGCCTATTTGTTGCCATAATTGATATCGAGCAAAAAATGCCAAAAAATCTAGTTTATTGTTTGACAGCCCCCCTTAAATATTAATTTTATTTTGTTTTTAATATTTGTTGTTATAGCGGCAACAGATATACACAATCTTTGAAAATTTCAGAAGTCTAGCTATAGCCGTTATTGAGTTACAGCTTGGAAACAGACAGACAGACGGACAGACAGACGGACAGACAGACGGACAGACAGACGGACAGACAGACGGACAGACAGACGGATAGACAGACGAACAGACAGACGGACAGACAGATGGACAGACATCGAAATCTTAGTAATAGGGTCCCGTTTTTACCCTTTCGGTACGGAACCCTAATAAAAACCAGGCCTTTTGCATCCGTTGTAGATGATTTATACAGTATTTTCAGAGCGAAGTAACCACTCCTCAAATACTGTAGTGCCTGGGACAAGATTTAAATGTCCGTATGGTTACCCAAGCACATACAGCATTCTCGCAACAGTCGGCCTAGTCCAGAGGAAAGAACTTGTCATGATACGTCTGGGACTAACTATGTGCGGGTTTCCTCCAAAGACTTCTATGTTTCCTCACGATGTTTGCCTTCACCGTACGAGCGACCGTATTATTTTATTTTATTTTTTATTTTCTGTATTGGAACAAAAACAGTTACATACGATAATCTTAAGTAATAGTGCTGCACGAGTCGGCGCATGAGTACCGAAAACTATTCCACCTCAATATTTTATGCGATCCTCTTCAAATTGCCCTCCTGATGATATAAATGCATATTGCCATGGTGCAACCCGGTGCCATATTGTTTAAACAAACATTGTTTAAACATTTGCAAGGAATTGTTATTTTTCAACCGGACAATTTTTTTTATATTCTTTATTGAAATACCAATAAAAAAGGTCCTAGAACTTTTTACGATAAAGTTAATATTTTTAAAGATATTAATTTTTAAAGGTTCGAAAAATCTCAAATTTGGGTACATTCGACCTAAGTAATATATATTTTTAAATTCTCTATACAATAGTTAATAATATCGTTAGTAGAGATTTGAAAAAAATTCATTGTTTATATCTTTTTTTATCTTTGCAAAAGTAGGCAAAAAATTGTGTTTTTTGTATGGGAGCCCCCCTTAAACATTTACTTTATTTTAATTTTATTGTTAATTATTAAAGTACAAATATAATTGAGGATTTTGTGAAAATTTCAAGTGCCTAGCTATTACTATTATTGATTACGAGCAAAAAAGGCCAAAAAAAACACTTTTCTTGTATGGGAGCCCCCCTTAAATAATTTACTTTATTTTATTTTTAGTATTTGCTGTTATAGCGGCAACAGATATGCACAATTTGTGAAAATTTCAGAGGTCTAGCTATAGCGGTTTTTGAGATACTGTCTGTCCGTTTGTATCTCAAAAACCGCTATAGCTACCTAAATTTTACATTGCATAGGATAGTGCAAATTGTTGTATGCAGTTTGAGGATGGGTAGACCAGCTCAGTCTTCGCATTCCACTTCGTCAGTCTTGTAGGATGTACTGTGAAAATTATATGAACTATTACCATCATCAGAAAATGTCTCTTTGGACGCGCCCCCACCCGGGAATCGAACCTGCACTCTCTACGAGCGAGGGCAATCCATAGGTCTACCCAATAGGCCACGGACACTTATTTGCCTAAATATGTAAATAGATTTACATCTTGCTATAGTGAATAAACATCCTCTAAAACATAAACTTCCGTCTGATGTACTCGGGTAACGTCATAAAAAATAAAGAATTAAAACAATGTTTTAACTGTTCACTTCTTTCGTTCGAGTGTGTAAAAAATCCAATAAAGCCCAAACGGCGTACAATGAAACTTGAAACAATCAACTGAAAACATTCAGCGCAAGTTTTTGGCGTTTTAAATAAATAAAATCTGTTGATTTTGCAAATAAAAAGAATTTGAGTCGATGTGAATACGAAATTCAATTGTCAACCTTGTTTTTCGCTTATCGATTTGTTAATTATACTTGATGAAAACCCGGCTTCGCTCGGGTAAACTTGTAACTCAATACACAATACACATCTAGGTACAAAATGTAGGTAAATATATTTTGTGTAGTCATCTTTTCTCAAGAAAATATGTTAAAGGTAAGCAAGACATAGATAAGTGCGTATAGCTTAGTTCAGGGGTCACCAATTAGTTTCGCTCGGGGTCCATATTAGAGAAATTCAAAAACCTCCGCGGTCCACACATTAAAAAAAATATATTAAGTCAGGATAGTTACGGAATTTACAAAGGCTTATCAATGAGAAAAGTTTCATTTTTTTATTTTTGTAGGCCCTAATTATTATCTATCTGAAGCTTGGAGTGAAATATTGGTGCAAGCTTGAAGCCATTGACATAAAATCCTGGAGATGACCATCAGTAAGTCGAGACCGAAATTTATATTTAACGAAGTTCATCTTCGAAAATGCTTGGTCCGCTCACAATGGGTCGGCGATCCGGATGCGGATCGCTTTCCGCCATTTGGTGACCCCTGCCCTGGCTTAGTTCATTATACATAATATTTAAAAATAATAGGTAAATAAAACTGCAAAAGTTTTATGTAAGTACATTTAAAACATTTTTATTTCAAATCAATATTAACTAAGGTTAATTTCTCTTGCATTCAGTCTTTTTCTGATTTCTCTACATTGGCATGGCATTGGACTCACATACCAGTGTATGTGAGTCCCTCAGAATATTCTGAGGTACTCACCTAAAAAGATAAAACTAACTTCAAAATTATATATTAAGAATTAAAATTCCCTACAATATGTCAAAAACACATTAATTGCTAATTGTTGAGACGCTGATAACTGATAAGTGATAACAAACAAAAGCTACAAAAAAAGGGTGCGCTATGGTGCGCCATGACTGCTAGCAGGCAGAAAATGAGCAATGGCATGTGTCAGTTTACAGCAAGATGGCGCATGAAGTTTGTTTGTCAGTGCTTACGTCAGTGCCATTACATTTTAACGAAATACTCCAAAATCCGAATTTTGCGGATATAAGTTGTCGACTCGAAATCAATATTTTTTTATTTTCTATTATTCAGGGGGTGTGCCAAAATGTTTTCGTTTTCGCTTCATTATAGAATCGCCGATGAAAATGTATGGAATTGACATAAGCGTTCGTTAATATGACGTTGACGTTCGACTCGTCTTATGTTAATTCCATACATTTTGATCGGCGATTCTATAACGAAGCGAAAACGAAAAAGTTTCGGCTAAATGGCCTGAACGAAATTATTAATATAGATACAAGAAATCTTGCCGCAAAAACTACAATGAGTTTATCTGGGCAAGATGTGGTCGCATTAGTTAACTTTACTCAATAGATGTTTTTAACCCTCTACTACCTGACCCTAATTTCTGATACGTAACTACCTACCCGGAGTCTCTCAGACTCCCGTATTTTGAACTCTTAATATACAAAAAGTATGCTATTTGAAAATAAATTAAATGAAACTTGTTATAGCCTAAATACTTCTTTATTTATTAAAAATAATAAAAACACCTACCAACCTTATGTCTTATACTTAAAAAATACACATTTTTTCAAAATGAACAAAATTTTTTCAAAATTCTTACACTGTTGCTAAACGAGATCTTTAAAAAAAAATAGGAACTTTCTTCATAAATTATTTAAAGATTACTGACTAATCAACAAAATGTGACATACATATTTGGCAAAAAAGATTTTTTAAAATAAAATTGCAAGGCTCGAACTTTACAATTTTTCACGGCATATTGAGCACGTCGTGTAGGAGCACTCCAGGCAAGTAGGCTTCTTACATATGAAGAATAAGTATTGTGTCTTACGTTTCTTCTTCGGGTCACTTGTAAAGCAGCACTTGCGTATTGCCAACTTTTCAGGTTCTTCATAACTACATCCTGCAGCACCTGAAAGTGCCTCTTGGTCAAGTTTCAGTACTCGTTGAATGGAAAATCATCGATATCTGGCTCGTTTTCGCTGCATAGTTCATTAAAATATTCCTCTTCATTCAAAGAAAGGTCTTTCTCTAACCAACGCTCAATATTTTTATTATTTGATGTCATTTTCAACTAAAACAAAGAAAAAAAAAAGTAAGTAGTAAACTTGATAAAGTCACATAACTAACTACCCGGAGTCTCTCAGACTCCACGACTTAGTTTTTTACTCACCAAAACGCAGCGCACGCACCTGCGACCTCAACGAGTGCAGGCGCGGTGCTGCGGGTAGAGAGGCAAAGGTACACGGAGGCACGACCGTCATCGAACATTGCTTGTAAAGATATGAACAAAAATAGAACTGCTGGAGTCTGAGAGACTCCGGTCAGGTAGTTAAGGGTTACGTTGCCGTCTATATTTACACTTATACAACTTTTGTAGGTCTTCTGGCAGCTCTTCTACAAATGAAGGTATTAATGTCAGCATTCTGCTTCCGTAATAATTATAATAGTTCGGCTTAGCAAATGTTTTACAGGTTTGTCTTAAAATGCTAGGTCTGCATTACTAGCATTGAGAAAATTTGAGTCCCGGGAAAGGACAATAAGATACTAATTTATATACTTTATCCCGGAAAATGTAGGTACGGCTCTCGTGCGATACTTGAATTTCAGTGCAACGGAGTTGCAAGCGTCATCTAGTAATATTATATAATAATTTTATGAAAGTCTTCTTCTACTTTACGCGGCCTGAAGCAGTTTTGGTGATATAGAATAGTTTTTGTACTGGAAAATTTGTACGATAAAAAGAATATTTTAGACGCAAAAGGTCTCGGGCAACATCTTTCTCACTATTGTATAATATTATGGCCTGCTAAAAAGCTATACAGTTACTTAATCAGCATAGCTGGGCACCGTTAATCAAAATATAGTTAAGGCGCTATATCGAAAGTAATTTTACCGCACGGGCAATTTTATACTTAATTTGTATGACTATAAAGTTGTGAATATGCTGCGGCCAGAAGCTATCGGCTCGCTCGGAAAATATGCGAAAAAACGTAATTATAATCATTTAAAATATAACTAGGAGCATTTAAGCAAAATGCTTCTAAATGATTTTGAGTTGCAAAGGTGTCTATCAATTCGACTAATTTTCTACAATACATCTATTTTCGTTTAAAAATAATCTTCAAATTTCGTATTTTTAAGAGGTCATTTCGAAAATTAAATGTATCGAGGCAAAATACATTATTCGTGTTTCTAGTTCTTCTCAAACCTAGATAAGGCTATGAAGATATGTATATCTCATTACCAGATTTGTAACATTTCTGAGGGTCCTATAGTATTACGTCAAAAAGGACAGTTTTTTTCAATATAGCGCCTTAACTTCGTTAATCGCTAATCCGCTACAAAAAAAGTTAAGTAGCTTCGTTAAACGTTAAAGCGTTACATTTCGAAAGAACGCAGGTTAAAGTTGTGTAAAATTGCATTTTTATATCGTTGCGTAAGTGAACTTATAAAACCTGTTGGTTTAGGTTCTGGAAGTCAACAGTTAGAACAGGGGCTCCCAAAGTGTGCGCCGCGGCGCCCTGGTGCGCCGCCGGTGGAAAGGCAAGAGACCGCCGTGACTTGTGAGTCGATCTTCCATTATTATCCGAAACCACCAATATTATAAAATAAAATTACAATATGAATTATTATACAGACCACCTTTTGAGCGTGATTACGTTTAGAAAATGTTGTACTGTATCTACTCTTTCTTGACAGACAGTACGTCTAAACCTGTTTTTCGCGCCACGCCGCGGTACTGTGTGGTTAATAGTAGGCATTGGGTTAACGATTAACGGACTTCTACATATTAACGGAAGTTAACATGTCCGTTAAGATTTTCTAAATTTAACTTAAAAGTTAATCCGTTAATCAAAATATCAACTTCGTTAATAACGGTTAACGGATTAACAAGTTAATGCCCAGCTATGCTAATAATTGCTAATTATTAAAGCTTTGGTGAGAATAAGGTTAGCTTGAAATAATTGTTTCCAGTGCCCCAATATAATTGTTGTTAAATTAATTGTGTGAATACTTCCCACTAAGGAGAATGCAGCAGATATATGAAGATTAATGCGACTAATGAGAATTGGTAAACAGATATTTGGCACTGGAATTAGCAGGAATAATAATGATTTCGGTCGCTTAGAATAGAACAGTAACCATTTGTCACCAAACAACAAAATATTTAAAACAATCTTATACAGGTGATACATTTGTAAAATGTCCTCAAAATCGGTCAAGCCGTTTTAAAGCGTTAACAATACTCTGAAACTTCCGTATAGCACGATTTTGATAAAATGATTTCAACGTTCAACACTTTTGAGGCGCCCATTACTTCATTTTCTGACCTCTTCGCCATTTTTAAAAATCAATGAAATAAAATAATAAGTCACGTCCACAATGGGTGCGATTTTCGTAAATGAGCTTATCAATATTCCGTCGGCAAACGCCTTACAGTAACAATAGCACAAATTCGAGACGAAGTACTGACAGCGGGCAGCCATAATCTAATTATAATAATGGCGACCAATAAAAGAGAGGTTCCGAATTCGTGACACAGCTTTAAAAGTACCATCAAAGGTGCATAAGAAGTGTTTACAATGAACTATCTTGACTACAGAATAATATATTGTTACGTGCTAGGGTTCGAGGATTCGGAGAGAAAGACCTGATGACTCTCTTTGAAAACTTTATTCGCAAACACTAGCTCACATAAATCACTAAGTCCAAACACTAAGCACTAGATCCAATTCACTGAGCACTATCACTGTCCTAGGTCGTAGCCGAGTCGTAGGTCACTATCACAATCACTCACTATTGATCACTTGTTCTCACTTCGAAGTCGCCTTGATGATCGCTTGTATCAAACTGAACTGATTGCCGGCTTGTTTACCTTTTATATGGCCCGCCATACTTTCTGGAACGTTCCATTCTGGATTGTTTACGTAAACAAGCAATTCACATAAACAAGGGTTGGACTTTTCTAGAAAGTACGCGCAACTGTCGCGCGCAGGTAAACAACTGCCCGTATCCGTAACAATATATTTGTCTTGACGCAGAATTGCAACGCAACGTATGCGTAACTATTTACTATTATCGTCATAGTTATGCTATCGGGTTTTTCGTTATATAAAATTTTAAAATGTAAGTTCAAATTACTAAACTATTCAATAAAATATTGTTAACAATGACCTAAATGCGAACACATATTAACGAAAATTTTATCTATCTAATTAAAATTAAAGACGAGTTAGCTATGCGTCAATCGTTATATTATTTTCTCTAATCTCTATCTTTGGCCATTATCTTGCAACTTCTATTTAACTCTCCATATTATAATAGAAAAAGATAAAGTCTGACGAGAACCTTTTCATAAAGGGTTAGTTCATATTGCGTAACTTATTGACTGCGTCAAGATGTCTAGAGTATACTCATCTTTAGGGGGAAAACGTCGTACCTTATTTAGCGCCCTTCAAGAGGGTCTCACCGGCTTATCTAATCACATTAAGTACAAAAGAGCTAAGATAAAAAGGCGAAACAGATTTGCATCAAATGTCAGAATTGATTAAGCATCAGGACATGCCTGAATTAAAGGACGACTTGAGTTTTATTAGAATACAGCCAAGTACTTTGGATTTGCATATTTCATGAAGTAAGGATCAACTTGGAGAAAAAATTCAGGAATACATACTTTGATACATTAAAATATGTGAGAATGTGTAAAAATTTACCTATTACTTTTATAATAGAGATTTTTACAATTAGACAGTTCCCTGCCCCTAGCAACTGCATAATTCGCAGATCTATAGGTTTTTCCAAATTTGATTTTTGTAACAATTTCTAATACAATGAACTTTGACTGCAGTATGCAATTTCAATAGGGCGTTTCCTAGCCCCACCAAAAATTAATATTAATAACACGTCAAAAAGAAAAGTAGAAATTTAATAACAAACGTTGCACCCCTGGCCAATTTTTTTCCCATCCGACTCCGATCGGGCGTGAAGTCTTTATTCGAGGTCACGTGTCGACCGCCGTTCAGGAAACCGCCTGCAAGCTGGGGCGAAACTAATGTACTCAATACAGGAATAGGGATAAACAATAGTACCAAATGAAGAGATATTTGCGGAAAAATCCATGGTGAAACGTTTCCGATGGCGGATGAAATACTGTCCCCCGCTCGAGACGTTTTTGCTTCCTTTATGGCTTTTGATGGTGAGTCGGATGTTATTTAGCTGTCATTACTGGAGCGTACATAATTTCGGAAGCCTTATGTTTCAATTCATCTTACGCCTGTTTCTTTTTCTTTTGTTATTTTTTAAAGTGCATCGATTTTAAATTAATATTATGACGTGTTATCAACGGTTGAAAATGTTTCTGGGGTTTTGTATCTATAAATTTAACTATTTGATGGCACTTTCTATGTTAATGATACAACAATGCTAATGAATAGATAAAGTCAGCCAAAGAAAAATTAGGAACTAGTGGAGTTCTTTCTTTCTTTGTGCCTAACTGATCAGGGTACTGAAATTGTAAATTCTCTTCATGCACCGATGATTACCAAACATCAGACAAGCTTCACGCAGTTATGTCTAAATCAAATAGCAAATCAAATCAGGACTGACGGGAAGGGAGACAAAGATCATGGGGTATTTTTTATTGGAACGTGTCAGAAATCAAATTCGTGCCTATTTTAATGCGAGGGGTTCTTTTGTTCTGGTGTGTGATTATTCCTCATCATGGAATCGTCATCTGTCCTTGTATGTAGGATCTACTTTAATTGTAATATTATTGAATGAGCTGTGACCGGATACGTACAATGGTCTACCAAAGAATTAATTTATATATTAATTTTCCAAGAACACAACATTAGCCTACTATTAATAGACTTAGACTATAGAGAGTAGATATACGTTTCCTTGAGAAGAGTCGGTCACCCCCAGCAAAGAAAATAGAAAGAAAGAAAGAAAGAAACTTTATTTGGTAAAACAGTAGATGAACATTAAAATAATCAAGAACATTTTATTATAAGTGTTAAAGTAAAATGTCAATTAAATTTTTGAAATCCCGCGCCTTCTTTATATTGTTCATGGTAATTATTAATATATGATCATAACTTGTAACTTATCTATGAATCTATGACTTTACTCTATGATCATTTTCCTGTGTGTTCCCACCAAAAATTGTCTCTCTGTGTCCGCCATACTTTCTGTCAAGGTCGCTAGACGCTAAAGCATACCAAATAAAAGTTATATAAATCTCTCCGTGTTTTTGTCCACATGTTAACAATAAGTATTTCCAATACAGCTTAGTAACATTCTCTGTTCTTTTTTTCTTCTTCATGAAGCTATTCTTATCCTTCCATGTTTTCATCAGTATGCCCGCATGTTTATTAGTTTTTACAACCAAACATTTGTGTATAAGGGTTGTTTTGATCATAATCATTAAGCTATTAGCTAACATACTTCCATGTTTTACTGCCCTTTCTACAATTCGGAATGTTGATTAAGAGCCGTTTTAATGCTCCTCTAACTCAATTCTGGTCCCCCAGTATGTGATAATAATTGCAGATGGATCTAACCGCCCGCATGTCCGAATCGTAATTACTGTGTGGGGACGAACAATCACAAAGTTTGACACTACTATTACAATTTAGCAGCATTAGTTGAGGTGAATAGACTGGAGTAGAATATTCCTTGCTACAAATATCCTGTGTATTAATTCCTCTTTGAGTATCCTTTTGATTCTAGCATTTTCTACTAGCATGCGTTTGTTTACACGAGAGTTAGATATTTTTTAATCAATAAAACAGGTGTTCTCAAACTGTGCGCTGCGGCGCCCTGGTGCGCCGTGGAAAAGCAAGAGGAGCGCCGTGAGTCGATCCTCCATCATCATCCATAACCACAAATATTATAAAATAAAATTATAATATGAATTATTATTATACAAAGCAGGTAAACGATTAAATATTAATACTTAGTTTATTATTATTTACTTGCTTACTAACCTAACTATAATTATTAAAGGTGTTTATCCATACTTAATATTATAAATGCGAAAGTGTGTCTGTCTGTCTGTTACCTCTTAACGCCCAAACCGCTGAACCGATTTTGCTGAAATTTGGCGAGGAGATACTTTGAGTCCCGGGAAAGGACATAGGATACTTTTTATCCCGGAAAAATGTACAGTTCCTACGCGATAAACTAATTTTGGCGCAACGGAGTTGCGGGCGTCTGCGTCATCCAGTTTATGTATTTTTTTGTAATAGCTAGGTAGAGTAGGGCGCCGTGACAAAATATTGACTTGTAAGTGCTCCGCAGGCTGAAAAAGATTGGGAACCCCTGCACTAAAACATTTTCCCGCGAATTCTCTTATTCCAGACGTTTCGTCTACTTTGCAGCGAAGCAGCCGAAAGTCGGAAATATAAAAAGTGTCGCGCAAAAAATTGTTACATACATTACGATGTAAGAAACAATTTTTGCTGTGCTCAACTGAAACAAATTGCATATTATTTATGAATACAATATACTCAAAATATTTTTTCTTAAAACAAAGAGTGAATAAGCGACAGAAGTGTCATTAGAGCGTCATCGATTGCTCACTCAGCCCCATCCCTCGCTGAGAGCCCCATTACCAGATAAATACGTACAATTTATCACATTTACCAATTTACATACACTTTAAAATACATGTTCCTCGAGCTAAACGTCGTTAGACTTAAGAGGGCGACTGTAGAATGTGTACATGTTAGAAGTGTAGACACGTTACTTAAAATAACGATTCGAATAATTTCGGTTGTGTTTGGATAAATTGTTTTAATTTTTTTTTTTTTTCCTTTTACTAAATGAAGTCTCATTATTACATTTAGGTATTCATTTCGTCATTTTCTTATGTTTCTACTTTTATTTTTGTTTTATTTTCTTGTATCCTTATTCTTAAATTACATACTCAGATTTCACAATCATAGGTCTTATAGGTAATATTATGATTGATTTTAATTTTTGAAGTTAAATATTTTCATATTTAATTTTCGCCAATGATTATTTTCTTATTTCACAATAAGCTTGGAGTCTGAATTAAAATATTATGTTTGGGTCAACAAAAGAGCAAAAGAACTCTCATGCAATATAAGCATGACATAAGGCAGTAGTTATAAGTCAGAAGAATACTAATAGGCCTCTTATGAACTAAGAGGGTCCACCAAGGTTTTTAAGTTTCCCCATACTAAAAGCACTCCCGTTTCGGATGCTCATGTTTTTGATCCTTAATAAACGATTGATCCTTTTCAAACATTTTTTGTGTACCATCTTAAGAGCGAGCTTTCAGGGATAGAAAATCTTTTGTGATAAATATAGACACGGAAATGTGGTTACCGGTTCCATATTAGAAGGTACCCGGGTTTTCCGATAAAACCATAAGTACACATTTAAGGATTAGGATTTCCTTGGATTTTATAATAATGTCGAGATATATTTTACTTAATTAAGTTGTAGCTAAAGTAATGGCGTTTAAAAGATCAGGAGAATCAGAACATTATTAATTTAGAGAACTACATGGTAGAGTAAAAGTAGAGGGTGCAGCTGTGGTCAAGTAAAAATGGTTGTTTGACTACCTTATAACATAATAAACATACAGTGCACATACTGTAATAATTGGAAGTATTTGAAATAAGAAGTAAATACACACTTAAATAGGCGAGCTTCCCCATAATAGTAAATAGAATTTCTTTACCCATCCCACAAGTGGACATTTTAAACGTATGTACTATCAGAGAAGTTGATTCCTATGCAGATGGCGACCTTGGTCGCGACTCGCGTTGCGTCAAACCCAGCCGACCGATCACAGCTAACATTGAATTGACATAAGCCGACCACATGACTTAGGTCCGCCATCTGCATACACTAGGTACGTACATAATTTTTTTCCATCGTACAGTATAATTTTCAACTCACAACGCCTTATATACTTAACAATAGCCAATAAGAGCATTAAAACAAAGATCGCACTGCTGGACGGTAAATAAAATATGTAATCCAAAAACGCCCTTTTGCGGGGAAACCCCGTGTCGCCCGCGGCAGTCGCGTGTCGCGCCAAAACGAATTAGATAGGCACTTTAAAGGGGTTAAAAAAACAAATAAAGCAAACGCGACAGTTTTTAATTCAGAGTTATCGCGATTTGCCAGCTCGTAAAACGTAAAATTACGTGCTGCTAACGAATAAAATATGCTAAATACTCTTGTAACATGTTTTATTTCATGAAAAAATAGAATTTTATCAAGCTATGTCTGATTAAATCAGACACAGCAACAGTAATTTGCCACTTTCAAATAAGTATTTTGAAAATATGTTTTAATTAGAGTTCGGAAGTAATATTAAGGATGTTGCTCATTAAAAAGTAAACCAGGGTATCGTCAAAATAACAAATCACACAATTTAACACCAATTGTGTCATCTTAGCTTATGTAAGTTTTGTGCCCCTATTCACCATTTAAACTTTAGTTAAATTTCCTACTAGCAATTCTGACTGTAGTGTAAGTAAATTGTATATATATGTGTAGTAAGCTGTAAGTGAGCAGGTATATAATAACTACGGTATAGACGTACAAGGTAAAGGTCGTATACAGGCACAAAATCAGTCGTGCAATCTTTATCAAGATATCTAGGATTGTGTTCACATTAGTGTCTCGCGACAAAATAATGTAAGTCGTGTTTAGTTTATAATGTTTCTTCAGAAATCACTTCGATAAACACTTGAAAATACCAAAGCCGATAGACAGTCCTCAAAATGTGTGTATCTGAATATTTAAGATGACATAATTAAGGGGCCTAATAATTTTAGTAACATTTCACAAAACGTAGTATCCTAATAACAATTTTAAATTTAAGTTAAAACTTCTTTGTTTTGGAGGCGATGTACACATTTTCAGTAGGTACACGTGTCCTGATCGATAATCATTCGTAAGACGGAGTTGACAACCATCGCGGCATAGGAGAGGAAGTAAGATTCCACTCTCTTTCTTCCATGCACAGTGAAACAGCAGCTTTTTCGTCATCCAACAAATTGTTACGCAGTTTGGCGACTTGTATTGTCATATTGAACTGAACATTTTGTGGTACACTTTACGGAAAACTATCACACCTATAATAATTGATTTGTGTACATATATTAAGTAATTATTATTTATATGCAGATATGTTATCCTCAGTCAGTCTGGTAGTGGTGTGACGACGTGAGCACTCACTAAGCTCGGCTTTTAGCTAGTTTATGATAAAATGTAAAAAATTTTTAATAAAGGAAAAAAATCTTCTGTCGGCACTTCCGGATTAAATTTTTTCTTCGGAAAAAGTCGCGTACAATATGCGCGCGGCCCATCAGACACTACCGACTTAGTACGAGGAACGAGATGGCCAGAGTAATGATAAACTTTGCCTCCATACTTTATACACTACATTAATTCTTACGGGCATTTATTGTTATATCGCAATATTTTTTCCTTTATTTGTTTCTATCGAGGTTGCTGACAAGTTCGGCACAATTCATCTTTTCTAGAAAGCTGATCTAGCGGCAAATAAGTTATTTACTAAGAAGTAAGAACGTTATTTAAAAATATAGCGTATTTAGATAATATTTAATTAGAATATTGTTTAAGGGGAAGACAGCTGCCAATTCGACATCTTTGTGCAGTTTTCTAGACGTAGTATTTCATTGATTGGCACAAAAAAAATATATGTGATTTTTGATTATATTTGAAAAGGTTGTCGAATTTAAATAATAAAATAATGTACTCCTACTGGATGAAAAAAAACCAAAGTCACATCTTTCAGGAACTTTAAACAGTTCTAACTAAAGTAATAATACAATCTATGCTTTAAAAATTTGTTTATTGGATACCTTTTACAAAAATCCAAAGATTGCCGGATTTAATTTTCGGTTCTGGGGTGAAATGCAGAATAGATGTACCGTAACGAAATTGTAAGTAAACTGACGTGTAAAAATCCGTAATGAAATTGTATCGAAACTGTTAAGTAAGGCGTAGACCACATGTCCTAAAAAACTGAGGACTTTATTATAATACTTTACTCATATGAATATACAAATTAAAATCATTTCATAAAATGGATTACCTATGTCCTATAAGATAAAAATTTTGCAAAATGAAATGTTAGACTAACGCAGTGCATTATATTTTTTTTATATTTTAGGACTCGTGCTAGTTATTTTATGTATTGATTTCAGAATGCAATAAACTATATTGTATTATAATATTGGTTTTTTTATCTGTAACAGAGTATAGGTATAGGTACCAATAAAGTAAAACAATTTTTTGAATAGTTGTTTTTAAGTAAAATGTAATAAAAATCAACAAAATAACAAAAATTATAAATCCTAATTATAGCTCTAATGGGTTTTTTTTTAAACGGACCATTGTTAAACATAAGTAAACGTTTCTTCATAAAAATAAGTCAAAGACAAAAGTAAGGCTCACCTGGAAGTGAAGCAGAATAATAATTCTGCTTCACTTTTTCCAGGTGAGCCTTACTTTTGTCTTCAAACTTTTCTGGATTATTTTGTTTCAGGCGTTATACCTCTTCTGCCTTTCGGCATTAGACAGCGACACCATCTGTTAATTAGGAAAGCTAAAATTAGCATTCTCTCAAATGTATCTTTATTCTTTAACAAATAAATAAACTTAAAATAATAAAAAGGTTCAATGACATTAATAACTTTGCGTATGATTAATGCAACTTTTTTCGATGACTGCATAAAGCCTGACCCTTATGAACTAGGCCTTAGGTTCTCAGTTCAGTAACGTAACAGAAGAATAACAAAACTGAGTTACGAAACGCAACGAATCTGAGTAACGAAACGCAACGAAAATGATAACAAAATCTGAGAAAATCTAACTTCAAATTAATCTCGCGTTGATACCACTCACGAAATCGAGAGATAATCGTGTTCGAAAGCACATTTATCTATTTTCCAAAAGAAATTAATAAAGAACAGTTAAATAAACTTACCAATAATGACACAGATGAGCGTAAGTAAGACTGAAAAATGTTTTGCACAAAAATCGGCACTGCGTAAGATCCGTGAATATAGCAAAACAAAACGGCTGTACATTGAAATCTGTTTGATACTGACATACGACTATCAGTGTTCACAATTTTGAAGCGGCATTTAACCAGAATAATGTATATTTTCAGCATAAACGTCGTTACTCAACCTGATGTTACGAAACTAAAAAAATATGATGGTAGATTTAAAATATGTCGAATTCATAATAAATTCATAATAACTGAAATGAAACCTATTACAATGTAATGTAAGAGTATTTTACTATAAAGTTTTATGGAATACAAAGAAATAGATATAATATTTATAAAATATATTTTATTATTTTTCAATATCCAATTAATGGTCGGACATAGACAAGGTACATTCATTCTGAATTTCACCAGATGACATCTAGATTTCCCATAATATTTATTTTTTCCTCTAACAAACGAAAAATGTATCCACGCTGCCGAGTGAACACTTCACATCTCTGTCTCTCTGGCATGAAAATCGACACAGATGCGAGAGTGATGCGAGACCAAGGTCATTGGCAGTTGTGAGCGTCTTAATAGATAAAACGACGAATCAAGATTAGAGTTAAGAATATGATATTTTAATATATCATAATATTCTCGTACATCCAAAATATTTTATCTTTTTAGCTCTAATTTGAATCTAAATATATATTTACCCTTTGGATATTTATATCACATTTTTCCAATGCTTTAAATCTAAGGACATTTTACCTAAAAAATAAGATGTAGGTTCCATTTTAACATGAAAGTAAGGGTGAATCTTCGCTTTACATACTACATTACATTACAGTTCATAACAATTTATTAGGGTCCACCCACACTAACAATTGAAATGGCAGCTTAAATTCCGGGGGCAGGAGTGCCGTATATCACAAAAGCATAAGGGCTAGCACACAAAAATGCGATATCATATTTTTTGTATCCATTAATTTTCCTCGCATTTTTTAAACACCCTTTCATTAGCTTGGGCTGTATGTATGTAACGGAATCTTTGAGCACGATTTTTACCTATCTCCAGTAGTCTAATTCTAAAAAGGCATGAGTACGTAAGAGCCAATGACAAACGTTAAAATTTTGAAAAAAAAATTAAAAAAGCGTGTTTTTTTTACTTTTTTAAAACTATGTATTATTTTTTGAAGTTAGGCCCATAGGTCTGGCCATGATGTGTAATCATGACTAGTTTTATTCATAGATATTTTTTAATATCTACGTGATGCTACCATGTTGCTCTGTACCGTTATGCACCGGTTCAAATTGTAAGGCCAGCTACAGCACCAACAACCAATGTCAATCGTGGGCAATCATTGACGAATATCCCTTTTCCTAGTCGCCTATGTTGATAGGGATGGACTAACTTGATGATGGATCATAAACATTAGAAGAACGCGTTTTATCACACGACAGCATAAAAGCAATTCACGAAGCAGATTTTGCAGATCACGCTGACACGCACTTCAGTGCGCAAGCCCTAATTGTTGGTCCCCTTTAAAAAGTAAACTTTCTGTCTTGTACTGCATCGGGCGTCTGTTTCTTATTTCCTGGCGACAAAGAATTGAAGCTGATTGTTTTTATGGCTGGCCGGTAGGGGACGGTCCTTAACTTTGAATCTATCCGAAGCACGTGTGGAAAATTACCTTTTGAAGTTCTTGGGGTGGATTTATTGAGTGCGTTCAACTTGTAAGACAGGTGAATGAGAATACTACTTTGACGGTTTTAGTACCCAAATTGGGCCAATAATTACTGTAGAAAGTTTTGTATGCGTAACAGTAATCAATCATTACGATTAGTCTAGGATTTACATGCCTTAAATGTGCACTAAAGCTTGTGTTTCCCCGGGTTACAAAGTGTCTGTCGGAGCAAGAAATGACGATTGGTATTTGGTAGCATTGTATCGATTATTATTTGGAGATTTTACTGACTAATCCACTGTCCACTACACTGTCAAAGCGACTTTACCAAAAAAAATATTTTTAAATTTCCGATCATTCCCAAACTATTCTGTTTACCCACCGTAACAGAATCAACATGATTTGACAGCGAGTTCTCGTAAAATAAATCAGTCCCATCCTTTATAATCCCCGCCACAATTCGTCGCAACCCCTCGATTTACCCTAAATCAAAGCATTCGACGCATCGGGACTCGACAATAAAACAGAATACATTATTTGTTGGTAAATATAAAAAATCACATTGCAAGAAATTGTCAACACCACACGGGAGAAAGGATTCAGCGGGGTTGGTATTTGCTCATTTTGGGTTGAAATAAGTTTAAATTTAGAATTTGTGTCAAGTAATTTGATAAATATTGTTATGAACGTTTATTTTTCAAATTTTAAAGTTTTAACTTGTTTCCAAATAAAGTGGCTTCTCCATGTATTATGTTCACCAATGATGGACAAATACAGGCGATCACGAACGTGTAAGCAAAATGGCGTATACTGTATAGAGTTATAACTCTATACTGTCTAATAGACAGTCGCTGCAATATGGCAATCACGGGTATCCATTTTCATAATATCTTTTATCATAATACTAGATGACACCCGCATTTCAGTTGCGCAAAAATTGTTTTTCGTACGGAAAAATTGTTTATCGTACGGAAACGGTACATTTTCCTGGGATAGAAAGTATACTATGTCCTTTCCCGGGTCTATACCTACTATGTCCTTACCCAAAGTATCTCTAACCAAAAGTCTGTATGTCTCTGTAGACAGACAGACTTTCGCATTTACAATATTGTAGTAACTATACATATAGTATGGAATAAATCATTAACTTCAGAATCACTTATTTAATGACACCCAGTAGTATAGTGTTCTATAATGTAATGAATCGAACAGTATTGTCACAAATGTTGCTCTCAGCAGGCAGCAGGCACGTGCAGCCTGAGGCTACATTATACGCTAATGCCTCGGCAAATTGAATTTATTTGCCAAAAGACGATGCAATAGCATAATAGAAATATATACAGTAGCGTAACGTAGATGTTTTCTTGAATTATATAATTTGTGCTACACAGTGACAAGTTATACCTACGCATGTGCTACCTGATGACATTTCTTAGGTTTCTGCGAACATATTACTAGCTAAAAGCCGAGCTTTGTGAGGTCTCGCGTCGTCACACCGTCGACAGGTGATATCATAACACATCTACATATTAATAAAATTAATATATTAAGGCACAAATCAATAGGCGTGATAGTTTTCAAAATGTA
Organism: Lysandra bellargus; assembly: GCA_905333045.1. Lineage (NCBI taxonomy): Eukaryota > Metazoa > Arthropoda > Insecta > Lepidoptera > Lycaenidae > Lysandra > Lysandra bellargus. Next base: position 7,382,433 of record HG995350.1, on the reverse strand, counting down.
TATAAAAAAAGTGGGATATCCCACATAAGCATTGTGGGATACACTAGGGCTCGCTTCGTTAGTGTTAATTCTGTGAGTACACGAATTTGTCACTTTTCTTTTTTTTACGTTTCGGCTGCTTTACAGTGTCTATGATCACGGGAATACTTCTTCCCGTCCGTTCAGGAAGGAAAAAATCTATTCCGCGACAAAATCCGTGTTTTATGAAATCACCCTTACGTGCGGCTATATCTGGAGGTCTCTAGTGTGAAGATAATTTACTGTGTATAAGTTATAATGTGGTTAGTTCCTGAGGCTACGATCGATACTTGTTTAGAACTTAGTAAAAACTTTCAAGACACAATTCTTCAATCTCCGAACACTTTGATCACGATTAAAAATACACTTTTTTACAAGTGCACCTTTATATTTTGAAATAATTAAAATAAATTTTTACTGTACGATTTATATAGTTTTAATATTACATATTTATTTGCCAATGTGTAGAGTTGTAGACGGTTCGTTTATTTCCTCATGATTGTCCATGATCGATGCTATAGACAACTTCACAAGTCACAACGTAAAACGTTGTGGCTCAACATGAAGAGGTGCCTTTATAACAATAATTATTTCATCTCTATTTAGCTAATACTATTTACTTATGACTTAGCACCATTCCGGTAATAACCATATCATATATGGGCCCTGTCGCCATAGCAACCTCCAGTTAACACTATCTACGCTCAAGTACAAATTACAGAGTAATTAATAGGCGTATTCCCGTTAGTAATTGCTCAGTCCTGTGCATTACTCTGTGGTGCCTAATGTAGGCAATGATTCGTTAATTGTCGCTATTAAGTTTGGAGCAAAGATTACGAATGCAGGTTGAATTGTGCTTTGTTTTCTATATTGTGTATGGAATTTAATTGATTATGCCTTGCACATTGTGGTCATTATAGAAATGGCAAAAATGAAAAAAGATTTATTTCTTTAATCGCCGCACCTTTAACATAAACTTTTTTTTTTTGCGTTATCATCAAATTAAATCACTCTTTGTTGTTTCGTTATAACATCTATTTTCAATGTTGGGCGAATCTCAGAACTATCTGATGAATACATATTAAAATTTCATAAAAATCAGTTCAACTATTTCCGAGGATTTTGGTAACAAACACCGAGATACGATTTTATCTATTTCGGTTCTTCTCACCGGATTGGCTACCAAAACAGCGCGGTAGTAGCATGTAGACATTCTAAAAAAAAAAATATGTTTCTTTACTCACACGTAAAGCAATTTTATTGTGGAGTTGACTGTAGAGTATCCTTTGTGCTTTTAAACGTTTCACATTTATCCTTACGGCATTCTAATTCACTTTTGCAATAACATTAACAAATTAGTGCATTAACAATTTATCATTTACCCTTTATGAGCGTAGCTTCTGTCGTGATGGGATGGGATGGTTCCACGTTGGGGTGATTTTCATTAACTTTACCAATGAATACAGGCGTTTGCTTCCAATTTGCTGCAGCTATCGTCAACATTTGGTTCGTTAGCTAACTTAATTAAAAACTAGCCTAGCTCCTACTAATTATGCAATGGGAGTCACTATATTATTTATTTATTGATGTTCAAAGGAATATAATATGTAATATGTATAGTAATAGTATTTTTATATTATTGTTTTCTGGTATATATTGTCACAATATATTTTGTTCCAAAAGTTCTGAAAAAGGGAGCTGTTGTATTGTAAGTAATGTATTATTTTAGGTAGAGCCATTACAATAAATAATTTCTAATATATACGAGAATATCGTTATTTTTAAGCAATTGCACTTTAAAATATTTTTTATAATACATAGTACTGTTCCAGATGCCTTGGAAGTCGTTAAATAAAACTTTAACATTGTGGCGATAAAAGTATGCCAAAAAAAGATAAGCACATACTTTGTATAGTTATTCGCTGTCCGTTTCATTACACTCAACTCTACGTCTATACGTTTCCAAGGATACAAAACATAACACAACAACAAATATCAGTGCTCTAATGCCGCAATCAGAGATGAATGTTAATTACATAAAAGTGTAATTAAATTATGATTTTGACAGTATCTTCATATCTGTCAAACTCTTTATAAAATTGAAGTTTAATTAACATTAAATATCTCAGTGTAAAACCTCAAAGAAATAAATTGTGGAACTGTTGTTGACTCCTGTCTCAGCTCCCTTAATCGCGACCAGTCCAGAGCGTTTATGTTACGGACTCATAATTACATTAAGTACGATCTGCTCTTACAGGACACGTAAGTGCACAGGGTGTTCGGAAATAAAGAGGTTTTTTGGTTCATCGATTTTTGGCGAGCACGGTACGTACATAGCAATTTGGACTTGTGCTTGTATGGTTGCTTATATTTTTCTCTGCTTTATTTTCTTTCGAGATTATAAATTTTGACGTTTCAACTAAACGCACCCAGATTTTTGCTTACGATGTGACATACCCGGTGGCCGGTACCAGTTAGTTGCTCATTAATCATTATAGTTACGTATTCTATTTATTTTATGTGCTTAAAATAAATAAAGGCTAATTGTAAATCGCATGTTTCTTTCTATCTTTTCATCTTCCGCTAAGATTCAGGTCCACATTAATTTAGACTACTGATATAAAAGGTTTATATATGAGGTTTTTCTCGGCGGCGTAGTTCCCGAACCGGTGGTAGGCAACGTAGTTTCTTCGTTCTTTCTACGATTTTCAAAAAGTGTATCATGATACTCATTTTAAATAAAAATATATTTTATTTATTTATTCATTTATTTATTTATAAAATTAGAAAGAATGTCTTCCAAAGTATTATTTGAAACGCTAACATTACAATTCACAAGCAGTTTCAGATAAAACTTTTCGAGTTATTGCAATTATTGTTTCGTGAATTTAGTATCAGCCTGTATACCCCAGCCCCGGTCCAGACAAATTGTCGCACCCCATGTTCGTATTATTGCCGATATTTAATTGTTTGCGTAATTTATTTGTCGGGGAGAGCGCATACTGGTACCTTGTTTGTGTACTGTACTGCAAATATACTATGCCTACTTCATTTCGTGTATGCCGATTACATGTTTGTACAGCTTTTTGTATCTCTCTTAGAAATTGAGTTTATATTGTGCAAAATGTAGAGTAACTGTCACATCCGTAAATAGTTCGAGTGTAAAGTACAAACATAAAATTAGATTCTTATACCTGCTGCAGGGCATTACAACAGTAGGAAAGAATCGACATACTGACTGATTTTATCGACAAAATGGCGGATTTCCATCGTTTAACTGTCACTTTGTCTTGTCTAACTGTCACTTTGTCTATTCTTCAGTAGAAAGAATCCGTTTCTATGGTGATCGTGCTACGCCTGCAGCAGAGAAATTACGGCCTACCCACATTTTTGGTCAACAGAATAATAATACAGAATAAAGTATATTCTGTATTCTGAGAGTCAGACATAATTACCCAGACTTAAATAAAGTAGGTCGGTCGTCTGTCTAAGTATTACTTTTCTTTGATAGTACATAATGTCTATGCCATGGCCCATGACTGTATTTTAGCGCTCTCGACTCTATAGGTACAGCATTAGTCCAAGGTTTGAAGTGCTAGGGACTGCTAGTGTGGAGGACCCTTAGTATGAACACACAGCTACAATCAGAGGGCCACAGGGCATGACTAAACGTCGGCTGCAATTTCGACTGCCATCGCCCCGACACTTGCATATATCACCGTTAGTCACGCTCGCAAGTTCAAATGCGATTCGAAATTTCAATTAAAATATTCGAAATAAAAAAAACATTTGAAGTTAGGACTTTAATGCTCTGCGTCCATATCCTTTTTCATCCGTTCCATCTTTTAGTTTCAGACACGCCGAAGAACGTTAAAAATAGGGTTTTTCAAAATTTTCACCGAAAATTACAATTGCATGAACATAAAGAAGAATTCAATATGCGGCCTCTCCAATTTGGTCCATGGTGGACAAATACAGGAATTATAATCAGGGCTAGCGAAGCGAGCCCTTACATAATATCCCACAACCTGAGCACTTTTGTGGACTACAGTTTACGGAAAAACTCACGCCTATTGATTTGTGCTTTAACATAGAAATTTTTATTTATATGTAGGTAGATGTGCTATCATCAGTCAGTACTCAGTCCAGGTATGACGACGCGAGCCCTCACAAAACTCGGCTTTTAGCTAGTTAGTAAGAAGGTAGATCAACAGGATATTTAAAATAGTGATGTACCCACATCGATAAATCCATTAGCGTTATTACTTATAATCTAGAGCTGTCCATCAGGTATCGATAGACCTAATTTATATCCGACGCAATTATCTAAAGTTTATCTTTAAAAGATATGGTGGGTAAATTCAATGAGCTTTATCGAATTAGCTGGCCACGCAATAGTGATTGAAAAATTGCTTTTCTGGGGTTGGGGCAATCTGATCACGTGATCAGAATGGCCCCATGTATTGGGGCCATGAAGCTTATATAACATATAGCTTATATAAGCATAACGGTCGTCTCTGGCTGTCCCTCTCGAGCGGTACTTCCTTGTGTGGGACAAGGATAGTCCGCCCGAGATGTACACTATCTCCCTTAGTTTTTCGTTACGGAATTTGGCACTACCACATGGGTTGAAGACCCATTAAATTGCAAGGCACTATCTTCTCTATACATTTTTACACAAAATTGTCTTTATACGGTCACTGGAGCACTATTTCTCTATAATGTCCACGCACAATTATTAACCATACACTTTTCTACGATATAGTCCATTCACTATTGTTCTATGTGCACTATTTATTGTCTGTCGTGCACAAAGCTAATATAGAGGCTCCATGATTGGGGCATTCAAAATGCAATTGATCTATTACCGTTTGTGTCGGTTATAAAATTGATAATTCAAAAAGTACTTTCAAACCAATTTTTTCTAAAATTTGGTATGAAGATACTTCGAGACCCGGGAAAGGACATCGAAGGTAATTTTTAGTCTCGGAAAAATGTTTGGTTCCTGCGCGATAAGTGAATTTTTTTGCAACGGAGGAGTTACGGGCGTCATCTAGTTGCTGTCTAGGTAAGAAGTTTGTACGCTTGCCACAGGTGTCAAAAAGTTTTAGCGCAAATCAGTCTAAGGGTTGGACCTCATCTGGCAGCACGGAATCGCATTTGTTCCGCCTGTGCTGCAGTATGCTGCCGCATGCAAACGCGCGCTGTCGCATTCCGCAGACAAAAAAGGCGATCGGATGCGAAGGTGAAAGGATGCGTTAGCATGCTATCGCGCGCTTCAGCGTTCCGGAGTCTCCCTGCCGACCATTGCATTTTGTCCGTGATGCCGATCGCCTCGAGGATTTCGCCGCGTGCTATCGCATTATGCTTTCTATCTCGGTCTAGCAAATGGCAGTTCTAAGCGACAGAAAGAGAAAGGGTGACGGAAAAAGGCGATTTCGTGCTGCCAGATGAGGTCCAACCCTTAATCTGCTTTAATATAATATTTTGACTCCTGCCTTTTCCACATTAAATTGTGTAAAAGGCAGGAGTAAAGCTGATTAACTAAATATTAATGCACAAGTATTCACCACGAAAGGATTTTTCACTAGAATTATTAAACCTCTTTAAATTTTACATGCCAGAAATCCTGTTTAACGCAGACGAAGCAGGAAATAGGCACTTTAAAACAAATTAATAAACATAAAAATTATCTATACATAAAAAAAACCGTAGGAAAGTCGATTCTGTACATTGAATATTTTTGAAAAATAATACTTGGTTCGTGATCTACAATCGATATGGAAGCCAAAAATATAGTTTTTAGAATTTTTGTCTGTTTGTCTGTATGTATGTCCGGGATAAACTCAGAAAGTACTGGATGGATTTACTTCAAATTTTGCACGAATATTACTTAGAGGTCGGGTCAACACATAGGCCATAAATTTTAACGATATCACCGTGGGTGGGGGGAGGGGCTCAATTTTCCATATTTTTAGTTTTTTGCTCATATCGCTAAAACGGCGCGTCGTAGAGAAAAAAAGTCCAGTACGTAATGAAAGTTCATAAAATTTCCTACAAATTTGTCTTTGTATCTATCTCCACTCCTTGCCTTACTACGAGCTTTTATCTATCTTATCTTCACCGATTTCGAGTGTCGTTTGATTATACTTTTTAAGAACGAAGTGTAAAACTAAATGAAACATATGGTTTTCGAGTGTCATTTAATTTGGGGGGGCTGCTCAAACCCCCCCTCATGGTTCTGTTGCTTATAACGAAATTGTGTCGTGGCGTTTGTATTGCGTCTTATTTCTCCTTTTTAGGAAAAAACTAAGTCAATATAATCATCATATAATAAAATCGTAGGAAAGTCAATTCTGTACATGGAATACTTTTGAAAAATAATACTTGGGGCGTGATCTACTATGCTAACGCGGACGAAGTCGCGGGCACCAGCTAGTAAAAAATAAATTATTCTGTAGCTCACGAAAATAATCTTAAAAACAAATTATTCAGGACACGCACAGGAATAAATATTGTGCACTTCATCATAGTCAAGTCGGACGAGTGAAGTAATTGCCAAAGAAACGAGGCTCATAATTAGAACAGGCTAATGCTCCGGAAAAACAATTTCATAAAACTTCCACCTCCGTATAAAAAGAAATAAGAAGCTAAATAAACGTCCACTTTCACGCACCGCTTGCTGGACCTTTCATCATTATAACTTAATAACAAATTCTGTTTTATGGTTTTTGGCAAAAGTTAGGTAGGACTTTCACCGCAGAAGGACCAAGAATGAACTTGGCTAATGATATTATGTTTATTTTTTGTCATTTTTGATTTTGAATTATTTTTTTTGCGTATATTGGTTGTTGATAGATTCGTCTGAAATCTAAATGAATAATAAATTACTTAATATTATGTTGCACACCTAGCTCGATATTGGCTGGACTCGCTACCATTTAAAGATAAGTTTATCCATTGGCACACGGCGGATCTACAGCATAATATGCTTATATTATCATGGTCGGGGCTTGCCAAGTCAATGTTAGTCGTAAGAAATTACGTAGGCTCACCATGCCACAGAATATACATTAGTTGTACCAAACCATGCCTATGAATCAGCTTCTTGATAGTATTCGATGACATCTACTATCCAGGCAGGCGGTAACGTTAACTGGATCGAACAAGGCACGAAACTGCACTAATATTAAAAGTAGAATCGAGGTACTGTTCCAAAATCAAACCATGACACAATCTTTCGTCAATGATATTCCGCTTTGCGTGAAAGAACAATTTACTGAGAAAAAAAATAACGTAAAAGTTAATGCGCTTCGCAAAAAGCTGTATCATTATAATTTTTATTCCCAAAGAAATAGAGTCCAAAGTTGTAAGCTATAACTTTTATTTCAAATATTCTGAATAGCTGAAATACTAGGATCAGTGTAATATGGACTAATCCCAACTTGGAAATTTAGCAGAAATATTCTAAAGTTCAATCCCTGGTTATTATCTCAAGAACTCAAAAGAGACCAAGATCTCCGTAATACTAAGGAATAATTTAGGTTTCACAGACCAATAATATTTACGTTTAAAAGACCAGTGGGGCTAAAATGGTCGCTTTGGAGAATCATATTAGAAATCATAATATATTTTTTTATCACAAAATGTACTAATTTACATTCGTTTGACGATTCAGTTTCTGAATTGATTTTAGATGAATTGCAAAATGTGACCATTTTAGCCCCCCTGAATTTATAATCAGTTTTTGCTTTTTCAGTTCTGTGTAACATCTTTTGTTACTAACAGCTCTATGGGTCTTGACATCAAGCACATAATTATGCTCAATGATGTCAAGACTGTCTCAAGCTACAAATGGTATTATCTCAAGGGTTTTAGGATTTAGGAAGGTATATTAGGTATCAAAGGATGCTGTGATTATCTTGGTATTAGTTCTCATCAAGTGGACATTCCGATTAAGCGAAATAACATAAGCTGATGTTATTTATATATATGATCATAGGCTCGCTATAAGCGAACCTATCTTTCGCTTAGAATAGTGTCTTTTTCTAGATTTCGAAAGAATAAAACCATAAAAAATTTGTACAAGGTTATTCCAATATTCTGATTTGAAAAAACAATGACACAACTTCACTGGGATTGCCACCATGACTTTGGACATTAATTATGATTGAGATATCCATTCCTATCATAAGCAGTTAGTAACAAGAAACGTGGGAGAGCCATGCTTTTTCACGAATAGGCCAGCTCGACCGGAGAAATACCACGGGCTCACAGAAAACCGGCGTGAAACAGCGCTTGCGCTGTGTTTCGCCGAGTGAGTGAACTTACCGGAGGCCTAATCCCCTACCCTTTTCCCTTCCCTACCTTCCCCTATTTCCTTCCCTACCCTCCCCAATTACACTATTCCCTCTGAAAAGGCCGGCAACATACTGCAGCTCTTCTGATGCTGCGAGTGTCTATGGGCGACGGAAATTGCTTACCATCAAGTGACCCGTTTGCTCGCTTGCCCCCTTATTTCATAAAAAAATATATAGGTAACCGCATGAAAGACACAGTATCTCGATTTTAATTCGCACCTCCAAGCCTTTAAAAATTTCGCCCTCTTTTGCACCTGAAAATTGCCAAGTACCTAAAAATTTCACACTGTTTTTAACCGACTTCCAAAAACCAGGAGGTTAAGTATATGTTCGGCTGTGGTTTTTTTTTTTTTTGTATGTTCAACGATTACTCCGCCGTTTGTGAACCGATTTTCGAAATTTTTGTTGTATTAGGTTTCACTCCAATTTGGTACCATGTTCACAAAAGTGGTGACCTGATGATGGGATCCAGGAGTAATCGAGGGGACTCCTCGAAATTTATATGGAAACATATGGTGATTTTGGTTTTATGTGAAGTGTACTAAGAATATGCTACCAAAAAGTCAAATATGGGGTCAAGGTATACCATGGTTTCGAAGATGCTGAGAGAACTCCTGACTCTTTATAGATACACGTTTGGGAGTTTCGGCGTTGTTTTAAGAACAGAAAGCATATGCTACCAGCCTACCATGCAATTCAAATTCATCATCATCATCATCGTCATCATCATCATTACCACGTCGTGTTAAGGTCACCAATGTCTCATGGCACAAAATAGATAATAGTACAAGGCATAGGTATGGTCTATGGATACAATAATAATAATTATATACATAACAACACCAATTATAGGCTGTTTAATATACACGGCGGTCGGCGCCGCAGAGGCAACGGCGTCGCAGCGCGCCACCGCGCGCCGCGCGGCGCTAGCGTAAACATCGTATTCAAGTTCTAACCGGAATGTCAGGGCATGCGGCATGCCGCGCTGCGAGCATTTTTCAGCACGTGTTCACTTAGATTTTTTTAAATGTATTGTTTTAATGTATCTATCTACCTGATATTTGGGTCTTGGGGTATGCCGTATGACTCTTAACAGTCTTAGCAAATTGTTATAAGATACGTAGAATATACGCAGTACCACCGACGACCACTTATAAATTCGCGGACTATGACGGAGGTCAACTTCATAACAATTATACGAAATCAATTACCACTCAATATTATGATTTATGTTGTCAATTCAATGCACACTGCTCACACCAAGCGGCGGCAAGCGCACTGTTGAGTTGTCAGTTGCTTACAAACTTTCAACAACACGACAGAAACCTGTTACAAGTTACAACTACCTATATAAAATTCTACGTACAAGCGATAGCGCGACACAGGAGCGCCTCAGTGACATCTAGTGAATATAATATGAAACTATTTCTTATACAATTTGAATTGGCACTAACATTTTACCTACTAGGTAACTAAAAAGAGTGAAATTATTATTTTTAACAAATAATTAAAACCGACTTCCAAGGTAAAAACAATATTAATAGCATCCTTATAATATTAACTAAAAAGTATTAAATAATTTTTCCTATCTAATATGTAGTGCCTTTTCCCGAATTCGGCTAAACCTCAACTATTTCTGTACTCAATCTTCATAATTTTGAAGTCGGTGCCAGTTTCAAAAGTTTCAAATTTTCTGTCAAAGAAGTATAGATTCAGCTATATCTGGTACCGACTTCAAAATGATGAAGATTGAATACAGAAATAGTTGAGGTTTAGCCGAATTCGGGAAAAGGCACTACATATTAGATAGGAAAAATTATTTAATACTTTTTAGTTCATATTATAAGGATGCTATTAATATTGTTTTTACCTTGGAAGCGGTTTTAATTTTTTGTTAAAAATAATAATTGGCCAAAGCTATGGCTATGTAGCTCGTCGGGCTTGCGGTATCGGTCGCCACGTGCTGAATATTGTACAGTCTAGCGAGCATCAATTTTGAGCGCACGTGAGTTGGACGTGATATCAATTACTGTCTTTGTACATTCATTAATTATGTGTTGTCCTCGCAGATGGCTTATCCCGGATAGTTGGGTATAGTGAAGCGAAGTCTGGGATGAAATAATTAAAATTTTCTTATAAAGCTTAAACTAAAATATTTTGCTTTCGGTAACTTTGAATTGGGAAACATAACTTTTTGAGAGCCAGCTTCAATAACTTTAGACTTTGTTCAGACTTCAGACCCAAATAAATATGTTTAACAAAACGCTCCGATCGTTTATCGAACTGTACAATATTTGTTTTTAAAATTACTTCAATCATTCAATGAACCAAACTGAACCTACCTACCTCTTCACGCCCAAGCCACTCAACCGTTTTTGCTTAAATTTGGTATGGAGATATTTTGAGTCCCAGGAAAGGACATAAGATACTTTTTATCCCGGAAAAATCTACGGTTCCCGTGCGCGGTGCGACAAACGAATTTTGGCTCAACCGAGTTTCGAACGTTATAATAATTATTAGGATTTATGGTACCCAATAATTACTCGTTTATACTAAGGTATCAAACTACTTAGGTGATATTAAAGTGTAAAAATAAAATATGTTTATTTCATGGAGCAATATACCAGGAATGCTGCGTACGCCCGAATATTATCTGAATTGCGAAATATAAAAAATAATGTACCATAAGAAAAAAGTATGTCATATATTTATAAAAATTAAGATAGGGCCTCCACTTTTATTGCCCATACATTTCATTACCCGACATAACCATAAAAAGTACATCCACTTAAATAAAATGATGGGAGTGCGAAGGGGACAGAATACAAATTTGTTTATCAGCTTCTTATGAATCTTCTATAATCCTCGCTAAGAAACATTTCGATGATTCTACGGAAAATATTATGTTAATTTCACAATGAGCTCTACAGTTCACTGTAAAATTAGCAGTTCCGAAAGAGATAAAATGCTTGAGCTGTAACTTGTAAGTAAAGGTGGTTTCAGACTTGGTAGGTATTTTATGGTACTGTTCACTCTATCGTTTGTTTTAATATTATACTTTACTAAAGTATGCTAATTTCACAGTGAACTCTATGACTCTATAGTTCACTGTGAAATTGGCAGTGTCGAAAGCGATACAATTTTTGAGCTGTAGCCTGTAAGTAAAAGTGGTTCCCGAAATGATATTTTAATTTTTGTAATATCATTCACTTTATCTTTTCTTATATTGTAATCTATATATATAATAAAATCGTAAGAAAGTCAATTCTTTACATTGAATATTTTTGAAAAATAATACTTGGGACGTGATCTACAATCGACATGGAAGCCAAAAATATAGTTTCTAGAATTTTTGTCTGTTTGTCTGTATATATGTCCAGGATAAACTCAGAAAGTACTGGATGGATTTACTTCAAATTTTGCACGAATATTACTTAGAGGTCGGGTCAACACATAGGCCATAAATTTTAACGATATCACCTAGGGTGGGGGAGGGGCTCAATTTTCCATATTAATAACTTTGAATATTACTGTAAGACTAATCAACTCTATCCTAGTGTCGACAAATGTTACACTATCTCGTTTACGCGCAGACATAACCCCATCTGTTTTGACTATGCGATTGATAACATCAAAATCAAGCGCGTGGATAAAATACGCGATTTAGGTGTGATCGTTGACTCCAAACTACACTTCAATCACCACATAGATACTATTGTGTCGAAAGCATATAAACAACTAGGCTTAATACTGCGTCTAGGTAAACCATTCAAAAAGCCTGAAACTTTAAAAGTTTTATATTATGCATATGTACGTAGTATTTTGGAATTTGGAAGCATGGTTTGGAGCCCTCAATACGAAATACACATTGCAAGTATCGAAAAAATCCAAAATAAATTTCTGAAATCATTGGATTATTTAACTAATACTAAATTCTGTGATTACAAGTCATCCCAATTGAGACATAATATGCAACCATTAAAAATGAGGCGCCGATATTTAGATGTTATATTTTTATTTAAAATAATACACAATTATATTGATTCATCTTCATTTTTAGAACATATTTCTTTTAAAATCCCAAACTTCTTATCAAGATCAAAGAGTACATTTCATATCCCTCTCTCACGAACTAACTACTCAAAAAACTCCTTTCTTCGTCGTGCTTGTGACCACTATAACAAAAATTTAAACACTGTTGACATATTTTGTAACAACTTATTATCATATAAATCAAAAGTGCGTGATTTGATTCTGCAATAATATTAATTACAATATGTTAGATACAACTGTGAACATTATAAATATATAATATACAATATAAGGCGTTACTATAATATTATTAAGTACATAAAGTTTTGTATGTACGTATGTACATACAAAACTTGAAGTACTTAATAATTTTGTATGATAAATATCATTATTGTGTTCTAATGACTCAACGCTACGAATTGACCATAATATGTGTTAGTTTTATATTAAGTAACTTTAGGCTTGTTTGTAAACTTAGAATTAAGTATTTTTGTATAATGGCTGTTTGTTACCTAAATAAAATAAATTAAAAATAAAATATTTTTAGTTTTTTGCTCATATCGCTAAAACGGCGCGTCGTAGAGAAAAAAAGTCCAGTACATAATGAAAGCTCATAAAATTTCCTACAAATTAGTCATTTACACTTACACTATACATATAATAAAATCGTAAGAACGTCAATTCTGTACATTGAATATTTTTGAAAAATAATACTTGGGACGTGATCTACAATCGATATGGAAGCCAAAAATATAGTTTTTATAATTTTTGTCTGTTTGTCTGTATGTATGTCCGGGATAAACTCAGAAAGTACTGGATTACCTTTACACCTTTACACTTACCTTTACACTTTGTATCTATCTCCACTCCTTGCCTTACTACGAGCTTTTATCTATCTTATCTTCACCGATTTCGAGTGTCGTTTGATTATACTTTCTTAAGAACGAAGGAACGAAGTGTAAAACTAAATTAAACATACGGTTTTCGAGTATCATTTAATTTGGGGGGGCTGCCCAACAACAAACCCCCCCCCCCCCCCATGGTTCTGTTGCTTATAACGAAATTGTGTCATGGCGTTTGTATTGCGTCTTATTTCTCCTTTTTAGGAAAAAACTAAGTCAATATAATCATCATAATTATAATAAAATCGTAGGAAAGTCAATTCTGTACATGGAATACTTTTGAAAAATAATACTTGGGGCGTGATCTACTATGCTAACGCGGACGAAGTCGCGGGCACCAGCTAGTACTTTACTAAAAGATGCTAATTTCACAGTGAACTATATAGTTCACTATTAAATTAGCAATGCCGAAAGAGATAAAATAATTTTGACCTGTAAGTAAAAGTGTTTCCCGAAATAGTATTTTTTAATTTATAGTACCAATCACTTTTTTATTTTAATACTTATAATACTTACCTAAAGTATGATAACATAGAACTAGGTATAGAGTTCACTGTGAAATTAGCGTAGCTGAAGCCTGAAAAGGTTTTAGGTTTTACTTTTTAGTTTTTAGCTATGAGGGGGCAAAAGTGTATATTGAGTACCATTCACTATATCGTTTCTTGAACTTGACATAAAATAGAGTATCATAAATATACATTTAATATACATAACATTTAATATGAATTTGTGCGGACTACAGACTTGATATTACAAAGTGTAGTATTTCTACAGCTTCTATCCTTTATATTCGATACCCTTAAGGAATTTGTCTAGAATTTCTTCATCTCCCAGGCTGGGGGCCTTTGTTATGTTGATATTAACCACGTTATATTGAGTTGCTATAGGCATTAATACTTTCTCTAATAACAATTCACAAAAAACTTAGCATTGTTTTTCCCAAGCTTCATTAATAGTCTACTTTTTTTTTAAGTAACATTGAGATTTTTTGTACTACTTGTACAGGAAGCTTCCGTTATTTGTGACTGTCATAGGTTAGAGAAAATTCAAAATAGGAAAAAAGAAAAAAAAATGTAGAACCCAAAAGTTCAATGTTTGTCAGCCAAAAATACTATTTTAACCGAAGCAGCGGCCAAAATATCGTCCATGCGGCTGATTTTACTGTCGCGCTGACCGCTCGCTGACCATCAGCGCCGAAACCAAAGTTAAGAAATATCATCGTAAACGTTATTGTAAAACGCTTCCTAGATTCTCATACATCTCGGACCATCAGCGCGTGCGGTCGACTAAAATCAGCCTTCTAATCATGGATGCAATAAACATGATCTACATGCACTATTAATTCGTTAATCAGGCCCATCTCTGTAATAAATTGGCGAATCTCCTTCCACTTCGAGTCACGTATGAGCCCAAGGGATAAGGAAATTAAATTATTTGTCTTTCTTAGGGTGCATGTCATATTTATTCAATGAAGGGTGAACGACCTGGGTGTTTCGGGAGTGTGCAGTTTTCTGACGATACTACCCAAGTTCAGTATGAGGATAATTTTGAATCAAACGTTATGTAAGGTTAGGTTACAATTCAATAAAAAATTATTTAATCCTTCAGGCCCCGCGCGAGCACCGGTGATCGCGACAACAATAGAATACAATAGCAATTCCTGGAAATTCCGACTGAAGTATTAAAGACTTAATTAAGCCAAGTATTATAATATTATTATTTTGTGTAAATATTTAAACATACCTACTTGCCATAAATTAAAAAATTAAAACAGTAGTAAGCGTAGAAGAAAATCAAGTCTACACTACGACTTGAAGCATACATAAAAGTAAAGTTTAAAAAACTAAAAACCCGACTACTAAAACGCGCTCTAAAAAGTACGAAACAAGAAAACAGTTTATAGGCATGATGGGAGGAAAATGTTTAAAGGATAGACGTGGTCGTATGCCACCTACTATTATAGCAAAACAGATTCATTATAGATATTAAATGGGCATACATACGACCACGGCTATCCTTTAAACATTTCCATATCCCTAAATAAACTGTTTTCTTGTTCGTACTTTTTAGAGCGCGTTTTAGTAGTCGGGTTTTAGTTTTTTAAACTTTACTTTTATTTCAATTATTTTGGGGCTAACAATTATATATTCAAAATGTACAAGTAAAGCGCTTTCAAATGATACCAAACACGGCATATTTATCTTAACTTTATTTTTTTACTTTGAATGTTTTATCCGCTAGAGGGCGTCTCATTAGATTTTGTGAAACCCCAAATAGCCTATAACCAGCGGACAATTAAGACGCTTCTAATGATATGTCATTTGTCGAATTCTGATAAGTAGTTTAGAAGTTACGAGGGAACCGATGAACATACATACATACATACATAGCCTGTCAAAATCATAACCCTCCTTTTGCTTTGCCGTAGTCGGGTAAAAATAATCCTATTTCATATACCTACAACAAATGAATCCTGGCCTGTAAATAATGACTCAATTTACCAACATAATTTTATGAGGCACGTGAAAATTATCGATTCCTTTATGTCAGCTTTATAGAAATTATTCTAATTTTCATATACAACATACTTATATTTTTGAAGTTGATCCTCTATAGTCTATAGACTATAACTTATAAGAAATTCTGCAATAGTCTTTAAGCTCTAACTTAGTGTTCTAGTTTGCTATGTTACTAACCTAGCTCTTAAAGTTAGTGTCCATTACAATAACAATTAATAACGAAACCCTTCTACAACAGATTACTAAATACATAAATACTTAGTTTAGTTACTACGTAACTTCTACCAAAAGGTCAAGACCGAGACAATTTTTTTTGTACATCGCATCCCCTCTTGAATAAAATGAATCTAATTGAAGTTGATTTAAAAATTACCAAAATCTCGGTTTTCTTTAAACGGGCTTTGGCCCACCACATATTCGCACCACTGTATCTCCGGTGTCGCCAGGATCGACAGCGGTATCCAACCACGAAAACCATTTGATATTATGATCTCAAGGAGACCGAAGACGTGCTAAAGCTGTCTTGGGACCCGCAACGAATTTAATCAGAAGAAGATAGGAGGAGAGTAGGAAAAAAATCTAGGTCATGCATACCTCTATTGTTATAATTCTTCTTTAGGGCTTAAACAAATAATACCCTGGAAAAATTTTCGATAGCCGAATAGAACCTCTTCCTTTTGAATTAGTTTAAAATACCTTTGGAATTAGTATAAAATACGTGGGAGAGCCATGCTTCGGCACGAATAGGCCGGCTCGACCGGACCGGAGAAATACCACGCTCTCACAGAAAACCATCGTGAAACAGCGCTTGCGCTGTATTTCGCCGAGTGAGTGAGTTTACCGGAGGCCCAATCCTAGGGAATTGGGCCTCCTACCGTATTCCCTTCCCTTCCCTCCCCTATTCCCTTCCCTTCCCTCCCCTATTCCCTTCCCTTCCCTCCGCTATTCCCTTCCCTTCCGATCCCTACCCTCCCCTATTACCCTTTTCCCTCTTAAAAGGCCAGCAACGCACCTTCAGCTCTTCTGATGCTGCGAGTGTCAATGGGCGACGGAAGTTGCTTTCCATCAGGTGACTTGTTTGCTCGTTTGCCCCCTTATTTTATAAAAAAAAACTTTACAAGTTACAATGGATTTTACATAAAAATCGCTTTAACATAAGTCAGGTAAAGCAATCGATCTTGGCATTGCCACAAACAATTATTATCAAAAAGCTAACTCCACTCGAGATTCAAAGTCCTTTGAGTCGGAAAATCGTGCACGATCCCCCAAGATTGAATCCCACTGAATTCGCTCAAACTTTTATACTGCGCGTCAAAAAACTTATAATTTAGCTTTACTATTGAATAGTTATTTATCGTTTGTGATAAAATAATATTAATCCCGTGGGGATTAGCTAGGATTCTTCTACGCAACTTCTGAAATAGCTTAGATTATTGTGGGCTAAAGCATAACGGGGATAAGAAAAGTCCCCGATAGATGGCTGTTATTATTTCGTGGGAATTCTGTCATTACTTCAACTATAATAATAGGCTAACAAAAATTATTTCTAGAAACTAGATGATGTCAGCAACTCCGTTGTACCAAAATTCGCTTGTAGCGCTGATCTCCGTACTCAATTTCAGCGAAATCGTTTCATCGGTTTGGTCGTGACGAGGTAACAGACAGACAGACAGACAGCTGACAGACATACTTCCGCATTTATAATATTAGTATGGAAGTTTGGATATAATACAGAATTTCTTGGATCAAGAAATTGGTATTGTCTTCGTCTACAATGTAATAGAAGATGCAATTGTTCACAATCAAGCCTGTTTCATTGCTGTCTTAAAACCCCATGAAAAAGTAACGGTGGTTTTATAAGCTATTCATTAAGGCTGGTGAGATAGAATTGGGCATCGTCAAATATTTTCCCCATTACTCCGACTTTAGTGTTTATTATAAGACAAAGGTAAAAATGTTTTATTACAAGCGAATCTTCGTTTAATTTAGAGAACAAAGACTTTTGGTGATGCTGTTAAAATTCTGCGTAAATGTTAGTCTATTTATATTTTAATGCAACCATTGACTAATTTAGGTATACTAATGCAACGTAATGACTAATGACAGTGCTCTATAAGGCTATTTTGGCATGTACCTATAGTCACAACTTAAGCAAGAAACAAATTATCGGACGCATCCATAAGTCGCGGCTTATGGATGCCACATAACAATGTGCACGATTCATCCGCGGACGTGCCATTCCATCTTGTAAAGAGTTTTTTGAAAGTTTTTTGAAAGACAGCAGTGTCATTTCTTTGCAGTTCTCATACAACCAAAAAATGCGCAATTACGCCGCAAAAATTTTTGCTCAAAATTAAGCTTTAGCCTTTTTACATTATCTAACTTTGACGCCAAAAGTTTTTCCTTAATTTTTAAATATTTGAAAATATTCCTGCCAAAGTAAAACCACAGTCAAACTGTGTTACAACGCACAAGCTACTATAATAATAATAATTGTAGTGTATTATTATAATAATATTATGTTTTAGTAACATTTTGTAAAGTTCCCTTGTGTAAGCGTATCCACACAATGCTGCCTTATCAGTAATCAGTTGTAGAAGTTTGGCAGGAGGGATTATATTTTCGATAACTTTGCTGGGGTCCGGGCAATAAATACAGGAAGAGGGGAGTCCCTCATATGCAATGGAATTTGTTATGGTTTTAAAGAAGATATCCCATGGGAGAGTTATAACAAATCGTCTGCTTTTATTCCTGAGTTGGTAAGCTTTGCGAAATGGTGTAATTGGAATAAGGATTTCGACAAATGTGCGATGATTGCCCTATTCATTTTGCGTACGTGACCTGTCCTTACTATAGTTACATAATCCATAAGTAGTATAGTTTTTTTTCAATGTCAAAAATAAATACGGTATGCTAATATATTGAGAGGCAAATAACCTCCTCCTTTTTGGAAGTTGGTTAAAAATTAAACTGTTGTCTTGTGTTCATGAAAAAATGAAATACTATACAGGTAATTTTATTTTTTTATTTTACAATTTTTGAAATTAGTATGCGCCTAACAACTTTACCTGCCGGTGAAAAGTGAAACTGACAGGACAGAAAAATGTCACCGAAATTTTTTCACTTATTTTGCATTCACGAGGGATACAGGGGGAATTCTTACAAAAATTATAATTTTAAATACCTGGCATTCAATTGTATATCTTATATCTTTAAACGAGCAATTCTTGTATATATATAAATATATAATTGGAATCTCGGAATCGGCGCCAACGATTTTCATGAAATTTAGTATATAGGGGTTTTCGGGGGCTATAAATCGATCAAGCTAGGAATTATTTTTAAGAAAATGTCTTTTTATTCGTGTTTTATCGAATACCGAGCGAAGCTCGGTCGCTTAGCCAGTATTATTATAATCAGGTAAAAAAAAATCTAAAATCATGAATATGAAAGTAAATTCTGGTATAAAAATAAAATATATACAATATATTACATTAACAGTGGTTATAAAGATCCTGTTGCGAACGCATGTAATTAATATCTATACCTATCTATACTTATTATAAAATAAAGTCCCTTTTTTCCCTCGTGTCCCTTTGTTCCCTTTAATCTTTAAAACAACGCAACGGATTTTGATGATTCTTTCAGTGTTAGATAGCCCAGTTATCGAGGAAGGCTATAGGCTATATTTTATCACGTTAAGACTAATAGGAGCTTAGAAATAGAGGAAAATATGGAAAAAAACGGGGAAAATTATTTGAAAGGGCTAACTTGAACGCGTTAATCTTAGGAACTACTGGTCCGATTTGAAATTTTTTTTCAGTGTTAGATAGCCCATTTATTGAGGAAGGCTATAGGATATATTTTATCACGCTAAGACTAATAGGAGAATGTGGGAAAAAACGCGGGAAATTATTTGAAAGGGCTTATCTCGCGAACTACTGCAGCAATTTTTATGTTATTTGACACAGATAAAAAGTAGACCACGTTAAGGCTATCGATTTTAATCATTTTTTCAGTGGCCATATATTTTATACCCGTGCGACGCCGGGGCGGGTCGCTAGTATTATTATATAGCAAAGTACACATTGTTTTCTTATAAAACAACCCTTGTTTCTTACATACTCAAATAGCTGTCTTGTTTACATTCAAAGTTATCTACATGACTTACAAAAGGCGCCCTTTCCCGTGCCAAGATTTTAAAACTCCTACAACGATTTTATAAGTAAGGTGAGCCCTCAGGAACATTATATCCGCAAAGATAGACTCACATTGCTCTAAAGTTATAACTTTAGAGCAATGTGAAGTTATAATTTTAGAGTAATGTGATGATTGCTCTAAAGTTATAACTTTAGAGCAATGCAAAATCAAATGTGGTACATGATATATCATGTACCTAACGCTCCACGTTTTGATGGACCCCATAAAACAAATATAATTTTGGCCCCAACACTCAAACACAGTTTTATTTATTTGAGATACTTATTATAATGCACACAACGCTGCAAATGCGGACTTAATGCCTTACTATCATGGCATTATCTACCAGTCACCCTTTGGGGGTTTCATTTTCAGCAAGTTTTTATAACAAAATAATTTTCAGGATATTTTGTTAATAATTTTGTTTGTTAGTCGCACTCTATAATATTATCTGTATTCCCCCAACGCACCAGCTGCGCCTAGCTTGGGGAACTAATAATTTTTGAATAGTTTACATAAGACAATAAAAAAAATGTATTTTTTTGTATCTAGGTGACAATGCTTACCTTTTTTTATGCTTACCTATATCATATTTTTTTAATTAAAAAAAAACAAATTATAAAAAAGCGACAGACAAAGGATATGGGCGGAAAGCCCATAGACGATTCATATTACTGTACATAATTTAAAAAATGCTTACCTTTTAGGACCTATCCACATTACTAGCCTATGGTAAAAGTTCTATAAACCGCATAAAGCCATAGAACCAGCCCTCCGCATATTTGCTGTGGTTTAGAAAAAACGCAATATCGCATGAGGCAGGGAAGTAAGTGTACCCTGTGGATTTACAGCATTAAATTGGTTCCAGGGTTGCCAACTAAAACTTTTTATATTCGCGCCGGCTAATGAAAATTTGAGTGGGTACCAAACTTTTATGTGATAGCATACCTTTTTTCATAAATATGTATTTTTATTAGGCCATATTTTATCCAATAATTTTTATGTTATGCCTGAAAGTTTTTATGGAAAAATAGTTAGTTGGCTTTTATGAAAGCTATTATAAAACTACATAAAAATTAAAAATATAATAATACATTTTACTGGTATTAGTTACCACATTGATTATTATATTATGGGGTAAAAGACAATGCAGGTATCATATCATATTTTTACTTGCTCGCGCCTTTCCAAATCCTACTTGTAAATTATTTAATGTGGAATTTAGAACTATTCATTAACAAAAATTTAACCAAATTATAGTAAAGCTGTACACCGATTACCATCACCATGATAATGATATAATGTTTCTTTCTTTTTTGATGCTAATTCAACTTTTGTAGAACAGTTGAAGAAAGAATATATACTAACTGGTGGACTCGAAACTATACAAGACTACGGAACCCCAAAAAGTAATTAACAACCCAAGTGACAGCCCTGCCAATTATTGACCGGTATTCCTTTGTCCTGACGGTATCTAACTTTATCACCGTCTTGTACTAGTTATTGCGTGGACCCTCTGTTAGACGCTCAAGAAATTAAATGCATTTACGGGCGTGAGGGGAGAGATTATTGGCTACATTTTTGGGTCAACCCTATGGTGCAGTATAAATGTCATTCAGTAACTTCTGAGTGCTTAGTCAAGTTGAATTAGCTAGTTTCGATAACGAACTTAGATGTCAAAAATGTATGGGATTCGATGTAACGCATCGCTAAGTAATAACTCCCACACCGGCTTCGGTAACGCAGAAGTAATTTTATAGTGCCCAAATGTGTGCGCAGTACACAAGAGCACTTTCTATTCCTTTTACTCTTATAACCCTAGTGGGACGGAAGACCGACACGACTGGCGAGAAATTAGGCGCAGGACCGACTTTTTACATGCCCATCCGACGCATGGATCATCTTACTTGTGAGACAATCAGGTGATCAGACTGCATTGTCCTAACCAAACTTGGAAATAACATGTTTTCAACGCGGGAATCGAACCCACCACCTCCGAGTCAAGGCGTTAAAGAGTCGCTAATGGCTGGTTTGTACGTGTAAACACGTATTAAGTAGATAATTAATAGTAACTTGTAATTGTCATCTAGCTTAGTACTTACTAAATTTTAACTTGCTACTTGCTACCAAAATTTGTGTTTACATGTAATTAACAACTTAAAATTAAGTTAAAATTTAGTTAACTACTTATCTACTTAATACGCGTAAACCAGTCCTTGGTGTCATGGCGCTCGTGATGCGTTATGTCAAATCCCATAAATTTTTGACATGAAACTAGCTAATTCAATTTGACTAAGCACTCAGGTCCTACAAATCAAACATACGCAATGATTGCCAGCAGAGTAACTTTGCCAAATCCTTTATTAAAGTATTTCAAAGCAAAACGTGAAAGTTTTACAAGCGAGCGACGTAACAGTACCTACCTATTGTTTTGCTATATTTCATATATGTAAAAAGTGATAGGACTTGCATACAAACTTCTAAGTTCTAACCCACATTTTTTTTTATGAAATAAGGAGGCAAACGAGCAAACGGGTCACCTAATGGAAAGCAACTTCCGTCGCCCATGGACACTCGCAGTATCAGAAGAGCTGCTGCAGGTGCGTTGCCGGCTTTTTAAGAGGGAATAGGGTAATAGGGAAGGGGAGGGATGGGAAGGGAAGGGAATAGGGGAGGGTAGGGAAGGAAATAGGGTAGGGGATTGGGCCTCCGGTAAACTCACTCACTCGGCGAAACACAGCGCAAGCGCTGTTTCACGCCGGTTTTCTGTGAGAACGTGGTATTTCTCCGGTCGATCCGGCCCATTCGTGCCGAAGCATGGCTCTCCCTCTTATATGTTATTGGATTATTACCATTATTACTTCTTATAGGTAGGAATGTAATGAAATCTTGTTCTAGAAGCGTGTATCTACACCATAATATAAGTACGTAGAATCTACTTACTAAAGCTTATAAGCTTTAGCAAGTAGATTCTACGTACTTATATTATTATGGTGTTTATACATAAATGTTTTAGTTTCTAAGAATTTTATAAAACATGGTATATTTTAGATGTATTGAAAATTAAGATTACCTACCTTAATAAAATCTATCATTATAACAGCTTTTAAGGAACATAAAGTTTTTAATAGACGTCTATAAAAGTGTTATAAAACGCTTCATATTTTCCTGACCCTCAGCAAGTACAGTTATTACTTCATTTAAAGTTAACAAGTCCAATATGTAACTATATAAAACTATAACCCAACAACGTAAATAATATCAAAAAATTAGTAGCCTATGTCACCCGTGCCATCATTACTAAAATCGCAAAAGTTTCGGCTACTCGTCACTAGTGGCAGTGTCATCGCTCTGCACCCTATTGACTTAATATTATTAATTATTGTTCAAATTGGACTATACTGTACTCGGCGAAACATGGCGGTAGCGGTCATTGACTCCCTGTCAAAAACGTCTTGTCATTTTCTATATAAACCGCGATTAACAATGAAGTGTCAGAATCGTGGCTTTGTATAAAAAAAAATACGTTTATTTCAGGCTTTTTAACCCATATTAAGAAAGAAATAAATAAGTTAGTTTAAGTACTTGCCACCTTCTGGCGCTCCGGGCACATGCACATATGTATGAATCCAGTGCCCCAGAAGGGGGCTGTCCAGACAAGAAAAAAAACAAGTTTTGACAGGGAGTCAATGACCGCTACCGCCATGTTTCGCCGAGTACAGTATAGTAGTTGAGCTGCTACAGACATAGATAGACTACAAAAATCATGATAGTTCTTTTTGGCTTAACTTCACCATAGCCGAGAATTTATTGTTACCCAGACCACAGAATATTATATTTTAGTAGTACCAACCCAGACTAGCCTTACGAATTATGATTATATTGTCAATCAGCAGTTCGGTTCAGCAGTTTGGGTGATACGGTAGAACATACCTATACCTTTTAGCTTCATGTAGTCGGTTAAAGATAAAAGATCGCCAACAAATATAATATTAGCAAGACTCTTTCCTTTCTTAGAGCACCGGGTTGTTTGCCAAGCGTCTTATACGTTACTTCATAAAGCAAGATACCCTTCTCCCCACTTTTCCCCACTTTTTCGCCGGTTCTCCCCACTTCTCCCCCATATTGGCAGACCAGATTAATTGTATCTCAAACTTTATTGAAACTTGCGTTCAATTAAAGGTGGGTCCACAAACAATGTATGTTATGAAAGTTCTCATATCTGTTTTATTTTAAAATATATTATTGTTTTTCATCGATAGTTCGGTAATTTTGTAAAATTTACAGATTTTTAAGAGAAAAAAAATATCTCCTCTTATTTCCCATCAATTATAAGAATCCATTTTTAACCGACTTCCAAAAAACGAGGAGGTTATATGTTCGGCTGTGGATATTTTTTTTTTTTATTTTTTTTTTTTTTATTTTTATTTTTGTATGTTCAACGATTACTCCGCCGTTTGTGAACCGATTTTCGAAATTTTTGTTTTGTTGTATTAGGTTTCACTCCAATTTGGTACCATGTTCACAAAAGTGGTGACCTGATGATGGGATCCAGGAGTAATCGAGGGAACTCCTCGAAATTTGTATGGAAACATATGGTGATTTTGGTTTTATGTGAAGTGTACTAAGAATATGCTACCAAAAAGTCAAATATTAGGTCAAGGTATACCATGGTTTCGAAGATGCTGAGAGAACTCCTGACTCTTTATAGATACACGTTTGGGAGTTTCGGCGTTGTTTTAAGAACAGAAAGCATATGCTACCATGCAATTCAAATTCATCATCATCATCATCGTCATCATCATCATTACCACGTCGTGTTAAGGTCACCAATGTCTCATGGCACAAAATAGATAATAGTACAAGGCATAGGTATGGATACAATAATAATAATTATGTACATAACAACACCAATTATTATAGGCTGTTTAATATACACGGCGGTCGGCGCCGCAGAGGCAACGGCGTCGCCGCGCGGCGCGCGGCGGCGCGCGGCGACGCGTACGTAAACATCGTATTCAAGTTCTAACTGGAATGTCAGGGCATGCGGCATGTCGCCAGAGTAGACAGAATGATAGAGTATGCCGACTTAGAACTGATGTAATTTTTTTAAGTTTGACGTATTATGACAAAAGTCGTCGCTAGGGTCGTAACCTACAAATTTATTTGTTTATATTTTGGCACATGCAAAGAAAACTGTCAGAATTCAATTTCAAAATCTTATTTTTAAAATTAAATTATACCAGCCAGCGCGCAGCCTTTAACTTATCCTGGCGAAACACGAAAGAAACGACAGATATTAATACTCGTCAGTCTCATAGCAGTCGAAGTACTGGTAGTTATGTCTATTGTGATGCCACGCTGCGAGCATTTTGCAGCACGTGTTCACTTAGATCTTTTTAAATGTATTGTTTAAATTTATCTATCTACCTGATATTTGGGCCTTGGGGTATGCCGTATGACTCATATCAGTCTTAACAAATTGTAATAAGATACGTAGAATATACGCAGTACCACCGACGACCACTTATAAATTCGCGGACTATGACGGAGGTCAACTTAAGGTGAACGCAGATTTGGCCGCACCGCACGCACCGCAGTCGCCGCATTCGGAATTCTTTATATGAAGTTATAGGCAAGCTCGCATACCTACCTACCCGCGCCGCAGTCTTCGCAACTTCATAATAATATGAAGAATTGCGAATGCGGCGACTGCGGTGCGTGCGGTGCGGCCAAATCTGCGTTCACCCTTAATAACAATTATACGAGATCAATTACCACTCAATATTATGATTTAATATGTTGTCAATTCAATGCTCACTGCTCACACCAAGCTCACTGTTGAGTTGTCAGACGTCAGTTGCTTACAAACTTTCAACAACACAATGAAAATCTGTTACAAGTTACAACTACCTATATAAAACTTCTACGTACAAGCGATAGCGCGACACAGGAGCGCCTCAGTGACATCTAGTGAAGACAATATGAAACTATTTTTTATACAATTTGAATTGGCACTGACAGTTTACCTACTAGGTAACTAAAAAGAGTGAAATTATTATTTTTAACAAAAAATTAAAACCGACTTCCAAGGTAAAAAACAATATTAATAGCATCCTTATAATATGAACTAAAAAGTATTAAATAATTTTTCCTATCTAATATGTAGTGCCTTTTCCCGAATTCGGCTAAACTTCAACTATTTCTGTACTAAATTTTCATAATTTTGAAGTCGGTGCCAGTTCCAAAAGTTTCAAATTTTCTGTCAAAGAAATAAAGATTCAGCTATATCTGGTACCGACTTCAAAATTATGAAGATTGAGTACAGAAATAGTTGAAGTTTAGCCGAATTCGGGAAAAGGCACTACATATTAGATAGGAAAAATTATTTAATACTTTTTAGTTCATATTATAAGGATGCTATTAATATTGTTTTTTACCTTGGAAGTCGGTTTTAATTTTTTGTTATCAAGCTATTAATCAAGACATGATCGAAATCATATTATGGAAACAGTTTACTTATAATAATTATGTTAGAAGTTTTTTTTTTTTTGCACCTTTTAGTAAAATGTAAAGACAAAATATACAGGGTGCAATTTAACCTTCCTGCCAAATTTTTTCCAGGGCTTAGGTATCATTAGGAGAATCCATTTAACCAAAAAAAGTTAGGTGTTATTTTTTTGTTAATGACATATTTTATCCCATTTAAAATCGTTGCAGAATGCTCACTCGCGGCGGTGGGTATGATCGGGGGTGACGCGGGGCGAGGCGCGCGCGCGGGGGCACGTTACGCGCGGGCGATCAGTAGTGTCCATTAATTGTAGTGTTTTTAGGATAACTTTCGGAGGCTATTTCTCAACATTTTAGTACTGAGTGATCATAAAAGAAAAAATTCGTGTATTTTTATTTTTATCAAGGATCAATATACCAAAATTTGGCAGGAAGGTTTAATTGCACCCTGTATACGATCATGTAAATTCGTAGACACTAAACCCTTTCCCAGACAAAACACAGCTAATTTGAATTTTATGATAAGACTTGACTAAGTGCCACTAACGTAATTACAACAATTTACATATTGAGCCTGTTTTGCCTTCCAAATAGTTGGAGTTTAAGAACATCTCTGAAAATGCTCAAAGGCTACTCGTCTCTAACGTGGCAACTATCTCGAAGAAATTCCATTCGCGTAATCGTTTCTACCCCTTGGGGTTGTCAGCACCAAAAATGTGTCCTTAAATGTC
Source organism: Lysandra bellargus (assembly GCA_905333045.1). NCBI lineage: Eukaryota > Metazoa > Arthropoda > Insecta > Lepidoptera > Lycaenidae > Lysandra > Lysandra bellargus. Next base: position 7,355,161 of record HG995350.1, on the reverse strand, counting down.
AGGAATTTGGGCGAGACGGTTAAGCGGATTTTGGTAAATTATATTCTAATTTCAAATTGAAATGTATTTTGTAATTGTAAACCATACGTTCAGACTTCAGTCTACATTCGCTCCACTGCTTAAAGGGGTGACAGACGTACGAACTTAAAGTACGCGGTTTTTAAGTTCGCGAACCTACTCGGCTCGCGTAGGTGACGCACGAGAATCGCTCACACTGGATTACCATGCCCTCAGGCTCGTGGCTCGCGGCGCGCGGCTCGAGGCTCGCGGCTCTTTACTGACACACAGGCGATTAAGATAGTCGAGTCATAAGTCCGCGTACTTACTCGCATGTCTGTCACCCCCTTTACGCATTGGGTATAAAGTAGAAATACCCTATAGCTAGCCTGTTCACTGTTCAGCGCAATTTTAAATTGCTTTAAGCGCTGAATACTAAGCAGCATTTTAGCAGCAGTTTAACTATACTAGCATTTCCAACGCTTTTGGCCAACGTAAAAATTTAACCAATATCAGTTTAAGTCAACCTTTTTTGTAAGATCCTAACATAACTTCAGAAGACAAACCCGTAACTACAGTCTTTACACTACCTTTAACTAACTTTAACCAACAGGAACTTAGCACATTCCGATTCCTCCCCTAGCAACCCTGCACCCGAGGGACTTCCTATCTACATTCTTACAGTTTTATGTATGCAAACGCATTTTGTTTCAAAGCCTCCACCCTCGGGCAAACCGAAGTTATTTCAGACCGTATGTCAAACGCGCTCTTTGATCTTCAAACACGAATGCCAGTTAAGATTGTTCTTTTTAGGGTTCCGTGGCTGGCTAATAAAGGAACCCTTATAGATTCGTCATAGCTGTCCTTTTGTCTCTCCGTCCGTCTGTCTGTCACCAGGCTATATCTCAAGAACCGTGATACATTCCCACCACTTTTATGCCAGGGTCAACACTGGTATTATAGGAGGATATTTGAAATTTTCACTATATATATTTATGTTGCTGCTTTAAAAACAAATACTAAAAAACAAAATAAAATAATTATTTAAAGGGGGCTAGGGGCTACAATACAAAAATGACATCGTTTGCTCCATAACAATTATTATTATGTTTACCTAATCAATATTCAATAGTACGGAATCCTTCGTGCGTCTGACTCTCACTTAGCCGCTTTTTATTTTTTCTTTTGTTTCTGGCAAACGTAATTTCCGATCCCCTAAAACTATACGTATGTGAGCCTTTGTAAATTATTTAGCGCCTGAAAGGTCTTTGTTGAGAACACGGGACGAATAAAAATATATCTGCCATTGTTTTTCGAATATTTCGAGGTAAAAAATTATTTGAATTAATGCTAGATGGCGAAATTCGTTTATCACAAAATTACCGTACATTTTCTAGAATTAAAACAATCTTATGTCCTGTCCCGGGACTCAAAGTGTCTCTCTAATCCAAATTGTATCAAAATCTGTTCAGAGGTTTTATCGAGAATTTGGCATACACAAACAAGATATTAAGAATGGATTGCTAAGTGTACAATGTACATATTATGTATTAACTTTTGTGCTTCACTTCATACATAATTTCAAAAGAAACAGAGCTATTTTAAAAACATTTCTTCACACTTCCAAAACCAATCCATAACGTTTCTAAATATGAAAGTGAAATTCTCCTAATGAAAGTGTCAAGTGCAACTACACTTCTAATACGTCACACCTAAGATGGCGCTAAAAATAACGCCAACTTGGACGATAAACCACGCCATGTGGCGGAACTGTCACACGTGTCCCAAAACTGATCGCTTCCTTTAAAAAGTTGGGAGTTTTTTTAAAAAAAGCGTAATTTTTTACATAGTTCAAGCATGTGCCCCAATAATGGTGGAAATGTGAGTATCCTTTTCCGACTTTTTGTACGGGGGTTTCACTATATATCATTTTAGTAATAAACGTAATGAATTGCTAATAAAAGTGTCCTAATTTGTGTTCATAGATTACGGACGATTTACGATGGGATACACTGAGGTAGTAAGTACTACGTACTAGAGTAGCTATTGCAAACAAAAAACATGTCGCACTTGAGGCATGAGCGGGGTGGGGGGCGGGGCGGTGATTGCTATAGATCAGTACCGCAGGAGTGACACAGTTTTGTGCCTACACTCGAATGAATGCAGAATCTATTTGAGTAAGTGGATAAAATAAAAATAAAAATCACTTTTTTATAAAATTTATAATTAAGTATGGATCCGTGGTCCACTAAGCTATAGTGGATTATAATTAGCTAATTACCTTATTTAAATAACTTAAATATTTTCAAACATGTACCATAATAAAATTATTATAATGTACACATGTTTAATGTACCTACGTAATATTTTAAATATTACCAAAATACAAACTCGTCTACGTAAGTAAGTACTTCATTTATCGTCGTCTTATCATAGATCTGTATTCTGCCTACATTACACTCTGAATCTACTACTCTATGACAATGCAAAAATATGGCGCGCGTCTTCGCCTAGTAATTGAATGTTCGTATTTTAATTGAAAATAATTAAATAAGAATGCTAATACCGATGAAATGTTATTCTGTTGCATTTGGAAGTGTTATTGGAATAATTTTTGCAGTATCTTAACCCACAACTAGGCATATTTGTTTTCGTTTTTGATTGTTGTAAGTCTGGCGCGCAGAAGAGCTCACGGGCGACTAAGTCAAAGAAATTTTTTACTCTAGCGAGGACTAAGTGCACTGCTGATAAACAGGGTTACAGGAAAAGTCGATGTAGATCCGTTAAGGGCGTTTAGTTAGCATCGTTTCTAACTGATTTGGCTGTGAAACACCCTATCCTAAACCTAACCGTTTTCGAGATATTCGGCTTTTATTTTTTTTCATAAATTTGCCGAATTTTTAGATATTTGATTGTATAATATGAAATTTAGTAGTCAAAATCGCATTTTATTTTTTGCTTGTTACAACTAGGACAAGATGCTTTATGACTTCAATAACCAAAATTGTAAGTAAATTAACCTGTAAATTGTAAGTAAATTGTATAGATTACGTTGAATGTGTCCAAGCATTGCGTTGCGTTGTCGAGTCTAGTACGTAGTACATACTATGTCAGTGATGGGATGCGTCTTATCTTCATACTCCTGAAATAACCGCTCACGAACGACTAGTGACCGATTTTCTTATATTCATTTGACTTCAATCAAGTCGAATAAGCTACTAGGTCAGTAAGTACTCCTAATAGTATTAAGTAGTATTTTTTTATATTTTACATCAGATCATATTGTTATGAAAAATTTCTGTATTTGTCAATAATTAATGGTCAATAATATTTTTTTTCAGAGCGAAGTAACAACAGCCTCTGCAATCAAACACTGCAGTGCCTGGGCGCTGGGACCATGCACGTGGTTTCCTCACCACGCGGGACAATTCTAGCTAAATAAATATTATGTTAGTTGTAAATTATAATATATAACTATTACCTAGCATCCATACTAACATTATAAATGCGAAAGTGTGTCTGTCTGTCTGTTTCATCTTCACGTTCAAACCGCTGAACCGATTTTGCTGTTTGGCGTGGTAATACTTTGAGGCCCCGAAAAAGACATTGAATAGTTTTTATTCCGAAAAAAAATACTTTTTTGGCCTCATGGAGTTGCGGGCGTCATCTAGTTTTAAATACGAGAGTGTTATAATTATCTATTACACTGGTCAACAATAGTTTTTGCTTGAAAACTAAAAGCTGTTTCTGTAAGAACTTTGTGCCCTGGTCACATGTTTCTAAGAAATTTTCTTTCTATCAACTCAGGTTTTTAAGATATTTCATTCCAAAGTTTCAAAAATCTCGAATTTTAGTCTATTTCGGAATTACTTTTACAACTATTGAAATAATTTATTTTCATGAGAGTTGAAAACTAAACTTTCTATTTTCATACAAAAATTGTTGCTCCACGTAGTATGAACTAGGTAAAGCATTTTAAAAACCGTCATAACTCATAACATTGGGGATATTAGTCATAGACATACTTAACTAATTTCAAGTTACATTCTCAATAAGAAGTGTCACTCTCTGGCATACATTTATCAAAACTAATAAAAATGAATACTTTCAACTCCAATGTGATTCTGAAATGGGCTGAAATGCGAGGTTTTTGAAACCTTGTAATGAAATATCTTAAAAACCTGAGCTGATAGAATAAAAACTTGTTAGAAACATAATACAGTATATCGTGCACACAAAACTCTTATAGAAACTGCTATTAGTTTGCAGGCAACTTTTTTTTTTCGATTTTGTGGACCTGTGTTATTCTATACATAAGATTGTTTTTCTAATCTTTCCGAAAAATATAATATTCGAAATTAATATTCATAGAAGATGTAGTCAAGGAGCCGTCTGTCGGCAGACGATCCATCAGCCGTGATTGATGTTCACTCCACTAATAAATGTAAACAAACCGCCCACTTTTGCCAACAAAACCTCCTTAATTATACCGAAATGCATGCAATATGGCAATGACAAACTGTTTTGTACTAAAAAGATTGTGGCCCTTGTCCATTCATTAATCGATGACCTCCGTGGCGCAGTGGTGAGCGCGTTGTGCTCAAGCCGGAGGTCGCGGGTTCGAGTCCCGCCGACGGAACAAAAAGTTTATAAAGTTCCTGGGTCATGGATGTATATTAAATATGTGTAACATATAATAAAAATCTCAAATATATGTATGATATAAAAGTATTAAATATATTTCCGTTGTCTGGTACCCGTAACACAAGTCCTTCAGGTACTTAGCACGGGGCCAGATTGACGTGGTGTGAAGCGTCCATAGATATTATTATTATTATTATTATTATTATTATTATTATTCAATTTGTAATTTCTTATTAGTTATGACTTCAGACCTATGAGCAACATAATAATATAATATTAATTGAAACAAACTAGTCCAAAATTAATTCAACCACTTAATATTATCTTATTAGTTATTACGTTTGAGAACAACTCAAAGAAAGAGACACAGGCACATCTAAGTTCTAATAATAACGGTTATTAATTAAGAGTCCGTATACGAAATTTTGCCGATTTTGCCGAAATTGCAAAGGTTCGCTACAGAAATATTATTAGGTTTTTTCCCCTCATTAGACTAAAAAAAATATATATTAATTATTAGATTTGAAATATATTTAAGCGCGGAAAGCCGACTCGAACTTGCGGCGAGAAATATAATGTGAGATTTTGGTTGTTTTGAATCGTGTTTTTTTGGCACAATTTGTTTTTTTTTTTCTTTTTTCTCGAATTGGATAGAATTTTATCTATAGATTATTTCTGTCGTTTTCTTTTTATGAATTACAGCTCCAAGTTGCCGAAATTAACAGCAATTCTTTGCCCATTTTCTCTAAAATTTTGCCGAGTTACATATTTTTTTACTCAACTATTTCATATTAAAGTGGTAAAAAGTAATTCCAACATTTTATAGACGACTTTGTCAACAGTAAATTTGTATTTTTTTCATACCGTTAAGACGTCAATACAATCCATAAACAGGTGATATTCTAAACCTTTTACAGCAAAAATTACAAAACTGTCGCGGGTTTGAGTTGGATTATTTAAAAATACTTAAAAAAATAAAAAATCTAGCTCCAACACTAGATTATAATTGAAATGATCTTACATGTTGTGCATTAAAACTTATAGAAATACTGTATTTTAACTGTTAAATCACGTCTGTAAAATCAGCGAAATCGGCAAATTTCGTATACGGGCCCTTAATAAGGGCCAGTTAATAGTTGTGGTAATTAACACTTGAGTCATAACACCAGACACTGAAGAATAAAAAACGCAGACCTACTTTTATGAAGATGGCGAGGAAGATTGTGGAGCAAGTGGCGAAAAGCAATATCAGTAGCGAAGCCAGAACACTGAGTACATTGATGCGCCGGAGAAAAAAACCACTTGAGTCTGTGATCCAATATCATGTCTTTCTTTCATAAAATATACCTACGAGGAACCAGCGAATAATAGTGGATAACTATCTTATTAAATCTTATTAAGGCCGTCCCCCGAGCAAACGACCTTGGCCATACATTTGCCGCGTTGCCGAGATCGCACCAAAATCCTATTTTTTTTACTTATCTTAGTTCAAAATTGTCCTAAAAACATTTAAAACGGGGAATATGTAGTTGATAATATTGTCGATCTATTGGCGTGTGTTTCAAATAAAAGTAATTTGTAAATCCTAAGGAGATGCTGAATGTATGTTTGAATTTTAATAAATTGGTTTTACTTTGGAAGCTGATATCATGAGTATAATAAACAAAAATAGAAAATTTGTAACGGGGAAAGGAATGTTGATATACTGAAGATTTATGCTGTATTTTTATTATAAGTTTGTAGCTTTCAAATTATGAGTTTATAAGGCTTGAAATACGGCAAATTGCGGTATCTCCGTAAGGAACGCCCTTAAAATCGCTTCAGCGGTTTAACAACCGCGAGATCACAACATAATAATTATTGTGATCTTGCAGTCTAGCGACCAAACCGCTCATTCACGCGGACGTATATTCGGTTATAATAAATCGAGCCTAAGTATGAATGAAGAGGTAACAGACAAACTTAATATTTTCTTATTGGTAGGTAATCCTTACTTCCTCACTAATATTGTGTCTGTCTGTCTGTTACCTCTTCACGCCCAAACCGCTGAACCGAATGGAGATACTTTGAGTCCCGGGAAAGGACATAGGATACATTTATCCCGGAAAAATGTACAGTTCCCACGCGAAGTGCGGGCGTCATCTAGTAAATAATAATGTAGAAGAATGGAATCCACAAACAAAAACATGAGGACAAAACTAAAGAATACAAAAAACAGGCGAATTAAATACCTCATTCACCTCGAGAAATATTTCTTGGAATTCATTCCGAATGTCTAATAATGAGTATTTGTAGGCGGTATTTTCGTTCATTAGTTCAAGCAATTAGTGGCGAAGACCGCTTTTTAGGCGACAAAATTCAAAAACCGTAAACAAGTGTCATGTTATTCCAAGAATGGGCTCATTTTAATGAGTTTAGGATGACGTGTGTAAGATGAAATCATGATGAAATAGTGCACTGATCAGGCAAAAAGTAGGGTTAAGAATCCACATCTTTATCATCATCATCTTCAGTGAAAACTGTCAAGTGAAAATTACTATCCTCTGGACTCAAAGTATATTATCCAAGACAGATTTCATTAAAATTGGTTCAGAAATCAGCTAAGGTTTTAATCATCATTATCCGGAAATCCGGAATGAAAATTTATCCTCTCCACTAATAGTATTAACTAATAAGTAAGTACCTACCTACATATTATATCTAAACTAGATGTTTCATCGACATCGTTTAGGTTTTTTTATTAAATAAGGGGGGGGGGGGGGGCAAACGAGCAAACGGGTCACCTGATGGTAAGCAACTACCGTCGCCCATGGACACTCGCAACATCAGAAGAGCTGCAGGTGCGTTGCTGGCCTTTTAAGGCGACGCCTTGATAATTTGGCTGTAGCGATGCCGATTTTTCTCAGCAATGACTAAAGCTAAGAAACTAAAGTTCATTGTCAGTATTCATCATGTCTTTGTCTTTGAATTGCCCATAGCATAACACGATTGGACAACTTTTATAACACAGAATTATCAATCGAAAAGACCTCTGTAAAAAAGGGATTCCTATTTTTCTAACAGACGAGAGTGATTTAAGGTTCCAAAATTTGTACATAAATTGGTTGAAGCATACACTTTAATATGTGCATAGCTTATATGAAATGTATTTATGGTTTTTAAATTACGCGACAAAAACCATTTTGTCGCTTACGCCCTTTCCATTTTTTGCTGTTCCATTGCTTGCAACAAGCAATCTAAAACATATCCAACACGGTTTCTTACTTTAACGCGGCGTCACCTTAAGAGGGAATACGCTCTTTTCTTGAAGGTTTGCAGGTCGTATAGGTCCGGAAATACTGCTGGTGACAGGTCGTTCCAGAATTTTACAGTGCGCGGCAGAAAGTTACGCGAAAAACGCACTGTGGAAGACTGCCACTCATCAAGGTGATGAGGATGGTATGTTTTTCGCGTTGCACGATGGCGAAAAGTTGCAGGTGGTATGATTCCGAACAACTCCTCAGAGCACTCCCCGTGATACAACCGATAGAGGATGCAGAGTAATTCCAAGGGGTCTAAGCTGTTTGAAACACTATGGCAGTCAACAATTCGAGCGGCCCTTCGTTGGATACGATCCAGAGGGAGCAGTTGGTATTTTGACGCCCCTGCCCAGAGATGAGAACAATATTCCATATGAGGCCGAACCTGCGCCTTGTAGAGTTGTAGGCGTTGGTCCGGACTGAAGTATTGTCTCGCTAACTTTTTGAGTAACGACATGACAGATAGACGACAGATAGTACCATTAATAATTTAGAGCCTAAAAAAATATACGGATGAAAATATACATAACCTACTTGTTGAAAGTCGGTTAAAAAATACAGTTTATTGATTCACATGATCAAAAACGTATGAATCAGTCAAAAATCCGTCGAAACTTTTAATTGGATCGAAAATCCTTTTGTTATTGTCATTGGGGGAGGATGTTGAATCAGAGGCTTACTATGTCCATTAGGCTATCTCCAGTTAGCAGTTTAATGTCACTAATTGGTGACGTCATAACCACATAGGCATTTCCTTTGAGAAAGAAGTTTATTAAGGGCCCCCGAGACGATCAAACGGTTTGACTCAAACACGTAAATTTTGGTTTGACTCAAACCATTTTGATCGTTTACAAAGCTAGTTTGAACGGCTTGTCAAACATTTACGTGTTTGAAGCTCGTTTGATGAAATTTCATATTTTTGTTGTGTTTGACGCGCCGTTTGATCGTGTTCCGATGCGTTTGAACAAACTTTATACCATTCTTTAGAGTAGGTACATTATTTTTAACCGACTTAAAAAGAGAAGGTTATCAATTCGATGCGTACTTATGTATGTAATATTTCCAGAACTGCCCAGTTTTCGTATATAATGTTAGTCTATATCAGCATCTAAACAAATGTGCAAAATTTTAAAAGTGTAAGTATGTATGTTTTTATGTTTGTGTTCACATATCTCCGGACGTACAAGTCCGATTTAAATATTTTTTTGTTGTACTATAATAGGTATTGTTTAACTTGGGAGACTTCTGCAAGTTTCATCAAAATAGGTTTAGTAGTTTTTAGGTTTAGGGAATTTAATTCTCAATTTCGTACAATTTTTAAGTCGGTTTTATCTTTTAAAAAATAATATTTATTCGTCACAAGACGTGTACTCCACAGCGAGTATTGAACCAAACTGCGCAGTTTCGTTTGACAAACCGTTCAAACCGACATCAAACGGTTGCATCAAACACGTAAGGTTTGAATCAAACCGTTTGATCGTCTCGGGGGCCCTTTAAGGTTTTTATCCCATAACGCGAATATCAGCTGTCTGTCCTCGACCCTCGTAGCGACTAAACTACTGGTTCAATTTTAATGAATGAGGTGACAATAATAATAATAAGGTATGTAACGGTACCCACAATTAATATGCGGGGGATGATATTATACAAAGGCATTTTTTTCAAAATGTTGCATTTTGAACTAGTATTCATCTAGTCCGTACTAAAGAAAATACGAAAGTGTCTGTCCGTCTGTCTGTTATATACCTCTTCACACCCATACCGCTGAACCGCTTGGTCTAAAACTTGGTATGACGATTCTTGGAGGCCCGGGAAAGGACATAAGATACTTTTTACCCTGTAAAAATGTACGGTTTCCTTGCGAAAAACTAATTTCTGTGCAATGGAGTTACAGGCATCATCTATGGTTAAGCTTTTCATGATTTAAATTTAAAATTATTTCCTCTTCAGAAACACGCTTGTCGATGGAAAAGTTTAAAATTAATCAAAGTTAACGGTTAAGATAACATAAATTGTTAAAGTCTTGAAATATTTATAACGACGAACTTCGAAGTAATTAATAGTTACTAATTACTAATTAGGAAAGTTAACTAGAAATTGTTGGGGATTTTGGTCTCAAGCAATAATAACCCCCCCCCCCCCCCCCTAGATGTCTAGATATTAATAATTCGTCACAAAATCTTACAACCGTACGGCTGTTTATAAATACGTATAATTACAGTTCTTGGCAAATCGCAATATTTATTAAATCATTATATTTAATTTTTCATTATATCTATCATTTCAGTAATTAAATAGCAGTGGTCAAACTATACAATATTGTACAATGGAACAGAATTTCCCCAATTTAATATTACATAGTAAAGTTACGCCCGTAACTTATCCGACTTGGCCATAAAAAGTTATATTATATTCATTTTTATGCTGGAAAGCACTCTAAGTAGAGAAGTTTAGAATATAATGCGGCTGCATAACAAAAGTTTGGAAGGCTTCTAGGCAATATCGATGATACGGGCTTCCGTGATCATTATCAGCTACGCCAATACTACTCATCATCACTGTATAAAATTTATAATATTATAATATCCCTATAAATTATAATATGATAATATACTGTAGGTATATTTAAATGATATAATTCTATTCAGATCCTCCTCTCTAATAAAATAAATCATACGTTGGATGAGCTGATGCAAGTTTCGTCCTTCCTCAAGAGCCTGTTTACAGTTTAGCTGAGGTTGTTAGGTACCTACCTTGTTTCAATAAATTATAACTGTAACTATGTTTAACTTGGTACTTTATGAAATAAAATTGGAGTACCAAGACATAAATAATTATAAAACCTTAAATTCTTGTAATTCCTTCAAAACTTGGCGCTCAAACTAAGACTAGGCTTAAAATATTAACTCCATAACACTAAGTAAAGATTTGCCTGCCCCATTTCTGGAATAAAGAAATTGTCACTTTAATCTTTTGGCACGAAATCAAGTTTGGACTTTTGGGTCACTCCTGTCAAAGCGTGTTTTATTATCGACAAACATTCGAAATTAATGGAGTGAAAATAAACGGTATTTCATAGAATTAACGTTTCTTACAAACATTGTATAGAAACGAGAGAGGAACTTCTTTCGGAACAAATTAAAGAACCTACAGATCTTCAAAGATATTTATAGGGTTCCGTATCCAAAAGGTGGCCTTTTCCTTTAAGTATGTACTTAAAGGAAAAAAATACAAATTAGGTTACGAACGATATTTTTTGTATTCAGGTAAGCATTTTCCAAACAGGTCGCAGCATGCGTCTTTAGTATACAATGTACGTGAGATATGTAGCACCCAATTTTTTTTCTGGCTTTAAGTAGGAAGTTTAAATATATTTCAAAGACTACAAAAAGTCTTTCATTGTCGACGCATTTAATGTTTTAGCTCTCACTTAAATAAATTCGCAACAAATATAGAAAAATGTTTTCGGTCTATTTTACACATTTTTGGAGATATTTAAACGTTTTTATGTCCTTAAAAGTTATCATTTCTCTAAAAATAAAATACGCACAACAAGTAAGTTTAACACACTTTTTGTTACAACCCTTAAATCCACCCAAACCCTTTTATCTTGGTACGACGAGCGTTAATCTCTAAAAACTTTGCAAAAAGCTTATAGTTGTATTTAGCTTAGCAAAGCAAACTTTCTTTTTTAAAAATTGTGTATTTGGTTAATTTTCAACGTAAACAATCGGATAAGAGTCATTAAATAACAGGAACAAGAAAAAAAAATTCTGGACCGGTTTTATATGGTGAAATATTATTTTTTAATAAAGTAATTAAAAAATTAAAAGCACAAAAAATTTTTGGTAAACTTTGCAAGTTATAGTGTAAAAAAGAAAATGACACCTCAAAAACAAAAATCCATTCACTATTACAATTTTCGGAGGTTAAAACCTCTGGCGACTGCACTAATTTACAAAATCAAGATAAACTACGCAAAACATTAAAATACTTACAAGAAAATATTATGATGTTTATAATTATCAAGATGATGTTGGTAAAGTTTCTAAACTTTTATAGCTCTCTGGGGTAGATATGAGCGCCGCGCCGACGCGCCGTCGTCGCCGCGAATTCTCACGACGCGCCGCCGCCGAGGAAAAAGAGCGACGCGCCGCCGCGACAACAATAGAATACAATAGCATTTCCAAGAATCCCCGGTCGAAGGATTAATACAAAATTAAAAAAATATTATACTTATGTATTTCTAAATCTTTAAGGACCAAATATTAATACAAATACTGCATTTATAAATAAAAAATATTTATTGTTCAATGAACACTTCCTAAAGATTTAACACATAATTATTACAGTACGAGATTTATTTAATATTTTTAACAAGACACGACTAACTAAGTGTTAATAATTGCTTTGTTTTATTCTTATCATTAAATAATTTCATCTAGCAATATACGTCATGACACGGTTCTCGAAGTGAAAAATTTCACGAGTCTCGGAGGTGGCGGTAACATTCCGTGAAAACATCTCTAAGTGCGTTTGTGCACTACACGGAATTTTACCATCCGGCGTTCATAACTATGACGTTTGCCATATCGAAATGTAAGAAACCGGAACACTGGACGGTAAAATTCCGTGTAGTGCACAAACGCCCTAATCCTCGGATAATTTTCCGTCGTCGGATGTCAAACTCCCATCCGCGGTGAGATGTTCTCGAGTCCGTGGCGGAATTCGGAAACTATTTCACTCATACAAAAGAAATGTTACTACTGTCAAAATGACAGCAAAATCGGAAAGTATTCACTTGTCATTTGCTTGAAAGTGAAATAGTTTCCGCAATCGGGAAGATTCCGTGCGGAAACGCTGAATCACCCCGCAGGCCACGCCGCCGACGCCGCCGTCGCCATAGTAATTTTGGACCGGCGCCGCCGCCGTGGAATTTAGTGACGGCGCTCATATCTACTCTGGGGTCACTACAACTTACAAGGAACTTACTACACTGGAGTATAATTAGTTCAAAGTTCAAAATTATTCTACCCTAACATGACCTTTATGTCAACGTCCTAAGGATCACTTTCATAGAAAACCTGATGTGGTTTATAATATTACTAGCTGTTGCCCGCGACTTCGTCCGCGAAGTCTTTAGTTTATAGCGCGCGGTGTCAACAAAATTGTTGTCAAATTAAAACCCTGGTACCCCTTAAATCAAAATACCTACCCAAAAATAGCTGTGCAGTGTGCACATAATATTTAATTTTTAATTTAAAATTTATTTATACCAAATTTAAAGCTTATTTAGCCCCCCATTAGACAACTTTAGCTTTGCCCATAAACTATTTATCATTGGTAGGTTTAAGGTTACGTACTGCATAGATAAAGTACCTACTGAATAATGAGTTATTTAATGACGTGTATTAACAATCGAAAAAATCAGAGAACTTAGTTCAACATGGTACCACCTCTTATAGAAACACGTATGAGCAAGCGATAGCGCGATGTAGGAGACTCTTGGCGCCATCTGTTATGAATTTTTGGAAATAACTTATTTTGAACAAATTTACGCATTTTCACCCCCTTACAATCCCTTTTTACAGTTAAAAAGTAGCCTATGTCCTTTCTCAGGCTTTAGACTATCTGTGTACAAAATTTCATTACAATCGGTCCAGTAGTTTTGGCGTGAAAGCGAGACAGACAGACAGACAGACAGAGATACTTTCGCATTTATAATATTAGTATAGATAGTGTAGTTCCTTTGAGTTGCGTTAGTTTGAACTTGATAATGTCTTAGTAAGTATTAATTTCAAAACTTGTGAAACCACAGCGGGCATCCGTGGTTTGTGCTTTTAGCCGTATGAACTTAGAATTAATGTAGGACGTAGGAACTTAATAATCCCTTAATTTTAATTAACCTTAAAAGACGGTTTTAATTTGATTAAAAACTTACAAGTTACAACGTTTCACAAAACTTTATACGGTCTATGGTTAAGATACTTAAATAATCTACTTTTTCAGTGACTTTTCTTTTAAAAAACCAGCCAAGTGCGAGTCGGACTCGCGTACGAAGCGTTCCGTACCGATACAGAGCAAAAATAGGCTAAAAATTGTGTTTTTTTGTATGGGAGCGCCCCTTAAAAAAAAATTTAAGATTATTATTTAATAAAGTACCTACACATAATATAATAAAAGAATGTAAAATTCAAGTGCATAAGTACCTCTTGCCATTATTGATATAGATTATAGAGCGAAAAAGGCGAAAAAATTACGTTTGTTGTATGGGAATAACCCTTAAATATTAATTTTATTTTGTTTTCAGTATTTGTTGTTCTACCGACAACAGATAAACATAATCTGTTAAAATTTCAGAAGTCTAGTCTAGTCTATATAGTATAGCAGTTCTTGAGATACTGCCTGGAGGCAGACAGAGGGACAGACAACAAAGTCTTAGTAATATTAGAGTCTCGTTTTTACCCTTTGGGTACGGAACCCTAAAAATCACAGATTTTTACAAAAGCTAAAGCTATAAGTTGTACCACAGACTAAGGAAAGTATATTTTCATTAGTCTATAGTTGTACCAAGTACTAAGGTTGGGTTGCAACTGTAACTATAACTACAGTGCAAAATGTCAAATCTTTGGTTACCGTTATATATGGCGTCCGACACCATAATATGATAATATTATGTAAGTAACCATAACCGCTCATATTTATATCTAAATTTTTTCGTGAAAATTTACTATGTTTCGTAGTGTTATATTTTTCCTGACGATTTTTAAGTATAATTCAATTTTTTATACTCTCAATCCCATTATCTGTAGCTTTAAAAATAAACGCAACAGACATCTGTCAATTTCTGTGGTCAAAGTTAAGGTTAAAGTTAAGGTTAAATCTAAGTTAGCCTTAACTATAACCATAACTTTAACCTTAACTTTAACTTTAACCACGCCTCTGTTGCAACCCGCCCATGAATAATTCTGTACCTCAGAGGTATACAACATTAACTGACAAAACAAAAATTTTACAGGACAGGAAAAAATGCGCGGAGTAAAACTTTGAAAGTTTTGACATAGTTGCTTTAAAGATATTGCAACAAAGTGAACATTATTTTTTATTATTATTTGTTGAAATAATATTGTATTACACAATATTATATTAAAGTTAATTCTTGTCTGATTTTGTGGACTTGAGGTTATTTACCTTGCAACATAAATGAACTAAGGTGTTTTTTGAAAGCATTAAGATATCTTACTTCTGTTTACCTCTAAATAAACCTCGTGGATGTTATTGGAATTCGGCATTTAGAAACATTATGTCTCTAGTCAGTATGTAGCGTGACGGAATTATTATAGAATTTCTGAGGGGTTTACTAGCAAAATGAAACAAAAGTTACTTTACAAAGCTAAAATCAAAATACAATGATTTATTTTAAACTAGATGGCGCCCGCAACTCTGTTGCACCAAAACTCGTTTATCGCACGGGAACCGTACATGTTTCCGAGACAAATATTATTCTATGTCCTTTCCCGGGACTCTAAGTATCTCCATGCCAAATTTTAGCAAAATCGATTCAGCGGTTTGGACGTGAAGAGGTAACAAACAGACAGACAGACTGATAGACAGACTGATAGACAGACAGACAGACACACTTTCGCATTTAATATATTAGTTTCAGCAAAATCGGTTCAGCGCTTTGGGCGTGAAGAGGTAACAGATAGACAGACAAATTTTCGGATTTATAATATTAGTATGGATATGGTCTATGGATATGGAAGTATAGACGACCAGTACAGCTACTCGCACGATTTAGGTAAGTCCAGGGATATCTGCACAATATGGAAGATTCCTATAATAGTCATGGCACGTGGTTGCAGTGGACTGCAACGATTTTTGTAAGTCGTCGTTATGAGTCTCAAAATAGGCTTTTGTGTTTCTCGAATAGGTTTCGGAGCGGGTACCGAAAATCCTTTCCGTTTATATCGTATGAAACTAACTTCTTCGATTGTTTCCTGGTTAAAAGAAATTTTGTAGAACATTGAACCAATCTAAGAATATGGTACAGACTCTCCCGCAATAGATTTTTTCTACTCACAAAAGGAGCTAATCACCTGTTGCAGAAAGCAGAAAAATCCATGAAATCCATAGGATTATAACATATAAAGAAATCCATACTAGTCGATAAAGATTATTTTTCATAGCAGAATCTAATTAATAAATTAAATTTGCAGCAAACAAACAAACTTTCACATTTATAATATCAGTGTTTTATATCTGAAGCTCAAAACAAAGTAATAAGGGCCTGTTTCATCACTTCCTAACAAGTGCCGGATAGGCTATCCACCAATTAACTTGATATATTATGGAGAATCTGTCAAATAAGTTGTGGAAAGCCTATCCGACACTTTATCAGGAAGCGGTGAAACAGGCCTTAAACATGGCAAATATCCCGTTTTAAATTGTAATGTTAGCTAAAAACTTACTTTGATCACACTTTATTTATGACACATAAAAATGGACCTTAATACATAGTCTTAAAGACAAATAATGCAACTATTATTTGTATTTAATATAGAAACTTAATATGATAATATGTAAACGAGAATCCTTGTAATAATATTTTGTTAGGTAATTTATACTATGAGTTAATACTACCACAAGAATCATGTGAACCAAACTACTAACAATTTTTGTCATGGTAAAAAGTATCTTAACACCAAGAAATAAAGATCAATGGCATAAGACGTTTAAAGGAGATGCTATTGCTTACCTCTCGTTGTGTCCAATGAAAGACCAATGAATAACATTATGTTCGCGCAAAGCGTAGAGGTATATAACCTTATGGTCATTTGAGTTCCTTTACCAGTTAGACTTTAGTGGATTTAATGTCATATACGATTGGATATTTCTTTTCCTAGATGTAATAGGATTTAATGTCGTATACCATTAAGTAGAACTGGTTCTTGCGATTTTAATGGTGCAAAAATTATATTTTCAAAAAAAGTGGAGTTACTATTGTATACCTCTGAGGTACAGAATTATACTTACATATTATTGTTATATTTTGTAATCTTTGAAAATTAAATCGTAACCAATTACAAGTCGATATTTAAAATTATTCGAAACTCAAAACATTTCGGACGTGTACCAATCAGTCAGAGTCTGTACTTAGGATGGGTTGCACCAGAGGCGTAGTTATAGTTAGGCTTAATGTTATGGTTATAATTAAATATGGCGTCCTTAGCTTTAACTTTAACACTAACTTTAACCGGAGAAATTTACAGATGTCTGTTGCGTTAATTTTTTTATTGAAGCTACAGGTAACGGGATTGAGGGTATAAAAAATTGGGTTATCCGTAAAAATCGACAGGAAAAACATAACACTGTAAAACAGAGCTAGTAAATTTTCACGAAAAATTGAGATATACATATGGGCGGAGGTTAAATATGGCGTCCTTGGACACCATATTTAACTTTAACCAGAGATTTGACATTTTGCACTGTAGTTATAGTTAAAGTTAAGTAAGTATAGTTAAAGTTAGTTGGTGCAACCCAACCTAACATTAACCGTAGACGGTAGACCCTACTCACTTCTTCAAAAGTAACACCTACTTTATACACCGAAAAGGGGAGAACTGTTATCTCATTAAACTTTGTGTATAAAGCTTGTCTAAACAAGGGTACAGTTTCAAACAAGTAGGATAAAAACAACCCTGATAAGGTATGATTTTTATGAACACATCACACAAGCAACAAAGTAATTAAGCGGAAGAACTTTCTTGATTAAGTAGGAAAAGAGGAAAGTTTTGTTGTTTGAAGCCTTGTAAGTATGCAGCATATAATTTATAAACAATATAATTAAGTATATCTAGCAATAAACATCAGTACTTTTTATTTTTAGGAGCGTCAGAACTTAGAAACTTGCGCGCGCAGATAATTTAATTAGGTATTATGTAGCTCAATTTGACAATGACTTATGGCACAGGCAACTGACTACATTATACAAATTATATCCTTTACTCAACGCGAGTAGCAAAATGTCCTTAAGACATAAGCTCACCTTATACAAAACATGTATAAGAACGATACTCACTTATGCGTGCGTCTCTTTCGCACACATAAGTGACAATCAGATGAACCAATTGCAACGAGTTCAAAACCGTTTTTTGCGCATGGCAACAGGTGCCCCCCGTTACATGCGAAACATCGACTTGCATAGAGACTGCGAGCTTATCACTATCAAAGCCTATATCAAAGAACTCTCGGAGAGATTCTTTGAGAAAGGAAAAGTACATCCCAATCCGCTCATTCGTAAGGCTGTGGACTACGAACATGACGCACCGACATTCCGATACCCCTTCAGGCGGCCTAAGCATATCTTAGCCGACCCTGTAGATCCCATCACAGAATACGTAACGTACTGTGTACAGTTACGCAAACACAAATCACACTCACCCGCGTGGTTAGTACTGCACCGGGGACGACGCCGGCGCCTTCCCCGAGGACTTAACACGACCCGAACGACAAACAGACAGACCGACCGAAATCCGGTGCCGAGCTCGATCCCGGGTTCGAGTTCGCATGCGGATAGCATAGGAACACACCTAAATCATGACCGCGACCGCGACATTGTCGTAGAGAGCTCTACCAATTACTTTGACATTAGAACATACACGCGTATGTCACCCCAACCGGACTCGGAAGGGGAGAGGGACGGCCCTCTTTTATGCAATAACATTAATAACTTGAGCTCATCTACCGCGATAACTCGTACGCAGCTAGTTTGTGCTACCGCGCGCGAGCAGCCTCACTCGCCAGAGAGTGAGTAAGGGGTCGGACCCCTTAAGAGCAGGGGGGATCCGTGTCCCCACGTCAGATGAAAATAGCTTATTTTCGTAGCTCTCCCCAATATTGCCCGATTAGAATGTCACACGTGTGACTTTAGGGGAGGGGGCCAGGCCCCCTCATTGTTTATCTCCAAACCAACTAGCAACAGACTAGTTATAGCCACGATTAAACTACCACGGTCTTAACCAGACCAGTAGCTTAGACCCTTTCGAAAAAAAAAAAAAAAAAAAAAAAACTGACTACAATTTAACCAAATAGTTTGGGAAATTATACCTATTGATTTAGTATTTTTAAATATTATTGTTAATTACATCAATGGAGAGCAGATTTTTCGGTGTAGACTAGTTAGCTCGTGTAGTCGTGTGGACTGAGGAGTGATAAGTCAGTGCCATCTAGCGGTAATACTTGACACTACTGACTACAGTGACAGCCCTCACCGTTCTAAAGATCGATACGCAACAGCTACCTACTCAAAACTGAAATAGATGTCGCTTTATTGAGTATTGACAATGAACTATTGACTACTAGCTGTTGCCCGCGACTCCGTCCGCGTGGATTTCATTTTACAGCACGCGTTGGTTCCCGTTTCCGTGGGAATGCCGGGATAAAATAAAATAAAATATTATCTTTTTATTCAAAATAGGTATCATGAATACACTTTTTGAAAATCAGAAGAACGTAGAATCTGCGGTGCCTATCACCGGTTCGGGAACTAACCTGGCGAGAAGAACCGGCGTAAGAAACTCGCACGGGACCAATTCTTTCGATACCTATAACTTGATACTCAGTAAGTACTTTTTTTTATGCAATAAGGGGGCACCGGGCAAACGGGCAAACGGGTCACCTGATGGAAAGCAACTTCCGTCGCCCATGGACACTCGCAGCATCAGAAGAGCTGCAGGTGCGTTGCCGGCCTTTTAAGGGGTAATAGGGGAGGGTAGGGAAGGAAATAGGGAAGGGTAGGGAAGGGAAAAGGGTGGGGGATTGGGCCTCCGGTAAACTCACTCACTCGACGAAACACAGCGCAAGCGCAGTTTCACGCCGGTTTTCTGTGAGGACGTGGTATTTCTCCGGTCGAGCCGGCCCATTCGTGCCGAAGCATGGCTCTCCCACGTCAATTATCTCCACGTACTTAATTATCTATGCAGTGACGTAACTCAATGATAAATAGTTTATGGGTAAAAATGTGTAATACATAGTTAAAGTAGTTAATAAGCTTTAAAATTTGGCACAAAATATAAAGTTTACTTAATTTAAAAAACTTAAATATTATGTGCATACAGCACAGCTGTTTTTGTGTATATTGGTTTGAGGGGTCCATCTTACCAGGGTCTTTAAAAGTTTTTAAATTTGACACCAATTATGAATAATAACATAAAGTATGATTATTGATTAGTTCTGATGTGAAGTAAAAGTGTAAACGCCATCTGTTTTTATATATTAGAACTAAAATGTTCATTGCATTGATATAATATTTCTGGATGGAATTTAAGAGCGCCATCTGTTATGCAGTAGGAATTCAATTTATATAGATAACTTATAAGATAAGATAGATTGATTATGCCAAGTGATAATATTATTAAACAAAATATATCTAACGTATTAAAAATTATAATTAAAAACATAATAAGTATGATTAATTCTATCTATGGTTCTATGTTATATGAAGTAAAAAATTAAACGCCAGCTGTTGTCATGTATTAGAACTAAAATGTTCATTGCCCATAGGCTCCAACAGTACTATTCCTTTAAAACGCCATCTGCTGTCATATTTTAAAACTGCAGTAGGAATTCATTTTATCGTTATTTTCATGGAAATAAGATATTTTCCCTCATCAAAATGTAGCCTATGTCCTTTCTCAGGCTCTACACTATCTGTGTACAAAATTTCATTACAATCGGTTCGGTACTTTTGGCGTGAAAGCGAGACAGACAGACAGACAGAGATACTTTCGCATTTATAATATTAGTATGGATTATCTGGTCTAGCTGCTATTATTTAAAAACTAGCTGTTGCCTGCAACTTATATGTTATTAATTATTATTATAATAGCTCAGATTTTTAGAAAATTGAACACCCATCTACGACTATTTAATTTGGATCTATTAGTAGACACGAAAATTTTGATTTACATAAAGACCTAGGAAACTTGAACCACAGAATATTATAAGTACCTACTTTATCGTTTTGAAAAATCCTTTCTTCGAAGACCGCTTGGCGTGGACACGGGATGGGGGCCACAGGACAGAGGAAATGAACGTGTGACGGAGATAGAGGATAAACTACTGTCAGAAGACGGGATCTATCCCTCTTTTAACCTTTTTTTTTTTTTTTTTTTTCATGGGGAAATGCATTACGCATCCCCGGCGGATTGGGGACATCGAAACAGTCATGCTCGAAAATAACCTATCTTCCTATTGGATTAGATAAAGCGGAGTCACCATGTCTACTTTCAGCCTTACCCATTGCGAGGCCCTTTTTCTTCCAAAAAAACACCTTGCATTGCGATGCCCCTACAAGAGCGAGGCCCCGGGCGATTGCTCTGTTCGCCACCCCCTAGGGCCGGGCCACCACTGTCTATGTCTTGTTCGTCAGCTGATCATATAATGATTAGTGCAACTTTCTAGGATGTTTTAAGCACACTTTTTTTGTGTCTTTTATTTACACGTAGTCTACTCAAACTATCTTAAACCTGTAATTAATAATTATGTAAGTAACTAGTTTTGTAATGTAACTGTAATTAATTTTGTATATCTATATTCCTATTAACTACTACTCAGAAACATTCTGAGGTTTCTTCCTGAACCTTCTCGATTTGAATTTCAACCCACCATTAGATATCCTCATATCGTGTAACGTTCTAATGTCCCCTTAGGGACCGTGCCTTCATGTATGTTCAATGTTATTTTACCCCTGACATGATCCTTATCGCAACTACATAAAGATCACTCTGCAATATATCGAAATCGTCGGTAACAGGGATGCAATCGAGCCGCGTGTACCCTCGCACAGATCGCGGCGGCGCGGAGAGCACTGAAATAATTGTAAACTTTATCTACATACAACCACTACTACTAGGTACTATTATTGCACTTATTGCCGAAGGAGAAGTAATATAAATGTTACCTATTAATTATTATTTAACTGACTACGTAGAGTAAAACAAAACTTGTGTTGGGACTTAGGAATTTCAAAAGGAATCTAAAATAAGCGCCATCTATGTAATACATCTGTCACTAATTGCAACTCAATTTGAGCAAAACTTGAAAGTAAAGTAGTTGACGATGGGGTCCCAAAATCATCCTATAGAGGGCACTGTATTATATTTTGAGCGCCATAATAATAATGTTTAAATATTTAAATCTATAGTTTCCGTAAAAACCTGAATTCTTTGAAAAAACTAGTCCACTGATGAATAACGTCATCAGTGGACTTGGTACCGTATTACTAATTATATTATAATATATTATTCTGTGCTGACGTACAGTTAGGGCCGATTCACACCGGAATGTCAGTGGCCGGCAGCGGCCGGCAGAGGCGCGGCGAGGCCGGCAGAGGCGGCTCGCGTCGCCGCGGGCGGACGCTCGTGGCCGCTGGCGGCCGCACGCTACCTTCAGAGCACGTATGCCTTTCAATTTGCGCCTCGAGGCGCCGCGCGACCGTCGGCAGAAACTGCTCGCGGCTGCCAGCGGCCGCGCGCGTCGCCGCGAGGCGCCTCGAGGCGCAACGCGGCGGCCCACGGCGCCTCGAGCCCTTTTTGAAGTTTTCAAGCGATACTAGTAGTTAAAGTATTACTTCTTCTTCGGCAATAAGTGCAATAATAACCAATTCTATCATGTTGCTGCAAACACACGACACGAGTTTCCTTGCCGAATGTAGAATCTAAACTGAAAGGCACGCGTGCTCTGGAGGTAGCGCGTGGCCGCCAGCGGCCACGAGTGTGTGAGCGGCCGCTAGCGTCCACAAGCGGCCGCGAGCCGTCTCTGCCGGCCTCGCCGCGCCTCTCCGCGCCTCTGCCGGCCGCTGCCGGCCTCTGCCATTCCGGTGTGAATCGGCCCTTAACTAGTCAAGAAGTATAATTGAAGATGACAATAGAGGGCGCTAAATGATTGAGTTAAATAAATTTTTCAAGTCTGCCGGGATCATTATAATTATATAATACGGTACCTATTGCAAGAAATGACAACCTTTTTATTCCCAGGGGATGACTGCAGACTGCAAAGTAAGAAAAGTCCACGAGCCCCTTCTTTCTATTTTTAAAGCGCCATCTATACGAGAGCCTTGATATCTTCAGCTCCTTAGTTTTTCAAGACTGGTGAAACTCGAAATTATAGATGGCGCTCAAAAATATTTTTTGAGTGCCATCTATATTTTACATTACGAACTTGTCCACAAAGAGCTTGCTAGTAATTTTCAAAGCGTGTACCACAGAGTTCTCAGTATATTATATACTGTATTATCTATGCACAGAGTACTATAATCATAGATAAATTATCTCAATGACTGAATGAATGTTAATAATACTGGCGTGTACATTCGTAAAAAATGCAGAGCTTCTAGGTTCTTTAAAGGGTGGGTTGCACCAATAACTGTAACTTTAACTATAACTACAGTGCAAAATGTCAAATCTTTGGTTACCGTTAAATATGGCGTCCGACGCCATATATATCATAACCGCTCATACTTATAAATTATATCTAAATTTTTCGTGAAAATTTACTTACTATGTTTCACAGTGTTCTATTTTTTCCTGTCGATTTTTCCGGATAATTCAATCCATAACTTTAACTTTAACCACGCCTCTGGTCATAAAACTATTAGTTCTACTTAGTTACCCCTAATTTTTTGGGATTTTTGGGTGAAAGTTACATTTCGAAGTTCGAACTTTAGTTTCTTGTTTCTTGGCCTTGGATATTTTATTTTAAAATTTAAACGTAAAAAACAAAGAAACCATCAGTAAGTACTTATCAATTTATTGCAGAAGAAGTGTTACTTCTTATCAACCGTAGGTAAATCGTAATTTATTAGACCGTACTTATTACTTACTTATCAATGTTTTTTTTCTGTAGGTAGCACAAAAGTTTTTCGAATTTTACTATAAAATATTTTCCAAAGTCAATAAAATAAATAATAATATTATTATTCTATAGGTATAGATATTATGGATTTCCAATTGTGTTGGTGACGCTATAACTCGATAACGGCTGAACCGATTCTCCTAATTTTAGTCAAATGATCCTTGAAGTCCAGGGAAGGTTTTAAAGTGATATGAAGTTCACCGGGACAGCTTTGGGAACAGCTAGTATAAAATAAAATCGCCTATAGCCAATGATATTCTTATTATACTATAGCCTCGGGATTTCAACCAAATAAAATACCTATTATTTACACTGGAAATAATCAAAGTGAGTGATTGTTTTCGGGAGAATATAGTTTGGACTTTGGGAGTTTACCTCCAACATGATCCTTATGTTAAGGGAATAGGGTTCAAATTAGCAACTTCGAGATAAACGGACAATAGTTTTTGCAGGCGTGATTTTCCCAGTTATCTCTAATATTTCAGGAGAAGCGATAAGTTTGATTGATGTTATTTGAGTCTAATAAAGTAAATAGGATACGTTAATCGAAAGTTGAGTGAATACTTCAATAGTCAATACATTTATTAGCTTCACATGTATACATATGACGAGGCTAAAACCAGAGTGATCTAGGGCACAAAAGTATGTTTCCGAGAAATTTTTTACATTATATTTTTTTTAATTTACTTCTAATGAGTTTTAAATATAAGCGGAACAAGTTTCCTCAATTTCTTTTTATTTAATAAAGCGGATATTTTTAGTTTTACAAAATAAATGTCACATAGATCAGTACTAGCTGTTGCCCGCGACTTCGTCCGCGTTAACATAGTATAATAGCGGAAATGGATAATTTTTGCCTTTTATTGGTCCCTTGGTCCATTAGTCACAAAAACCGCGGCGCAGACCCCAAGTTGGAGGCTCGGCCACATGGCCACATGGTAATTAAATGATACTCAAAAAGTATAATTATGTTTAGTTAAGGTTAGAATAAATTCACTTTTAATAAATAACTTTCTTCCTTAAAAAGACAATTAAAACTAAACACTAACGACGTGATACCATTTTGATGTAAGCAACAATCCCAGGAAGGGATTGGGGGGGCGTAGCCCCCTCAAGTACGGGCCGAAGGCAAAGTCTCCCGCATATGATACTCGAAAACTGTATGTTTAGTTTATGTTAGAATTAATTCACGTTTAACTTATAACTTTCTTCCTAAAAAGGACGACTAAGGTTTGACTAAAAAGGTTTGACTAAAAGAGGTGTTTTTTTATTTTTTTACTTTATTTTTATACGATATAATATTGTATTGATAGACAGACGCAGATCTACGTTATTTGGCTGGGTAATAGACTCAAACTCAAAATTTCGCATTTATAATAATATTAGTATGAAGTATGATAGTATGAAGTATGATATACTTACTAGAGACTTTAGAATAGGCGTAAGATTAGGTGTTATCCTAGAAAAAATAATGGTTCCTGAGCGATTTACCTAAAAATGAATTTCGGCGGTACTTGTTGTCAATATCCATACTTTTTTCGCTAAACCGATTTTGCTGTTTACTACGGACATACTTTAAGTCCCAGGAAAGGACGAACATAGGATACTTTTCATCCCGGAAAAATTTACAGTTGTTGCGCGATAAAAGAATTTTGGCGCAACGAGTTACGGGATTTATCTAGTCTAGACTCTAGCTATAAAACTAAGCTAAACAGAAAATACTTTAAAAAAAACGTTTTTCTACGTTAAGTACGAAGAAAAACGCTTCAAATTCAATCCCTAGAGAAAATTTTCACTACCAAAAAAAGCAATTCGTATTTTTAACGGCGAATTTTAATAAACATTTCATAAATCCTGCGAAAAGGAGGGGAAAGTGAAAAGACTAATTTGTCAACAGCCAAATGAACTCGCTAAGTGGAATACCATTGTTTTCGATATTTTTCACGATTTTTCATCGCGGCAACACTTTCAACTTTTGTTTTCTATACTATACGTTTCAACTTAGAATTCTGCGTTGTGTTTTAAACGACTTTTTCTGCGTCGTGCAAAGCTAGGTTGTAGGTGCGTAGGTACTAAAAATATAAATTATGGCTGTGTTCAAACCAAACTGACTGTCAGCCGCCGAAAGTGAGCGAATGTTACGCAGTTTATTGTATTTCCATACATATTCACTTTTTCGTTCACACCTAACCGACAATAATTATACGTCATTACGCCAGACGTAGGCGCGGACATTCGGCGGCCGATTAGAGTACGTCACTACGCTCCGCGGACGCTGATGGCTATGTAGCTATGTAGCTACGTCATTATAGCGTATAGTCAGCAAAGTGTGAACGAAAAATACCGTTTGTTTTCACGTTTACACTGGGGCCGGGTCTCACAGTGAGCCTGCTCACATTTGGCGGCGTATAGTCAATTTGGTTTGAACACGGCCTAAGAGCAAGATATTTTTGAGAGTACCAGAGTAGTTTACATAATATAATACTAGAATATGTACCATAATTTGGTATGCACTTTGATTTAAACCGGTGGACCGATTTCGATCTAGTTATTTTGTTTGAAAGCTAACAGTTTTCTTAGGGCCGATTCACACCGGAATGGCAGAGGCCGGCAGCGGCCGGCAGCGGCAGCGAGACGCGGCGAGGCCGGCAGAGGCGGCTTGCGTCGCCGCGGGCGGACGCTCGCGGCTTCTTGTGGACGCTCGTGGCCGCTGGCGGCCGCGCGCTACCTCCATAGCACGCGTGCCTTTCAGTTTAGATTCTACATTCGGCAAGGAAACTCGTGTCGTGTGTTTGCAGCAACATGATGGAATTGGTTATTATTGCCGAAGAAGAAGTAATACTTTAACTACTAGTATCGCTTGAAAACTTCAAAAAGGGCTCGAGGCGCCGCGGGCGGCCGCACGGCGCCTCGAGGCACCTCGCGGCGACGCGCGCGGACGTTGGCAGCCGCGAGCAGTTTCTGCCGACAGACGAACCGGCCTCGAGCCCTTTTTGAAGTTTTCAAGCGATACTAGTAGTTATAAGTATGTAGATAAAGTTTACAATTATTTCAGACTAAAAGTGCTCTTCGCGCCGCTGCCGCGCCGGCCGCTGCCATTCCGGTGTGAATTGGCCCTTAGTCTATGTGCAATAATTATCATCAGCCTGCTCACTGAGCTGTGGGGCAATTTAAAAAAAAACCTAGGTAAAGGTTTAACTAGTTTTCTTATCGGGGGTCTGTTAGATATTCATCTATGGCAGGCGGCAGACTCTAAAAACATTTCCGAGACTTTATTAACTTGCTAAAGTCATAACGTATTGCCAAAAATTCTAAGAATTCAAAATGAAGATAACCTTTTATGTCAATAAAATGTATTGGAATTTCCTATCGCGCCCTTCGCGAAATGCTTTAAGAAAATTAATCCATGGGGATATTGATAGGGTCTTTGCCATAAATATATACAAATGGCCCTGGTTTTTTAATAAGAGGGTGGAATGTGGCCAGTGTTAGTGCAAACCTCTGTTAGTAGACCCTCAAAGAGTCAAAGAGGTTGTGTTTTTTGCGTAAAAAGAATATTGTGGGTGCCCTTTTTGAGGGTATCGATACTAATATTGTTAATGAAAAGGAGTGTCTGTCTGTTACCTCTTCACGCTGATACGGATTCAAAACGATTTAGATGGGTATAAACAGGGTGTAACAAAAATAAGTGATAATACTTCAGTGTGTACGTGTTCCTCGTGACGCTCGGGCCGAGCGTCACGAGTTGCCCCATACAAAAGTGAAAAAAATTTGGTCTTTCAACGCTGCTACTTTCACAGTGAAATCTCTACAAGGAACTCGTACACACCCTAAAGTGTTATCACTTATTTTTGTTACACACTGTATATGAAGCTACTTAAAATCCCAGGAAAGGACACAGGACAGTTTTTGTTAGGGAAAATTAAAGTTACCCGCACGCAAAAAATTTTGAAAACATTTGCGCCCGAAAAAGTTTATTAATAATAATTACAGGTATTTTTGACTGGAAATTTTTGATTTACTAAATATGAAACAGTGAGCAAATTAATTAGCTAATAATAGCAGTTGAAAATATAAATCAAGAATAAGTCTAGTTAGTTTATAAGACGAAAGATAAAGAAGTTACATACTTTACTTGAAAACTTATAATAGCCGCGTTGGCGCATTATATTATTACTAGATGACGCCCGCAATTCCGTTGCGCTAAAATTCGTTTATCGCGCGGAATACGTACATTTTTCTGTGATAAAAACTTTCCTACATCCTTTCTCGGGACTCTTAGGCCCGTATAAATAGTCGGTACTCAAGATGCGTCTCTGTCTCAAGACACGGTCCAGGCTCTGTGATTGGTTGGCTGTCAAAATTTGGACCAATCATAGAGCCAAACAGCGTCTTGAGACCGGGTCGCATCTTAAGTACTGACTATTTATACGGGCCTTAGTATCTCCATATGAAATTTCAGTAAAATAGGTTCAGCGGTTTGAGCGTGAAGGGGTAACAGACAAACAGACAGACATAGAACTAGAACGTAGACAGATACACTTTCACATTTCAAGACGCGAGTGGAAGAATAAGGTAAGTAACATGAAAAAACTTTCCGTTTTTGGAAAAATTATTTGAAATAGAAAAACTGGATTATTTATGTGTAGCCAGATATATTAGCTACGAGTAGGTTATGAAGTAGATAAGTTACAAGTTTTATGAAAATAATATGGAAAAAAATGAGTTATTGTCCGTATGTTACGAAATGTTACTTGTTCGATTCTTATTTCTTCCACTCACGTCTACATTTATAATATTAGTACGGATTTAACAACACTAAAACACCCTCTAAAGTCTAAGCATAGCCATATTAATCTCAATGCACCCATGCACATGCACCCCATAATACAGTTAATATTAAAATATTGCATCCAGCCCATGCATTTTTTTGTCTACCAAAACATTGGCCCCCATATTTCTTCCCCACAATACAAGTATTTGTACTCACATTTTTTATGAAGGGGGCGAATACTTATTTAAATACACAGTAATATGCGAAACGTGCGTCATATGACAAATATAGGCAGGCTTATGAAATATTTCTTGTGTTTTTTTGGCTCACAAGTTTTGTTATTTTTGTGTGTCTATTTTGGATCGTATGTGACATTTCGGCTCTAACTTTCATCTTTATTTTGTTTGTGCACGATGGTTACATAATATTAATACTGTGTTTGTGCGTAAATAAATTATTTTATAACAAACTTTAGGTTACAACGAAAATAAGCGTTTTTTCATCCCTTGAGGCATTGCGCTGTTACAATTTACCTATGTCATTTTAACCATTTAACTATGTATTTTTTACTAATATTGACAGTACATCTGAAGTCTGAACATAGAACCTCCTCCTTTTATTGAAATTCGGTTTAAAGAAATCTTGCATAAAAATTAAGCTACAGTCTACAGTTTTGTATGCTACCGTTTTTATCGATTCTTCGACTCTTTTTGGTGCTGTGCGCACAGCGTATTATCCGAAATAGTAGTCCATAGTTCCATACTAATATCATGAATGCGAAAGTGTGTCTGTCTGTTACCCCTACATGCCCAAACCACTGAGCCGATTTTGCTGAGGTATGGAAATACTTTGAGTCCCGGGAAAGTACTAGTAGAACTATTTTATGGGGTTGCGAGTGGTTGGGGGGACGGGGGGGGAGGGGTTAGATTCCCCCCTCACCATTTTCACCTAAACAGCCTTAGCTCTCCAAAGTAGCTTTAGCTCTCCAAAGCAGCCTTAGCTCTCCGAATAGTCCACTAAGCAGCATTAGCTCTCCAAAGTAGCCTTAGCTCTCCAAAGCAGGCTTAGCTCTCCGATTAGTCCTCTAAGCAGCCTTAGCTCTCCGAATAGTCCACTAAGCAGCATTAGCTCTCCAAAGTAGCCTTAGCTCTCCAAAGCAGCCTTAGCTCTCCGATTAGTCCTCTAAGCAGCCTTAGCTCTCCGACTAGTCCCCTAAGCAGCCATAGCTCTCCAAAGTAGCCTTAGCTCTCCAAAGCAGCCTTAGCTCTCCAAAGCGGCCTTAGCTCTCAGACTAGTCCCCTAAGCAGCCTTAGCTTTCCGACTAGTCCCCAAAGCAGCCTTAGCTCTCCAAAGCAGCCTTAGCTCTTCGATTAATCCCCTAAGCAGCCTTAGCTCTCCAAAGTAGCCTTAGCTCTCCAAAGCAGCCTTAGCTCTCAGACTAGTCCCCTAAGCAGCCTTAGCTCTCCGACTAGTCCCCTAAGTAGCCTTAGCTCTTCAAAGCAGCTTTAGCTCTCCGATTAGTCCCCCAAGTAGCCTTAGCTCTCCAAAGCAGACTTAGCTCTCAAAGCAGCCTTAGCTTTTCGATTAGTCCCCTAAGCAGCCTTAGCTCTCCAAAGCTACCTTAGCTCTCCGTTTAGTCCGCTAAGCAGCCTTAGCTTTTCTTTTTCAAAACTTTTAATTGGCTGCAGTTTCTCAGCCAGGCGCCAGCCTTCAAAGTTATATGATACGGCCGAGCGACAGTCGTCGGCCTTGCGCGTCTGTCGCGGGCCTCGGAAGCGGTGCCATACATTTTTATACAATGACTATTGTTGCGAGCGGCCGAAGACAGTCGTAGCCCGTAGGCCGCGCTTACGACTGTCGCTATGCACGGAATTGTAGTTTGTACCTTTACATAAAAATTCAGCTGTCTAAAGTGTTGCAACTTGCACGCCACCGCAGTATTTCAACTACTTCTTTGACCCTTTTTGGTGTCGTTCTGTCGCGTCGTGGTGAATTATCTAATTCAGATAATTCACCTAGTAGTAATGTTTGAGTTTGACTATCTTCGAAAGCATATACCATAGTTATTACACCACAAAATGGGAACAATTCAACAAGATTACACCTATCGTCTAAGAAATCACGTTTATTTTTATTATGGGGAGCGATAAGACGCATTATTCATAGTGGGGCGTAAAATGATGGTGGAGGACATTATTCGATACTTCCCTTCCTTGTTTTGACGCATAGAAAAGCTCTAGAATTTAGTAACATATACCCATTTGCTGGAATAATGCTACAAATTAAGCGATTTTGAACTCTAATGTCATAGAAATAAGGGGATCATAGAGTTTTGTAGAGACAACAGCTAAGGGATTTAACAATAAATGTTGCGTATCGATGCATGTACATAATGAAGTAGGGGAGGTTTTCTTAGGGGTGTATTAATAAATTTTACTTTGTTATGTTTTGCGTATAAAGTTAAGTATACTGGGATCATAGTGGTTATGAACTCTATATTATTTCGGTGGTAAATCTGTATTTTGAACTAATTCTCTCCACGAGACAAACTTAAACTAGTGTGGAGTATTGACATATTATGTCATAATTTGTAGTAAATATTTAATTATTTATTTATCATTTTATTTTAATAGAAACCAAACCAAAGTATTTGCTTAGTGAGTACTGAGTACCAGCAGTAGCTATAAGAGAAGAGAAGATTATGATCTTGACTTTTTTAGTTATTGAAATTCTTTTAAAATACATCATTATTCATTAAGTAGGACAAACAAATCCATTATTAATTTTACATACCTACTTAGTAGGTACATACTTACTTACCTTATGATTACGGCTAAATTGTACTAAAAATCCGATTAGTACTAGCAATCCAAAAATTTGTAGAACTATAAACTTTAATCTACCAAAAAAATGTCAGAATCAATGCTTAGGAAGTGCCTAAGCTACGGTCTATACTCTATGTCCTAACTCCAACTCCATCTCATATGAACGTGTCAAGAAACCTATAAATACTCTCCAAGATATGGTCAATTTAAATTTAATCGAATCAAAATCTCATAGATCAGATATTTTAAAATGACCAACGACCTCTCACCCTCGACTTATCCTCTAATTAAATTAAGTCGTACTTTGATAGATCGTCTTATTTATTTTAATCATGAGATTCACTGAGCTATACGCAGGTCAAATATTTTTATAATTTAAGAGCCCGGGTTACCCTCAGACCAATAAAAAAAGAAAGACGGAGTATTGACAGATAATAGCGTGAAGTCGCTGTCGATCAATGTGTGCGTCACGCCTAGCATAAATACGCTAGGCGTGCGCTTGTGTGCAAAAAAATAATGTTGCCAACTCAGGGTTTCAGATTGTCAAACTCCCATCCTGTTGCAGTCTTATTAAACTACTAAGTAATGACTACAAAAGTTGCTATCAAACTAGATTGTTAATCATCATTCATTAGTAATTGCTGAAAAAAGTAAATGCTTAAATATCTAATAAATTATGTGTTTCAACTAAGAACAGACAGACAGACAGACATACATACAGACAAAAATTGTAAAGAATGTTGTTTGGTGTATGCAGTATGTATCGTATACAGATTAATATGCAAATAGTAAAAAATCTTTCAATACTACAAACAGACACTCCAATTTTATTTATATTAATAGATTTTAAATGAATAACGAATTTTAGGTTAAAAATAAACATTTGTCAGGATAATACAGCACGTAATAATATTTTTCCCCTATTATGGGGAAAAATATCTTGCGACCAGCATGCAGCACTGGTTGAGGTTCTGTGTTCCGAGACTCCCGAGACAATTTTTAAAACTAATAAATTAAATTCGTTATTTCGGTGGTAATACATAAATATTCAACTAATTACTTGTGAAACGTAATCCCACAAGGTTTCTTTTGAGCACAAGAATTGTTTTTGCACCATTTAACGATGCAGGACGGCATATTTTGATATTTCTTGACACAGATGAAAACGACATGCGCCGTCACTCGTTGAAACCGGAATGGCGGGCGGCCGGCTTCCTATGGCCGTATCGGCTTCCTATTGCCTGCCTCACCGCGTAGCATGGATGGCTCTGTCTATCTTATTTATTGGTCTGAGGGGTTACCCTCGAAATTCTCATACATACGTAATACCAAAATCATTTTCTCATACGAAAATATTTAACATGTTTGAGTTATTTTTCAGCTTTAAATAGTAATTACGTAGGTTCCTGTACAAAAATTAACTTCAAAATATTTGAACACTAAAAAAATTTTTTTGTGTAAATTTTTTTTTACTAAATTTACTACTAAATATTTAAACACTACAAAATAGAGTAAAATACTAAAAAATATATAAATAAATATTAAATTTACTACAAAATATTTTTAATATTTTTTAGTATTAAAATATTTTGTAGTAAATTTATTATTTATTAATATATTTTTTAGTGTTTTACTCTATTTTTTAGTGTTTAAATATTTAGTAAGTAGTAAATTTAGTAAAAAAATTTATACCCAAAAAATTTTTTTAGTGTTTAAATATTTTGAAGTTTATTTTTGTACAGGAACCTAGGTACTTAATTACTATTTTAAGTTGAAAAATAACTCAAACATGTTAAATATTTTCGTATGAGAAAATGATTTTGGTATTACGTATGTATGAGAATTTCGAGGGTAGCCCGGCCCCTTAATATTTCTTTTCGAATGCTCTTTATAAAGTTTATATTACCTTAAATATTTAGAAAATAGTAGAATTAATTTAGGATTAGATAGAGTAATACCAGATTAATCTGTACAAAAATAAATCATAATAATATTATGTACATGTCTACAGGGTGTGACAAAACTTTAGCGATAATAATTCAGAGTGTGTATGAGTCCCTTGCATTAAGGGCGTTCCCTACGGAGATTTCGTAATTTACCGTATTTAGAGCCTTATAAACTCATAATTTGAAAGCTACTAAGTAATAATAAAAATACAGCAATAATTTTCAGTATCTCAACATTCGTTTCCACGTTTTAAATGTTCTATATTATTTGTTTATTATACTCATGATATCAGCTTCGAAAGTAAAACCAATTTATTAAAATTCAAGCATCTCCTCGGTGTTTACAAATTACTTTTATTTGAAACACACGCCAATAGATCGACAATATCATAAACTACATATTCCACATTTAAAATTTTTTTTAGGTCAATTTTGAACTAAGATAAGTAAAAAAAATAGGGTCTTGGTGCGATCTCGGCAACGCGGCAAATGTATGGCCAAGGTCGTTTGCTCGGGAGACGGCCTTAAATACAAGTTGATGTAGCATCGCTGAATGATTCAATTTTGACCTCGATATCTATCATGAGAAATCCCCCCAACGTCGTGATTTTGCCCATATAATAATAAAAAAGTAACTCTAACCATAACTTTTAAAGTTAAATAGACCGTACCTTTATTACAAGACAGCATGCTTCCAAATATTTTACGGCCAGACTTTATAAATATCAATATCCTTTAAAGCAGATATCTGTGAGTAATGGGGCACTAACTTAAAAATATCGAGCATAAAACGCGCCAAACAAATTGTTTGAAAGCTTTTAGATACAAAAATAAATAAAAAAGACAAATATCAGAGTTGGGAGTCTGCCAGACTCAGGTACGCACTGTGGTTTCTGTTGTAATTAGATTGTTGTTTGCTTATTTCCTGGGATTTTTTGATGAAAAGTAAGAGTAAATTTTAAGGTAAAAAGTTCCGGTACACTCGTGTCACAATGTTAGTCCACGAACTCCTCCGAAACGGCTTTACTGATTTTAACCAAATTTTATATGCATATTCGGTGGGTCTGAGAATCGGCTACTCGGTACTTTATATGTTGTGATAAGTGCATTTGTTGAATAAATAATAGTAAATTATTACAACCTGAGACTGACGGCGACCATTGTTTGTGTGACGGGATAGCGATCGACGTTGCCATGGCGACATACTTATTTAGTCACTTCAACAAAATAATATGGCAAATATATTATGGCAAAGCAACGTTTGCCGGGACAGCTAGTAATTATTTCAGTGTTAGATAGTCCATTTATCGAGAAAGGTTATAGGCTATATTTTGTCACGCTAAGGCTAATAGGAGCGAAGAATAGAGGAAAATGTGGAAAAAATGGGGGCAAATTATTTGAAAGGGCTTCTTTAAACGCGCTAATCTCAGGAACTACTGGTCCAATTTGAAAAATTCTTTCAGTATTAGATAGGTCATTTATCTAAAAAGGCTGTAGGTTTTATTTTATCACGCTAATACTAACAGGAGCGAAGAAATACGGGAAAATGTAGAAAAAAACAGGGGAAATTATTTTAAGGGCTTATTTGAATGCGCTAATCTCAGTAACTATTGGTCCGATTTGAAAAATTATTTCAGTGTTAGATAGGCCATTTATCGAGAAAGGCTATATGCTATATTTTATCACGCTAAGACTAATATGAGCGAAGAAATAGAGGGAAATGTGAAAAACGGGGGAAATTATTTGAAAGGGCTTATCTTACGAACTACTAGAGCAATTTTTCTCTTATTTCGGTCAGATAGGAAGTAGAGCACATGAAGGATCATAGGCTATTTTTTGTGGACTAATTTGTCTGTGAAATATCTAATTTACGCGGGCGAAGCCACGCGAAATCTCTAAAAATAATAGAAATGAATCCATATTTCCCTTGGTTACGACATCACGCGTAAACAGCTGGAACGATTCTGCTGAAATTTGGCATAGATATATTATATACTTTGAGTCCCGGAAAAAGACATAGTATACATTTTGTCCCAAAAAATGTACGGTTCCCGCACAATAACCTTTTATGATTTTCGCCTAAACTGCGATTATGCGATTATGCTGAAATTTGGTATAGATATACTTTGAGTCCCGGTAAAGAACATAGGATATACTTTGTCGCGGAAAAATGTACGATTCCCACAAAATTTACCTTTATGATTTGCGCGTAAACTATTAAATCGATGTACGGGTTACTATAAACTGAAGTCCACGCGGACGAAGTCGCGGGCAACAGCTAGTTATTATTATTATTGTGTAAGTCACTATAGCTCAGTATAAAAACAGTCTGCCAATCCCTCGGTGTGGTGGCTAGGAGCTTTAAAACAAAGGATTTTGATGCAGATTTTTTTTAAATAAATAGAGTGATTCAAAAGAAAGTTTAATACGTTTCATACATGATAATTATGTCGGATGACGGATCAGCTTTAAAGAATCCATACTAATATTATAAACGTGAAAGTGTGTCTGTCTGTCTGTCTGTTAACTCTTCACGTCCAAACCGCTGAACCGAATTTGTTGGAAATTGGGATGCAGATACTTTGAATCCCGGGAAAGGACATAGACTATTTTTATCCCGAAAAAATGTACGGTTCCCGCGCGATAAACGAGTTTTGGCGCAACGGAGTTGCGGGCATCATCTAGTAATGTATAACTTTTACTTCTTCAACGTTTCTTCACAACACTTTTAAATGTAAATGGAATACTGTCTTAACTTTAAAGTGGTTGTTAACTAGTTTCGACTTTTGATTTCGGTGTGTTTTCTTGTTCCACTGGGAAATCCATAATTGAATTGGTCTGAATCGATTCAAAAAGTTTTCTTTTAAGAAGTGTATTTTTGACGGAATTGTGAAAAAAGTTTTGTCTTCAAATAAATTGTATCCATGCTGGAGTCACACTTTGAGAATACCTGTGATAGGTTAATAACGAAGTAACAAAGCTATGGTCCAAGCAAGAGAAATGTCAATAAACTAAATTATATGAAGTCTTGTGACTGTAAAATTAATGAGATGTATAAATAACAGTTACTTATAAGGAGAAAAAGAAAAATCTTATAGGCAACTCTTACTTAGCCTAGGTCATAAATAAGTACAAATACAGCAAAAACGTCTTAGGAATTAGATCACAAGTCACATTAAATTAAGCTTTAGTACTAAATCGTATCGTAAGACCGAGTCTTGCATGCTACAATAAATTTCATTGAAAATGCGAAACATGGCCGTCTTAGCTATGATTTACCTACTGAATTGAAAGGGGTACTTATTTTAACATGAGCTGTCAATAGACCCGCATATTTAGACCCAAATTGAATATTAAAATGTATGTAAATAGTGAACAAAAGGCGTGTATAAAGTACTAGATAATGTCCGCCATTTTGTGCGCTCGATATTCGTTTACTGTTCTTTATTAAGTCATTTTTAATTGAAACTTTTGATATTAACGTAGAAGGCATTATTTAGGTTTTCTTGTATAATCCTACTTTCCTACATATTTTTAGGTTATAATCACAATAGCTGGCAGCGCCATCAAGTGTATTTAAGGTGACAACTACCAGTTTTGCATCCACGCCCCCATGACAATGTTCTTCTTATGTCAAAACATCCTCGTAGTCGTAGGTGTGTATGAAGATTTTGTTATATTCATACATGATAGTACTTAATTAATACAATATTTCAAGTTATATTATATTTCAAGTTATATTATACTAGCCGTTGCCCGCGACTTCGTCCGCGTAGACTTCAGTTTATAGCGCGCGGTGTCAACAAAATTGGTTTCAAATTTAAAAGCTTTTTAAAACCCTTGTACCTCTTAAATCAAAATACCCAAAAACAGCTGTGCAGTGTGCACATAATATTTTATTTTTTAAATTAAGTAAACTTTATACCAAATTTAAAGCTTATTTAGCCGACCATTACACAACTTTAGCTTTACCCATAAACTATAATTATTTTATCATTGGTAGGCTTAAGGTTACGTCACTGCATAGATACAATATGAGTAGTGAGTTATTTAAATAATAACGTGTAAAACAATCGATAGAATCAAAAAACTACTTATATGGTGCCACGTGTTATAGAATATAATATAGAAATGTAAGAAGACTTATGAGCAAGCGATAGCGAGATGTAGGCGACTCTTAGCGCCATCTGTTATGAATGTTTGGAACTAAATTAATTTTAACAAATTTACGCATTTTCCAGTTAAAAAGTAGTATATGTCCTTTCTCAGGCTTTAGACTATCTGTGTACAAAATTTCATTAGAATCGGTTCAGTAGTTTTGGCGTGAAAGCGAGACAGACAGATAGACAGACAGACAGACAGAGATACTTTCGCATTTATAATATTAGTATAGATTTGGTAGTTTCAGAAAACACTTGCTCTGAAAATATTCACGAAAAGGGAAATGAAACCATAAGTACTGTGAACGCAGACGAATAAATCAGTTAAACTAGTAACCCAAGAGCCAGCTACAGCCAGATTTTCGTCATTTTATAAAAGCTGAAAGTTTTCCTGTATATGTTAACTGTTCCTGTTTATGTTGTAAACACGTTATGCAGCGATTTAGTAAAAGAAAAAATATTTTGTAGTACGCGTGATAATTCAAATATAATCTTCCATACCTATGGATGATTAATCAATCAATCTGTTTCACTGTGACCACAACGCGTTGTAAGCTATTTTTTCGCTCACTGAGCGATTTTGGTCTTTGAGCGTAACACATACATACTTACCCTAAAGTATTAACACTTTGTTTTGATACACTCCATTTAGCCTATAGGGTGCCCTAATGCCTACAGGTAAAAACTACCAGCAACTATGGTTTTTTCATTTTTCGGTCACGGTTACTTTAGGAGTTATCGAGTTCCACCTACCTTCGATATATGTATAAAATATGAAACTCAAATTTTTATCTTATTTTCTGCGGGATAAGTGCAGGAATCTCGTCTTCCACTGCCGGACATTTTGACAGTTGCTTTCCACTGCCAGATACCCCTAAAGTATTAGACTTTGAGCTAGTCTGGCAGTGGGGGAGTCTGGCTATCGCTGGTTCTTGGATTATAGTGATAAGGATCGATACGGGGTTTTACATGTTTCATATAACTTTGTTCTCGCCAATAGAGGGAAGATAAGATATATGAACTGGGCAGAAAGGCATAGAGTGGACTACGTGTTATTTTTTTACAACAAATATTATACTACAGACTAAAAAAAACGAATAATTCTACAGTTCTAATAAAACTATATTACTATCGGCAAAGTTTCCGCTGGCCCAGGAATATAATGAAAAACGCATAATCCGCCTGCAGCCGATGCGGCTATTTTCTTCGCACTAAAATAGTCTCAGCTTGAAAACAAATAAAAAAACTGGTAGCGCAGTTTTGTAAATATTTTTTTACGTTAAGGCGACGCCTTGATAATTTGGCTGTAGCGATGTCGATTTTTCTCAGCAATGACTAAAGCTAAGAAATTAAAGTTCATTGTCAGTATTCATCATGTCTTTGTCTTTGAATTACCAATAGCATAACACAATTGGTCAACTTTTACAATACAGAACAATCAATCAAAAACACCTCTGTAAAAAAGGGATTCCTATTTAGCCAACAGAGGAGAGTGATTTAAGCTTCCAAAATTTGTACATGGATTGGTTCAAGCATACACTTTAATTTGCCCATAGCTTAAATGCGACAAAAATAATTTTGCGCTTACGCCCTTTCAATTTTTGCTGTTCCATTGCTTATTTTCTATGAGAGGCCGGGCCGGCCTCTCATAGAAAACAAGCAATCTAAAACATATCTAACACGGGTTTTTACTTTAACGCGGCGTCACCTTAAGGGTCCGTATACGAAATTTGCCGATTTCACTGATTTTACGGACGTGATTTAACAGTTAAAATACAGTATTTCTATAAGTTTTAATGCACAACATGTGATCATCGATCATTTCAATTATAATCTAATGTTGGAGCTAGATTTTTTATTTTTTTAAGTATTTTTAAATAATCCAACTCAAACCCGCGACGGTTTTGTGATTTTTGCTGTAAAAGGTTTAGAATATCACCTGTTTATTTATTGTCTTAACGGTATGAAAAAAAATACAATGTACTGTTGAGAAAGTCGTCTATAAAATTTTGGAATTACTTTTTACCACTTTAATATCAAATAGTTGAGTAAAAAAATATGTAACTCGGCAAAATTTTAGAGAAAATGGGCAAAGAATTGCTGTTAATTTCGGCAACTTGGAGCTGTAATTCATAAAAAGAAAACGACAGAAATAATCTATAGATAAAATTCTATCCAATTCGAGACAAAAGAAAAAAAAACAAATTGTGCCAAAAAAACACGATTCAAAACCAGTGGCGTGCACAAGATTTTGACATTGGTAATGCAGCGATATCGTTTCAGTAGTTTTGGTGTGAAAGCAAAACAGACAGACAAACGGACAAAAAGAGATATTTTCGCATAAATTATAATAATAGTGTGGATATAAATTAAAAACTATGTTTTCTAAACTATTAGTATAATACCGTTTTGTTATGAAGAAATAAAAAAACGCCATCTGTTGTCACACGTTGGAACTACAATGAGAGTTTATTTCATCGATGTTTCCATGGAAATATACCAATCACCATACAACATAATATTGTGCGCTAAGCTAAAATAAATAAAAACGCCATCTATTGTTACGTATTAGAAATACAATGTGAATTCATTTTCATCGATTTTTCCATGGAAATTAGATAATATATTTTTGCCTCATCAAAATGTAGCCCATGGCTCTCTCAGGCTCTAGACTAATCGTGTACAAAATTTTATTACAATCGGTTCATTAGTTTTGGCGTGAAAGCGAGACAGACAGACAGAGATACTTTCGCATTTAATATTAAGTATATGTTATAAAATACTTAACAAAATAATTAATTAGTATAAATATGGATAGCTTTTAACATGAAACTTTCGGGTGGGGTTACTTATATTTCCTTATTGTTTTGTTGCTGGTTTAACTGTTGTAACTCAGGTACACACCAACCTTTAGACACAAATCACAATTATAATCTTTTCACTGAATGATAATTGTGAAAAATTGTTATTTTTAATTTTTAATATACACAACTTTTTAACACAAACCTCAGTCAAATAACATTTTTAAGAAATCAAAAACGCACTTATTATAGAAAATCAGTAATAAACTGTTATATGTACAAACTTCAAAATATTATGTTGAAATAAAAAATTTTAGAAAACCACTAATATACCTATTGGCGCAAACAAAAAAAGTATTCTCATCACACGAAAAAGCAATGCCCAATGGCCTCCCAAAACAAAACATTTCTGCTATGTAAACAATTATAATTTATAAACCTTACAAAACAAATGTGAATTATTACATTTCCGTTTATTATTTTTACTCGGATTATAGGAAACGAACATAATATCCGATTATTCCCGAACGTCGCGCCGCGCCGGTGCTCGCCTGACGCCTCAGCTACAGCGGCAGTACTTCGCCTATAATATAGCATGTCTGTGTGCGTGTGCGAACTGTTCACGGACACAAAAATCTTTACGCACACGTGACCCCAGAGCCTGCCGTAAGAGATCTGCTTGCCTTGACCTTGAGCCATGCCGTTCGCGCGTATACCTTACCTAATGTTTAATTTATCGCAAATTGATTGTTGCTATTTTATAAATGTAGGCGTTTTAAACGTGTTCATTTTTTCTATTATATTTTTTACTATTAATATTTAATAATTAACGTCATGAGTCATCTAAAACGTACGAAAGTTAAATTAAAATATGTGTATGGCAAGTCATGCATTAGGTAAGCACTGCATTTCTGCCTTCATGATGTGCACGCCCATGTTCAAAACAACCTAAATCTCACATTATTCTCGCCGCAAGTTCGAATCGGCTTTCCGCGCTTAAATATATTTTAAATCTAATAATTAATATATATTTCTTTAAGTCTCATAAGGGGAAAAACCTAATAATATTTCTGTAGCGAACCTTTGCAATTTCGGCAAAATCGGCAAAATTTCGTATATGGACTCTTAACGAAGGTGCTGCGAACTGGTGTTACCAATGAAAAGCGGCACATTTCTACAATTCACTTATGATACTATTATCTTGCTACCTACTAGCGCCTAAAAATCGAAACTTACGCTGTATTACTAACTAAACATGTGCTTTTGCCTAAAGTTCCTGTACGTTCCCTATCCCATCTATTCAGTATACACTTGTACAGTATGGCCCCTAATGGTTGAGCCCATTTATGTAGCAAAAGGTAAAAGTCCTGAGGTGATTTTCACCCTATCTTTATTAGACAGGACTAGCAGAATGGAAATCTCGCCTCTTTTAAGCCTTAGTACTATATACTATAGAGTATACTATCTATAGAAATATATTGAATACTGTAGGGTTGTGTACTATATCTATACAAAATATATATTCAAAGACGATTTCCGTTTCCGTTATAAACGCTTCTGTTATGTTGCTGAAAGAAAACCTCTTTTAACTTTTAAAATATTCAATTTTTTGTAAAACATGTCTATAAACATGTCTAGGTGTTGATGATAAAAATAATAATGATATTTTTTGCGTAGGTAGGTAAATGTGTAGTTAATGTTACATTATTTTAACCGAATATTTATTTGTCTTTATATATTATAGGGTGTCAAAAGACCGCTTTCGATAACTTCGTGGGGTTATTACAGGGCATGAGATATTATATCCATTGGTGCAAGTAATTTTCTTGTAAACGCAGTTTTTAAAGTAGTCAAAATTTTCAACACACAATGCGCGCAGAAAATGCGCGATACTATCGCAATTCGCACGCCGTTGGAGCACAATAGACATGTCGCAGTCATCTGGTTCAATCTGCGATTCGATTGAATGACTAGCGTATTCATTGAATGACTGCATTCAATTGAATGACTCGGCCGAACGTCGATTGAACGATCGTCCCTCAACATTCAACTAGTTAGCGATTTGTAGCATAGCGTTTTGAAGATAGCGGACATGAAATCAGTCAGGTTATTTAACGTATTTCATTTTCTTCCTACTGCGGCGCTACTAGTCACTAAAACAAATATGACGTCAAACAGCTCGCACAGCTGATCGCACAGCTGAGCTGCGTTGATATTTTATCGATTACATTAATTACATTAAAGTGCTTTAATTGTAATATATACTAATATTATAGAGAGGTAAACTTTGTTTGTATAATTCTAATGAATGGCTCAAAAACTACTGAAACGATTTTAAAAATTCTTTCACCATTCGAAAGCTACATTATCCACGAGTAACATAGGCTAAATTTTATTTTGGAAAAAAATAGGTTTTTGTAAGATATTTGAGTTTTTCGGACGCAATGTGTAAAAAATCAACCAGAAAAGTTACTTATTTTGCGTACGCTGCCTAAACTATAAAAGATAGAATCATAAAATGTTCAAATTAGTTGTAGATCTTATAAATATCTACAAAAAATTGGACACTATACCCATCTATGTCGAGTGAGGCACAACAACCATTTTTTTATTTAAAAATTCTTGAATTTTTTTGGACTACATTTAAACGCGTTTATTTTACTCATGCTATTAATCCATATCAAAATAAATTATTTCACCACTAAGTGCAGTTTATGTTGATAATATTTGGTCTTTGAATGACTAAAATTGGACGTTGGTTTTGAAGTTATGGCGAAATTAAAATATTACTATCTACTGCACGGCCCGTTGCGAAGTGGGCATCATCAAGGCGGGGGTGCGCGTGCGAGAGGGAAGTTTAGTAAGTAATAAAATAATATGAAAGCGTGGATTTACCTATAACTACCCCGTTAACGGCTACTTGAAAAAAATATAGCATCCCATTTAACGACTTCGCTATATGACGTTTAGTCAAGACGTTAAACGTTACAACTTACAGTCAACGTCTTGACGAGTTGTCCTTTAGGCATTCAATTGAACGGAGTCATTCAATGAATCGCAGATTAAACCAGATGACTGCGACAGACATAACTTGGAGCCCCCCCCCCCCCCCCCCCCCCCCCACTAGGTAATGAATAAACCACCAATATTGTAATGATTATTAAATTACATTTATTTTTTTAAGTAACATTTCTTAGGTTTTTACTCAACAATATTCAGTTTTTACTTTCGGCTAAAAAAAGAAAAAGAGAATCAAAATTCACATCAGGTTCAGGTTGTACAAATTATTCATACACAGTTACACCGATCTATGGAAAAAGATTTGATAAACTGTACATGTTCACAAACATGTAAACAGCAAAATGATAATTTAAAAAATTATAGATAATTTAAAAAATTGTATCAATTGTAGAATAGAAAGATATTTGTCACTGACCTTATCAGTTTCTTTGCACTCGTGGTCTTACGAGATGCGGTTCAAACTGCGCCCCTTGCAACTCGAGAAACAGTTCAGCACGCCTCTTCGTGTCTTCGTGCAAACGAAAACCGAATGTTCTGTCGGCACTACAAAGTCCCTAAGGTTACTAAATACTTCTCTAATTCGCCGCTTCATTTCCTCGGCACTGACGCACGCCCGGTTGTAAACCCGCTCCTTTACGTAGCCCCAGAGAAAAAAGTCCAATGGAGTTAAGTCCGGGGATCTTGGTGGCCAGGCTTGGGGACCCAGGGGGCGATACCGGTCCGTCCACGTCGTGTCCCTGGGCACCTCCCCCGTGCCATCGTGAGCTTTTTCACGGTGATACGGGAGGGGTGGCTGAACGCCGGTATGGCGTGTGTTTGTGTGCGTGTTTGTTTTGTGTGTCTGGCAGAGCTCGCTGTGTGACGAACGAGCCCGCGACCCGGGGTGTCGGAGTTAAGTATGATGGAAACACGCAGCAAGAAAAATAATCTCCGGGTGGGTCCCGGCTCCGAAGGGGCCGGAGAATCCCATACGTCGCCTTCGGGCGGCGGGCGGTCCGTGTAT
Source organism: Lysandra bellargus (assembly GCA_905333045.1). Classification (NCBI taxonomy): domain Eukaryota; kingdom Metazoa; phylum Arthropoda; class Insecta; order Lepidoptera; family Lycaenidae; genus Lysandra; species Lysandra bellargus. The sequence continues at coordinate 7,310,776 of HG995350.1, read as the reverse complement.
ACGGAGGGGCCACTTACTGCGAGGAGGAAGGGGGAGATAAAGGAGGAGGAGAGGAAGGTTAGCGCTAAGAAGCGCGCGGATCCCGAGCTGGTGCTCCTAACCGCACTGGAGCGGGATCCGCCTACCGATGAAGACAGAGACAGCGAGGTCTGCTACTCGGCGTCCGGCAGCAATCTGTCGCTGGACTCCGTGGGGTTGCCCGCACCATCCGGACGTACGACTCCTTTAAAAAGGAGACTCCTGGACGAGACTGACGAGGCGCCGTCGACTAGCAAGGCGACGGTGCCGGAACTTAAGAGAAGACGTGGCCGCCCCCCAACGACCGGCCAGTACGAAGAAGAAATTGACGAACAAGCGAGCAACGCGAAGCTTGCGCGTACGTGGCTCAGCGCCGCCTTCAAGGAGTCCGACCTCTCCACCTCTTCTCCTTCGGGAAAAGAGGCCAAGAAGGAATGGACGGGCGCTGACATTACCAGGACGGTGGCGGCGTCATTGAAGACCATCTCAATGATCGCCAACAAGTCCACGAACCTTAAGGGAACATACCAGAAGTACCTTAAGGAATCGGTGGCGACCGTAGAGATGGTCTTCAACAAATTGGCGGACATCAGCACATCTGAGCAAGTGAAGGTGCTGGAGGCCCAAAACACGCACCTCGAAGAGCAAGTGGCGGCGCTACGCCACGAGCTGGACGAGGTGCGCAAAAAGGCCTCGCAACCTACCGGAGACGACATGCGTGAGCTGTTGGCCGAGGTCTCCCGTGCGAACGCGGAGACCTTCGGCAATATGCTGAACGCCAGGCTCGCCGGGCTGGAGGACCGCCTCCTGCCGGAGCCGAGACGCAGGCCACCGCTGGCGTCGGACGGAATTCGGGATGAGGACTTCCCAACCGCCCCCGCGAGCGTCGTTGCGCCCATAGAGGAAGAGGTGCCGGGACCCCCTCGGCCGAAAAAGGCGAAAGGGAAACCGGCCAAACCGGAGAAGACGCGACCGCCCGTCGCTGCAGCGGCCCCTACAGAGGCTCCTGCTGCACCCACGGCGCCCAGGCCTCCAAAGGCCAAAAGGAAGTGAAAGAAGAAGCGACCTACAATGGCAGCTCAGGAGGCGGCACAAGGAGGAGCGACCATCGGCTCCCCTGGTACAGAGACCCCTTGGACCACGGTGGGTCCGAAGGGTAAGAAGAAGAAGGGGGCGGCTAAATCATCTACAGCCGCCCCGAAGAAGAAGAAGAAGCCGAGGCTTCGCGTCCCCGCCACTGCAGCCGTCGCTCTCACCATAGAAGAGTCGGCCGTGAAGGCGGGTATGACGTACGCCAAGGCAATTGAAACGGCTCGGCGGGCGATGAGCATTGCGGAGTTTGATATTCCGGAAGTCCGTTTCCGCCGGGCCCAAACTGGAGGGCGCCTCCTCACTATAACTGGTGAGGGTGCGGAGAAGAAGGCGGACGCCTTTGCCGCGAGGCTGAAGACCGTCCTGCCTGAAGAGGTAAGGATCGGACGACCGGCTGCTTGCGCTGAGATGCGCATCGCCGGCCTTGACGACTCAGTGACGGCCGCCGAAGTAAAGAAAGCGGTCGCACTTGAAGGAGAGTGCCTGGCCGGCGATGTCCGGGTGGGGCCTATGAGAGAGGGGCCACGGGGGGACGGGTCGTGTTGGATCCGCCTCCCAGTCGCGGCCGCCAAGAAGCTTTCGAGCTCTGGGCGGTTGCGTGTTGGCTGGGTGTTGGCGAGAGTGACGTTGTTGGCCGCGAGGCCGACGCGCTGCTTTCGCTGCCAGGACACCGGCCACGTGGCTGCCAAGTGCCAGTGCCCGGTAGACCGTAGCCGGACTTGTTTCCGGTGCGGGAAACCGGGGCACAAGGCGGCGGAGTGCGAGGCTGCAGCACTAAACTGCGCCCTGTGCGAGGCCGCTGGCAGAGCCGAAAGGGGGCACGTGCTGGGCGGCAGAGGTTGTCCGTCTGCCGCGAAAAAGCCGGCCCCCAGAGAGGAGAAGGCCCCGTCCAAAAAGGCTCGGCAAAAGCCGAAGCCTAAGGGTGCGCGGGCTCCGCCCGTCTCTGCCGCGATGGAGTCGGAGGCCTAGACCCGCGGGCGGCGATCGGGGGATCCCCGCCCGCATAAAGGGTCCCGAGTAGACAGCCCCCCTATAGCCCGGGGGGCTCTCGGTGAGGTCAGCGGCCGAAGTCGCTGGAAGAAGAGGCCGGTTGCGGCTGGCTGCGCGCGGGAAGGGGCGGAGTTGAATTGCTCTGCAGTACCCGTCCCTCCCGCACAAGGCGCATAGGGGAGGGCTGGGGGGGAATTAGTGGGTAAACCTCTTGTAGGGAGTCCCACATACCCCCGCCCCTTCCCCCGGGGGTGGGGGATACTTAAAGTATTTCCCCTCCTTAAAAAAAAAAAAAAAAGGCTTGGGGACCCAAACGTCCAATCCAACGATCTCCAAAATTTTCTCTCAGCTATTGACGGACAGGCCGCGTGACGTGTGGAGGTGCGCCATCGTGCTGGAACCACATTCGTCGTACACATGACGCACCCGTCATCCGTGCAGGCAAAAATACTGGCCCCAATATCACATTTTTGTAGATGCCACCCCACACGTTAACTGACCAACGTGTTTGGTGGCTAGTTTCTTGGCATGCCCGAGGGTTTTCAACATACCAAATGTGGGCATTCCTCCTGTTCCACATTCTGTTCCTCGTAAACGTGGACGGTGGACTAATCCGTCTAAAGGACATTTAGGATAAATCCGGGGGACGCTTCTTCCCGTTGGAGCAACCATCTGCAATAATCCGTGCGTCCGACACGGTCCACCAGAAGTAGCGCTTGCACTCGGTGGACTTTGTAGGGACGCATTCTGTTCCGCCTTAAAATTTTGTGTATGGTTGCATGCGATGCAACTCGCCGACCGTGACGACGCCTCAATCTTTTGGCTGCACTATGAGTTCCTAATCGTGGGTCACGGTATAAAACATCTAAAACTTGCTCCTCGACACGCACGTCCAGCTGCCGCCCACCGCCAGAAGCAGAAGGCGCAATAGCCCTATTTTCTAACACACTCTGGTATGCCTGTGTGATAATACGAGAATCGGAAGGATGTCGGGCATGAGGAAATTGCCTTCGGTAAATCCTCAAAGCCTCTGCGGTATTTCCTGATGCTTCTCCCAAGCACATAAGCATCATGCCGTATTCGCGCGCGGTATAGGTACACATACGGCGAAGGCATTTTAAAATTAAAAAACCGGCCAAGTGCGAGTTGGACTCGCCCATGAAGGGTTCCGCAGCAGCAATAAGGTTTATTTCTATAAAATTAAAAGGTTTTTGATTTAATGAAAGTTAAATTAAGGTTTACCACTTATGACGTATAAAAAAACTACTTGTTAGATCTCGTTCAAACCAATTTTCGTTGGCAGTTTTTATAATAATGTACATTCATATATTTTTTTTAGAATTATCATGCCCCTACTTTAGAAGTTAGAGGGGGGGACACACACACACACACACACACACACATTTTACCATTGTGGAAGAGTCTCTCTCGCAAACTATTCAGATTAGAAAAAAATGATATTAGAAACCTCAATATGATTTTTGAAGACCTATCCATAGATACCCTATTCGTATAGGTTAGACGAAAAAATTTTTTTTTGTTTCAGTTGTACCTATGGGGACCCCTAAAATTTTTAATATTTTTTCCATTTTTGTATCAATCTTAATGCGGTTCACAGACTACATCTACTCACCAAGTTTCAATAATATAGCTCTTATAGTTTCGGAGAAAAGTGGCTGTGACATACAGACGGACGGACGGACGGACAGACATGACGAATCTATAAGGGTTCCGTTTTTTGCCATTTTGGCTACGGAACCCTAAAAAGACACAAAACACAAAAAAACGGAGATGGTTACGATACGATACGAGATAACAAAATAACGGAGATGGTTAATTTTCTCCTTTTTATGGTCCCTTACTGAAAGGGTAAAAACGGGACCCGATCACAAAGATAAAATATCAGCCTGTCCGTTCCAGCCGAGAGTGCAGGTACCATATAGTGGACTGTAGGGTACAATAATTTCACTTTCAATTTATAACTTTGTTCCCTACTTTGTTTTGTTGTTCCCTACAGGCAAATTAAAACTCAACACTAACGACGTAATTTCGATTTTGAGGAGAGGCGGGGGGGTTTGGGGGGCGAAGCCCCCCCAAGTTTCAGGCGAGAGTGCAGGTACCACGTCGAGTTCCAGCCGAGAGTGCAGGTACCACATAGTGGAGTGTAGAGTACAATAATTTCACTTTCAATTTATAATTTTGTTCATAAAACAGGCGAATGAAAACTCAACACTTACGACGTGATTTCGATTTTCAGGAGGGAGGGTTCGGGGGGTGAAGCCCCCTCAAGTTCCAGGCGAGAGTGCAGGTACCACATGGTAATCAAATGATACTCAAAAAGTATATGTTTAGTTTAGAGTACAATAATGTCACTTTCAATTTATAACTTTGTTCCTAAAACAGGCAAATTAAAACTCAACACTAATAACGCGACCACATGTTCGGGAGGGGGGGGGGGTGCAGCCCCCCCAAGATCCAGCCGAGGGTGAAGGTATATATAATTAATTGTTGTTTCATATTGTATTGAAGTGATATCATGAATTCATGCAATAATTAGGTGATTGCAAGCAAACCCGTGGGAAATAGCTAATAAAATTTATATATTTGAAATGTGCTAACAAATTTCTTTCATTTGATACCCCACACAACATAGTCAGGAAAAAAAAAATTTTTTGTTCTATACTTTAAGTGACCTAGATGGCGCTTTAGCCAATTTTACGTAAAGTCATGTAGCCTATAACCAGCGAACAATCAAGACGCTTCCAATAACACCTCATTTGTCTAAATAGGACAAATTGTTTTAAAGTTACGAGGGAACAGACAAACATCCATACCCACATACATACATACATACATACATACAGGCCAAAATCATAACCCTCCTTTTTGCTTTAGTCGGGTAAACAGTGCGCAACACTGAATGTTTACCAAGCGTATGAAAACTTTGATCAACAGTCATTAAGTTGTGAAGGGAACTTGACACCAACGCCGAACAGTGGCGAACACAAACAAGAACAGACAAACACATACAAACACCCAACTACATGTGGGTGTTTGGTGTTTGTCAAGCATATGGACGGGGCTTAAAGCCCCGTTATTATGTATTTGCCTGTTCGTGTTTGCCACATGAAGTCTCCATTCGCTTGGAGTACGCTTTGTGTGCGCTACACATATCAAACAAGACTGACAAAGTCCCAACATTGCCATCAAACAGGCTTGGCAAATGTTAATGTGGCTTTCCAATCCTTGCTGCAAGCGACCCGCGACTGCCAAAATTCAAATAAAATACCCGACACCAGAGCCAAACAGTGCCGAACATAAACAGAAAAATTGTAGTTTGCTGTTTGCCATTGGTTGCCAAGCATAATATGGCCCGTCCATATGCTTGGCAAACAAAATCTTGCATAAAAACGTCATCGAAACCGAACAGTAGCAAACATAAACAGGCACACAAAGACGCACCTTCATGTTGGTGTTTGCTATTGTTTTCTAAGCGTGTATAAATGCTTAAATCTAATCTTTCGCATACCGACAATATTATGGCCGAATATGTCTATTCGCTTTGTTTAGTGCGGGTTGGCTGTTTACTAATCACTCGCACCAATCAGTTGCTGTCCACACGTGTTTTGTGCTAATCACTTAACTCTAATGGAGGCACTTCACATAGCTATTTCATTTGCTATTGGCTATTTGTTGCATTTGGCAAAATTATTGACGTATAGGTACACAAACAAGCAAATAAAGGCAAATACGACCTTCCACACATGGACGTCAAATACCAAACTTTTACTTGATTTTGTTTACTTGCCTATTTGACTGTTTTGATGTGCGTCAAAAACCGACAAAGGTCCGACGTGTATTTGGTATTGGTCATGTTTGTCAAATAGGCAAATAAGGCCAATACTTTGTCAAACATACATACAGTCTACACATGGTGATTGTTTGGCGAATACATCAAATACGCAAATACAAATAGCCATGTGAAGTGCCTCCATAATACTTAACACTCGCACCTGCACTATCAAAGTGGAAACGAGCCTTAATGTCGGCAAATTTTGTCGGTTATTGTCGATGGCGGCGCGCGAGCGGTGAGATCAAAAGGGCCCCCGAGACGATCAAACGGTTTGACTCAAACACGTAAATTTTGGTTTGACTCAAACCACTTTGATCGTTTACAAAGCTAGTTTGAACGGTTTGTCAAACATTTACGTGTTTAAAGCTCGTTTGATGAAATTTCATATTTTTGTTGTGTTTGACGCGCCGTTTGATCGTGTTCCGATGCGTTTGAACAAACTTTATACCATTCTTTGGAGTAGGTACTTACATTATTTTTAACCGACTAAAAAAGAGGAGGTTATCAATTCGATGCGTATGTATATAATATTTCCAGAACTGCCCAGTTTTCGTATATAATGTTAGTCTATATCAGCATCTGAACAAATATGCAAAATTTCAAAAGTGTATGTATGTTTTAATGTTTGTGTTCACATATCTCCGGAACTACAAGTCCGATTTAAATATTTTTTTGTTGTACTATAATAGGTATTGTTTAACTTGGGAGACTTCTGCAAGTTTCATCAAAATAGGTTTAGTCGTTTTTGAGATAGGGAATTCAATTCTCAATTTCGTAAAATTTTTAAGTCGGTTTTATCTTTTAAAAAATAATATTTATTCGTCACAAGACGTGTACTCCACAGCGAGTATTGAACCAAACTGCGCAGTTTCGTTTGACAAACCGTTCAAACCGACATCAAACGGTTGCATCAAACACGTAAGGTTTGAGCCAAACCGTTTGATCGTCTCGGGGGCCCTAAAAGAGACAAGCCCGGCGCGGCGCGTGCGGCGGCGCCTTCGGGGTTGCCGCCAGGCGGTCTCGCCGTCGCGTCGGTATCTTTGAATTTACCGAAAGTCTACATGTTTTAAATACGATTTTTGCATAATTAATTATTAGACTTTAGTTCTAATTTGCATCTTGAGGTTGAAGGTTGTCGGTTGAGTTAAGTTTAATTATTAAGCGTATTACGGTCTTTTTAATACGTATTGTGTTAAAACTAAATGTGTAAAATGTAAATTAATCAATTATTATTTCTTATTAGTTTGCGTTAAAAAACTAAGACGTGTCGTGTTACGTGTAAGATATCGTGTAAAAAGAGATGTGTTGTTATTGGTGGTGTTATTGATTGGTGATAATATGGACTATTTTCAAAATAAATGAAATGACGCATTTAACATTTTCAAAATAAATGAAACGCAAGAATGACCTGCGGGGCTAAAATGGTCGCTTCGTTGAATCATGAGATGAATCATAATACGATTCATTTCTCTAATATCGCAAAATGCAACTCTGCTTGCAATTCATTTTTATATTTTTGTACTGATTTGACATATTTTGTCAGTTTGACAGTTTTGACAATTCATTTGTTGAATTGATTGAGAGGAATTGCTAAATATTACCATTTTAGGCCCGCAGACCAGGGAGGCCTAAGGCAGAAGCATTGCTCTGGGTACCTATAATATCTAAAAAAAATCGGCCAAGTGCGTTTCAGGCCAAGCGCAATATAGAGTTCCGTAGTAGGTACCGCTAGTTTTTTTTAAATGTTTGTATGGTCAATGAATATATATTTATAACGTGTTTTACATTACTAACAACATCACCTTTCTCTTTCGGGTTCGAGTCCCGCCGACGGAACAAAAAAGTTTATAAACTTCCTGGGTCATGGATGTGTATTAAATATGTGTATCATATAATAAAAATCTTAAATATATGTATAGTATAAAAGTATTAAATATATTTCCGTTGTCTGGTACCTGTAGGCTGTAACACAAGTCCTTCAAGTACTTACCACGGGGCCAGACTGACGTGGTGTGAAGCGTCCATAGACCATAGATATTATTATTATTATTATTTCTTCTACTTTCAAAGGAATTTGAACGAAAAGTTCCTTTATACGTTTTCGCCGAAAACATTTTTTTAGTTGATCGCACTGACATAGTATGTACTACGTACTAGACTCGACAACGCAACGCAATGCTTGGTCACATTCAACGTAATCTATATATAGCAGCAGTGCACTTAGTCGCCCGCGAGCTCTTCTGCGCGCCAGACGTACAACAATCAAAAACGAAACCAAAAAAACCGGCCAAGTGCGAGTTGGACTCGCCCATGAAGGGTTCCGCAGCAGCAATAAGAATTATTTCTATGAAATTATAAGGTTTTTGATTTATTTTAATATTTCATTTTTGATATAGGTAATGATAAGTTAAATTAAGGTTTATCATTTATGACGTATAAAAAAAATTACTGGCTAGATCTCGTTCAAACTAATTTTCGTTGGTAGTTTTTATAGTAATGTACTTCATATAATTTTTTTGAATTATCATGCCCCTATTTTAGAAGTTAGAGGGGGGGGGACACATTTTGCCACTTTGGAAGAGTCTCTCTCGCAAACTATTCAGGTTAGAAAAAAATGATATTAGAAACCTCAATATGATTTTTGAAGACCTATCCATAGATACCCCACACGCATAGGCCCGATGAAAATTTTTTTTTTTGTTTCATTTGTGACCATGGGGACCCCTAAAATTTTTAATAATTTTTCTATTTTTGTATCAAAATCTTAATGCGGTTCACAGACTACATCTACTTATCAAATTTCAATAGTATAGCTCTTATAGTTTCGGAGAAAAGTGGCTGTGACATACGGACGGACAGACAGACAGACAGACAGACAGACATGACGAATCTATAAGGGTTCCGTTTTTTGCCATTTTGGCTACGGAACCCTAAAAAGTCGCAAAAATGCCTAGTTGTGGGTTAATATACTGCAAAAATTATTCCATTAAGGGGTCGGGCTACCCTCGAAATTCTCATACATACGTAATACCAAAATCATTTTGTCATACGAAAATATTTTACATGTTTGAGTTATTTTTCAGCTTAAAATAGTAATTACCTAGGTTCCTGAACAAAAATTGACTTCAAAATATTTAAACACTAAAAAAATTTTTTTTGTGTATAAATTTTTTTTACTAAATTTACTACTAAATATTTAGACACTAAAAATAGAGTAAAACATTAAAAAATATATAAATAAATAGTAAATTTACTACAAAATATTTAAATACTAAAAAATATTTTTTAGAGTTGAAATATTTTTTAGTAAATTTACTATTTATTTATATATTTTTTAGTGTTTTACTCTATTTTTTAGTGTTTAAATATTTAGTAGTAAATTTAGTAAAAGAAATTAATACACAAAAAAAAATTTTTTAGTGTCTAAATATTTTGAAGTCAATTTTTGTTCAGGAACCTAGGTAAGTAATTACTATTTTAAGCTGTAAAATAACTCAAACATGTAAAATATTTTCGTATGACAAAATGATTTTGGTATTACGTATGTATGATAATTTCGAGGGTAACCCGGCCCCTTAACACTTCCAAATGCAACGGAATAACATTTCATCGGTATTAGCATTCTTATTTAATTATTTTCAATTAAAATACGAACATTCAATTACTAGGCGAAGACGCGCGCCATTTGCATTGTTATAGAGTAATGGATTCAGAGTGGAATGTAGGCAGAATACAGATCTATGATAAGACGACGATGAATGAAGTACTTACTCACGTAGACGAGTTTGTATTTTGGTAATATTTAGAATTTTACGTACATTATACATGCGTACATTATAATAATTTTATTATGGTACATATTTGAAAATATTTAAGTAATTTAAATAAGGTTATTAGCTATAGTGGACTATGGATCCATACTTAATTAATTTTTTTTTTATAAAAAAGTGAATTTTTATTTTTATTTTATCCAATTACTCAAATAGATTCTGCATTCATTCGAGTGTAGGCACAAAACTGTACCACTTCTGCGGTACTGATCTATAGCAATCACCGCCCCGCCTCCCACCCCGCTCATGCCTCAAGTGCGACATGTTTTTTGTTTGCAATAGCTACTCTAGTACGTAGTACTTACTACCTCAGTGGTTGATCGACTATTATTACTCAGTAACTTATGAAGTCTTATTACCCATGATTTTTTTTTTCTACTCCCGTGAATTTTTTCACATTTCCAGAAACAACCGTTTAGCTGGTAGAAGGGGAGGGGGGGGGGACACTGGACTCTAACGATTATTTCCACTTTAATCCTTCGATCGCGGATTCTTGGAAATCTATTCTTATTCTATTGTTGTCGCGGTCATCGGTGCCGCGGTGTCCTTAAGGGGCTTGATGGATTAAAACTTAATATTTTACAAACGGATCCCTAAATCGGAAAATGATCTATAAATACTCGTAATATTTTTAAGAAACCTATCCAACGACACCCCACACGATTGGGTGGACGCGAAAAAAGAATCATCCCCTAGTCTTTCGTTCCCAAGCGGTCGCATGCGACCGCGAGAACAAGTCGATTTCCAAGAATCCGCGATCGTGGTATTAAGATTTCATGTACCATTTTGTCGGCATCACTAATATAATTGTGCATTCATGCCATATTTCAGCTTTGCAGGTCCTATAGTCTCCGAGCAAAACCGCGGACAGACAGACAGACGGACAGACGGACGGACGGACAGACCGAAACTATAAAGTGTACAGTATCCAGGTCGTTTACGACCTTGTTATTAAGCGCGCTACAGTTGATAACTAATGACTCGCGCCTTTACATTACGATTTACGTATCGGAATAAAAAAAATAAAAGTAAAAATTTTTTTTTAAATATTTTTTGTAAATGGTTTATCCTTTTGTCTAAAGGTTATTTATTACAAAAAATATATTAAAAAAAAAATTAAAAAAATTAAAATAAAAAAAATACATTTTTGTAATCAGAAAATGTAGTATAATAATACCCCAAAGTTATCGGAAGTGGTCTTTTTACACCCTAAAGTTTAAACTATACACAATCAAGCTTAATCTTTATATTTTAAACCTGTGAGCTGCCTCCCCAGTCCCCATATAGACGAACGCACTGCCAACGCGTTGGCGGTGCGCTTGCAACGGCGCTTGTTGAGTAATGAGTAATCCACACATTGGAAGGTCATTCAGTAATCAGTATGCTTTGGATTGCGCCAATGTGCGGACGGATTCAAAATAGATGTTGAGTCGCTAGCAGCTGCAGCTGTATATTTATTCACAGCTTATAATTACTTTATAAATGTGGACAACAAAAAAAAAAAATATATATATATATATATATATATATATATATATATATATATATATATATATATATATATATATATATATATCAGTGGCGAAGCCTCCATAGAACACGATTCATATACATTTTTTATTATTAATAATTATAGCTTACACCGCTTCCTACAATTTCATAAAAATAATTCGCCATGTATTTAAAATCACGCAAACGCACACATACCCGTTTTTACGATCGCACTCAGAACGCGTACGTAACTCGCTCAAAACATCGGGAATGCAAACATTTGAAATGTATGAAATTCACGCACACATACACATTACTACTACATGCAAACGACTCGTCGATATTTTCGAACAGCAAGCCGATTCCACATAGCCTACCTAGTCTTTATTTGTCATGTGTTAAGGTTTAGTTTCGCATGTTTCGCTTTAAAAGATTTCGTCCAATCACAGCAGAGCTAATTTCATCGGCCGACCGGCGCGTGATGTCATTTCAATTCACTTACGCGCTCATTTGCACTCATTTTGTACTGTTATTATTGTAATATGCAAAATTTTGTTTATTAAGTTAGTGGGCTAGCTTGATTGTAATATTATATAGTTTAAAAGAATCGAAAGTAGTGAAATTTTACTTGCCAAGTGTTGTGTTGTGTTTTTGTTTGTTACATCGTAAAGGTTGGTTTGTTTTACTTACTTTGTAATTTGTCGTGACACGGTTAGGTGAGAAATGATAGCATTAGTACAAATTGACTGTTATCTTACGAATTACCTGTTAAATGACTTAAATTCGTTCTCAAAACAATCGTTCGAAAATAAAAAACATATCATTAAACAAGGACGGGCGCGTCCCGATATGAAAATTGATTATAGGCGTAAGGATGGGTTTTTCAAACATTTTCACAGTTCAGTGTATGATAAATATAATTGGATAGCGGGCAGTTGCAAATTAAATAAGTTATTTTGTTTTCCATGTTTGCTGTTTTCCGATACAAATAGTGCTTGGAATAAAACGGGTTTCTCAGACATCAATAATTTGACCAATTCGGCTAGGAAACATACTCAAACCGAAAAACATTTACGCAGTTGTATATTATTACACAATTTTGGAAATAGTAGAATAGAAACATTTCTCGGAAATAATTATGAATCCCATAATCGAAAAGTGGAACGTAATCGAAACTTAATGAAACGTTTAATAGACACTGTTGTTCTTCTTGGAAAACAGGAGTTATCTTTCCGCGGGCATAGTGAAAACGTTAATTCAGACAATCGTGGCAATTATATAGAAACATTATTTTATTTAAGTAAGTACGATAGCGTTTTAGACTCCCATCTTGAACAATGCTCATCTACTTCACACTCCGTGTTTACCGGTCTATCGAGAGACATTCAAAATGATCTTATACAATGCACCGCGGCGGTAATTTTAGACGAGATTAGACGTGAGATTAGCCATGCCAAATTCGTTTCAGTTATGATTGACGAAACCCCAGATGTCAGTCATAGAGAACAGTTGTCTGTTCTATTTCGTTATTTGTCCGAAAATGGTCTGGAAGAAAGATTTGTAGGTTTTTACGACGTTAGCGAATGCCGGACTGCGACTGTATTAGCGACTCAGTTGCTCGATATTCTTGAACAATATCGATGCAAAGACAAACTGATCGGTCAGACATATGACGGTGCCGCCGTTATGTCAGGTGAACGTGGAGGCGTTCAAGCACTAGTACGGGGTCAATGCCCTCTCGCGCGTTTCGTACCGTGCTATGCTCATATTCTTAATTTGGTTTTAAGTAAATCTTTAGAAAATATTTCAGAATTAAAATCATTTTTCGGCCATATCAATGGAATTGTCAGGTTTTTCAACAAATCGTCGAAACGGTCAAATCTTTTAAAACAGTTTTCCGATCGTCGTATGCCTGGAGTAGCCGAAACACGGTGGCATTATCATTCGCGCATTATTAATGATATATTTAATTGCAGGTTAGATATGATTGAAACCTTTAATCATATAGTAGATAATCCCCAATCGTGGGATGTTGATTCTATATCCATGTCGGAGTCGTTTGTAACTAAATTAGAAGATATGCAGTTTTGTTTCCTTTTGCATATTTTTTCAGAGATTTTTACCAGAACTGACATTTTGTTTGCTTTGCTTCAAAGCAAACAAGTCGACATCGAAATCTCAATCAGAGAAATTGGTGCATTTCAATCTTGGTTATCAGAAGAGTTTTTAAAACAATTTGATTTTATTTTCAATAGTATTCAGGAATATTGTGAACCACCACGACGGCGCCGGCGGATGGATACAGAAATTGACTTGAAAACACAATACAAGCGTTTATTCGTTGAAATAATAGATAACATCAAAAGCCAAATAAACTCCCGTTATTCATCGTTTCAAAACTTAACTTTTCTTGATTTAGTCAATAAGTCTAAATACGCGAGTTACCGTAGTAGTTTTCCCGAGGAAAGTGTGTCTGCATTAATATCCGAATTCCCGAATATATTTGATTTTCACGCATTAAAAAACGAATTAAAAGTTTTATACAGAAGTGTACAGAAGTGTTGAAGTACTTCAACATTTAATAATTTAGATATCTATGAACTTTATTTACATCTTTTTAAATCCGCGTTGAGTGAAGCTTTTCCTCAGCTTTTAATGTTATCTCAAATTGTTTTGACTCTTCCTGTATCGGTGGCTTCCGCTGAAAGGTCGTTTTCGGCGTTGAAGCGAATTCATACCTATACACGAAACAGCCAAAGCGAGGCTAGATTGTCAAATCTCGGTGTAATTTGAAAAACATGTACTTATTATTAAAATTGCATCAAAAAAGCGACTTTTATGATAATGTTTTGGCACATTTCGTAAAGAAAAACCGTAGAATTATGTTAGAATATAAATAATAATTCTTAGGTAATTTTTCAGGTTGTAGAATAGGAATATTAAATAACGACGACAGACGACAAATAACAAAATTAAACATTTAGGTACGTATTTCTGCTGATATTTCTTTGCTACTAGCTTTTGCCCGCGATTTCGTCTGCGTGAACTTCAGACAGGTAGCCTATGTTCCTTTCCATGTTTGACATGGGATGCATGCAAAATTTCATCTAAATCCAGTTTTTGCATGATTGAGTAACAAACATCTACACTGGCAAGTCAGGATTCATTATTTTTGGTGTGTGAGTGTGAGTGACGTGTGCTTAAAACGGCTTTTTTTAAAGCCACTTTTATCATACTCGACATGCACTGTTCATATAAAACCAGTGATGTCATGTATGGTGAAGGTGGTGAATACTAACAACACTAACACTGCATGCAACGCACACAATGCAAGCAAAGCAATAGTAGTTATGGAAAAGGTAAACTAACACACTTAATACAGGTATGTAATTTATTGCACGTTTTTTTTACAAGAATTGAAATTTTGCTTATTCACGAGTTAGCCGTTTTTTGGTCCGGCTTTACCTTTATTTTTTTTCACCCCACGCCACTGATATACATATATATATATATATATATATATATATATATATATATATATATATATATATATATATATAATTATATAATTATTATTACCTTATAATTAGAGATGTGCCGACTAGTCGCCGACTATCCGGCCACTTTTGTAGTCGGCGACTAGTCGGCGAATAGTCGGCAAAAAACGCCGACTAATCTTTATACTTTTTTGCTATTATTGAAATTACATGAATTATAGAAAAACCTTGATTATTATTTTGATAATGTGTTCATATCACACTCACTCAGTGTTACACATTTTAAAATTAAATGAAGTGTTTCTAAAATTACTTGCTAGTAAATAAATTATTTTTGTTTAATTTATATAATTTTAACAACAAATTAAGTATGTATTATTAAATCGAGATTTCATGTACTATCGAGGAAATTGATTCCTATGTAGTTGACGGACCTACGTCGTTTGGTCGGCTTATGTCAATTCAATGTTAGTTGTGGTCTGTCTGATAGGTTTGACTTAACGCGACCAAATTACTTGGGTCCGCCATCTGCCTATTAATCAACTTCTCTGATAGTACATGAAATATATAATGAAAACCAACTGTATCATAGAAACTAAATAAAGTAACGTACGTGAAGTAAACATACTTATAACACGATTCGACACGTTTGTAGGCGGCGTGTGTGACTTACCCGCGAAACAGCAGTAAAAAGCGTTACGGAAACTTCCGAAACCATGATCGGCTTGGCCGACTAGTCGACCGATTAGTCGGCTTCTTTGCGGCCGACTAATCGGCTAGTCGGCTAGTCGGCCAAAGTCATGATCGGCACATCTCTACTTATAATAGTTATAATTATCATGGTTCATATATATTTATTATTTATTAAATATTTAATTGTGACGTTATCTGGGAAAAGGGACCTTATGGAGGGTTTTAGTTTCCGAGATAATCGCATTTAAAGTAAAGTGTCGAAAAAAATCATTTTTTCTTTTTTTGCTACATGTTAATAAACAGACTCTAAATTTTGATATGACAAAGACACAGGTTTTAAAAACATTTTTTTTTGGGGGAAAAATTGAACTTAAAGTTTAGTAAAAAAGGGACCTTATTGTCGGTGCTGCAGTCGAGAGTCGATTGCGGCTTTCTTTCGGCACGGTATCTACTGTTATACTACTAGTAATTTGCACCAAGCTGAAAATCGGTAACATTGATTAGAATATCTGGGGGCACGGCAGTGCCCTCGCCAAGTAGAGCGCGAAGCAAACACTGCAGTACCATCATTTACAGGAACCATTTCACCACATTTTAGGGCCCTATTTGAGAACCTCTAGAGGTCATTAAGTTCCGAATTTAAGCTAAAGCAAAGTTTCTCATTTATGACACTCACTCACTCAAGATCATCAAAATAGAACTAGTACTTCCACAGAAATAAGAAGTACTTCCCATAGACTCAGAGAGCTGAAATTTAGCACAGTTTAGGGTTTAATGGCCATATATAGGGAAAACCATAAAAATTTGCCACGTGCGAGTCGGACTCGAAATTTGGTTTTTTGTATGGGAGCCCCCCTTAAATTTTAATTTCAAATTAATCCTGATCAAAGGTGATCAACCTGCATTGTCCTAACCAAACTTGGAAATAATACGTTTCCAACTCAGGAATCGAACTTACGACCTCCGAGTCAAGAGCCACGCACTAAACCACTAGACCACGGAGGCGTACGTAACACGTGTGATGCTGATGGTGACGTTTATACGAGCGCGCAATCCTACACGAGCGATATGATGAAACCCACTACTTACGGCTCAGCTTAAAAAATCAATATGTTTCTAAAAAAAAGAAGTGAAATCCCACCAAAAATATTCTGTAAAAAAACTAGCCAAGTCTCGAATCTCGATGGAGCTGATTGTTTGTCTCTAATAAGGGTTCCTTGTTGACTACGGAACCCTATTAAAAAGTAATGAAATCTAGACAAAGTCGTACCAAGTCTGAGGTTCCTTTATTTTTATAAAGAAATCTCAGAAATATAATTAAATAATGAAAAATATAATTAAATAAATATTTAAATAAAATAAAAAATAATGTTACAACTACGAAATTAATAGTATTTTTGTATCTTCTTTTTTTTTATGCAATAAGGGGGCAAACGAGCAAACGGGTCACCTGATGGAAAGCAACTTCCGTCGCTCATGGACACTCGCAGCATCAGAAGAGCTGCAGGTGCGTTGCCGGCCTTTTAGGGGGTAATAGGGGAGGGTAGGGAAGGAAATAGGGAAGGTAGGGAAGGGAAAAGGGTAGGGGATTGGGCCTCCGGTAAACTCACTCACTCGGCGAAACACAGCGCAAGCGCTGTTTCACGCCGGTTTTCTGTGAAGACGTGGTATTTCTCCGGTCGAGCCGGCCCATTCGTGCCGAAGCATGGCTCTCCCACGTCACGTCTTTTAACTTTATTACTAAAAATGTAACGACCGACATAAGGTCTCTTTTAATATTTATGAATACTTCTATGGTAACTATGAGAAATTACATGTTTTTGGTACACGTCTTGTTACTAAAGGATAATTAAAGTTATTTAAAAAATAAGAACTTCAATGTTAATAAAAATGTACATTTATTTTTATGATATTACTAAACTTTTAATCACCGACAATAAGGTCCCTTTTGAAAAGTGTTATGTGTTTGTACCAGCTTTTTACTAAACTTTACCTTGAATTTTAAGACAGAAAAAAGTTACTTTTTAAATAGAAGTTTATATATTTGATCTCATTTGACTATGTTTAACTGTAGTAAATATATATTTTTGTTGATTTTGACTGATTAATAAGATTAGTAGAAGCACAATGTTTATTTGTTCAAATTTTTTTCTATACAATAAACAATGTTGTTTAATATCGAAGACGTCTCTATTTAGTAAAAACTGATTCGTTTTATATTATTCTTTTATAAAAGCCAATAGAAAACATACTATAAGTGAAACATTTAGTAAAAACCATCTTGGGTATTTTCATTACATCATGCACTTTGGCGTGGTAAATAACAGGAATAGAGTTACAAAATTATATAATTGAAGTTAAAATCTAAAAGACCATATAATGTACTTCTCAAAAAACATAATATCTATGTAACTTCCCACAATAACATACTTTTTTTGGGTTTCGAAGTTTGAATGCGATTTTCTCAATATCACCTTTTACGACTTTCGAGTTTCAACATTTTTTAAAAAAATATTTGCCAGGCCTACATGCATGTTATTTACATGGTTCGATAGCTTATTAAATGTAGATTATGGGGATGCTAATAACTCAATACCGACAATAAGGTCCCTTCACGCTGATAACGTCACAATTTATTTTGTTTTTGGTACTTATATTTATTGTTAATAGCGACAACTGATATTATAAGTATTTACACAATCTGTGAAAATTTCAGAAATCTAGCTATAGCGGTTCTTGACATACAGCTTGGAGACAGACAGACAGACAGACAGACAGATAGACAAACAGACAGACAGACAGACGGACGAACAAAAAGGCAGGCAGAAAGGCAAACAGACATTGAAGTCTTAGTGATAGGGTCCCGTTTTTACCCTTTGGGTACGGAACCCTAAAAACATCGTGAGGAAAATAGCATGTCCAAGAACCTTATTTTTTAGCACTTTTGATATGATTTTTTCATTCCACAGGCAGATTTACTGTGATAGTTAACTCAATAAATTTATAAGTTTACTCGATACTTATATTGTTCGCTATTTTGTCAAGTTAGATGGAAGGAAACGTGCACTCTTCAGCGCTGCTCCGGGCGAACTGATCGCGCGGCCTATGTGTGGATGGATCGCAAGCCTTGCGACAAATTTCCTTTGATCATTCCGACACCGCGCGGCAAGCTCGCAAACGCGTTGGCCAACGTCTAAATACCTAACATGTTCTACACATTGGTCGAACGCGTTGGCCAACGCGTCAACCCAATGTGTAGAACGGGCGACTCGCGCGATGGCGGTAGGTATTTAGACGTTGGCCGACGCGTTTTGTCGGCACTAGCGGGCACTACATAAGCGAACGCGTTGGCCGACGCGTTCGCCTATATTATGTAGTGCCGACATATTAAGCCAACATGAGAATACGATTTTAAATTCTCCTGTAAAGTTGTATTGGTATTGTACTTACTTCTTATTTGAGCCAGCTTCCAGAATTATCATAAAGTATTAGTCTGCACTCTGCACTAGTCTATGCTTATTGCTTACCTCAACAAAAAAAAAAGATTCCCCTCCATTCCAACCGTGTGCATTTTTCGTCTGTATTTGCGAGTGTCAAATTTATGATCACTTCCTCGCCAAGCCGCTTATTGTCATGACTGTACTCGATTTAAATGCGTATTTATCTCCTTTAAGATTATCCAACGATTTGGCTTTCGTTTCTCAGCTATAAAGATAAGCTTCGTATTTGTTAATGTATTAGCGCGTTTAGATCCTTGATAAGCATAGAGCAGGGGTTTACTTTATTCAGTAGAGTTCAAACGGCAAAACGAGGCAAAACACTTTATGTACAAGAAAGTGATCGTGAAAAGTGTGTGAAAGATCTAATATGTAGTGCCTTTTCCCGAATTCGGCTAAAACCTCAACTATTTCTGTACTCAATCTTCATCATTTTGAAGTCGGTACCAGATATAGCTGAATATTTATTTCTTTGACAGAAAATTTGAAACTTTTGGAACTGGCACCGACTTCAAAATAATGAAGACTGTACGGAAGTAGTTAAGATTTAGACGAATTCTGAGAGAGGCACTATTAAAGAGTAAGAATTATTTAATACTTATTAGTTCATATTAATACTTATTGTTTTTACCTTGGAAGTCGGTTTTAATTTTTTGTTAAAAATAATAATTTCACTCTTTTTAGTTATGTACAAAATAAGGCTTTGTGTGTAAATAACCAATACGAATGTTATTTAATTCAGTATTAAAATTCATTAATTAAATTCAGTATTCACATTATGTTACTGTGAGCGAAATTGTGGTAAATGCTTGCAGTTATCTAAGCGATGCTGCAATTTCCAAACTTTTATCTTTAAAGGTTCAGGAGTTCTGTTCAGTGCCTTTGGACCAAGAGACACCTTCGTATGAAATTTTTCTTATTCGTAACATATTATGTTTAGCTTACTAGAAATAACATTTTAACCACTATGAGTGTTTTGATAAATTTCAAGGATTTCCCTCGATTGCTCATAGATCCCATCATCAGCTCACCACTTTCGTAATTGTTATACAATATTAAGATTATATCCTATACAAAAACATGAGAATTTTGAAAATCGGTCCACAACTATAGCGAAATCATCATCAAAAACTTCTGCTTCGATGCAAAATACGAAAAGTACCAATAATTGGATCATAGTGTGATGACCCATAGTATAATTATGGTTGTGATGATGATGATCAATCAAATTGATGTGTTGGCTTATGCTTTCAGTTGTTTAAACAACGCCGAAATCCCCAAACCTGTACCTATAAGCATTCAAAAGTTCTGTTCATTATCTTCGGATTCAGGGTATAACCTGGTGCGAAGTCTTACTTTTTGGTAGCATTTACCCCGAATGCTTTAGAAAACATCAAAATCACTATATGTTTTCATACAAATTTCAAGGAGTCCCCTCGATTCCTCAAGGATCCCATCATCAGATCACCTTTTTTGTGAACATGGTACCAAATTCGAGTTAAACCCTATACAACACAAAAAGAAATTTGAAAATCGGACCACAAACGACTGAGTAATCGTTGAACATACATAAAAAAAAAAATACATACAGCCGAACGCACTACCTCCTCCTTTTTGGAAGTCGGTCAAAGATTGCATTGCTTTCATAATTTGTGCTCTCTGGTACTTCTTCACGCTAAAACAACTGAAACAATTTTGATGAAATCTGGTATGTATAATGTAGACTTTGGGTCTAGGGAAATGACGTAGGATAGTATTCATCCCGAAAAAATGTACCGTACTTTATCCTGCGATAATCTTTAACTTGAACGCCACAATTTTTGGGGTCAATGATCATCCAATAATTTATTTTATTTTAATCTTAATACATGATAATCATAATATAATATAATATTTTAATTTTATAGAATGGTAACATTTTTATTTCAGCTATTTTAGGTTATATTTTACAAAAATTAATACTCTATTCTCTAACAATATAAGGTGCCTATAAAATATTATAATAATTACGTATGATTAAAAACCGGCCAAGTGCGTGTCGGGCCACGCGCAATATAGGGTTCCGTAGTACCGCTAGCTTTTTAAAATTTTTGTATAGTCAATGAATGTACATTTATAACGTGTTTTATACTACTAACAACATCATCTTAGTTACTTTCAAAGGAATTTGAACGAAAAGTTCCCTTATACTTCGCCAAATACATTTTTTTAGTTGATCGGATATTACTCAATAACTTATGAAGTCTTCTTAGCCGTGATAGTTTTCCTTTTAAATTCAGCATATTTCCTACTCCCGTTAATTTTTTCACATTTCCAGAAGTAACCGTTTAGCTAGTAGAAGGGGGGGACACTGGACTCTAACGATTTTTTTCCACTTTAAAACTTAATATTTCACAAACGGATCCCTAAATAGGAAAATGATATGAATACTCATAATATTTTTAAAAAACCTATCCAACGACACCCCACACGAGGGGGTTAACGCGAAAAAAATAATTCATCCCCGCTTGATGTGTAGGGAAGGTACCATAAAAAAAACATTTTTTTAAGATTTTATGTACCATTTTATCGTCATAATTAGTATGCGTATTCGTGCCAAATTACAGCTTTGTAGGTCCTATAGTCTCTGAGCAAAACTGCGGACAGACAGACAGACGGTCAGACAGACAGACGGACAGACCGAAACTATAAGGGTTCCTTGTTGTCTACGGAACCTTAAAAAGCCAGTAAAAGAACAAAATGCGATTTCTAAAGCTGTTCTTCTTAAGAATTAGTTGTTATAAAAGCTAACTAATTAAATATACGCCTTTGAATCTAACAAAACCCAAAATTGCATCACGTATATTGTCTCAACTTTTTCGATCATTAGACGCTCTAAAGCAGCTCCTATCGAAAATATTTATCTTAATTAGAAAGTTAAATATGCAATTTAGATTCAAGACGCCGTCGTAAGCGCCTGCGATGCCACCAACGGTGCTAAAAGCCTCCAGATTGAACACAACTGGTGCGATAGAAGGCCAAACAATAGAAGATATGCATGCCTGCATAATATTATCACCATTGTGTCAAGCGACGACGAAAAAGCAGCTACAAAACAGCAACTAACACAATGGCGGTATGCCTAGAATTTGCTGTCGAAGTTTTGGTACAGACATACCTTGTATACGTTAGAATTTCTTTTTGCTTATAACACGTGCTGAGAATGCGTACTATATGTGTTACATAATATGTAGTTGTCTCTTGACGGTGGGTTGGATGTTTTAGAATAAAAATACTTGGTATCCCAGGAAAAGACATTGGATCGTTTTCGTCTCGGTTCTTGTGCGATAAACGGTAAACAAAAGAAAAGAACGTGTTAGGGCATAGACAATATTATAGTCATGCCATCTCAAATCCATGGACCACTACATTTTAACATCTTGACTCTTGAAATTTGATTTCTCCATATTTACAAAGGTAAATATAACTTTCTCTTGCACATACAAAAATATTGCACGTGATGGCCTATCCTTATTTTAAAAAAAAAAAACTTTTATACGTTATAGCCTATCCTTACTTTGATAAGCAATATTGAAAGATATTTTTCACGATAATAACTGGCAGTGCAGACGCGCGATTCATCTTGCAAGCGGACCGCGGTGTGTAATGTGGCGAGAAGGCGCGTGGCCAGACCATTGTTCTGTTTTTGGAACCTAATTAATTGCATGTTAGAACTTATCTGTTTTTATTGGCGAGAGAAGAATACTATTTATTCTTAAGAAATATGTGTTCTAAGTAACTACGGCAAAGTCAGAAGAAGGGTATATCTTGGCAGTTTTATACTTTCCTTTTTGTTTCATAGTACTTAGTGACTTATCTGATCTGACTCAATGTTCAAAAGACTTATAAGAAATGTACTTGTACATTGTAAAACAAATCTAAACATCCGTTAGCTGATAGAAAATAGCAGATAATTTAATGTCCCAGTAGTATTTTGTAGATTAGGCTAAAGCCTTTGAATGCATTGTCTGGACTAAAAATATGCTGGAGGTGATGAAAGAGATAAGCGATACTGATTATCTCATATTTGTTAATTTTTTGGTTATTATAAATTAGCTTACTAAAGCCCTGTTTCACCACTTACTGATAAGTGCCAGATAGGCTATCCACATTTATTTTTATTCTATATTTTATTTAATCTGACAGACACTCTATAGTCTATACTCTATTATATCAGATACGCCTATCCGACACCTATCAGTAAGTAGGTAAACAGCCCCTTACAAGCACTATCATACAAAGTATACTCTGTCTACATGTAACGTAGACAGAGTAACGAATCCAATATTATTACAAAGTATCCGCAATGGGCAAAGTTTTGAAAGTGAATGAATAATTCAGAGCGCGAATCGGCAGTCAGTCAAAATACGGTCAGACGGTGCATTATTAAGGTAAACCTGGAGAAAATTGAACGATTTGGTATGCATTGTTCGTCGGGTGTTGTGCATCTAGTGGTTAAGTGGCTAGACTAGACCTAAGTTTAGTATACTTATAACTTTGGGCCTATAGCTAGGTAGAGGCCTAAAGTTAGTATTCTGACCAACGGTAATGGTATAGCGAACTCGGTAAGAAACAAATTCATCACAATTTATAGCGCAGGAACCGTATGTTTTTATGGGATGAAAAGTATCCTTTGTCCTTTCCCGAGACTCAAAATATCTCTAAACTAAATTTCAGCAAAATCGGTTCGGTTTCGGAAGTAACAGACAGGTAGACAGACTGACACACCTTCGCATTTATAGTATTAGTATGGACTATGGATAGATCCAAGTGAACGATGACGGGTCTTAATTGGCATGAGTCATAGATCAGAGAATTTGATTCCTAGGGTCTAAATACATTGGGCTGAATTACGCCGACGTAAATTCCGCCGCGTTTACGCCGCGTTTCAAATCCATACAAAATGGGCGGAACGCGACCGACGACACACTATGCCGAAATTCCGTCGTAAGCCGAATTTCCGTCGAGCCAAGTCGAGCGTAAAGTTCGGCAGCGATTCGGCGGTAATGTTTTGTATTAGCAACAAACTATACGCGACGGAATTATCAAAACTGAACATAGGAAATCCAACCTTATCTCCAAAGCGTTGACGCACACATTACATCTGAGAATTTTAAATACTCACTTACGCGCGCGTTCCGCAACGGGAATTACGCCGCGAAATTTCGGCTCTTCGCGTAATTTATAGTGTGTCGCATCAGACGTAAGCGGCTGAACGTAATTTCGGCCACGTAAATTTCGCCGGCGTAATTCAGCCTAGTGTGTTTAGACACATAGGCAGATGGCAGACCTTTGTAATTTAATCGGGTTATGTTTAGCTCAGCCAGCACATCACTTTTAACTTTGACTTGACATAACCCAACCAAATAACATAAGTTCATTCTCTTGTCATTCATTCACGTCATTTCAGTCGTCAATTTCTCTGATGTTTTTAATATCAATTACTCCAATTTCATAATTATTACTTCTAATGTCTTGTTAGCGTAAACCTCTTCACTCACATATTAATGCTTAGGGTTAATCCAAAAAATACCATTCCATTTGATCTTCGAACACATTGGCGTATCCCTAAAACGTTCACTCCGGGAAGCTTCCATTTTAATGAATAAGTAAACAGAATTAGTAAGGTCCAATATAGAGTAAGAGCTAGGAGCAGTCAGACCTTTATTTTATAAAAGCTGAAAGTTTTTCTGTATTATTATATCATATCCCCTGAAGTATTAGACTTTAAGGGTGTCTGGCAGTGGGAAGGAACTGTCATCACCGCTTGATTCCTGAAGTAACTGCAATCCTAATTTTGCCTGGTTGTTCTCACTTCTGGGGAATGTGCAGGAAAACCTCAAACTCCAGTTACTGGTAATCTTAGACAGGACTGGGGCATATACAGTGAAATTCAGCTTTTATATAACCCCCTTCTTTTTGGAAGTCGGTTAAAAATGACTAGCTGTTGCCCGCAACTTTAACGAAGGTCTGGCTATCCCTGGCTCTTCGACCAATACGGTAAGACGGCCAGCTACGGATTGCGCATATAAATTATCCAATAAGATGCTATTTTAAGGAGGCCTCTTAAACCTTTTTACATTAATGATTAGATTACGCTGAGGAAATAAGTAATTTACGTTAATTTTAAGTCGATTTCCTTTGGAGGTTCCGGGAGGTTTTTATATCTAATGTTTAGGAAAATGAGTAAAAGAAAAAAAATAATTAAATATCCCTAATGCCATGTTATGTAGGTATAGGATATTTCAAAGATGTTTTCTATTCGTGTTTTAATTACGAAATGAGATCCAAATAAAAAAATCCTATGATAATTTACATCTAATAAGATTGTTGTTTACTGTTTAACCCTTTACTGCATATGAAGCCATTTCTGGTTCTTCAGATTAAACATTTTTTTCTGCCTTTACTATAATGAGAATGGATTATATATTTGCACTCTTATATCAACTACTTCTCCGTGGATCACCGATAATTATTATCTGTTACTATTTTACCATATTGTCATAAAAATAAGTCATACATACTTAATAATTATTATTTAATATCATAATTTATTAAATTATTGTCCAAAATTAAAAAATAAATTACCAAATAATTATTAATCGTGAATGTCATAAATACTTATTATAATAATTGATGTCAGATAAAGTAGAGCAAAAATAGTAATAAAATAATTAAAATTAACATTTAACAATTACAATAATTACAACTAACATTAAAAATAATTAATACCTAATCATTTCCATGGTTGAATGTCATTAAAATATTCATTTGTCGTGTAATAACCTTTATTCATTAATTGATTTTTAATACATCCCTTAAATTTAGTAAATGGTAAGTGTAGAATCTCAGCCGGCAATCTATTATAAAAACGTATGCCGAGTCCCACAAATGAATTTTGTACTTTATGAAGCCGTGAATAGTTACTAGCTAACTTGTTCTTATTTCTAGTATTGAAAGGGTGAATATCAGCTTTTTGGTCATAATTGTGAATGTTTTTTCTAATGTACATGATATTGTCAAAGATAAACTGAGATGCAATTGTCAAAATATTTATATCTTTAAATTTTTCTCTCAAAGAATCTCTGGGTCCTAGTCGATATATGGCACGTATTGCTCGTTTTTGTAGAATAAATATTGTCTGAATGTCAGCTGCACTTCCCCATAACAATAAACCATAAGACATGATACTGTGGAAGTAGCTAAAATAAACCATACGTGCTGTTTCAACATTCGTCAAAAGTTTTACTTTCCTAATAGCAAAAACGGCTGAACTAAGTTTCTTAGCTATGTTAGAAATGTGAGGTCCCCATTGCAATTTACGGTCAAGCGTAAGACCTAAAAACATTGTAGAATCGACTAAGTTTAAATTATCTATACCAATTTTAATATCTATTGTGCTAGTGGACTTAACATTGGGCATAGTAAAAACGGCATAGTAGGGAAAACGGCCACGACGCGTTCTGGTAATCACAGAAATACCACATAGCGAAATTCGCGTCGTGGCTGACGTGCTATTCGACCACAACGCGTTGTGGTAATCGAGAAAAGCCATGACGCGTTCTGAGCATTTAAAAACAGCCACGACGCGAATTCGTGTTGTGGCCCTAATGAAAACGGCCACGACGCGTTCTGAGCATTTAAAAATAGCCACGACGCGAAATTCGTGTTGTGGCCCTAATAAACTTTTATAATTTGCGCGTAAACTATTCTATCGATTTTGATGAATTTTGGTAAGCAGATACTTTGAGTCTCGGGAAAGGACAAGGGAAGCTTTTTGTCTAGGAAAATTGTACGGTTCCCGCACAATATACTTTTATGATTTGCACGTAAACTATTCAATCGATTATCGATGTACGGGAACAACTATAAACTGAAGTCCACGCGGCCGTTTTCACTATTGCCACGACGCGAAATTCACGTCGTGGCTGTTTCACTATTACCACAACGCGTTGTGAGCCATTTTCAGCGTTTTCGGTCTTTGAGCGTAACATACATATATAGAAAAGGAGACATAGTTATATGCACGTCACTAATTTTTAACAGGGCATATTCTAGTAAAGCATAATATTTATTATTTTGTTAGTTAATCTTACATTAAACATCAAACTATAGTATTGCATCCCATCATTCTTTCATACGGTTACTATTCCATATATTATTCTCAGTATTATTGTTATACTTTCTTTAAATAGAATATCATTTCTTTAACCGTAGTTTAAAATGGCGTATCGCAATGCACTAGATACCAATACGAGCTCCTGTAAAGTGTATATAATCTGACGTTTTCATCCTTCAAGAAATATCTTGAGAGCATCGTTGAAAGTAAATGCCGGTATAATTTCTGTTTCTACTGCGTTTGGATTGCAGTAGGGACAACGAGCACAAGAATCTATGGAGCAGGTACACAATCTTTTTTAATTAATATTCAGAAAATAAAGGGATAGAGACGCGTGGAAGAAAAGAGGGGATAATTGCCCAGCAGTGGGACATCAACGGCTATTGATAATAATAATAAGGCAAGAAAATTCAAGCGCTTATAGTGAGAAACTCAGAACTCAAGCCGCTTTTTACACGCGCTTTAAATGCGTAACTAGGCTACTTAGCTTTACCTTTCGTGTTGATCAACTGGCTGTCGCTGGGATACTATAATTTATGTTTTGTAACTCTGCCTTTACCACAAAATATTGCCTTTAACTAAAATAAAGAAAGAGTCTCGGTCTGAACTTACAAAATTGTAGAGACGAGTTTTCAGTTTTGATATTGTGATTTGATTTTTCAAATTTTGTTCGCTTTGATTACGTACAAACTGAAATTTGTGCTTGATAAGTTTGACAAAAATCACGTCTTAATTGTAAATTGTGCGGTGTGCCTGAAACCCGCAATGACTAGTCCGCGCGCCTGCAACTTTTGGAGTAAAAATATTAACAGTAAGGCATCTCCACTACTTTTTGTTCTGAGGGAGGATGAAACAGTTTGAACTTTATGTTAACGGTAAGCAATAAAAATAGCCTTTATGTGTATACGTGGACGTCCGCACTGCACTTGAATTAAAATTGCTTTATTAAAATGTTAAAAATCTATCACTGTTCAGTAAAAAATCCAATTATTGACACTTTAAGAGTTCTAATACTACAGAAGTAGGTACCTATAATATTAGTGGCAGTCCTATTGACATAAGCCGACCACATAACTTAGGTCCGCCATCTGCATAGGAATCAACTTCCCTGATAGTACATAATATTTTCAAACGAAAATTATACTTAATACATCAGGACTAACGATTTTGGAATGGAATCCAAAATCGTTTTTTTTTTTTGCAAGGTTTGCTTGATTACACATTACACATTATTTTATTAAAGAATTATGCACATTATTTTATCCCATTTTTCCTCGAACTACATTTTGAGTCTTATCAATATATAAAAAAAATCGACGAACCATAACAATAAAGGGGTACCATAAAATTCAATTATTTTTTACAATATCAATCCCAAATGAAGAATCAAAAATCACGAATAACTTTCACTCTACCGTAAATCATCTCGGTGGCCAATTAAATTTATTGATAAATGCGACATAACAATGAAATTCTGGGAAAATAAATGCTAAAAATTACGCCACTACGCCGTAGGCTTCTGTTATCCTCTATTACGTGAACATAGAGATTGACTCCGTTTTTACACGGGATTATTTTTAACAAAAAATTAAAACCGACTTCCAAGGTAAAAACAATATTAATAGCATCCTTATAATATGAACTAAAAGCTATTAAATAATTTTTCCTATCTAATATGTAGTGCCTTTTCCCGAATTCGGCTAAACCTCAACTATTTCTGTACTCAATCTTCATCATGGAGGATATCGGCTGGGTTATGTGGGACTCCCCGAAAAATCTACCCACAAAAATCTGACTCTCGAAATAATAAGAAATAGCATATGTAACAACACAAATAAATAATTACAAATTGCAGTTGTTTTAAATTTCTGATAAGGTTCACCGAATTACCAACATTATTCGGTGCTAGGGGTCTGTATGTAGGTACCCCAAAATAAAAATAAAGTCAGCAACGCATGTGACACCTCCGACACATATTACTAAATATAGTTACTACGTAATCTCTGGTGTAAAAACTTGTAGGTGTCCAATGTCCATGGGTAGCAGTAATCGCCTTTAGTTCCCAATTTTCTCATTTTGGTCCCCAGTTCTGTAAAAAATTAATTTAGATTAAAATATAATTTATGAAAATAATTGTATAACATAATAATCTATACACAATTATACAAATAGGAAAATTAATACAGTATCTAGATTACAAAATATCTGCACTTTTTGTTTAAATTGTGAATTGTGATAGCTTGAAAGCAACCGATCTCTATCTTTCCGTAATAATCCAGCAGAAAACAATTAAGCTGATTGATTTAAGAGCGGCCGTTGTTAATCAAAATGTACCTGAAAAATATAAGGCTCGGGCCTCAAAGCGTGTTATTTTAAAGCACTTTAAAGTTTAATCAAATTAATATAAAAGCCCGAAAACTATTAAAGTAAATTTAGCCTACAAGAGCCTTAGGTTTATTTACCTTTAAGGCTAATTTATTAATTGTCCTTAAATAAAGTAAGTGATCATAGAACAAGAAAGTTTCTATTCTTCTATTTCTCTTACGTTACGAAGATACGTATATTGTGGTACGAAATCTGAAGAGCTGTAGACTACAATATCAATAGAAAATATTATAGAATACAAGAGTAGAGTTTTTTTAATAGGTACATTAGAGAGTTTACAATTAGAGTTTTTTTATATCGTCTTAAATACCGATTAACTTAGCAACTGACAATAGTTTTAAGCACCACGAAAAAAGTGTTATAACTTATAATATAAGTTTTCTAACGAAAAACTTTTAAGTAACCCTTTTTCCGGGTTCCGTAGCCAAATGGCAAAAAACGGAACCCTTATAGATTCGTCATGTCTGTCTGTCTGTCTGTCTGTCTGTCTGTCCGTCCGTATGTCACAGCCACTTTTCTCCGAAACTATAAGACCTATACTATTGAAACTTGGTAAGTAGATGTAGTCTGTAAACCGCATTAAGATTTTGATACAAAAATGGAAAAAATATTAAGAATTTTAGGGGTCCCCATAGGTACAACTGAAACAAATTTTTTTTTCTAACCTGAATAGTTTGCGAGAGAGACTCTTCCAAAATGGTAAAATGTGTCCCCCCCCCCCCTCTAACTTCTAAAGTAGGGGCATGATAATTCTAAAAAAGTATATGATGTGTATCTTAATATATATAAATCTCGTGTCACAATGTTTGTCCTCAATGGACTCCTAAACCACTTAACCGATTATAATAAAATTCGCACACCATGTGCAGTTCGATCCAACTTGAGAGATAGGATAGTTTAAATCTCAAATTATAGTCGCAATTTTATTTTATTGCAAATTATTTGTCTATAAAGAGCGACCATTGTTTATGCGACGCGGGTCACGGGATCGCGATGGACGTTGCCATGGTGACATACTTATTTAGTCACTAATTCAATAAAATAATACGGGCGATATACTTCATACAATTTGGCAAAGAAATGTTTGCTGGGACAGCTAGTATTACTATAAAAACTACCAACGAAAATTGGTTTGAACGAAATCTAGTAAGTAGTTTTTTATATACGTCAAGGTTTACCTTGATTTAACTTTCATTAAATCAACTGAAATATAAAAATAAATCAAAAACCTTTTAATTTCATAGAAATAAACCTTATTGCTGCTGCGGAACCCTTCATGGGCGAGTCCAACTCGCACTTGGCCGGTTTTATTGTGAACAGAATATGACGTGATCGCGAGTGTCCTTAGTCATTATTTATCATGAGCAGAAAATTTCGATGTTTTTTTTAATTACTTAGATGGATTCATACTTATAAATGCAAAAGTCTATCTGTTACCCCTTCAGATACTTGGTCTCTCGGGAAAGGATATAGTTTTTGTTGAACAATGTACCTACCATTCCCGCGCGATAAATGAATTTTGGCGCAACGGAGTGGCAGGTGTCATCACTAGATGATGAGAGTAGATAACTAAGATAATAATTTATTTTTATTAATCCTTTGTGCGGCAGCGCTACATCTTCTGTCTTTCAAAAATCAAGCTATTAATTAACAAATAAAGCCTTCATGGACATAACAAATATGGCTACGCGTCAATCACAAACGAGCCATTAAAAATAATCCGTCAGTAATCCGCTTATCTGCCGGTTTGATGGTAACATTTAAATCATTCTGTATAGCCTGAAATGTCATAATATTTCAAAGTCCTTTGCATTATTATCAAATCTGGCTTTTTTCACAGGCTTGCCTGCGTAAAATAATGTTTCTATGTAAGTTGGTTTCTTTATAAATATCGCCTAAGTAAGATAATATGACATGATAACAACTATTGAGGGATTGAATTAATTTATTTGTTAAGTTTTTATTTATAATTTTTAATTTAACCGACTTCAAAAAAAAGGAGATTATCAATTCGAAGCGTATGTATGTAATATTTCCAGAACTGCCCAGTTTTTTGTGTATGTTAATCTATAATAGCTTCTTAACAAATGAGCCAAATTTCAAAAGTGTATGTATGTATGTAAGTGTAATTAGTAAGTAATATGTATGTATGTTTTTATGTTTGTGCACGCATATCTCCGGAACTACAAGTCCGATCTAAATGATTC
Source organism: Lysandra bellargus (assembly GCA_905333045.1). Taxonomy (NCBI): domain Eukaryota; kingdom Metazoa; phylum Arthropoda; class Insecta; order Lepidoptera; family Lycaenidae; genus Lysandra; species Lysandra bellargus. The sequence goes on along the minus strand of HG995350.1, from coordinate 7,279,065 downwards.
TTGATCTAAATGATTTTTTATTGTACTAGGTATTGTTCAACTTAGGGAATACTGCAAGTTTCATCAAAATCGGTTCAGTAGTTTTTGAGATAGGGAATTTTAATTCTCAATTAAGTACGTACAATTTTGAAGTCGGTTTTATCTTTTTAAAATACAGTTATTTTCTTATATCATCATTGGATACAGAAGCACTCAAAAGCTTATGACATAACATAGTATATTACGTAAACAGTACTCTATTGAGCATACATCACATAGACGATAGCAGCTAGGTATTTAATTCGCACTAACAGCCTGATAGACTAGCACATTAGTCCGTCTAGATGCGGTCTGTGCACTATTTATCGTCGCAACTATCGTTTCACAAATGAAATTGTACAATCATGATGATCGAAAATCTATGGACGCTTTTTTGGGTAAAACAATATTTCAGACTGATTTTGAAGAGGCTATCCATACTAATATTATAAATGCGAAAGTGTGTCTGTCTGCCTGTCTGTCCGTTCCTGCTAACTATTCCATGCGAACTTCGTATGCGCTAAGTAATATCGCAGGAATCGTAGGTATAATAATATTTTCTCGCGACAAAAGTAATTACAATATTATTGTGGCGGTTCTTCTCCGTTGTCTACTATGTTGGAGCCAAATTTTATGAAAATTTGTCTAGCCGTTCATGCCTGATATCGCGACCAAGGAAAGCATTCATTTTTTGTAGTATTATCTGAGACACGTTAAATAAATAAAATAAAATAGTCTTGGAAGATCAAACATTAACATCCAGATCAAGGATTTAATTAATGAAACAGTTTAATCTATTACATTAAACTTTATTAAAATTAACCACAAAATATCTAGTTTAAAAGTTACCCGTGCGCCTTATTTATTTACAAACTCTTAACACGTTCACCAAAAACCATAATTTATCGTTTTCACTGGGCCAGAACGTACCTGTTAAGTATTGAGTATGGGCCCAAAGGGTGTGATAGCTTGCCCCTAGGGTGCAACAGAATTTGGATGAGGTCAAATTTGTCGCGGCAGGTTTTACATACTCGTAAGTTTACATGACCCGAGAGTTAAACCATCAACCCTTCTGACATGATGGGATCCCAGAGGACGGCCCTTAAGGAAGTTGATAGAATCTTTCGTTTGCTTAAATTTTGTGGATCTGGATGACGCCCGCAACTTGCTCCGAAATTCAATTTTTAACCGACTTCCATAAAGGAGGTGGTTAATATACGTTCGGCTGTGGATATTTTTTTTTGAATTTTATCTTAATCGGTGTAGGCGCTTAATGGGGCAGACAGAATTCAGAAATACTTTCGCATTTATAATATTAGCAATGATTTTATGAAAACGTAGTACTTATCCTACCCCAGTATGTCCTATTCCTGAATCCCGATTACACTTGGAATTTTCCTCGAGATACTTCTGCAATTTTCAACCAAATCGCTTCAGCCTTTCTAGAGTTAGAGTTAGAGCGTTACCTACACGACTTATTTATATAAAGATTAAATAATTTCTATTCTAATTTCTAGCAATATTCACCAGTAAGGTATATCCTCTATATTCGCAAACCGCCGCAACATGTGTGGCTATCGCTGGAGTCTGGACAAATTAAATACATAAAGAAACCAACGCGTTCACACTATGTAGGCCGCCTGCACGGAATTACGAACAAGCGTATTTTATTATTACAATAGTAGTATACGATTATAATGCTGAGTTATTCTTTTAATATAAAATTAGGAGGCAAACGAACAAACAAGTCACCTGATGGAAACCTACCGTCGCCCATGGACAGTGGACACTCACAACATCAGAAGAGTTGCTATTGCGTTGCCGGCCTTCTCCAAAAGTGGTGTTTTAATATTATATTACTTATAAATATCAACTCTTATACATTTTTGATTTATAACTTCACTGTTGAATTTATCAAACAAAAGCTGGATAAACCCTGGATACTTGATAAGAACAGCTTAGGATTTATTTCCGTAGTGAAGACGTCACGAGTAACAACTCGATAGAAATAGCTTAGGATATTAGTATTTCCTGGTGAATATAGTAGAAAATATATTAATATCTACTCTATTACAGTAGGTGTAGAGTCCAGGCTATGAACATCCTGAACTTGCTTAATACAAACCTCGGAATGCAATATTATATAAAATTAAGCGCACTTCAATCTAAATATGAGTGGAAATTTCTCGAATACCGGACACGTCTCGCAGAAAATAGTGTCGCATATAATTGTCAGCAAAAATATGAATATATGCATGTGGAGCGGTAAGACTGAGGACTCTCTTCCGTTTAAGCACGCCGACACGATTTGTCGTTACGATATGACTTTTGTAAATAAAGTAACGAGTTTAATTTGTTAATTTCGCATCCAATGCTTTACAAAATGGTTATACAAAAAGTTTTGAAGACTTTGAATATCATCTTTAAATAGCCCATAACAATGTCTCTCTACCGTCGTTTTCACTTTTCAATGCGTCGATGCAGCGGTGCTATGGACCTTTTAAGTGCATACTGCTCATAAAAAGTATAGTCCGTCAAAAAAGTGAAGAAATTAATTAACAAAAAATTAAAACCGACTTCCAAGGTAAAAACAATAATAACATCCTTATAATATGAACTAAAAAGTAATATATATTTTGTTCTATCTAATAGTGCCTTTTTCCGAATTCGGCTGAAACTCAACTATTTCTGTACTCAATCTTCATAATTTTGAAGTCGGTACCAGATATAGCTGAATCCACATGCCAGAATATTTGAAACATTTGTAACTGGCACCGACTTCAAAATTATGAAGATTGAGTACAGAAATAGTTGAGTTTCACCCGAATTCAAAAAAGGAAAAATTCGGTAAAAGTCGGTTTTAATTTTTTGTTAAAAATAATAATTTCACTCTTTTTAGTTACCTAGTAAAATCATCGCGTACTATTCGTAGATTAGGGCCGATTCACACCGAATGGCAGAGGCGAGGCGAGCAGTTTCAGTGTCATATGATTTTAAACTTCATTATTGTAATTCATAGTATCGCTTGAAAAATCGACGCCGCCGGCGGCCGCAAGAGGTCACAAGCGTCCACGGGCGGCCGTAGATTTCTCAAGCGATACTATCTATTACAACAATGAAGATAAAGTTTAAAATCATATGACACTGAAACTGCTCGCCTTGCCTCCGCCATTCCGGTGTGAATCGGCCCTAATACACCTGTATACTATTCTACGTATCTTATTACAATTTGATAACAGTCACACTTACAAAATATAATATCAGCTGCAGATAATTTTAAACAATACTTTTAAAAAAAATCGAGTGCTAGGGCCGCGCCAAACCGGAATTTTAGCAGCGGCGAGGCTGTCAGTGTCATATGATTTTAAACTTTATCTTTATTATTGTAATACGTAGTATCGCTTGAGAAGTCTACGGCCGCCCGTGGCCGCGATTGGTAAGTGTGACAGCTGCGCACTCTAGCATGTCACTTGTATTACCGAAGCAACTTACTTCTCAGAAGTAATGTTAAATGTGTGCCTTACGCTCTGGAGATAAGGTTGAATATTTTGTTATGTTCAATTTTGGTGACATTGGTGACCCTGACGTGGTAATAATGATGATGATGATAAATGTAATTTGTATAGTAGCATATGCTTTCAGTTCTTAAAACAGCGCCTAAACCCCCAAACTTGTATCTATAAGGAATCCGGAGTTCTCTTAGTATCTTCGGAACCATAGTATACCTTAGTGCAGAATCTTGCGATTTGGTAGCATATGCCTAGGATGCTTCTCATAAAACCAAAATCACCATATGTTTCCATGTAAATTTCGAGTAGTTCCCTCGATTACTCATGGATCCCATCATGAGGTGATCATTTTGTGAACTTTTGTGAACATGGTACCAAATTGGAGTGAAACCTAATACAACAAAACAAAAATTTAGAAAATAGGTTCACAAACGGCGGATTAATCGTTGAACATACATAAATAAAAAATAAAAATAAAATATCCACAGCCGAATATATAACCTCCTCGTTTTTTGGAAGTCGGTTAAAAAGTAGCAACATCGTAGTGTCATCCCTTTTTTCTTAGAATGATTTGAAATTTGGACACTACGATATTGCCACTTTTTAATTTCTTCACTTTTTTGACGGACTATAAGTTTCAATCTTACGCGAGAGCAAGAAATTTCAGAAGATTAAAAAGTATAAAATCCGAACTTAAATAGATTTTTTGGGCAATATATTTTCTTCAACTAAACAGTACCTTACCACACAGTAATTGCTCAATTCTGTTATCTGTAGTTTATAACTGAAATAATTTCTTTACATTGGGACGGCAGTTTTCGTATCCCTCGAAGCTTGCAGATTTAATTACTAAATGTCGTATGTGTTAAACAAAAATGTCGTGACGATATTTGGTGGCCTGTACGTTACAGAATAAGACATTCCAGAGCATTGTTTTGCATACATGGGAAGGTACCGGAATAGCAATGGAATCACATAAAGTAATATGTTTTATGAGTTTTTTCTCCGCCGCAATAAAAATTAATGATTTCGTGGAGATATTGCACGAAAATACTGGCTCTTACTCAATCATTTTATTGCTGCTCGTAAATGACAAAGTTAAAAATACATGCACTTTTTGAAATTAGTATTTTTTACTAGCATTACTAGCATTGTTTTTGAGGAGTGCTTGTTCGTTTTGACCTTCAAGATTCTCTGAGATTCAGAGGTTTTTGATTGTAAAATAATTTTACTGTCGGAATTATTCTTATAGACCAACTATACTTATATATTGTTACGTGCTAGGGTTCGAGGATTCGGAGAGAAAGACCTGGTGACTCTCTTGAAGACTTTATTCACAAACACTAGCTCACACAAATCACTAAGTCCAAACACTAAGCACTAGATCCAAATCACTGAGCACTATCACTGTCCTAGGTCGTAGCCGAGTCGTTAGTTCACTATCACAATCACTCACTATTGATCACTTGTCTCACTTTGAAGTCGCCTTGATGATCGCTCGGATCGAACTGAACTGACTGCCGGCTTGTTTACCTTTTATATGGCCCGCGTCGAATTCTGGAGCGTTCTATTTTGGATTGTTTACGTAAACACGCAATCACATAAACAAGGGTCGGGCTTTTCTAGAAGGTACGCGCAACTTTCGCGCGCAGGTAAACAACTGCCCGTATTCGTAACACGTAAACAACTTCCCGTATCCGTAACACTACTCCCCTCTTAGAGATGCTCGTCCCGAGCATCGTTTTTACTGCCATGATAACGCGCCAAACGGTCTATGTGTACCACTTTGAATGTGCCTCTTGGTGGCTTTTGAATCCTGTAAGTCACATCATTCAATCGGGTAACCACTTTATATGGGCCGTCCCACTTGGTCTGCAACTTTGGAGATTTCCCTTTTCGGCGAGTTGGGTTATGCAGCCATACCAGTGACCCTTCTTCGAAGCCGCTCGTGTTCGCTTTCCGGTCGTATCTGGTCTTCATGTTCTCACTTGACTGTAACCCATTTTCCCGAACCATGGCGTGTATGTAGTGCATTTTTTCCCTTAAATCGCAGACATAGTCTGGTACGGTCTTTGGTTCCTCCGGTGACCCTCCTGTCAAAAGGTCTACTGGAACTCTTAGTTCCCTACCATAATTGACATACGCCGGGGTAGCTTTTATGCTTTCATGCTCGGCAGTACGGTACGACAGAAGGAAGAGTGGTATATACTTGTCCCAATCTTTTTGTTTGTCATCTACTAATTTCGCCAAATGCCTCTCAAGGGTCTGGTTAAATCTCTCGACCATTCCATCAGATTGTGGATGGTACGCGGTGGTCCTCGTCTTATGCATTCCCAAAATTCTGCACACTTCCTGGAAGACCTGCGATTCGAAGTTCCTGCCCTGATCGGAATGGATTTCGAGAGGCACACCAAAGCGAGATATCACTTCCTCGACCAGCTTAGAAGCAACTGTTGTAGCTTCCTGGTTTGGTATGGCGAACACTTCGGGCCATTTGGTGAAGTAGTCCATGACAACCATAAAATACTTGTTTCCCGATTCCGTTACAGGAAATGGCCCAGCTACGTCAACTGCAATTCGTTCCCACGGTGCGCCAACGTTATACAAGCGCAGGTTCCCACGGCTCCTTGTCTGTGGTCCCTTGACTGCAGCGCAAGTTGTACATTTGCGGCACCACTCCTGCACATCATCTCGGCAATGCAACCAGTAGAACCTTTCTCTCACTTTTGTTAACGTCCTCTTGACACCTAGATGACCTCCTGATACGCCATCATGCATTTCACGGAGAACATCCGGTACTCTCGTTCTTGGGACAACTATCTGAAGATGGAACTCTCTGCCGTTAGTCTTCTCCCATTTTCGGTAAAGTATTCCATTTTGAAGTATCAGACTGTCCCATTGCGCCCAGTACGCCTTAGTGGCAGCGCCAGTGGGTGCAACCTCACTCCAGATTGGTTTTTCGTCACCTCGTTTCTTCCATGTGATGATGTGCCGTAGGTCGTCATCTGTTTCTTGAGCCTCCCTCATAGCATCATTCTCCCATGGACCTAAAGGACTTGTTTTCGTTAACTTTAATGTCACTTCCTTAGATTCCTGCTTAACACAGTGTTTGCAGTCTTCTGAACACGGCCTTCGTGAAAGTGCGTCGGCATTCCCATGCGCCTTTCCGCTGCGGTGTTCCGTCTTGAAGTCGTACTCCTGGAGCTGTTCAATCCATCGAGCTACTTGACCTTCTGGGTTCTTGAATTGCAGTAGCCACTTCAACGCTGCGTGATCAGTTCGCAGTAAAAACTGTCTGCCGATGAGATATTTGCTGAAATTTTGTAGCGTCTTTACAACAGCCAAGAGTTCTCTTCTTGTCACACAGTAGTTTCTCTCTGGCTTAGATAAAGATTTGCTGAAATATGCAATTACAACTTCTCTTTCGCCCTGCTTTTGAGATAACACCCCTCCAATGGCCGTGTTGCTTGCGTCAGTGTCGACTATAACTGACCTTCAGGTTGTGGATACCCCAGGATTGGTGTTTCACACAGATGTTTCTTCAGTTTCTCAAAAGAATCTTCAGAAGTCTCGTCCCACATAAACTGTCGTTTATCTTCCGTCAGCCGATGTAATGGCTTGGCTATCTCTGAGAATCCCTTGACAAAACGCCTGTAGTAGGAGCATAGGCCGAGAAATGCCCGCACTTCGGTTTTGTTCTTAGGGGTTGGCCAATTTTGAACTGCTTCCAGTTTCTCCGGGTCCGTCTGGATTCCATCACTGGAGATGACATGGCCAAGATAATTGACCTTACTCCTGAATAAACGACACTTTTTCGGATTCAGCTTTAACTTGGCCCCCTCTATTTTAGCGAAAACTCGTTCTAGGTTTCGCAAATGGTCCTCGAAGTCGCGGCCAACAATGATGACGTCGTCCAAGTAGACTAAGCAAGCCTCTCCAACTAAGCCTGCCAGTACACACTCCATGAGTCGCTCAAATGTGGCAGGTGCGTTGCACAATCCAAAGGGCATGACGTTAAACTGCCACAAACCTTTACCGGTAGAGAAAGCTGTCTTCTCCTTGTCTTTTGGATGAATTTCGACCTGCCAGTATCCAGATTTCAGGTCTAGGGTCGAGAACCATTTCATGCCACTCAAGGTATCCAGAGTGTCGTCGATTCGAGGTAATGGATAGCTGTCCTTCTTAGTGACATCATTGAGACGCCTGTAGTCCACACAAAATCTTGTGCTGCCATCTTTCTTCTTCACCAACACAACAGGTGAGCACCACGGACTTGCAGATGGTTCAATAATCTTATGCCTTCTCATGTCCTCCAAAAGGCCTTCAACTTCTTTTTCCTTTGCAATGGGTATCCGTCTTGCTCGTTGACAAATTGGGTTCTCACTTCCGGTATCTATTCTGTGCTGAACCATCGACGTTCTTCCAAGGTCGCCTTCCTGACTGGAGAAGATATTCGCGTGGCGCTGTAAAAACTTCTTAGCTTTCATGCTCTGCGAATAAGTCAGATTACTCTTGCAGTCGTCGAGTAGTTCAGTCACTAATCCGTAGCTGCTACTTGCTTGGGAGACAACAGTTATTGGGGCTTCCTCCGCGTCAGCCAGTACACGCCTCTTAGTCCTGGCTGAAGCTCCCTGCTTCTTCAGCTCCTCCTTGTTGCTCGAGCCTTTTTATCCTTGACATCTGGGTCTCCTTCTGCGGGCAGTTGAGCTGAAGATGGCCCCTCTTCCCGCACTTATAGCACATGGCTTCAAATATTTTCCTTGCAGGAGCTTTTACTTCGGAGACCTTGCGGATCTTATGGGTCTGCTGTATCTCATGGCGAACAGCCTCGACCTCCAAAGCATGCGCCAACGCTTCCTTTAGCGAGGTGTGGTGACTGCAGCTCTGACCTCTAGATCCCTGATTCCGTCGACAAATGCTTGCACAATATTCGTGTCGACCATCTTGGAATCGGCTCCTGGGTGTGCCTTCTTGACCAGTTTTTCAATTTCCAACGCCCATTGTTGTAGTCCCTCTCCTGAGCGTTGGACTCTGTCACGAAGTTGAGCACGGAACACGTGCTCCAGGTGTCGCTCCCCGTATCTGGATTCAAGGGCCTCCATCAGGTCTTGGAACCCCTTCCCTGTATGTACTTCTAGGACCGACAAAGCTTGCCCTCTGAGCGCAACAGTAAGAGCGGTCAGGCATTGTTCGTCAGTCCATCCGTTGGCAGAAGCAACCGTCTGGAATTGCTGACGATAAGCGTTCCATGAAGTAGTACCGTCGTATGGTGGCACTTTAACTCTTGGTCCTTGTACCACCTGCACCACTCCGGTAGTTCCAGTAGACACCGCCACTCCTGTGGTTTCCAGGCGCACTACTTTCTTCTGAAGTTCAGTGAGGCCGGTTTTCACATTTTCTACATCCAATCCTAACCCTGTAACTCGTTCGTCCATTACGTCGACATCTTTACGAAGCTTTGTCACCGTGTCACTGACATCCTTTATAGCCAGAAGCGCCTTTTCTTGAAGGTCCTTTTGTTGCTCTTGTGACTCTTGCATAGCGCCGAGCTTGCGGTCTTGTGACTCCATCATTGCCCTTTGAGAATCTTGCAAAGCCTGAATTAACTCAATTATGCTTTCTAATTGAGGAGCCATTTGAGGGGCCGTAGAAACTACGGGCGTGGCAGGATGGACGTAGCTAGTCGACGGGGCCTGAGTGGGCGTGGCCTGGTGGGCGGAGCTAGTGGGCGTGGCCATGTCCAGAGTGGGCGGGGCCTGAGGGGCGTGATTAGTGGGCGGGCCCCGGTGGGCGGAGCCAGTGGGAGTGGCTTCACCCGAAGTGGGTGGAGCCTGGGGGGCGTGGTCAGTGGGCGGAGCCTGGTGGGCGTGGCCAGCGGGTGGGGCCTGCCCCGCAGTGGGCGGAGCTTGGTCCCCAGTGGGTGTGGCCTCCGCAGCTTCACCTCCAACTCCTCTCTCGGAGTCAATGGCAGCAGCTCGCTGCGCCCTTGTCCTGATACTCCCCTTGAAGTCCTCTCTCGGAGTCAATGGCATCTCCAAATCCCACTTCTGACACCAGTTGTTACGTGCTAGGGTTCGAGGATTCGGAGAGAAAGACCTGGTGACTCTCTTGAAGACTTTATTCACAAACACTAGCTCACACAAATCACTAAGTCCAAACACTAAGCACTAGATCCAAATCACTGAGCACTATCACTGTCCTAGGTCGTAGCCGAGTCGTTAGTTCACTATCACAATCACTCACTATTGATCACTTGTCTCACTTTGAAGTCGCCTTGATGATCGCTCGGATCGAACTGAACTGACTGCCGGCTTGTTTACCTTTTATATGGCCCGCGTCGAATTCTGGAGCGTTCTATTTTGGATTGTTTACGTAAACACGCAATCACATAAACAAGGGTCGGGCTTTTCTAGAAGGTACGCGCAACTGTCGCGCGCAGGTAAACAACTGCCCGTATTCGTAACACGTAAACAACTTCCCGTATCCGTAACAATATTATAGCTCTCCTATAGATATTTAACACATTATTATATTTTATTTCTATGGAAATGATAAGGGTTTTATTAAAGAGACCTTTTAGAGGTAAGTACGCCACTGCAACTAAGTCTTAATTTTCTGTTTACAATACAATAAAATATTGTGACTTAAAAATTAACGGTGACATATTAATCGTCCAAAACGCAATTTAGGGAATTTTAATGACTATGGAATGTCAGGACATAGGCAGGGGGATGACCCTCTGACTATAATTATGCCAGACACAAAGAAAATTTAAGTGTATTTGGGTTCAATTAGTGGGATAGGGGGTGTGAAGCGTACGCCAGTAATTTAACTGTGACAATACCAGTCGCTCGATTTAAACAGAACTATTTGTATAAAGGGATAGGGTAATATAATATATGTTTGGATGTTATTGGGAATCCGCTAAAATATTTATCCCTTCCCAATAAATTGGGCATAAAGCAAGACAACAGATAATTAATTCGAAAAATATTTGTTTAGTCTTTTGTTTTTTTGGTAAGTAACTTCTTAAAACTTTTCTACTTGTTTTTTTTATGAAATAAGGGGGCAATCGAGCAAACGGGTCACCTGATGGAAAGCAACTTCCGTCGCCCATGGACACTCGCAGCATCAGAAGAGCTCCAGGTGCGTTGCCGGCCTTTTAAGAGGGAATAGGGTAATTATAGGGGAGGGTAGGGATGGGAAGGGAAGGGAATAGGGGATCGTAGGGAAATGAATAGGGTAGGGGATTAGGCCTCCGGTAAATTACTCACTCACTCGGCGAAACACAGCGCAAGCGCTGTTTCACGCCGGTTTTCTGTGAGAACGTGGTATTTCTCCGGTCGAGCCGGCCCATTCGTGCTGAAGCATGGCTCTCCCACGTATAAAAATAATATATAAAAAAATGTCATTTACTTTATAACGTTTTATTATTAGAATTATTCTAGAGTAATTTCTAGAAATAATATTGTTATTACAAATATAAAATATAGCACTACAAAGAGAATTTAATTTTATGACTAAGCATGTATGAGCTAAGGGCAAAATTGTTAGTACTTAAACAATGCTAGCACATTAAGTTATACGAGTTATAAGTAGTATAAGTTATACGAGATTTTTCCTCCCATTAACTTTAATGACTTCATGCAAGGATTGTTGTTACATTTACAAATAAGTATTATATTCAGTCATTTATTAGGATTACTAAAAAACCAATAAAATAATAAAAGGGCCGGACAGAGAGAACAATAATAATAATTAACTATATATTAGTACATATCATAATAATAATAATAGTCATTTATTTGCAAAGAATGTTGTTTACAAGGATCTCAAAGTAATATATTATACAGTATCAAACATTCTGCTTTGGAAGCATGCAAAATTTTATAAGTACTTATAAATTCTATATTTGCCATAATTAGAAGATAGCCATTGATGGATTAACATAAGTTATCTACTCATTTATTATAAATTATATACCTATTATACTATGTAATTCTTATAATACTAAATTATTTATTGCTAATATTTTAATTGGCCTGTGTTGTGAACATGTCATGTTACAATAATTAGAATAGTCATTAGAATATATTATAAAGGATCAATTAGTTAAAAGTCAATATTAAATACACAGTTATGATGTGAAGTAAGAATTAAGATTTAAAAAAAAATGCCAATAGAATATTAATTAAATTTACAAATAATAATAATATGTCAGTCAATAATTATATAATGAATTCAGATTTGATGTCAAGTAAGAATCAAGATTTAAAAAAATGTTAATATAATAAGTAATAATTAAATTTACAAATAATAATATGTCAATCAATAATTATACAATGAATTCATTTAGGGAATAAAAGCACTTCTCTACCAGCCAAATAAATAGTTTTTTCTTAAAAATAGATAGTGGTCCATATTCTCTTATGTCATTAGGTAAATTATTATATATTTTAATTGACATATTATAGCATCCTTTACTAGCTAATGTTGTTTTTAGGTTTGGTAAAACTTACTGGTCTGGATACCTTGTATTTCTATTTAGAAATTGGGACTTTTTTGTATAATATTCTGAAGTATGTTTTCTAACAAATATGCTTATCTCATATATGTACAAACAAGGCAGTGTGAGGATATTTAACTTTTTAAAAAGAGGGCGACATGATACCATAGGGTGAACTCCACATAAGGATCGGATACACTTTTTCTGACCAATAAATAGTCGGGATATGTCTACAGAGTTGCCCCATATTATTATGCCATATCGGAGTGCTGACATAATAAATGCATGATAAGCCATCAACGCAGTTTCTGCAGTTGCAGTTTTGTGAAGGGATCGAAGAAGATATGCGTATCTGTTAATTTTTTTGCAAGTTTTGTCAATATGTGCTTGCCATGATAAATTATTGTCAATGGTTATTCCTAAGAAGTTCACAGTTTTAGCCTGTTTTAATATTGAGTTGTCATATTTTACACACAGGTCCTTTGCTTTGCCTTTCTTACTATGGAATTGCATATATGTTGTTTTTTTTATATTTACATTTAAATTATTGTAGTTCAATTACGATTCATTACGTTCCATTCGATTACGTCATTTAATACACGATTTATTTCTAAATTATATGTCAGCTCATTTATGAATTTTATAACAATAGATATGTCATCAGCAAAGAGTTGTGAGTTATAAATTTCGGCAAGTCATTTATATAAATAATAAATAATAAGGGGCCCAGAATACTCCCTTTAGGAACTCCTTTTATGTTATTTCTACTTTCTGAAGTAATGTCTAATATTTCATTTTTATTATTTAATTTAGTAACCTTTACCTGTTGGTTACGTTCTGAAAGGTAACTTTTTAGCCATTCAAGAGCTGGACCTCTAATACCATAATGCTCACATTTTTGTAAGAGCTTCTCGTGATTAACATGGTCAAACGCTTTAGACATATCAAAAAATAGGGCAGTGACCGGTTTTGATTTGTCTATACTTTCTATAACTTCCTTTATTAAGGAAAAGCTTGCTAGAGTGGTGGATTTCCCTTTTTGGAAGCCATTCTGCTCTTTAGCTATAATTTCATGTTTTTCGAGAAAAGAGGTGAGTCGTTTGTGCATAACTTTTTCGAACAGTTTTGAAATGACAGGGATAAGTGTAATGGGTCTGTAATTATTAACTTCTTTTTTACATCCACTTTTAAAGATAGGGATAACTATAGATTTTTTAAATTTAGTTGGAAATATGATGAATTTATTAAATATGCTAATACGGATGCTAATTCGGGTGCGCTATACTATTATACAATAAAAGCAAACATTGTATTTATATCTGAGTCCATATCTGACAATATCGTAAGTCCATTCTAATATTATAATAAATGCGAAAGTGTGTCTGTCTGTCTGTTACCGCTTCAAGCCTAAACCGCTGAACTGATTTTGCTGAAATTTTATATGGAGATACGTTGAGTCCCGGGAAAGGACCTACGATGCTTTTTATCCCGGAAAAATGTACGGTTTCCGCGCGATAATTGAATTTTGGCGAAACGAAGTAGAGGGCATCATCAGATGATGCCCTCTAGAATCAAGTACTAGAATCTAGATTCTACTACTTTATAACCACTAGCTATTTGACCGAGCTTTGCTCGGTATTCGATAAAACACGAATAAAATGACATTTTCTAAAAATGATTCCAAGCTAGATCGATTTATCGCCCCCAAAACCCCCTATATGTATGCTAAATTTCATGAAAATCGTTGGAGCCGATTCCGAGATTCGAATTATATATATATATATATATATATATATATATATATATATATATATATACAAGAATTGTTCGTTTATAAGAAATAAGATATATTTATAACCATAAGACATAGGTTACACGGTCAGTCTGGCATCAGTTCAGTCCATCAGTCTGAGCCAGACTGACGGGAGGATGATCATGTAAGCGTTTGATTAACGGACATATCATTTTTATTATGTATTTTCCGGTCATCATTCTGGCGTCAGTCTTAGACTGATGTACTGAACTGACCGTGTAACCGTACTTACTCTAAGACTGGAAATTTAACAGATAAAGCAATCGGGATATTCCAGTCCAATTGTGTCCAATGACCAATTACTAACTCTTAAATCAGTCATTTAGACTAAAGTGAGATAAATTGACAAATAATACTTTAAATGGCACCATTACTTAAGAATTTGTAATCACTATTGAGAATCAATTGCTGATAACATCTAAAGAATTTCAGTTTGTCACGCCTTCAAAGCAAAGATTTTGAAGCTACGCCTCTTATAAATAAATATATTTGAACAATAATATGTTTGGTCCTTGTTACATGGGAAAAAGACAAAACGTAACTTTTTTTAGAAGGAAGAAACACTAAGAATTTACAGAGTGTAACAAAACAAAGCACATACAATTTTATTTTATTTGTATGGCTAAGCGCCCCAGCGCGCAGCGTCGTAGATTTGACTACACCAAAGTTAATAAGTTACTCTTCACAGTCAACTTTACATATAGGGGGCGCAATACTCATAATACGTATCATCACTTATTTTGTCACACTAGACGTCGCCTGCAACATCGCTGCACTAAAATTCGTTTTTTGAACGACAACCGTACTTTTTTGTCAAGAGGTAACAGACAGACACACTTTTGCATTTATAATATTAGTATGTATTACTATAATCCTAGTTCACTTGAAATTTTATAACGCATATAAATTGAATGGGCGACCCGACATGTACGAATATCGGGAACCATTTCAATATATTAACATACAGATTTGGTCCGATTGAATCCCTTGTTAATTAACCTAAAAGGTTTGTAATTGCTCCCACAGAATTTAACACAACCACTGAACCATTAAGATATTTCAAATACTTGCAAGAATTATTACTTAGAATAAATCCATACGTCCATGCAAATGTAAGTCTTTCCTATTAGAAACTAGTTTTTCGCGGGGGAACCATACAGTTTTTCGGAACAAAAATGATCCAATATCCTTTCCCGAGACTTCAAGTATTTTCGTACCGAGTTTCAGCAAAATCGGTTCAGCGGTTTTGGTGTGAAGAGTTGACAAACAGACAGACGGACGGACGGACAGAAGGACAGGCGGACAGACGGACAGATGGACAGACGGACAGACAGACAAACGGAAAGACGAACGGACAGACAGAAATACACACTTTCGCATTTATAATATTAAGTAAGTATGGATATGCATTAAACTGATCAAGTTTTCAAAGTAAATACTTACCGATCAGTGCCCTAAAATTTATAACAAAATACCAATTCACATTCACTATTTATTTTTATTATGATACCCCACCTTTATTGCTCTTGTTTTTTATTTACATGGTAGGGAATTTGTGAATATCAATGATTAAGTTATCGAAAGGAGGGTCGATTCGGTCGATCTTAGGGCCGATTTTACACTCGTCAGATAACTTTTACCTAGAGAATAAATATGACACTTTGACATTTTTTCCTAATAAAATCTGTCAAAACGCCAAATTTATCTGACGATTGTAAAATCAGTCTCAGAAATAGGCTGTAGTCTGTATTTTACGTTTGACGAGGGCTAACCATGATTCGACATCTCAACTACGCAGATATTGTTTACTGTATGAACATCCATACTAATATTATAAATGCGAAAGTGTGTCTGTCTGTCTGTCTGTTATCCCTTCACGCCCGAACCGCTGAACCGATTTTGCTGAAATTTGGTATAGAGATAGGTACTTTGAGTCCCGGGAAAGGACATAGGATATTATCCCGGAAAAATATACGGTTCTCGCGCGATAAACGAATTATGGCGCAACGGAGTTGCGGACATCATCTAGTTACACAATAAATTTATATAAACGTCAATCATGCAATACAAGACGAATATTACAGGTTCGCAATCGCCTTAAAACTTTAAAAATGAATAAGTTTTTAGAACTAAAAAAAGTCTAGTTGTAGTGGCTCTTTTTGTTATTATCGTATGATAACTTATTTAACTTTTTAGTCTAGTAACCTAATTTATTTTATGTTACAAACTATATTTCCACAAACAAAGTATATTTCCTACATCAATTTCTAAAATATATGTTTTAAATATAATAATAATTTTATAGGCATTATTCAATTTTAGAGAAAGTAGGTATTAATGGTTTACCATTTCAGTATTTCGACGTATTTCCCTCTGTTTGGTTGTCTACTCTTCTGACAATTGTTGTAGCAACAGGCACGTGTCATGTGGAGTGTTTTCTTTGAAGTTAGCGTGTGGGCTTGTGCAATGTAATGTAACATGACAGTTGGAGACTGGATTATGAATGATTATTATGATTATGAAGTATTATTATTAGGTATACCGTATATCTCAATTAAACGGATTTAATGCGGGATTCTGTACTCAAATTTTTCATGGCGATTTAGATTTGTAGAGATAAATGCTATCCCAAATTTTTCTACTGTCACAGAAGTTGATTCGTAGGCAGATGGTAAAGCTACCTAATTTAGTCGTGTTATATCGAGCCAGTCTGTCGACGAGATAGACTACGACCAATATTAACTTGATGTAATCCACCCAAAAAGCGTAGGTTTTGCCATCTGCTTCAAAATCAGTTTCCGAGGGTACACTATTGAATGCAAGTCACTGGATGTCATGCAGGATGCTGTTCTTAAATTCTTAACATTTTTGGGGATTTAGATTTGTAGAGATTTTCGACACTGGAAATGACAAAATTTCTGACACAAATTTTTGTAGAGAGCTTGAGTTCGCCTTCAGAAAGAGCCTTTAAAGTCCCTATTAATTCCATAAGTGTTTTTAGCACTGTTATATGACCATTGCGTGCGCTCGCAAACACGAGCAAGTATGTCAGACTCACCGCTCTGCAAGCTGCTCTACTTATAAATAGTACCAATTAATATTAACAGAAAACAATTATACATAACTTACAATGATATTCATAACCTTAAACACATAAATATACCAAGCAATTCCGGCTCTAGCTTCACACATAATAAAAACTATCCCGCCGCCCGCACTCGGCAATATCATATTTTTCTTCTCCCGTATTCACTGCAGTTGAATAATATTATGGTTAAGGGTATGTGCACGCTTTGGTTAAGAGATTTTAATCGGATTTTTACACTTCCATACTAAAATCAAAACCGCCTTTACTAAAATTATAAAAAAGTGTGCCTTTTTGACCGTTTGTTTATCTGTAAATTATTTACACTCAAAACGCTGAACTTTAACATATTCTTATTGAATTTCAACCCATCCATAGTAATATTAAAAATGTCTTACCTAATGTTATAAAAAGTGTGTCTTTTTGACCGTTTGTTTGTCTGTTTCTTACACTCAAAGCGCTGAACTTTTGTGGATGAAGTTAAAATATGGCAAAATAAACTTTTGAAATTTGTACGTATAAAAATATTAAAAGTAGATAAATATTTAAAGTTCGTTGTCTCCGTCTTATCTGTTATACACTGCCGTTTCTAATATTATGCCAGTCGCCATACAAAGATAAGGCGACTTTATGACAAATATTTTTATTAGACGTGGAAGTTAAAATAACTATATAATATATATTATACTGTGCCTTATAATTATGTGAACCTATGGCCTTAGAGTGTAGTTACCTTAAATAACGCCATGTGGTTTCTTCCCATTTCTGGCTGACTACTTGCATACATTAGGGGGTGCATAATTTACATTAAGCTAATTATTTTGCAATAGGGTTACGCAGATGTTACTTTAATAAGATATCGATGGATTAATCCTATCCCTCTTTATGTTTTGTCTTCTATCGTCTGTGCTTTAGTAAAAGTTATTATTATGCCTCCTTTTGGCAGTCGGTTAAAAAAGGACAGAGCTAAATGAAATCTGGTCGATTCCAATTTCAGTAACCTTTTTAAGCGTCACATGCTAAAACGAGGTGTCTTTGAAAACGTAATTAGAAAATTCCCGAACAGCGGCCATTCCGTGTTCGACTTCTGAGGCTGAACAAAATGGCGGCAAATTAGTTTTGTTCAATCCGTCCGAAAAACTAGATAACTTTTTTAATTTTGCCAGTATTGGATGCAAAGGTTACTTTTTGTGACGGAAATATTGAATCTATTTGCTTGGCTGTTTCCTGTCACAGGTTAGCAGTTGAATTATGTTCATAACTTCTCATAAGACTAGCTGTTGCCCGCAACTTCGTCCGCGTGAATGTATGTTATTATTATCGAGATTTAAAAAATTGAACACCCATCTACGACTATTTTATTTGGATCTATATTACACACGAAATTTCTAATTACATCAAAGACCCAGGAAACTTGAATCACAGATACTTATCGTTTTGAAAAATCCTTTCTTCGAAACCCGCTTGGCATGGACAGGGGATGGGGGCCACAGGACAGGGGAAAGGAACATGTGACGGACTTTAGAAGACGGGATTTAATGTAGGCATCTATCCCTCTTTAACCTACCTCTTACTCTCAGATTCCTAACCTTCAAAAGCCTACAAAAGCCTTATTAAACCAGAACACGCTTGATGCTGCTGTCAGATACTCTTAGTGTGTCGCTGTAAATTTCGAGGAGTTCCTTCATTTCCATTACTCATAGTTCCCATTATGAAATTCCCATCTTCGTGACAATAACTGCGAAAGTCACACTTTCTGAAATTCGAGGAGTTTCTTCAATTAATAAAATAATAATTTTACAAAGAAATCGCACAGAGACGGCGAAATAACTTTTATCAATTTCGATTCTGATCCTTTTAATGCAAAAGAATACAAAAAAAAAAAAAAACAAAAAAAACATCATAATGTGGTTATGGATGGTGTAATGATGGTGGTGATCATGATGATTAATATAATTGACATAGTGGCATGTGCTTCCAGTTTTTTTAAACAACGCTGAGCCCCGTACATAATAATTATATTATCTTCTTAAAAGGAATCAGCAGTTCCGTTCAGCAACGGAACCTTCGGAAACCCTATACCCTGGGATATGCCTTGGTGCAAATCTTACTTTTTGGTGGCATGTTGTGTTAATTTTACTTAAAAAAAATAATTAAAATTAGTGTTTTGTTTTTGTTGTAAAGGAGTTCCGTCGATACCTTCCGATCTCGAGAAAATCACTATCAAGTCACCGTTTTTGTAAATATGGTATCAAATTCGGGTTAACATTTATCAATCTATACAACAAAAAAGAATTTTGAAAATCTGACCACAAACAGCCAAAGTAAACATTAACTCCTCCTTTTTTGGAAGTCGGTTAAAAAAAGTATCTATGATGTTGACCAGGGATGTAAGGTATCACCATGCCAAATTTCATTGAAATCGGTCCAGCGGATTCAGATATTAGCCTGTACAAACAGACAAACAGAGAAACAAAAATTTCAAAAACAGTTTAAATGTGTTTATTTTCAAGTTTATTTTCAATGTACAAAAATTTTTCCTCTACGATTTTATTATAAGTATAGATATAGATAGATATAGATTTTATTAGTATTAAGAAATGTACAGCAGTGCTGTACTTAGTAAAACTGTTGTCTAATTTTGCTTATGGGCCTTCCCTACGGAGATGCCGTAATTTACCGCATTTAGAGCCTTATAAACTCATAATTTGAAAGCAACAAAGTTATAATAAAAATATAGCAATAATCTTCAGTATATCAACATTCCTTTCCACGTTTAAAATTTTCCATTTTTGTTTATTATACTCATGATATCAGCTTCCAAAAACAAACCAATTTACTATAATTCAAGCATACATTCAGCATCTCCTTAGTTTTTACAAATTACTTTTATTTGAAACACACGCCAATAGATATCTACAATATCATAAACTACATATTCCACGTTTTAATTTTTTTAGGTCAAATTTGAACTAAGATAAGTAAAACAAATAGGGTTTTGTTGCGATCTCGGCAACGCGGCAAATGTATGGTCAAGGTCGTTTGCTCGGCGGACGGTCTTAATATAATGTTTAGGGCCTGTTTTAGTACTTCCTGATAAGCGCCGGATAGGCTTTCTACATATTATCTACTTATCTGACACTATTTGGAGTATCTGTCAGATAAGTCATGGATAGCCTATCTGACACTTATCAGGAAGTGGTGAAACAGGACCTTAATATAATTTATATATCTAATTTTAAAAAACTAACATAAAATAATTATAACTTCATAATCTCACGTTCTCGTTCTCGTTTCTATTTTACAAAATAAATATTTGAATAGTCCCCAGCTACCTTCCAAATCAGTGACCTATCAAATCCCAACGGTATAGTTACAAATTCTAAGTTAAAGAATAATTATGTATTAATTACCTTACGTAATAATATTAATGTATTCTTAATAGTAGGGGAGGGGAAGGTGCTATTTTTGTAGTCACTCGAGCGTCCGTCCGCGTCATGGAGACCTAGTAGGTTTTTTACATTAGGTAAAAATGATAAAAAAATTATAAGAGCGTTTTTAGGGTTCCGTACCCAAAGGTTAAAAACCGACCCTATTACTAAGACTTCAATGTCTGTCCGTCCGTCTGTCTGTCTCCAGGCTGTCAAGAACCGCTATAGCTAGACTTCTGAAATTTTCAATTGTGTATTTCGGTTGCCGCTATAACAACTAATACTAAAAACAAAATAAAATAAATATTTAAGGGTGGCTCCCATACAACAAACATGATTTTTTCTGCCTTTTTTGCTCTATATCAGTAATGGCAACAGGTAGGCACATGATACTTTCACGAAGGCCCGTTCTGTATGTGTAAGTCAATAATTAATAATAATATGAAAACAAAATAAAAATTTAAGGGGGGCTCCCATACAAAAAACACAATTTTGGCCTACTTTTGCTCTCTAACAGTACGGAACCCTTAGTCCGCGAGTCCAACTCGCACTTGGCCGATTATTTATTTGAACGGTGGGTTCAGAAACTGCAGCCATTTTAAAGTTTTGAAGAAGAAAATACCACGGACATAGACACAGACAAGCAGACTGACACGTCAAACTCATAACACATCTATTTTCTACAATATCTATAGTCGATTTTACCATCCATACTAATATTATGAATTAAAAAGTCTGTCTGTTACCTCAAACTGCTCAACCGATTTTGGTGAAATTTGGTATGGATATACTTTGATTCCCGGGAAAAGACACATTAAGAAACGCCTTCTTATACTGGAAAAATGTACGGTTCACGCGCGATGAACGAATTTTGGCCCAACGGAGTAGCGGCATAGATTACTAAATGGTTACTGTTGCGGGTGTCATCTAGTATCTTATAGTTTTCTCAATACACATTCATTGTGCTTCAGACTTCTACGTGTGCTTTTACGTTGCAAGTTTCGTACGCGAGGAATCGTATAATTGTTTTACGTAAATTAGCAAAATAGTAGACAGACGCGACGTCTCCTGGGAGGCAGTTTAATTGTGCTAAACGACTTTTGTTACTGATAAACAGAAAACACCTGTCTGGTAGGATAGTTAATGGTTTTTAAATTTATGGAAAATACAAAATATATAGGGAGAGAGGGGATGGGATAGCTACGAATAAATTGTATGTTGCATAGCTCTGACAAGCTTCTAGACCAGGGGTTCCCAATCTTCTTCAGCCTGCGGCGCACTTACAAGTCAGTATTTTGTCACGGCGCCCTACTCTACCTGGCTATTACAAAAATATACATAAATAAACACCTTTAATAATTATAGTTAGGTTACGCAAGTAAATAATTATAAACAAATATTTAATCATCTGCCTGCTTCGTATAATAATTCATATTGTAATTTATTTTATAATATTTGTGGTTATGGACATGGGCGCCGGCAGGGGGGTGCCACGGGGTGCACTTGCACCCCCTGGGAATCTCGGAATCAACAGGAATTATTGAAATAAAAAGCATTTTGTAACCCTATTACCATGCCGTACAAGGAAAGTTCGTAATATGTGTCTAAATGTTTTATGTTAACGTAAATAGCCACGCCAGAAAAGAACAGAAAGAAAACTAAAATCTGGTGCAGATTTTAGTTTTCTTTCTGTTCTTTTCTTTCTGTCCTTGGAAATTATTTCTGCCGGCGCCCATGGTTATGGATAATGAATTATGATGGAGGATCGACTCGCGGCGCCCCTCTTGCCTCCCCACGGCGCACCAGGGCGCCGCGGCGCACAGCTTGGTAACCCCTGTTCTAGACTCTAGAGCCCATGCTTCACAACAGAACCCGAGGGTCGCGGTTCACGGGTTCGATTCCTGTCATGGAACAATGGAGCAAATTTATTTCTGATTGGTGCTAGTGATAGTTTTATGTACGACGCCTATGACCTGTCCTTTCGTATACGTCATAAGAAGGGTTGAAATTCAAGGGTTTAAAATGTATAAGGTCGATTTTATATTCATAAAAAAAAAAAAAAAACATTATATTTTTTAACTCTCAACACTATTTAACAATCTTTCATGTCTAACAATCGGGCCATTACATTAAGGGGAAGACAGCTGCCAATTCGACATCTTTGTGCAGTTTTCTAGACGTATGTATTTCATTGATTGGCACAAAAAAAATATTTGTGATTTTTGATTATATTTGGAAAAGCTTGTCGAATTTATAGTGGAGTTCCCAGAGCGTAAAAATCGTGCAAACCTCCGATTTTTGCAATAGTGGATGAAAATTGAAAAGAAAAAAAGGAATGTGTAGCTGATAACATAAATAATAAAGTTTACCTATTGAATAGTTGTGCTTTTGATTTTTGAATTATTCTCTTCCACTTCAAGTAAATTCATAAACTGTAAAATTTGGAAGAAAATTGGCATACTTCTTTCTTTTAAATATATAGCAAAATAATAAAATATATTATTATTTTTTGATTTGTATCTTGCTTATATTCCATAGAAAGAAAATAAGTTAAAAAATATGTAATTTAGATTTAAATTAATATTTTTGTATGTAGATGAGCATACCTCCAAATGTGCTTGTTGTGTGCCTCGCCAGGTAAATGGCGTTCTTATTTTTCTTTGGTTTTAAATAGGATGTTTAAAATTATTTTTTAGGCTTAACAACGCCTTCTATTTCTTAATGTGTATAACTTTTTAGCTCTTACTTTATTAAATTTTCTGAAAATGTAGCACAAACTTTTCACGGATATTTCGAAGAAAATCTGTATTTTATTTCTTTTGGTTAGGTTTTTACAGAATAAAATTGATTTTTTTTTCATTAATTATATTTGCTAAAACATACTTATAGGAAAAAATACAAATTAGGTTAAGAACTGATATTTTTTGTATTCAGGTAAGCATTTTCCAAACATAGGTCGCAGCATGCGTCTTTAGTATGTACGTGAGATTCGTAGCACCCAATTTTTTTTCTGGCTTTAAGTAGGAAGTTTAAATATATTTCAAAGACTAGAAAAAGTCTTTCATTTGTAGATGCATTTCATGTTTTAGCTCTCACTTAAATAAATTTTCAACAAATGTAGAAAAATATTTTCTGACTATTTTACACATTTTTGGAGATATTTAAACGTTTTTATGTACTTAAAAGTTATCATTTCTCTAAAAATTAAATACGCGCAACAAGTAAGTTTAACAAACTTTTCGTTACAACCCTTAAATCCACCGAAACCCTTTTATCTTGGTTACCTACGACGAGCGTTAATCTCTAAAAACTTTGCAAAAACCTTATAGTTTTATTTAGCTTAGCAAAGCAAACTTTCTTTTTTAAAAATTGTGTATTTGGTTAATTTTCAACGTAAACATAAGAGTCATTAAATAACAGGAACAAGAATTTTTTTTTTGGACCGGTTTTAAATGGTGAAATATTCATTTTTAATTAAGTAACTAAAAAATTAAAAGCACAAAAAAATTTTTGGTAAACTTTGCAAGTTATAGTGTAAAAAAAATGACACCTCAAAAACAAAAATCCATTCACTATTACAATTTTCGAAGGTACCTCTGGCGACTGCACATAATAAAATAATGTTCTCTTACTGGAAGAAAAAAAATATACCAAAGTCACATCTTTCAGGAACTCTAAACAGTTCTAACTAAAATAATAATACAATGCTTTGAAAATTTGTTTATTTGATACCTTTTACAAAAATCCAAAGATTGCCGGATTTAATTTTCGGTTCTGACATCTAGATTTCCCATAATATTTATTTTTTCCTCTAACAAACGAAAAATGTATCGACGCTACCGAGTGAACACTTCACATCTCTGTCTCTCTGGCATGGAAATCGACACAGGTGCTAGAGTGATGCGAGATCAAGGTCATTGGCAGTTGTCAGCGTCTTAATATTACCTTGACAAGACAGAAAATCGAAAAACAACATTTTTCTTTATCCCAACATGGAATGAAACCCACGACCTCGCGGACACCTTTCAAGTTTCAACTCCTAGACAGTAGTTAAAGTTTAAAGAGCTGATCATCATGGTAACAGTATGAAATTGTATATCCCATTTATGTTACATGTAACATGCCATGCAATCTGCACGCACCTGCTTACAATTCACCAGATAATAATGCCATGTAATTCCGTTTAATTACAGGTGAAATTGTTTTTGGTTCACACTGGTGTGTTCGGCCTGAAAATCAGTGTTTTAACCGACTTCCAAAAAGGAGCAGGTTCTGTGTTTGACTGTAAATATGCATTACTTGATGATTTGTTTTTACTAAAAGAAAAATAGGGTATTCTTCATTCTGTATGTATGTATGTACGTACGCGGAAACGATTAAGTGCGAGACGGTTGCGGTTCGCTGGCGGTAAAAAACGTTTGACATTGTAATAACTAATACTAGCTGTCCCGGTGAACTTCGTGTCACTTTAAAACCTTCCCTGGACTTCTACGAATATTTTAAGACTAAAATCAGCCCGATCCGTTCAGCCGTTTTCGAGTTTAAGCGCGACTAACACATTTGAAAATCCATTTTTATATTTATTACACTAGTTGTCCTGTTGAACTTCGTGTCACTTTAAAACCTTCCCTGGACTTCTATGAATATTTTAAGACTAAAATCAGCCCAATCCGTTCAGCCGTTTTCGAGTTTTAGCGCGACTAACACATTTGAAAATCCATTTTTTTATATATAAGATAAGATAATGTAAGATTCGTTTCACTAAATTTTAATACTGTATGCTTTTAGAATTTATTCGTAAAGCGCAAGAGTTCATAATATTATAATGATATCTACTTATCACGCCGAAGGAAATACAGCCTGACAGACAGACAGACAGTGAAGTTTCAATATATTATAACAATCCCTAAACATACAAAACCCAAAAACTGACACAATTTTATATTATTCACAGGTATCTAGCTACAAGACACATCGCAAATGTTTTTCATAAACAAAAACCTGAGATAAGTCATGCGTAAGATACAGGTAAGATGTTTCATGCAAATTTTATGTAACAAAAATAAGGCCGAGGAATTATGAAACATCTTTGAAGTCTAAACAGTTAGGCCGTTTCTCCACCGTCGACGTCAACGACAAAAAGAAACCTGAAAAGCCTTAAGCTGCGCGTCCACTGGATCGGAATCGGAGCGTACGGAGAGTACGGAGCGTCGTCATTTACGAAATGCCGATGGGGTGCGTCCACTGCATTCGGATTCCGCATCGGCAATTTAGTTATTCTGAGTCCGTCATAGCCTGCGTGCATTTGCACTATGGAGGATAGTGACGAGGATATTCTTGTAATTAGCTGTATTTTATCAGAAGAGGAAAAGAGAAATAAGGGGAAACTATAGATATTATGTGTTCGTAATATAAACTCAAAAATATTAATTTTCGGAGAGTTTCATAAGTTATATCCTGATTTATTAGACGATGAAAAAATATTTTTTGGGTACATTCATATGAGTCGAAAAAAGTTTTTTGATTAGATTGTAAAGTTCTTCATATTTTTGCACTAAAGTAATTAAAAATAATGTCGTCATTCATCGCAAATAAGTATTTACGTATAGCCGTCGCGTCGTCGCAAACACGTCAGTACTTGAAACCTCCGCAATCCGAATGACCCGTTCACTGCGGATGAGGTCAGCGGCATAAATTCCGGTCTCAGGCGCAGAAGCCAGAAATGCCGATCCAGTGCACGCAGTACCATACAAATCAATACAAAGCAACAAATCCGTACGCTCCGTACGCTCCGATTCCGACCCAGTGCACGTGCAGCTCTAGGGTAAAGCCAAACGAGCGTAATTTGTGAGTTGGTTTAGCGACCCATGCCACCGCCGCGCTTTTTTGTACTGGCGTAGAGCAAAATGAAACCTACTTATAAAAAACTAGACCTTTGCATCCGTAGTGGATGACATTATAATATAATACAGTATTTTCTGAGTGAAGTAGCCACTCTTCAAATACTATAGTGTCTAGGAGAAAATTTACACGACCAGGCGCATACGGTATTCTCGCAACATAGTCGGCCTAGTCCTGAGGAATGAGCAGGTCAATACGTCCAATGACGGATTTCCTCACGATATTTTCCTTTACCGTACGAGCGTCCGTATTTGAGATAAGAAAATGTCTCATCGCTACACGCCTTCACCCGGAATCGAATCTGCACCGTCTGCGATTGTGAACCAATTTGAGCCAAAATTTGAGCATTACACAACCTACCAATTTGACACCTCAAAAACAAAAATCCATTCACTATTACAATTTTCGAAGGTACCTCTGGCGACTGCACATAATAAAATAATGTTCTCTTACTGGAAGAAAAAAAATATACCAAAGTCACATCTTTCAGGAACTCTAAACAGTTCTAACTAAAATAATAATACAATGCTTTGAAAATTTGTTTATTTGATACCTTTTACAAAAATCCAAAGATTGCCGGATTTAATTTTCGGTTCTGACATCTAGATTTCCCATAATATTTATTTTTTCCTCTAACAAACGAAAAATGTATCGACGCTACCGAGTGAACACTTCACATCTCTGTCTCTCTGGCATGGAAATCGACACAGGTGCTAGAGTGATGCGATGATGATTCTTTATCCCAACATGGAATGAAACCCACGACCTCGCGGACACCTTTCAAGTTTCAACTCCTAGACAGTAGTTAAAGTTTAAAGAGCTGATCATCATGGTAACAGTATGAAATTGTATATCCCATTTATGTTACATGTAACATGCCATGCAATCTGCACGCACCTGCTTACAATTCACCAGATAATAATGCCATGTAATTCCGTTTAATTACAGGTGAAATTGTTTTTGGTTCACACTGGTGTGTTCGGCCTGAAAATCAGTGTTTTAACCGACTTCCAAAAAGGAGCAGGTTCTGTGTTTGACTGTAAATATGCATTACTTGATGATTTGTTTTTACTAAAAGAAAAATAGGGTATTCTTCATTCTGTATGTATGTATGTACGTACGCGGAAACGATTAAGTGCGAGACGGTTGCGGTTCGCTGGCGGTAAAAAACGTTTGACATTGTAATAACTAATACTAGCTGTCCCGGTGAACTTCGTGTCACTTTAAAACCTTCCCTGGACTTCTACGAATATTTTAAGACTAAAATCAGCCCGATCCGTTCAGCCGTTTTCGAGTTTAAGCGCGACTAACACATTTGAAAATCCATTTTTATATTTATTACACTAGTTGTCCTGTTGAACTTCGTGTTACTTTAAAACCTTCCCTGGACTTCTATGAATATTTTAAGACTAAAATCAGCCCAATCCGTTCAGCCGTTTTCGAGTTTTAGCGCGACTAACACATTTGAAAATCCATTTTTTTATATATAAGATAAGATAATGTAAGATTCGTTTCACTAAATTTTAATACTGTATGCTTTTAGAATTTATTCGTAAAGCGCAAGAGTTCATAATATTATAATGATATCTACTTATCACGCCGAAGGAAATACAGCCTGACAGACAGACAGACAGTGAAGTTTCAATATATTATAACAATCCCTAAACATACAAAACCCAAAAACTGACACAATTTTATATTATTCACAGGTATCTAGCTACAAGACACATCGCAAATGTTTTTCATAAACAAAAACCTGAGATAAGTCATGCGTAAGATACAGGTAAGATGTTTCATGCAAATTTTATGTAACAAAAATAAGGCCGAGGAATTATGAAACATCTTTGAAGTCTAAACAGTTAGGCCGTTTCTCCACCGTCGACGTCAACGACAAAAAGAAACCTGAAAAGCCTTAAGCTGCGCGTCCACTGGATCGGAATCGGGGCGTACGGAGAGTACGGAGCGTCGTCATTTACGAAATGCCGATGGGGTGCGTCCTCTGCATTCGGATTCCGCATCGGCAATTTAGTTATTCTCAGTCCGTCATAGCCTGCGTGCATTTGCATTATGGAGGATAGTGACGAGGATATTCTTGTAATTAGCTGTATTTTATCAGAAGAGGAAAAGAGAAATAAGAGGAAACGAAAGATATTATGTGTTCATAATATAAACTCAAAAATATTAATTTTCGGAGAGTTTTTGGGTACATTCATATGAGTCGAAAAAAGTTTTTTGATTAGATTGTAAAGTTCTTCATATTTTTGCACTAAAGTAATTAAAAATAATGTCGTCATTCGTCGCGAATAAGTATTTACGTGTAGCCGTCGCGTCGTCGCAAACACGTCAGTACTTGAAACCTTCGCAATCCGAATGACCTGTTCACTGCGGATGACGTCATCGGCATAAATTCCGGCCTCAGGCGCAGAAGCCAGAAATGCCGATCCAGTGCACGCAGTACCATACAAATCAATAAAAAGCAACAAATCCGTACGCTCCGTACGCTCCGATTCCGACCCAGTGCACGTGCAGCTCTAGGGTAAAGCCAAACGAGCGTAATTTGTGAGTTGGTTTAGCGACCCATGCCACCGCCGCGCTTCTTTGTACTGGCGTAGAGCAAAATGAAAACTACTTATAAAAAAACTAGACCGTTGCATCCATAGTGGATGACATTATAATATAATACAGTATTTTCTGAGTGAAGTAGCCACTCTTCAAATACTATAGTGTCTAGGAGAAAATTTACATGTCCGTATTGGCCGGTTGTCCAGGCGCATACGGTATTCTCGCAACATAGTCGGCCTAGTCCTGAGGAATGAGCAGGTCAATACGTCCAATGACGGGTTTCCTCACGATATTTTCCTTCACCGTACGAGCGTCTGTATTTGAGATAAGAAAATGTCTCATCGCTACACGCCTCCACCCGGAATCGAATCTGCACCGTCTGCGATTGTGAACCAATTTGAGCCAAAATTTGAGCATTACACTACCTACCAATTTCTCCCTGAATGCGCCTGTTCAAAGTATTATTGTTTTTTTTTTTTGTTTGTTGTTTTTTTATGCTTTTATTTTACGACGTGTTTCCATATTAGTAGTCTGTATTCTGTATTGTTTGAAATCTTGATACTTTGTATTGTGTCGTGATTCTCTTTTTAAATGTAAGCTTGGTGTAATGTTCAAATTTTTGAATAAACGTTTATTTATTTATTTATTTAAATATTTACCCATTAGGCCACGGAAACTATACTAACTAAATAGCCTAGGTCATGAAGTGGCATTTTATTTAATTTTTTGCCGGTGACGTCCCGGCGACGGCGGCCGTGGACAAAGGACCTAAACAGTGAAGGGTCGGAAATTTTTACAGCTTTGAAAGCTAATAGGGCGGCGTAAAAGTGACTCGCCTTTTTAGGACGGTATAAAAATTTATTTTCTTCTTTTTCCACTCTTATGACGTTATTTGATACATAATGGCCGAGAATTTTCTTATGTAATCTTAGCTACTGTCACGAAAGCTTTTTTTGAGCTCCAATAACATTATCGCCCTGAAATTTTTGATTATTAATAAAAATCCATGTACTAATATTATAAATGCGAAAGTATGTCTGTCTGTCTGTTAGTTACCGCTTCACGCTCAAACCGCTGAACCGATTTTGCTGAAATTTGGCATGGAGATATTTTGAGTCCCGGGAAAGGCGATGTCGGTCTGTCTGTACCTAACCTTTTCACGCCGGAAAGAAAGTAGAACACTTCTTATCCTGAAAAACAGTAAGGCGCGAAAAACGAATTTTAAACGAAGACGCGGGTGTTATCTAGTTTAACAGATAATTAATAATATATTAGGAGAAAAAATAATACTCTCTCAGTAACGGTATTATATTAAAAACACTGATAATAATAATACCTTACTTATTATGCTTAAGTTTTTCAACTTTTCTTCAAGATATTCTTAACATAATATTTAGTTACGCAGACTAACATGTTACACCAGACGCCTCAAGGGTTTCAAAGTTTTAGGTACAATATTATGTTATATAATAAGGCCTTGCAGGATTTATCTGCTATTCATACTAATATTATAAAATATGCAAAAGTGTCTATCTGTTACCTCTTCACGCCTTAACAGCTGAACCGATTTTGCTACAATTTGTTATAGAGATGGCTTGAGTCCCGGGAAAGGGAAAAGGATACTTTTTATCCCGGAAAAATGTACGGTTTCAGCGTGATAAACGAATTTTAGTGCAACGGAGTTGCGGCGTCATATAGACTTTGTAGTAGGACCTTACTCTGATTCGCAGTACTAATAACGTCACAACTTACTGTAGCTTTGTCCACACTGTGCCTTTTTCTGTTCGTCAAGGGCATGCGTTATAGCGCAGTCAACAGCGAACGTGACGCATGCCCGCGACGCATGCCCTCCGACCGTCCAAATCGTTCACTTTGTTATTAAAAATTACAGTTGGCGTTGTGTTCTTTGACGCATTCAATTATTTAATGCGCCAAAACGAAAGTTGAATGAAAAAAGATGACGAAAATTGAAGACGACAGCGCATAATGTGGAAAGAAGAAAATTACATAACCCGACCAAATTACGTAGGTTTGCCATCTGTTTAACTGTCAATAAAGTCTAATAGTAAAAACGAATAGTAGCCACTTCAGTGTTGTCGGTCCAAGGAAACTTGCATCAAGAAAATGTTCGTTCTTTGACTTTCCTTTGACCATTTCATTTGAAATCATACGTAGCTATTTAGTTCGTTCGTCCATATATTTTCTAGAGCCTTTTCCGAACTTATAACCTAAGGAATTTTCTATTCATTTGCTGAAAATCTTAGAGGTTTTAATCTGATGAATTTCGGCTTTTCACTTAGCTTTTTGATATCACGAAAATATGGAATGGGAAATCTTGTATCAAAATCTTTAGGGCTTGTTTAATAATTACTTATCTTGAATTTTAACATTTAATCATTTTTTTATATAAATAGAAATAGAGAAGTATTGATAAATCATAATCAAGTAAAATGAATCAATTAATAAAATATAATAATAAATATGCATTGTTTGGTGGAGGCTTTAACCCGAAGGGGGTCCGTACAAGCCTAAATTTGAATCCCTAGTATATATTGTAATCTTAAAAAATGTAATTAACTTGTATGGAATTAAATAAAGCTTTATTATTATTATTTATTTATTATAATGATAAATTGCGTACAAAAATGTCATTGAAACTTAACCTTAATATTACAGCGAATAAAAAAGTAACTCGACCTTTTCACTTTAATTTATTCACTAGACCCTATCTAAAACACTAGATTTTGTTTCCAATAAGCATTAAAGATAAGATAAGAACAGCCGATAAATATAACTGTGATCTTTTATTTAATCAGACAATGCATACAAATTGTACTTAAGGTTAATAGGTAAATTTCATTGGACGGCTTTCATTGGAGTAAGTTCTCAATGTAAATAAGGCCTAGAAAATATTAGAGTATGTTTTTAGATTAAGATTTAGACACTGTACCATATATATATATATTACTGATTAACTATTGATTTTTTACGTAAAATATTTTTTCGTAAAAAAATTAATTAGTATTGATTTCAAGTTTTAGGATTAACCCACCGGTGTCCTTACGGGGCTTCCGTAAGTACACTGGTGACCGCGACAACAATAGAATACAATAGCATTTCCAAGAATCCCCGATCGAAGGATTAATCTAAAGTGCACTTGTACTTCAAAAACTTTGGGTAAATTGCCACTTCTTTATGTAGATTCACGTAGAGCATCAAACAGTACCGTGGTAAACAATATGTGTCTCTCCGTCTGTCTGTCTGTATGTTACCTCTTTACGCCTAAACCTCTGAACCGATTTTGCTAAAATTTGGTATGGAGATACTTTGAGTCCCGGGAAAGGACATTTAAAGATACTTTTAATACCGGAAAAATGTATAGTTACCGCGCGATAAACGAATTTAGGCGCAACGGAATTGAGGCGTCATCTAGTATATCGTCATAAAAAACTTCAGTTTATCTACCACACGACAAGAAGTGACAAAAACTTCACCTTAAGGCGACGCCTTGATAATTTGGCTGTAGCGATATCGATTTTTCTCAGCAATGACTAAAGCTAAGAAATTAAAGTTACATAGGCTGCACTAAAAATATCGGCAATGGAATACTTCCACTATTCCTGTCATATTAAAATCTTTTTAATTGAAAACTCCTTGAATTTAAAAATCAAATACCATTTATTTATTTAAAAAAAGGTTCTCGGTCTTGTCACAAGGTCTTGTCAAACTTGTTTAGTCGTTGAGAAAATGGAATTGACTCGAGAAAATTCTAGAGTGATGATTTATTATGACTTTCAAAGTGGTTTAACACAAAAACAGTGTGTTGATCGGATGATTTCTGCATTTGGTGATGAAGCCCCATCCAAAACCACAATTTATCGCTGGTTTGCTGAATTTCAACGTGGACGTGTCAGACTCAGTGATGATCCCCGTCAAGGTCGTCCAAAAAAAAAACTGCAGTCACCCAAGAGACCGTTGAGGCTGTGCGTAAGCTGGTTGAGGAAGATCGACATGTGACATACCGCCAAATTCAGGCAACTTTAGACATTGGCATCACGGATTTAAAAAAAATACGGTGATTGGCATGAGTCAATAATAGAAAAAATAATATTGCATGAACAATTAAGTTTAAAAAAGTTGTTTTCCCGATGGATACCGCATTTGCTCTGTGAAGAGCAAAAAGCGGCTCGCGTTACTTGGTGCGTCAGAACTCTCGAAAGATTCCACGCAGGATACCCAAATGCTGTATACAACATCGTATCAGGTGACGAATCCTGGATATACGCGTACGAACCCGAAACTAAAAACGAGTTTGGGTGTTCGAAAATGAGTTAAAGCCAACAAAAATTGTTCGTTCACGGAGTGTTGCAAAAAAAAAAAAATGGTGGCCACGTTTGTCTCCAAAACCGGCCATATTGCGATTATTCCTCTTGAGGGACAAAGAACGGTTAATGCAGAATGGTATGATAGCATTTGTTTGCCACAGGTCGTATCTGAACTCCGTAAAGAGAACTGCAACCGCCGCATCATCCTCCATCACGACAATGCGAGTTCTCACACCGCGCACAGAACAAAAGAGCTTTTAGAACAAGAAAACATAGAATTATTAGACCATCCGCCGTACAGCCCCGACTTAAGCCCTAATGATTTCTATACTTTCCCTAAAATAAAGAATAAATTGCGTAGTCAGAGATTTTCATCACCTGAAGAAGCTGTGGACGCCTACAAAACGGCCATTTTGGAGACCCCAACTTCCGAATGGAATGGTTGCTTCAATGATTGGTTCCATCGTATGGAAAAATGTGTCAAATTTCGCGGAGAATACTTCGAAAAGCAATAAACACATTTTTAAATAGTACTGTTGTGTCACCTCCTTGATTCCCGAAATTTTCAGTGCCGCCCTCGTAACTGTCAGTTTTCATAATGTCTTTGAATTAACCATAGCATAACACGATTAGTCAACTTTTATAACACAGAATAATCAATCAAAAAGACCTCCGTTAAAAAAAGGATTCTAATTTTCACAACATAGGAGAGTGATTTAGGCTTCCAAAATTTGTACATAGTGTTCAAGCATACACTATAATTTTCCTATAGCTTATATGAAATATATTTATGGTTTTTGAATTACGCGACAAAAACCATTTTGTCGCTTACGCCCTTTCCATTTCTTGCTTTAGCTCATAGAAAACAAGCAATCTAAAACATATCCAACACGGTTTTTTACTTTAACGCGGTGTCACCTTAAGAAGTATGAAGCTTTACATCTGTTAAATAGATCTTATAATAATCTAGTTGCGAAACAGATGGTATTATTCCAAGATAATCATTTGTACATGACTAATGACTTGTCGGATTCCTCGAGTCTCGTGTATGTTAATCGCGGCTTCCTTTAATTTACAGGCTGTTTATTTTGTAAACACTAAACTAAACACACAAATATCAGTCTTATTCTGTAGGTGTTAGGGCGGTTTTAGTAGTTTTCGCACTGAAACGCGTCGTCTTCTTTTGACAGACGAATTAATTTTTCACGCCGATGGAATTGTGTAAATAGGGGGAAATGTTGTAAGTGTTTTTACAGACAATACTGAGGTTTGCTCCTGCTATTATATGGTTGGGATTATAAGCAAATAGTAAAAACACTTAAAAAAGGTTTCCAATACAAATTGCATAAAATATTATTGTCTCTCATACGTTAACCATACTTCCATACTAATCTAATATATATAAATCTCCTGTCACGATGTTTGTCCGCGATGGGTTCCTAAACTACTTAACCGATTTTAATGGTTTTTTTTTAATGTGTGCTTTTTTCCAACTTGAGAGATAGGATAGCTTACATCTTTAATTATAGTCGCAATTTTATTTTATTGCAAATTATTTGTCTATAAAGAGCGACCATTGTTTATGCGACGCGGGTCACGGGATAGCGATGGACGTTGCCATGGTGATATACTTATATTTTAGTCACTAATTCAATAAAATAATACGGGTGATATACTTAATATAATATGGCAAAGAAACGTTTGCCGGGACAGCTAGTAATATTATAAATGCGAAAGTGTGTCTGTCTGACTGCCTATCTCTTTGTCTGAATACCTTTTCACGCCTAAACCACTGGAACGATTTTGTTGAAATGTATGGAGACACTTTGGGCCCCGGAAAAGGACATAGGCAATTTTCCCCGGAAAAATGTACAGTTTCCGCGCGATAAACGACATTTGGCGCCACGGAGCGCAACTCCGTGGCGCATCATCAAGTATAATAAAAATTTACGCAGCGTAATTATAATATTATTACAGTTGTTATCATGTAGTTTTTGTCTGCAATTTTTGCATTTCTAATATTATGTCGACAAAGAAAAGCTGACCAGCAGGCTTAGCATGGTCATCATAGAGTCGGTTTATTTCTACGGAAGAATAAACAAGGTGACAGATTGACATGGGATATCCGCCATTTTGTTACTAAAACTTGTCAATATGTCCATTGTTTCCCGTTATTAATGTTGTTACGCTGAGCTTGCTTGTATTCGCTGTTTAAATGTTTTTATAACCCTCTATGACTATTAGAACACAGTCATTATAATGATCAAAAAGTAAACAGCTACTAGGTCAAATTGTTAATCGATTTTCTCTAAATTATTCTTAAGAAAAACCCTTAAAATGCTCAAGCTATAACGAGTGTGATTTTATTAATTGATTTGTGGTCTATACTATGAAATATGTAGACATTATGTTTGCTTACCAACTTTATATGGTGTTCAACAGTTCAACTAGTACGCAAACTTACCTTAGTAGTGATGTTCTTATTCTTATTTACGTACGAAGATTTGTCGATAGAGACAAGCTTTCGATGAATTAGTACTCGTAATTATTTATGTTATTTGATTATCTAAAACACTGACTCCTTTGATATTGTAATCCCTACTCTCTAGTCTAGATGACATCATATTATATTTTAGTCATACATAAACTGGGTAATTATTGTTAAACGTCGTGTCGCAAAAGTTGTTTATCACGTTGCGATCGTTGTATTTTGTTGTGTTTAAAAAGTTTTTTTTCCCAATTCAGGGCCAAAAATATTTTCATACCTTAAAGAGGTAACTGATTAATATTATTATTATTGATTAGTTTGGACATAAATCGTCAATACTTTGTTTGGTCTTCTCAAAGTCCCTCTAATTTATAACGTATAAAATTGCTTTAAGCTCTGATTATTACCATCGAGATTTTAACATAATATTGCAATTACAAGTAGTTGTATTACTATCGAGATTTCTACATGTTGCAATTACAAGTAGTTTTTTAACCGACTTCAAAAAAATGAGGTTATCAATTCGACGCGTATGTGTGTAATATTTCCAGAACTGCCCAGTTTTTGTATATTATGTTAATCTATAACAGCTTCTGAACAAATGTGGCAAATTTCAAAAGTGTATGTATGTATGTATGTTTTTATGTTTGTGCACGCATATCTCCGGAACTACAAGTTTGATCTAAATTATTCTTTTTTTATTGTACTAGTTATTATTCAACTTAGGGAATACTGCAAGTTTCATCAAAATCGGTTCAGTAGTTTTTGAGATAGGGAATTTTAATTCTCAATTACGTACAATTTTGAAGTCGGTTTTATCTTTTTAAAATACAGTTATTTTAGCTACTAATACTGATAATAACATTACTTGGTCATTATTATCTTTTTAAATCGACCGAACAACTTAAAAACATCGATATCGTTACGTGCATCCCTAGTTTTCACGGGCTGTTAAGGCGCTAGTTCTAGTCTTTCGTGGTAATTACTCCGAGGACTGCGATTCGGATCACATTGTCGGCGAACTGTATGATACATTGTTTGCCATGCAGCCATATTATTATGCCAATGCGGCCATTCTACACTATATTTTAAGCTATAGCCATACCAACGGCAACTTTCCTTTATTCCTTGTAGGGATGGGCGTTGAATGAACGAACTGTTTTATTAAACTGTTTATTAGTCATGAACGGGTAAACTAGTTTAGCATCTACTGATAAACTGGTTTATGCGTGAACGGTTGCCATGGGTGTGTGTGACAGAGACCGTTCGTCGCGACGCGACGACGCGATCGACGGATGGGTGGTGATATTTTAAATTAATTAAGTAAATGTAAAATTTCAGTAATTAATCTGCCTGCCTGCCAGTCCTAAGCCTGGAAAAAAGTATGTACTATGTAGGGAAGTGCATTTCCATCGCTCACAGATTAAACCGTCTCGTCGTTCGTCGTCATCACTCGTCGCGACGAAGTGTAAAACGACAAGAAGTTTGTCAAAACAGTTAATGCTGAAAGTCGTTTAGTCAAAAAACTACTTTGTTTGTCATAGTTTATTGTTTAGTTCAGTGTTCGTCGAAGACGAAAACTAGTTGAAAAAAAATCTGTTTTGTCATTGACTAGTTTACGATGAACGATAAACGGTCTCGTTTCGTTGATCGAAAAAGCGTCGACAACGCACCACACTATTCGTCGAAGAGGTAAACTAGTCGAAAAAAACATTGAGATGAAAAAAAAAATCTGTTTTTTCAACTAGTTTACGATGAACGATAAACAGTCTCGTTTCGTTGATCGAAAAAGCGTCGACGACCCACCACTAATTCCTTGGCCGTGCGACAAGAAAACGTCGAATAAGTTTTTATATGATTTAAATAATTTGATACCAATGACTTAAGAGATCTTTGTTTGATACTAAAACAGATATCGACTGATTTTAAATAATGTGTCATGAAGTGACACTTTTGAATATTTTTATAATCTACAGTTTTCAGGAAAGGGCTCTTCAAGACACTCAGTAGCCACTACTTTGTACTAACTTACTACTAAGTTAAGTTATCTTACTACTAATTTACAAGACCTTTTCTTTACCGTAGAATATAGATCGTCGAATAAAGTCTAACTTTAGTAAAACTTAAGCATAGCTTAATAGCTTAATTGTAGTAGTAAGTTTGTGAGTTGTGACTTGTGATGATGTGGGGCGATATACTCAAGCGATTTTTAAATGGTTTCAATAATAGATTCGTTTTAAATGGCAAGAAAGGATTTTTAAAAGTCTTTGGGAGAGTTCAATAGGCACTCCAAATATTATGCTAGAATAGTACATTACGAAACTAGAATAGTACATTACGAAACTAGAATAGTACATTACGAAACTTTTTCCCATCGATGGAGGAAGAAAACGGCGACATCGATAAGCGCAGCGGGAAGAAAGTTGACGTTTTCCGCCCAGAGGTGAGAAATAGTAGGTACATTACGCACCTAGGGCAGGAAAATAAGAAATGTCTCAGATCTGAGGCTTTCTTATTTACTGCCCATGGTGCGTATACTATTTTTCTTATCGACCGAGGCGGAAAACGGCAACATCGGTAAGCGCAGCGGGAACAAAACTTGACGTTTTAAGCCTGGAGGTGAGAAAATAGTATTTCATGCGAAGCTGCGGGCAGAACTAGTCGTAACGTAGTCGTAGAATAAAGCCATAATCGCATGAACGATTTTCAAACAAGTTAACATTATGCGGTGTCCCAGAAACTATTTCCAAAGGCTTTTATCTCATTTTCGCGAAGTACAAAGTTTACCAAGTTGGGCAACAGGTGTTTAAGATAGCGTCATATGGGCTGCCTTTTTTAAGGACTTGTAATATATCGCCGTATTATGAGCATTTTTGATGTGAACAAAATGGCGGATGTAAAAAGTTTGGTAACAAAATGCATGTTACGTCGCAACAGGAAAAGTACCGAAGTTTTACAAAAGTCAGAAAGAAAACTTTGTAAAGCGAGTTTTTTATTAAGACCGAGCTAAGAGAGAAAAGTAAGAAAATGTGAGTTAAGGCGACGCCTTGATAAATTGGCTGTAGCGATATCGATTTTTCTCAGCAATGACTAAAGCTAAAAAATATAAAGTTCATTGTCAGTTGTCTTTGAATTACCCATAGCATAACACGATTGGTCAACTTTTATAACACAGAATAATCAATCAAAAATACCTTTGTAAAAAAAGGGATTACTATTTTGCCAACAGAGGAGAGTGATTTAAGCTTCCAAAATTTGTACATATAGATAGGTTCAAGCATACACTTTAATTTGGCCATAGCTTATAATATGAAATATATACTAATATTATAATTGGGAAGAGTTTGTTTGTTTGAACGCGCTAATCTCAGGAACTACTGGTCCGATTTGAAAAATGATTTTACTGTTAGATAGCCCATTTATCGAGGAAGGCTATAGGCTATATTTTATCACGCTAAGACTAATAGTAGCGAAGAAATAGAGGAAAATGTGGAAGAAACGGGGGAAAATTATTTGAAAGGGCTTATTTGAACGCGCTAATCTCAGGAACTACTGGTCTGATTTTAAAAATTCTTTCAGTGTTAGATAGCCCATTTGTTGAGAAAGGCTATAGGCTATATTTTATCACGCTACGACTAATAGGAGCGAAGAAATAGAGGAAAATGTGGAAAAAAACGGGGGCAATTATATGAAAGGGTTTATTCGAACGCGCTAATCTCAGGAACTACTGGTCCGATTTGAAAAATTCTTTCAGTGTCAGATAGCCCATTTATGAAGGAAGGCTAAAGGCTATATTTTATCACACTAAAACTAATTGTAGTGAAGAAATAGAGAAAAATGTATAAAAACAGGGGAAATTATATGAAATTGCTTATTATCTTAAGAACTAGGGGAGAGGAGGGCTAGTTCTAACAGATTTTGAATATTGTCATTTATCTTCTTAATTTGAAAACTTTATGTTATTATTTTTATACCTGAGTACGTTACTCAGGTATAAAAATAATAACACAAATTTATATGGCTTGCGTGTACTTAGCTAAAAATTCATCTAAATTACTTGGATTCGAAGGGAGACGCATCTTTCAAGTCATCAAGTCAGCGGTTAAAACTTGCCCCGTTTCGGGGGCAAATATTAACAGTGACGGGGTAAGTATTAACGGTAGTAAGTATACTTATTAGAATTTCATTTAACCATGGAATTAAAAAACATAACAATATTAAGATGATAATTTATTTATTTTTTGACTTACAAATGTTAAACAATAATAATAACTTCTGTCAAATAACATTAATTTGATTTTATGTCTTCCACCCTGAGCTGTTTTCAGCCCCTATGGATTCCACTAGCAACAAAAATTGTATCTGATCCTCCGATATATGAAAATCGGTGGATATGGTATTGCCGGAGTGCCGCCAAAGTGATCGGCGTACCTCCTTCGGCAGATGTGGTAGCTCCAACTTGCTTGCAATACCAAATAATACGGGTTAATACTTACCCCGTTCTTTTTGTTAAAACTGGCCCCCGAGGATCTTTTTGGATATAACTAATTATCATAAAAAAACTATAGGTAAATTTAAGAAAATAACACGGAAATGTAATTAACAACAAAATAACCATTAATTATATAAAATCTGCAATCGCAAAACCAAATAATTAAAGCATGTATCAAAAAATTCGAGACGTAAAAATGTTCGCTTAACTGTATTTTTGCACCGACGTACAATAAGTAACTTCACAACGCGACAGCCGGTGGGCAACATACTTGTCGCAAATCGTTCGCCGACGTTGCCCGAACTTATAACATTGAACGTCTTACCGTATCGTCATTTAATTAAGTAGCTATAGGCTTGGTAATACTTAGTACTTACCCCTGTTAATTCTAGCCCCCCTCTCCCCTACTGGAGCAATTTTTATGTTATTTGGCAAACATGAAGAATAGACCACGTGAAGGGACATAGTCTATTTTTTGCGGAAAAATGTACGGTTGCGTGAAATTCCTAAATAACGCAAGCGAAAACGCGCGGAACATCTATTAAATATATAATAAAATCGTAGGAAAGTAAATTCTGTACATTGAATATTTTTGTACAATAAATAATGCTTGGGATGTGATCTACTATGCTAACGCGAACGAAGTCGCGGGCAACAGCTAGTGTATTTATGGTTTTTAAATTACGCGACAAAAACTATTTTGTCGCTACGCCCTTTTCGTGTTTTGCTGTTCCATTGCTTGTTATAGAAAACAAGCAATCTAAAACATATACAACACGATTTTTTACTTTAACGCGGCGTCACCTTAAGTTCTCATACCACTTATCTTTTACAATGATAATGTCGATTTTCCACCCCTGATTTTCAAAATAGTTATTCCCTCGTCCTGCGTTACGTTTTTCTGTTCTTGTCTAGCTTAAAATCTATAAATTGAACTAATATTATCGAAACCAATTACTTTTAACGAAAATACACTTTTACAAAAATACAAAATCAAACTTAGCGAATAAAAGGTCTGCAGTTGTCATTGACATATTATTAGGTACTTAGTTATTATACGTTGTAAAAATTACGTAAGACAAAAATATATAGCTCCCACACCGGTTTCGGTGGCCGGTTTCATTGAAATCAGGCCAGCTACGCAGGAGTAATTTTATAGTGCTCAAGTGTGTGCGCAGTACACAAGAGCACTCTCTATTCCTTTACTCTCACAACCCAGTGGGACGGCAGAGCGACACGACCGGCGAGAGATCAGGCGCAGGACCGACTTTTCTTACCGACCCATCCGACGCATGGATCATTTATTCTTACTTGTCAGACAATCAGGTGATCAGCCTGCATTGTCCTAATCAAACTTGGAAATATCATGTTTCCAACGCGGGAATCGTACCCACGACCTCCGAGTCAAGAGCCGCGCTCTATACCACTAGACCATGAAGGCGTCAAAAATAGTACCTATAGCCTCGCCCAGCTATGTCCATAGATTAAAATCCATAAGATGTAGTAGGCTAGGGAGGCTATTTAGAGTAAAAGTAATGTAACATGCAATAATTATTTTCAGGTTATTACAATTCAATAATTTTCAGTAGGTAATGTTCAAAAAGTTAATATTATTTTTCAAATAACAAAACAACTGCACTTCATTTTTAATTCCATTAGCAAGTTAGTCTACTTCATTAGATTCAGAGCAATTTTTACCCTCATAACCCATTACATGGATGTAAAATAATACTACCATTCAATGAGCTTGAAGTGCTATTACCCAGTACTCTTATTCTACTAAAATATAACAAAATTAAAACAACATCAATACAGCTTCGATTCAGTCCAAATCCCACTAACAGCATAGTAGTATTTTCATATACGTAATAAACGTCAGAAGCCTGAGTTTTTTGAGTTTAATTTAATCGATAACAATAATTTTATAAAGCGCTTGAGTTTTGACATGACGTTGTGGGTTTTGTTAATATTTTATTTGTACAGATAAAGGACAATGCTATAAAAAAAAAACCCAGAGCGAACAGATACAGGATGTAGCTCAATATTTCAGTGATATTAAATGAAATAATTCTGTATATATTTCAACTTTAGATTTGATGGCTAAATGGACGATATTGCTATTAACATTTCGTCAGTGGTAGTTTTGTCACTTTCTTTAATGTTATGTTTTTAATGTTTTTTGCAGTACTTAACAGCTGAATTGTTGTTAGGATACAGTTCATATTTTCTCGTTTTATAAATCTCCGTAATTAAAGCGGTCCATAAAAATAGGTAAATATTTTAGGTTGTGTCATAAAACATCGTTTATAGTAACACAAAATATATTTTTAAACAGTTTACATATTATCTACAACTAATGTGACATTTTCTAACATAAGAGCGGGCTGTAATAAAAAATCATAAATAAACATTAATTAGTGTACAGAACATGACCATTAATCCAATGAAATCCATAGAAATTACAAAAAATCAAATAAATGTATTCAAAACTTACGTGCAAAATTTCACCTTCCTTAACCTATTTGTTAAGAAATTGCCTAGCGCGTGTCGATGCGGTCACATTGTTTACGAAAACTGATCCCATTTTAAAATTTTGATCCCGAAGGCGTCCCTAGTATATTTTGTCACATCAACAGATAGCTTGAGAAGCTTATAAAATTTACAGTGTTGAGAAATAAGTAGAGTAATTCTTATTTTTATGGCATTTTTTTCGTAAGTGTCATCTATTAGTTCCGTGTCGAGCATTAGGTCTTTTCCCTTATATGAAACTATATTATAAAATGCCAGAATAAGGGTACAAGATTCAATTGCACAGGAAATTACACTTCATTAACAATTAATTGTAGATATTCAGTCAATTAGCTTCCCAGAAATGCACTAGGAATTATCCCGGCTACGTTCATACGCTAGAATAGGTAATACGAGCCACTTAGCCCTACAGCTTGGTTAATTAAAGGGTGTATATTATTATGGCTTACCTTTGGATTTTTATTTTGTTGGTAAAATATTCTATAACCAGGAATAAAAATATTTGAAAATCAAAATGAGATGTAACTTGAAAGCCATGTTCTTGTGAGTTAGAGATAATATTAATGAAAGATAGTGTATGTAGCGAAATATACATATATTATAATGATGACTTATTACAAATATTATATTAATTAATAAGTAAGTAATATATTTTTACCAAGAAACAAAATAAGCAATGCCCTATAAAATAAAAAAAAAACAAAAAAAAAAGCTTATTAGACAGTAGAACCTATGGTATAACGAAGTTGAATAGTGCATGACAAAGTAGGGTTACCAAAAGGAATGATTCCTTGGGACAAATTCCGTATGAAAATAAGTCTTCAGCTAATGTGTATAATAATTACGTTACCTACGAGATGAAGTTTCTTCAGACGGGCGAGCGGCGAGGGCGGCGGGGGCGGCGGACGTCGCAGGGCGGAGCTTCGGAGCGCCGTTCAGTCGGTGGTCAGCCGCCGCACGCGTCACGCGCCTCCCAGCCCCGTATGTCATGCCACGCGGCTCGCGATGTTCTTACCGCGTGAATATTTATGACGCGATCAATTTCCTCGCTCCATTATAAATGGCACGGCCCTCCACTAACCGAACTGTCTCTATGATCGTAAAATGCCAATAATAAAAACTGTCGTGAACGGACTCGATCGTCTGAACTTCAAGTTTGTTGTGTATGTGATTTTCTACTGTTATGTCGTCGAAAAAAGTATCGCGGCGGAGATGCCGCACGAGTGCGCCTACCGCGCCTCCGAGTCGGAAACGTCGGAAAACGCGGTGCTGTTCTGCAAAATTCGCACCATAAACAGCCTGGACCAGCTCCTGAAGAACATCAGTAGGACGCACTTCGACGATGTCGTCTCTCTCCACGTCCAATGCAGCGAGATATTATTCTTCGAGAGCACGCTGACAGGACAAACTGAAAATGTATCTACAAAGCAAATGAACATTAGGAATCTACGTGATCTCGTAATCGACAAATGCAAGATTCGACAGATACCGGCACGAGCTTTCGAGAATTTCAAGGACCTGAAATCTCTACACGTGACCACGCAAAACAGTGATTGGTCGGCGATGACGATGGAACTGCATGAAAATTCGTTTCTAGGTTTGAGTGAGTTGACCGAGTTGAACCTGAGTGATAATAATCTTTGGAGTACAAAAACTGACACGTTTTGCTCATTGTATAGCCTGAAAACGTTAAATTTGACGAAAAATCATTTACAAAATATCAAAACGATAGGATTCTCTGATACACTTCGACAGCAAAATTTAAGTGTAAAAAGTTGTAATTTAGGCTTAGAAATACTGGATTTATCTTATAATGATCTTATTGTAGTGACCGAATACGGTTTGTCTAAGTTGCGCTCTCTGTCAAAATTATTTTTGCAAAACAATGTAATTTCTTCCATTGAAAATTATGCTTTTGAAGGATTAGT
Organism: Lysandra bellargus; assembly: GCA_905333045.1. Taxonomy (NCBI): domain Eukaryota; kingdom Metazoa; phylum Arthropoda; class Insecta; order Lepidoptera; family Lycaenidae; genus Lysandra; species Lysandra bellargus. Next base: position 7,234,478 of record HG995350.1, on the reverse strand, counting down.
TAGCTTACAAGTTTTGAATTTATCAAGTAATTTCATGAGCGATATACCTCCTGAAATATTTGCTAATACTAATCTCCTGCAGGAAATAGACTTAAGTAACAATACTTTGAATGTTTTGCCGCCTGGTTTATTCGTTGGCTTGGAACAATTACAAGTGCTTGACCTTTCGATTAATGACTTGAGTAGTCAATGGATTGACAAAGGTACTTTTTCAGGATTGGTGCGTTTAGTTATATTGAACATCTCTTATAACAAAATAAGCAAAATTAGTCGATACATGTTCAAAGACTTATACAGTTTACAAAAATTAAATTTGGAACACAATGATATAATATCTATAGATGAGCACTCTTTCGAAGATCTTAGAAATTTGCATTCCCTTACACTTTCCAGCAATAAACTTTTTCACATAAAGAGTAACTTATTTTCTGATTTGCACGTGCTTCACGAGTTATTTTTGGACAACAATAAAATAAAACATATAGACGACAGTTCATTTGACAATATCACAACAATAGAAGACTTAGTTCTGAATGACAACTCCTTGTCGTCGATCCCTTTGTCGATTAGAAAATTGAGGTCTCTAAGATCGTTGGACATTGGGAATAACAACATTACGCATTTAAATCATGAAAACTTTCACGGTCTTACTGAACTTTTTGGCTTACGTTTGGTAGATAATAAAATTGTACATTTAAACGAAGACACTTTTGAATATTTACCACAGTTGCAAGTTCTTAATTTAGCATCTAACAAAATAAAGTTTGTCGCTCCTCGTTGCTTCCATAAGAATACGAATTTAAAATTATTGCGAATGGATGGTAATGAAATCACTAAATTCGACAACATTTTTACTGCTATAAATAATTTAGTTTGGTTAAATATGTCAGCTAATAAAATATCCTCTTTTGATTTCAATAGTTTTCCAAGTAGCTTGGAATGGTTGGACTTGCATATGAATCAAATTGATACGTTTTATAATGACGATATTAATTATAAAATTAATATAAAATTGTTAGATTTAAGTTACAATAATATAAGTAAACTCACGGTAACTTCTATTCCAACGTCCGTAGAGAAGCTTTACTTGAATGATAATAACATTGACTTTATTCAAGTTGGTAGTTTTTCAAAATTAAAAAGATTGTCAACTGTAACACTGAACAATAATAATATTGTACAACTTGACATTAACGCCCTTAGATTAGATCAAATTGACGAAAATAACGACTTGCCCGAATTTTTCATCAGCGGAAATCCTTTCGTTTGTGACTGTTCGATGGAATGGATTCAAAGAATTAATTATTTAAGTCACAGCCGACAGTACCCACGTGTTCTAGACCTAGATAAAGCAGTGTGTTCAATGGTACACTCACGAACAAAAACGAAAAAAATGATCATAGATATGTCACCTTCTGATTTTCTTTGTCCGTATGAAAGTCATTGTTTCGCTCTATGCCATTGTTGTGACTTCGTAGCCTGTGATTGTGAAATGATTTGTCCAAATAATTGTAGATGTTATCACGATATTACTTGGAACGCTAACGTAGTAGATTGTTCGAACGCCGGCTATACTGAAGTTCCAGATAGAATTCCAATGGATGCAACTGAGATTTATTTAGATGGGAATGAAATAAGTAATTTAGGAAATCATGTTTTTATCGGTAAAAAGAAGTTACAGGTTTTATATCTCAACAACACACAGTTAAAAGAAGTTAATAATCAAACTTTTAAAGGAGTTGATTCTTTGCGCATTTTGCACTTAGAAAATAACAAACTTGAGGAGTTGAAAGGAGACGAATTTACGCATCTCAATAATTTAAATGAGTTATATTTAGACCATAACGCCATCGTTCATGTTGGCAATAACACATTTTCTCCTCTGAAATCTTTGTCGGTTCTAAGAATAGACGATAATAAGCTTATTAACTTTTTTCCTTGGAAGCTCCTTGCATCTTCCTCTAAAAGTTTGGCTCACGTATCGATCGAAGGAAACCAGTACTCTTGCGATTGTAAAAGTATTGCAGAGCTTGACTCATGGTTAAGAAGAGATCCAGGGGATCCTGAGAAAATGTTATGTACAGACAAAGCTGGCAATCCTACAAAAATTACAATAGCCTCCGTACTAAGCCATTGTAAGGAATATATGGGATCAATAATTAACGATCCAACTGTATCCAAAGACGAAATTTTTTCCAAGTCCATTCTCTTTCCTGATAATTATTTTGCTGCTATATGCGGTGTTATTATTATTGTTGTTCTTATTTGTTTAATAGGTGCTATATTTTATGCGTTCAGATATGATGTAAGTGACTGGCTATACACCCATTACGGTATACCGTTATTCAAAGAACAGTCTTGTCCTAATGTCGAGCATGTGCTAGATACTAATCCTAATCATATGTACGATTACTATGTGATATGCAATACCAAAGATACGCAATTCATAAGTAACAATATCATGTCTGAAATAGAGTTTCGAAAACTGTCTATGAAGAGACTATCCATCAACGAGTTTTCCTTGAATATTCTTACACTAGATAGCTTTTCAAAATCACTGAAACTTTCCAAGCGGCTTCTAATTGTCTTAACAACGAATTTTATATGTAACGATCTGTGTGATGTTCATTTTAAAAATCTATTTTATAGCTTTCTCAAATCGCTCGATCGTAGCGACATATATAAAGTATTATTTATTAAGATTGTAGATAATAACCAAATTAACGACGAACTATGTTTTGTACTAGATAAGTTTAAGAACGTATCGTGGAACGATCCGCGTTTCTGGGAGAGATTCACCGCTTTACTCAACTCGACCGAGACTATTATAACAGTAAAGAGTACGAAAAAGAGCGTATTCAATAAGACTCTTCGTCAAACTCCCTCATTAAGGTACACAACGATGCCCGTAACTAGCGATAGTTGCTCGAAGCAGAATTTTTCAAATTCCCTTAACTACAATAAGCGAAACGACGAGGAAGCATCACAAAGCTCTCCTTCGTCAGACAATACGTATGGGGAAGGCAACAATTCTAACAATAGTTATATGTCGATCGACAACAGAACATGTCCTCGCTTTAATTATGACCTCCGGGTATCCCCTAGTAGCGGTCACGTTTATTCTCGGGTGGAGGATATCTCTCCGACCGTAACTCGTTCTATTGTGGGCACAACTGCTAAAGGTCGTACTTATTTTGTTTAGTGAGTCCTTTATTTCTATTATATTTTCCGAAAAATTTAATTATCACCTTTTTTATCCATTTTACAAATCCCTTTCTTATTTTATTTGGCTCCTTTTGTCATCTTATTTGGCAAATAAAAATATTTTTTAACCATATTTACAAATAAATATGGTTAAAAATTATTTGGTATTAAACAAATTTAAATTATTATATTTCTACGACTAAAAACGTTTGTTAAACAAACAGTTCTAACTAGCGAGCAAATTTCAAGTCTGATAAATAATTTTAAAGAATTAATGGAGATACATTTCTACTACATTTGTAACTATATTCATACTACAAAACATTTTACTATTGTACTCACTGTAAAGCGACACCAAAACGTAGGCTAAGATTTTCCGCTAAAATCATCATTCACAACAACATTATAAGTTTAATTTTTGATATGATTCGTACTCGATAAAACAATGTATCATTTTTTATTGGAATTGTATTAAAACAATAAAAAAGTTTAAAAAATATATTCGAAATTTTTTACGAAGTATTATTATTTTTGTTATTTTTTATTTATTAAATGTGAATCGATGTATGCTTTATCAAGTGCTGTATATAATGTATGTTTGTAATGTTATCGTTTATTCACATAGTATTACGGCTTCAAACTTATATGTAACTAAGCTAAATCGTGATATTAGGTTTAATTATTATTACATTAAAACAAATGTAATTTTTGGATTGTAATTATTAGTTATAACGAAAATTATTGTTTGTATAAAATGTACAAAGATATCTCAGAATCGTAATAAAATATACTGACGTTTTGATACTCATTATGACTTTTATTTTTTTGCTAACCGTAAAAATAATGAGTGCTATTTTTTTTGCAAACTTTAGTAAAAATAATTGAGTAATTTAAGACTGTTGCGAGGCATTTCTCCGAGAAAAAAAATCTGACTCAAAAATCTATAACGAAAAAATGTGGTCACCCTAAGTAAGTTTATAAATTCGTGTACCAAAAAAGTATAAATTTATTGTAATTGAAATTAAGAGACCGTATACGAAATTTTGCCGATTTCGCTCATTTAACAGACGTGTTTTAACAGTTAAAATACAGTATTTTTATAAGTTTTAATGCGCAACATGTAAGATCATTTCAATTATAATATAGTGTTGGAGCTAGATTTTCAATTTTTTTAAGTATCTTTAAATAATCCAACTCAAACCCGCGACAGTTTTGTGATTTTTGCTGTAAAAAGTTTAGAATATCACCTTTTTATGGATTGTATTGTCTTAACGGTATGAAAAAAATACAATGTACTGTTGAGAAAGTCGTCTATAAAGTGTTGGAATTACTTTTTACCACATTAATATAAAAAAAAAACCCTTTAAAAACAGAAAACCTCTATCTGCCCGCTAACTTGGCGATCGTCCTTTTTCACCTGGCATATGAAAGACGGGCGTGAGTGTGAAGAGAGCAGTAGAAAAGAGAGGACGGGCTCTTAAGATTAAAGAACAAAAGTTTAGATTTAATCATAATTAAATAATCATGCTTAGAATTAAATAAAGTAGATAATATAATATATTTCATTTCTTTGAATTAAATTTTTAATTCTTAAGATCTTTTGACTTTAATATTATTTTTCAACGTGAAACAATCCTGAAACCTTAATTATTAATAATTATTATTGGTAAATTATAAAAAAAAAAAAAAAAAAAAAACAAAAAACCCGACTGCAAAAAAATATTGTTACTTAAGAGCCCGGGTTACCCTCGAAATTCTCATACATACATAACACCAAAATCATTTTCTCATACGAAAATATTTAACATGTTTGAGTTATTTTTCAGCTTAAAATAGTAATTACCTAGGTTCCTGAACAAAAATTAATTTCAAAATATTTAAACACAAAAAATTTTTTTTTTGTGAAAAAATTTTTTTTACTAAATTTACGTCCCATATTTAATATTAAAACTGCAAGTTGTATACATATTTAGAATCAGTGTTTAAAATCCTTTATTTTGATACCCCACTCGATATGCTTGGTAGAATTTTTTTTACCTCAGAATATGGCGTCAAACATCCGCCATTTTAGTTTTTTTTAATGTCACCTATCTAAGAACACTTGGGCTATTAAGACGAATCTAACGATACCTCAAATGTGAAAATCCGTTTAGCGGTTCTGGAGATACAAGGTAATGCAATTCCTCCAGAAAATGAATTGTCAAAACTGTCAAACTGACAAATGTCAAATTAGTACAAATTGCAAGACATAATAATTATGAATTGCAAGCAGAGTGATTTTTAAAAAACGAATCTTAATTATTATGATTTATTTTTTAAAAACCACTCTGCAATGTCTAATAATTTGCACAATATTTTGTATTATTTTGACATATTATTTTGTCAGTTTGACAGTTTTGACAATTCATTTTCTGGAGCAATTGCAAAACGTTACCATTTTAGCCTGTCTGTCGCCTCTTCACGCTCAAACCTCTGAACCGATTTTGATGAAATTTGATAAGGAGATCTCATAATCATAGCTAGTAGTCTTGTCGGATAGGTGTGTGTGGATGTTTAAATTATCCTATATCTTTTAGATAAGATAATTAATATCCCCGAAAAATGTAGGGTTCCCGCGCTATGAACGAATTTCTGCGTAACATAGAAAAAAGAATGTTCAAAAAACCAGAATATTTCCCTCTTGTAAGTTTATTCTTATTCATTCTAATTTTTCTTTTATAAATTCTAATAAGACCATAGAATAAGACTATATCTTATAAGAACGGTGTAGGTAAATAGACATTAGTTCAAAGGGTGGCAAAAGTGATTAGTATTACTAAGAACAACGGAATTTACATTAAGATACCACTTTGTTTGTTGTAATTAGTGATAGCCGCAAAGTATGAGCAAGCTTAGTGGAGTAGCAGTAAGGGTCGGGACACAAAAACACGGCACGACGTCGTACGGCGCCGTGTCGGACGCGCGTCGTAAAAAAACACAGTAGTTCATATAAGCTATGGGTAAATTAAAGTGTATGCTTGAAACAATCTATGTACAAAATTTTGGAAGCTGAAATCACTCTCCTCTGTTGGAAAAATAGGAATCTCTTTTTTACAGAGGTCTTTTTGATTGATTATTCTCTGTTATAAAAGTTGACCAATCGTGTTATGCTATGGGTAATTCAAAGACAAAGACACGATGAATACTGACAATGTACTTTAATTTCTTAGCTTTAGTCATTTCTGAGAAAAATCGATATCGCTACAGCCAAATTATGCATATTACGCATACTCGCCTGAAGAGGTAAAAGATAGACAGACACGCTTTCGTATTCATAATATTAGTATGGATGATAGATGAAATAAAGAAGAACGAGCCAAAAAGAAATATATTCCGTTGGCAGTGTTTCTAGTAAGAATTGCAATCAAATAAGAATATTCCTATTTCTTACATGACATGGTTGAGACAAGTTATCCTAATAAGAACAATACTCATAAGAAATCCAATAAATGTAGTTACGAGCATGACACAAGCAATGATGAGATTTGGCAACATTTCGATGCCAAAAGAACATCACAATAATATAGAATTCAATAAAATAACTCATTCAAGAGTGATGGTGAATTCTAGAGCTTACGTACAAATAGGATTTTAAATAAGTATTATATTAGGTTCGTTTCTTCGTAGCTTATAAAACGTGCATAAAGCGAATTGTTTAAATCTTCTCTTTATTACTCTTTGAAAAATCACAAAAGTAAATTTTATGCTCACTTAAGTTTGTGGCGACATAAAACCAACGTTTTATTGTAACAGTCAAAGTCGAAACACTTCTGTGAGTCCTAAACTTGGACATGAATACGTCTTGCTTATAAAAAGACTCTTTATTTAATATTTTTCTGAATGGAAGAACTCCGTATCTGCAGTCATCTTTAAGTTTATACCCTTAGCTATATTATAGCTACAGTGAAGTTACAATTTTATGAGTACAAGTACGCAATTGAAATCTGTCACATCCATACTTTAGAAATGCATCTGAGCGTCGCGTTGTGGTCTGAATTGACCCTTAAGGCTTCAAAAAACTTTAGCCTTTCATGATTTACTTCGTCATATCAATGGTTTGAGACTATTTTTAGTAACATGCTAGTTTCTATTAAATATAAACTAGCATTAAATTTATTTAAATTTAAGTCTGGGGAGGTATAGATATTGAAATTATTCCTTATTATGATATGATGGATCATGGACGATATTTGTTTATTAATAATGATGATATTTTGTTTATTAGTTTGTGAATAATTATTAACCATATTTTTTTCGAAATGATAATACTTACTTTCATAGTAAGTTTCATAAGTAGTAGTAGTTTAGTAGTAACATTTTTTCCATGCAATTATCACTAGCTTCATAAATACTGACTCAACGTAAAAACAAAACGAACAAAATAGAACAATTCTATACCATATTCTAATTGTTCTAATTGGAAAACTTTGGGGACAAGAATCTTTCGTGTGACGTTCGGAAATATGAACTGCAAATAGAGAAACTGTAGTTTTGCAAGAAAAATTCATTTAACACATTTTATATCGATGATATTTTATTTACAGTCCTGTAGGTCGATTTTGGTACATTTTACATCTTGATTTAATAAAATTACAAAACAAAATTGTATTCTGGCAAAATATCAGCTAAATTCTGAATTCCAATTGATCAAAATAAGTTTATTATAATAATATTATCAAGATTAATATAAATGTAGCATTTTTCGTAGATGAAAAAAGAAACGGTCAATTGTCACCAGTATTGTCTAATGTTAGTAACATTATTTAACTTGCAAAGGTTCATTGTACATTACAATTATATTTTATATATTATTATTTACTTTTGACTTCACACTTTAAACCTATTAAAATTAATAGCTTCATATATCATGCAAGAAAGTTATATTTACATGATTTATCACTTTCTAATGCTAAACAATAGGCAATATCAAACAATGCGTGTCTTGTTCCTATCATGTCCTATTAAATATGTGTAAACAGTGAAGAATGCCTGATTAACCGATTTTATCGCTCCATTGTACACAAAGTATAATGCAGTCAATTCGTCAATATCGTTACCCAAGAGTAAATAGTTGTAGAGGCGAAAGCTCGAGTGTTTATGCCTAATGTGCTTGTCATGCTTACAATAGACATTGCGGAATTTGAGTGATAGTCAAAAATTGTGGAATGTTATAGTTTTTTCTACACAAAGAGATTAAAATCATAATATGAGATTTTTGAAGTGAAAACTTCTTTAGCGGCGTTGAGCACTTTTGTGGGATGGGTAAAAGCTGTGAAACTCGAAAAAAATTGGAAAAACCGTAAGACGGTTGGAGAGTAGTGTTTTGTGTCGAACTCGAACTCGAACTCGAATTGATGGTAAGGGTTTCGATTAATTAAAAAATCGTTTTTTTTTTTAAATCGATTTTCATAAAAAATGGGTTAAAAAAATGCACAACGTTAATAATCAAGTTTTCACTTCTGCCGGCACTCCCGGAGTGCAACCCGTCTTTTTTTTATTTCATTCATAATAATTTCTAAATAGAACATCACAGACGGGTCTAACTTTAGTTGTTTCTAATTACATAATGTGTTCCTTAGGTAAATCGAAGATTGCGGTTTTCGTTATCAAAGGGCTAGAAGCGTAGGGTGCTACGGTGTCAAGTTTAGAGTGTTGAGTTACGAATTACGATCGAACGTCGTTAAGACAAATGAATCGACGCTCATTCGTTTCTATAGAGGTTGTAACTGGTGAAACTAAGTGATACTACTTTAGGGTAAACTAGCTGTTCCGGCAAACATTGTTTTGCCATTTAAAGTATTTCTACTTCATCAGTTGATACAATATCTTACCCCCTCTTTTGTCCCCTAAGAGGGGTGGAGGAAAAAATTTTATACACCAGATATTAAGTTGGAAAACACAGTTAATAATATGAAGTAAGTCCATTATAGAAAAAGTTTGATACAAAATCTGACCCCCTCTTTGGTCCTCTTAGAGGGGTGAGGGGGGGATTTTTATACACCAGATATTGAGTTGGAAGAAGACAAATATATCTGCGAAAACCGTATGCAAAACGGATCGGTAGTTTTCGTGTTAAAGAAAAAAGTTTGATACAAAATCTGACCCCCTCTTTTGTTCCCTTAGAGTGGTGGGGGGATAACTTTTTATACACCAGATGTTAAGTTGGAAGAAGACAAATATATCTGCGAAAACCGCATTTAAATCGGATCAGTAGTTTTCGTGTGATAGTGGAACAAACATACAGACAGACAGACAGACAAAAAACTAACCACATTTTTGGCTTCTATAGCGATGTAGTGACACCCCCATCGCTTATTATTTTTTGAATATCTTTAATGTACAGAATTCTCATTTCTACAGTTTTATTATAATTATAATATGTATAGATAATAGTAATAGGTGTTATGACAGCACTCGAAGAAAAACAAAAGATTACTGAAATTAAACTTAATGAGGATTTACATAAAGAATTTTTTCCTGTCAAACTCTTATTAAATGCCTCTGAATGCGCCTGATAAAATAATTAAAACAAATTAAAAAATATTATTTATTTATGAGGCAAAAACAAATCACAAATTAATCCAAAGGCAGATTTGCAATGCCATTATATAAAAATGATTCACAAAAATTGTTTCATTCACTTTTAAAAATAATACAATCAATTTAAAATTACCTCATTAAATTGCGATTCTAATATTTAAGGAACTGAGAGATAAAAAGTATTTTAGTTTTATGCACAGATAATATCATAATTATTTTTATGTCCTACAGTTTCTCTGTTCGGCTGTCTACTCATCATAGTATAGGAGTCAATCTTCAATCCCACACTCCCCCATCGACTGCCAATTTTAATCGGATGACTGTTGCTGCAGTGAAACGCATAATTACGGCCGGTACCTCTCGTGGGACCGAATTCATATTAGTTTTGACATTCGGCTTGATGGATGTCCCACAATCTCTGGATCTCGTACATGACCCTGTACTGTCTATTTTATTTATGACACCGAATGACCCTTATCACGAGGGTATAGATGTCATTTTCGTGTGAACAAATAGCTGTGATAAAGTGGGCGATAGGTGTATCAAATTCGTAATTCTACTTTTGTTTGACATATCCTGGATAGTATAATGTATTAATAAAAATTTAATATTATGTTACATATCTAAATTATTTATTGCTCTATGTTTCATATTATAATATGTACTTATATGAAACATAGAGCTAGATATTGTGTGTTTCCTTCATCTTGGTCTTACATTTATAGAAAATAAGACCTTAGATTTAAATAAAATAAAATACCATTTTGTAATTTGCAAAATTGGTATTATTTTGTTTTTATTATACCTATTCATATCTGTTGGAGGCACGGCAGTGCCTTAGCAATACTAAAACACTCAAACATCTCATCACATTATTTTTAGTAATATTTTTATACTGAGTCCCGAGACTCCCGACATACCCGATCCAAAATACATTGTAAAAATCAAATTTCGAACTAATTAATCGGTCAGAGGAAGTGAAGATAAAACATTGTGGTGTCAACTTCCGGCGGGTAATAAGAAAGCTTTGTAGTTAGATGAGTGACGCTGTTATCCTGGAGGATGTTCAAAATAAACAGACTCATTGTTGGACTAAAATGTACTACTGCTACTATCAAGACTAGTCGTTACCGTTTGGTTAGTTTGAAACATCGAAATAATATGATACAATACCTCTCATACAATTGACTTTTTAAATACATAATATGGCTTCAGTTACAGTCATAAAAACAAAATTTACAAAAATATATTAAAAAACCAATCTGAGTTAGGCAATCAATTGGAATTTGGAAATACGAAAGTTCGTGGAACAAAATGCTCACCTAGGCTTGCTTTCTTGAAACCATTTTAATTAAAAGTCTTTATTATTCGTAGATTTATAGCAAATTAAAATGAAATTTCAGCTATTATAGACCCGTCAATTGCTTATTTATTTATTTATTTCCATACTTATTTCTACCATTACAGGTTTACCCCAATGCGATAGAAACATATTACAAATAAAAACTTACCACTGAATAATATTCAAAAAAATATTTTACCTTAATTAAATCGTTAGTACGAAATAAATAAATAAAAAGTTGTCAATCAAAATGCATTTAAATGCGTTTCCATTTCGTTTGTGCTTAAAACAAATCTTATTCAAAATTTGTTAAAATCAAGCTAAGTTGTGCAAGAACCGCAATACAAATTAAGGGGTCTTGGCCACTTCAAAAGGGGATTGTCCGAAGCATATTTTGGAATTTCCCAATTTAAGTTACGTCAATGTTTACCCCATATTCCAACACGACCCGGGTTTCTTCCGAGCTCCCGAAGCCTAAATCCTGGGGCCATTATGAAATTTTAATACTCCTTTAGTATACTTTGAGAATTCTTGCGCGGGCTATACCTGGCCCAGCTGCAAAGCAAACAAAATTTATAATTTAACGACGCCATCCGACTTGCATTCACTGGTTTTATCCAGTAGTGTCCGGCCTTATTACGGCGGGATAAAGTTCAATTTGCCTCGACGAGGTTAATGATAGACTCTGTTACAATTTGGCATTATTATTGTATTCGGTCTTAGAAATCTAACAATACAGGCAATACTAACACAGCAAGTTTTCACGATTGACGGTTGTTACACTACGAATATTAAATTTCGCGATGCTTTTGTGCCACTGTGTCTTTGCACTTAGCTCCCTGATAGTACATTCGACTGGCTAGAGTCCAAGCGATGTTGCATGCAAGAGAGCCCGGGTTAGCCTCGAAATTCTCATACATACGTAATACCAAAATCATTTTCTCATACGAAAATATTTAACATGTTTGAGTTATTTTTCAGCTTAAAATAGTAATTACCTAGGTTCCTGTACAAAAATTAACTTCAAAATCTTTAAACACTAAAAAAAATTTTTTTGTGTATAATTTTTTTTTACTAAATTTACTACTAAATATTTAAACACTAAAAAATAGCGTAAAACACTAAAAAATATATAAATAAATATTAAATTTACTACAATATATTTCAACTTTAAAAATATTTTTAGTGTTTAAATATTTTGAAATTAAATTTTGTTCAGGAACCTAGGTAATTACTATTTTAAGCTGAAAAATAACTCAAACATGTTAAATATTTTCGTATGACAAAATTATTTTAGTATTACGTATGTATGAGAATTTCGAGGGTAGCCCGGCCCCTTAAAAATATTTCACTTAGCTATTTTAGTTGATGAATTTACCGTTTGCAATATTATTTTATCGTATTTAAATTTATTTATTTATGAAATGAAATAGCTTTAGGACTCTAAAAACCCAAAATTATATTACAACTTGTAAGCCACTTGTACAATTTTCACGCCAACCAAAGGCAAAATAAGAGAACTGTCATTAACCTGACAACAATCACAATATTGAACCTTATTTTAAGCAAATAAACGATTTCTATTCTATTCGACAATAACAAACCTATGTACTATATTTCTACAAGAGTGTGATCCAAAAGTAGTGATGCTTATCAGATGTAAATTGTAATCTTCTCCATTCCTACTAAGTAGAAGTTATTGTTTCTGCAGATGACTTTGTTTAAAAGAAAAGAATACTCCATATTATTTCAAAACTTGCACACACTTTTGCCGTACGTACAATCCTAGTAGAAACGGCAGGCAAGCTATCAGCAACTTGATACAATATGAAACACCCACAGTTGGTGTCTTGGCTTCGATTTACAGGAAGCGTGCGGTTATGCCATTACATTATAGAAAAAACCTACACTTGAATATAGATCTTACTACAACAGAATAAAGATTAGAATCCAATAAAGTTGGAACCGGAAGGGGAAAAAATTCAACTAGATTTTTCTAAAAAATATTTTATGAATCCTCGTGGTTTGTTGGAAAAACTTTTTAAGGAAGGAACTTTATATTAGAGGATACTTTTTAGATACTTTATATTATTATAACTTTATAACATTGTATTAGAGGATTATATTAATATGCAAGCCAAAAAATCCGAAACAATATAAATACAAGTAGCATTAGACACTATTGTTTAAGACAATAATTATTATGTCTAGGTTTTGTTTGCAGTGCTACTGCCGAAAAATCCCTACCCAATTAAAATATTTTAAAACGAGGTGGGCTACTAAAATAATGCTATAATCACTATAGAAAATAAGCGTGGCCGTTCTACGAATAGGGTTGCATTTTATTCCTCAAATTACAGTTATTATGGCTAATCGTAGTTCCTAGTAACATGTTCATAACATTGAAATGTTAGATTTGTTTAAAGCTTGTTAGTTTTTGACTTTTGGATTTAGGGAACATAGTATAGTTTAGATTTTTTTAACCAACTTCCAAAAAGGAGGAGGTTACAATTTCTGTTCGTCTGTGGATATTTTTTTTAATTCTGAATCATTCCAGAATTTATTTTAGATAAATTTTAAGATATTTAAACCAATGTTTTCTTCAACTACAACAATAATTCAACTCAAACTCCATCATTTAATTTCAAATAATTTTAAGTATCTTCACCTGACTGAAGACGTGAACGTCGAAAAAATATTAATATAAAAATGAATCCATAACTTCCTTGGTCAACGCATAACAAAATGACTTAATAAACAACACAGCTCGGCACAATGATAATTCCACAGAAATCGTTTATTTTTCCGCAAAATTCTTTCCTACAGTCTAATGACTGTAGGAAAGAATTTTGCGGAAAAATAAACGATTTCTGTGGAATTTTAACCAATGCGTTTAAAGTTGCAAGGAACATATAGTTATTTAATAATAATTTACAGGGATAAATCATATTCGCATTACCAAAACTCGTTCAAAAAGCCACATGGCAGAAGAATCATCTCTAATACCGGTACCTAAAACGACAACATCATCCCATAAATTTCCTCAAATTTTGCGAAACTCGATACTAAATTATATAATGACCGTCGTGGTTGTTGGTTTTTCTACTCGGCCCATGTTACCAGGCTTAACCAACAATCATTTTTACAACGATGCCTTTAATGATAGGCCTTTGAGTCAATTATAACCAGAGGGTCCGAGTTGTTTTTGGGAAGTAACGAGCGTATCATTGGAGTTGTTTGGTCTGATTCCATCACGAAAGACGTGGATGTGACGAAATTATTTAGGAATTTTGAAGCTATACTTGTTGAACTAATATGTATTCTGTGGCTATACCATAAATACTTACGTTTCCTCATAGTTAGGTTAGGTTGCGTTAGTCCTCTGAATATTCTAAGTTTTAGAGTTTATTGGTTTGAGTTTAGAAGTTAGAATTCTGTTTAGTTTTATAATTATCAGATATCTTTAGTTTAAGTTTTCACCCTTGAAATTTAGAGATGATTAAGGCTTGTAGTTTCCCGACACATTTACTTCTCCTTCGACTTCATCTTATATCTTTAAACGAGCAATTCTTGTGTATATATATGTATATATTATAATATATAATTGGAATCTCGGAATCGGCTCCAACGATTTTCACGAAATTTAGTAAGTTTATAGGGGGTTTCGGGGGCGATAAATCGATCTAGCTAGGAATCATTTTTTAGAAAATGTCATTTTATTCGTGTTTTATCAAATACTGAGCAAAGCTCGGTCAAATAGCTAGTTGTTATTTAATTCGGTTAAGGCCAATCTCTTGTCTCTTTCATCTTTAATTCAATAATCATTTCCTAAGCCTACACAATTGAATTCTTCAATTATTATGACTTAATCATCGAATTCATCTTGGACTTTCTCATTGTCTAGTACATTTCCTTAATTAAGATACGCGTTCATTACTATAACTTACGTGCGTTCAGTTTTATGGTCGTCGTCGACGCGCCGAGTGTGTTACGTGTCTGTAATAAATTCATCAATCCTTTAATGAGTTTGATGGACTTCAAGCTATCAACATCTCTCTTACCTCCGGAAATTATTGTTGCTTGGGTTGTCCTATAGGGTCTGGCATAGATATTTTCTACTGTGGCATTAGGTCATTAGGTTTTACGAATCGTTTGGAGTTTGAATGATACGTAGGTAATTTTTTCGGTCGTATATAGTTAGTTATTAGTTATATAGATCACAAAATATGGTCACAACTCATAATGTATTATGAAAGATATGAATTTATTAATGTTTTCAAGTTTTTATAGATCTGAGCTCAAATTAATACAGTGTTAAGGATAAAATAGCATAATAAAGATATTTGTTGCAGAATTACTAGTCGCTTTGTTACACGGTTTTTTATTCACTTCCCATAATTAGTAAGTATGTCAGACAAGTGATAGTATGATGAGTGTGTGAATACATTATAGGAGCGCCAATCCGTACATAGGACACACCCACTAAAGGCAGCCATTTTGGTAGCGCGCGCGCCGACCTCGATCGCTTCATTATGATTTATGATAAACAAAGTAACAGCCTAAAACTCTAACTTGTACTAATATGTACTCTAGGCTCTAACTCAAATTATCATAGGACTAGATGACGCCCGCAACTAAATTCGCTTATGGCGCAGGAACCGTACATTTTTCCGGGATAAAAAGTATCCTATGTCCCTTCCCGAGACTAGTATCCCCATACTAAATTTCAGCAAATCGGTTCAACGCAACGGTTTGGGCGTAAAGATGTAACAGACAGACAGACACACTTTCGCGCTTATAATATTAGTATGGATGCTCTGAATGAGCTGTCTAATGTCTATGTCTAATAATATTCTACGCAAAGCTGCGTAACTTATGAAGGTTTGGCTCGGAAAAAAATTAAACTGTCTTCAATTATTCTGTCTTCGGAGTTCGGACGGACGGACGGATTATCCCTTATCCAAGATATCATCGTTAATTTTACTATTGAGATTCAAAATCAACAACGTATGGCTTTCGACACAAAATTTCGTCACTTCACATTACATATAAAACTCTGGAACGAACTGTCACCAGCAGTATTTCCGGACCTATACGACCTGCAAATCTTCAAGACAAGAGCGTATTCCCTCTTAAAAGACCGGCAACGCACCTGCAGCTCTTCCGATGTTGTGAGTGTCACCTGATGGTAGTTGCTTACCATCAGGTGACCCGTTTGCTCGTTTGCCCCCCTAATTTAATAATAATAATAATAATATTATTATGATACCTCCAGTCGAATCCGATTTGATTTCGTATATTGACAAACCATTTTTTCTAATTTGGCCAATGGGAGGCTTTCTTTCAATCCGCAAACCTTCTCCTATCTAGTCCCAGAACAATTAATAATATCTAATTTATAAAATACGAAGCTAAATTAAATAGAATGTTGGAACTTACTTGTAAAAATTATTCTAATTGTATATTTTTAAATCTAAGACTAGAGAATGCTTTAAATAAAATAGAATTCATAAATTATTATACTTATAAAATAAATATGCTTATCGACTCTATGTATTATGAAACAAGGTACCTGGTATCAGGTAATAGAGCAATGATTTTTAATAAAAAAACGAATAATAAAATAGAAAATAAAAAACAACGTAATATATTATATTATTTTAAACCCATACCTAACAATACAAATTCCACCAAAGGTAACTCCACATCAGCTAATGTTAAAAATGCTGAAATGACTCTAAGCAACGAAAATAATTCTATTGATACATTTTTTCCAGTCCAATAATCTTATAAACTTAATGCATCAAAATATAGCCGGTTTATTTAACAAAAAGGAAATACTTAATATCACTTTAAGAGAACTGTCGGAAAACCGTACACCAGTAGATATTCTGTGTTTATCTGAGACTTTTGTATGTGCTGAAGACATCTCAAATATAAATTTAAACGGATACCGAGCTATGTCTGCCTTTTCACGGTTACGCCAAAAACGCGGAGGGGTTTGTATTTTAATTAGAAATGACTTGGAAGGTATACAATTTGATGCTGTAGATGACTTAAGCACAGAAAAAACATTTGAATGCTGTGGTCTAAAGATACCAGAATATAAAATTATCGTAATTTGCCTGTATCGAATACCTAACACTAATATCAAACAGTTCCTTGATACTTTTGATAGACTTTTATATATACTGCGAACATGGGACTCATTTAGCATAGTTATAGTAGGGGATCTCAACATTGATATCCTAAAAGACACAAAGAACAAAAAGGATTTTACAAATTTTCTAGAGAACTATAACTTCACAAATCATATTAATGAGCCTACAAGACTAAAATCATGTATAGACCTATATTTGAGTAATATTAAGGATGCTAAAGGAGAGGTACAGCCGCTAGGTCTATCTGATCATAATACTGCACAGTTTCTAAAATTATCCATAAGTAAAACTAAGACAACAACAACCTACTTTACATTCAAAAGAGACTTTAGTACTGAGAGTATAAATAAATTTAAAGACACTATAAAAATTTATCATGGTCGCCCGTTTAAGCTCTTTCAAACCTAGATGAGGCTTTTAATGAATTCCATGATAATATCGTCATGTTATTTAAGCTATGCTTTCCTACAAATAAATATAAAATTAATAAATATTATAAAAATAAAAGTTTGGAAAATAAAAAAAAAAGTTTAAAGACTATTCAAAAATATTAAGAAAATGTATTATAATGGCTCAGGAAAATAACAACAATAGGTATATAACAAACTCAAATAACAAATGTAAGGCCTCTTGGGAGATAATTAAAGGAAATAGACAAATTGCTGAATCCAAAATCATTAAAGAAATAAACTTTGAAAATACACATTTAACAGATCCAGTTAAGATTGCAAATATTTTTAATGATAACTTAATAAATCCTGAATCAATAGATATTAATCAAAAAAGTCATAATAGTGATAAAAATAAATTTAAAATATCTCAAAATATAAATAAAAATAAACAAAGTATTTTTCTTACTCCAACTGATGAAAAAGAGGTAATAGCCATGATAAATTCCTTAAAGAACTCAAACTCAACGGGATATGATGAAATACCTACAAGGCTGCTAAAATCATGCGCAACCGAATTAGCATCCGTATTAGCATATTTAATAAATTTATCATTTGAACAGGGCATATTTCCAACTAAATTAAAAAAAATTTATAGTTATCCCTATCTTTAAAAGTGGATGTAAAAAAGAAATTAATAATTACAGACCCATTACACTTATCCCTGTCATTTCAAAACTGTTCAAAAAAGTTATGCACAAAGGACTCACCTCTTTTCTCGAAAAACATGAAATTATAGTTAAAGAGCAGAATGGCTTCCAAAAGGGAAAATCCACCACTCTAGCAAGCTTTTCCTTAATAAAGGAAGTTATAGAAAGTATGGACAAAACAAAACCGGTCACTGCCTTATTTTTTGATATGTCTAAAGCGTTTGACCATGTTAATCACGAGAAGCTCTTACTAAAATGTGAGCATTATGGTATTAGAGGTCCAGCTCTTGAATGGCTAAAAAGTTACCTTTCAGAACGTAGCCAACAGGTAAAGGTTACTAAATTAAATAATAAAAATGAAATATTAGACATTACTTCAGAAAGTAGAAATAACATAAAAGGAGTTCCTCAAGGGAGTATTCTGGGCCCCCTATTATTTATTATTTATATAAATGACTTGCCGAAATTTATAACTCACAACCTCACACTCTTTGCTGATGACAAATCTATTATTATAAAATTCTTAAATGATCTGACATATAATTTAGAAATAAATCGTGTATTAAATGACGTAATCGAATGGTTGAACTAAAATAATTTAAATGTAAATATAAAAAAACAACATATATGCAATTCTATAGTAAGAAAGGCAAAGCAAAGGACCTGAGTGTAAAATATAACAACTCAATATTAAAAGAGGCTAAAACTGTGAACTTCTTAGGAATAACCATTGACAATAATTTATCATGGCAGGCACATATTGACAAAACTTGCAAAAAAAAAAAACAGATACGTATATCTTCTTCGATCCCTTCACAAAACTGCAACTGCAGAAACTGCGTTAATGGCTTATCATGCATTTGTTATGTCAGCACTCCGATATGGCATAATAATATGGGGCAACTCTGTAGACATATCCCGACTATTTATTGGTCAGAAAAAGTGTATCCGAGCCTTATGTGGAGTTCACCCTATGGAATCATGTCGCCCTCTTTTTAAAAAGTTAAATATTCTCATACTGCTTTGTTTGTACATATGAGATAAGCATATTTGTTAAAAAACATACTTCAGAATATTATACAAAAAAGTCCCAATTTCTAAATAGAAATACAAGGTATCCAGACCAGTTAGTTTTACCAAACTTAAAAACAACATTAGATTGTAAAGGATGCTATAATATGTCAATTAAAATATATAATAATTTACCTAATGACATAAGAGAATATGGACCACTATCTATTTTTAAGAAAAAACTATTTACTTGGCTGGTAGAGAAGTGTTTTTATTGCCTAAATGAATTCATTATATAATTACTGACTGACTTATTATTTGTAAATTTAATTAATATTCTATCGACATTTTTTTTAATCTTCTTACTTAACATCAAATCTGAATTCATTATGTAATTATTATTGACTGACATAATATTATTTATAAATTTAATTAATATTCTATTGACATTTTTTTTAAATCTTAATTCTTACTTGACATCAAAACTGTGTATTTAATATTGACTTATATCTAATTGATCCTTTATAAATTATAATAATATATTCTAATGACTATTCTAATTGTAACATGACATGTTCACAGCACAGACCAATTAAAATATTAGCAATAAATTTAGTATTATAAGAATGACGTAGTATAATAAGTATATAATTTATGAAAAATGATTAGATAACTTATATTATGGTTTTTGTTGTAGTGGTCAGGATAACAAATATAGTTTTTGTAGATAACCTGAAGTCACGGTGCAACAAGTTAATTTTTTTTAGACTATCTAATCCCGCATCCTCCAGCTTCTTACTTCGGCAATTGGGTGCTAAAACAAAAATTAAAAATTAGAATAAGACTTTTGTATGACCCTCCATTAGAAAGAAGGCTTTTATAATCTTATTCTCGTGTCACAATGTTAGTCCACGAACTCCTCCGAAACGGCTTCACTGATTCTTACCAAATTTTATATGCATATTCAGTAGGTCTGAGAATCGGCTACTGGGTACTTTATATATTGATAAGTGCATTTGTTGAATAAATAATAGTAAATTAATACAACCTGAGACTGACGGTGACCATTGTTTGTGCGACGGGATAGCGATCGACGTTGCCATGGCGACATACTTATTTAGTCAATTCAATAAAATTATGTGGGCGAAATACTTTATCTTATGGCAAAGCAACGTTTGCCGGGACAGCTAGTATATTTATAATATTATATAGTATATACTTACCGTATGTGTGTGCACCTCAGGAGTCAGGATAGCGAAGTATTGCTGGACTTGGTCGACATAACTTATAACACATCATATTTACACTGTGATAATATAATAAGGACTGCTGTCTGTAATTATTCCTGGATGTTAAACGCCACGTGGCCAGTAGATGATCATAGATAACACAGTATAGAAACTGGTAGATGATACTGCAGATTTATCAAGGATTCTTTGGATAGTAAAGGCAATTTTTTTTGTATTAATATTAATAATTAATATGTAGCTATCTTCTAATTATGGCAAATATAGAATTTATAAGTATTAAATTTTGCATGCTTCCAAAGCAGAATGTTTGATACTGTATAATATAACTTACTCTAAGATCTTTGTAAACAACATTCTTTGCAAATAAATGATTATTATTATTATTATCTTTCTATGGAAAAATAACATCTACTGATAGATAGCATTATTGGAGTGAATTTGAGTCACCAAGGGATCTATTTTTATGAACCTCTAATGGATGTAATGCGATCCTTGTATTTTTTACATTTGCTTTTAAAGTCATGTTCTAATGTTATCTAAGTTTAGATAAAGATCATGACTGTCTAATGTTTTATTTGGTATTTTATTTTTATATTACGTACCTATATAAATAAGATAAACCTTAGATTTTTTCAATGTATCGCCAGTTGACGTGACGAGGAGGTGATGCGATGCATTTTATAAACGAGCCATTCAAAACTAAACTTCATTTAAAACAGAAGATGAACACATTGAATAGAGAAAAATATGGACTGACCCTAATATTCGGAATCATACCACCTGCAACTTTTCGCCATCGTCCCACGCGAAAAACATACCATCCTCATCACCTTGATGAGTGGCAGTCTTCCACCGTGCGTTTTTCGCGTAACTTTTTGCCGCGCACTGTAAAACTTTGGAACGAACTGTCACCAGCAGTATTTCAGGACCTATACGACCTGCAAACCTTCAAGAAAAGAGCGTATTCCCTCTTAAAAGGCCGGCAACGCACCTGCAGCTCTTCTGATGTTGCGAGTGTCCATGGGCGACAGTAGTTGCTTACCATCAGGTGACCCGTTTGCTCGTTTGCCACCTTATTTAATAAAAAAAACGTATAATAAATTTACTGTTATAATTCAGACTTCAACATAAACAAATGAGTATAATTCGTATGTTAGGCTTGTCATTCACAAAGATGGTAGTGTGCACATTGTACTGTATGTAATTTTTTATTTGTAATTTTTTTTTATGATAATTTTTTAAGCATAATTTCAAAATACATAATATTAGCTCGATGCACTCCTTCATCATATAAACTTTATCTGTGTAAAATTTCATTCACGTTTCCGCATTTTTCGTCAAAATGGAGCCAAAGTTTTTCGCTCGTGTATTAATATTTATAATAATGCTGTTTAATTATTATTATTATTATATTAATTCTCAAGAATTTGCATTTGAAGTTAATATTCTTCGTTCAATAATAACAAACTCTCTAGGAACTCTAGTTAAACCAAGGTCTGGTTAGTTCGAACTAGGTTCAGTTCTTAAACCAACAGTTTGCCATTTCAGTTCTATCTATATTGAACCAACTTCATGTGTGAGCGATTCGAGCAACGATGGAAAATAGATTCTAGATAAACAGCATCTTAACTTTTAACGGCGAATCATAAAACAAAACGTCCGCGTCATATAAAATGTGAAAACTTGTGTGAAATTATGTGCCTGCTGTTTCGATTATTCCTTAGCTCTACCACAGATTAATATTAGATTTGGCTGGAAATATTTCTTTTGACACTTTTCCTGAAATGCAGTTGATATTTCTGTATTTTCTGCACTTTATTCACCAATACTTTAGGTACTTTTTTTCTACTAAGAGAAAGCGCACATCTGAGACACGACTGTAGTTAGACAATTTTGTTTCACATAGACAAGTCAGTCTAACTACAGTCTAAAGACAGTTGTGTCTATCACGTGGCGCACACCAAGTCAAGACTGTTTTGACTACGATGACGCAATGTATACAATTGTATATTAATAATCAGTAGAGAACGCTCGGACAGAGTGGACAGAATTATAGAGTATACTGACTTAGAAATTAGAACTGATGTTGAAATTTTTAAATTTGACGTATTATGACAAAAATCGCTAGGGTTGTTAAGTTTTCACTACGGACTTAAAACTATGACATATTACAGGCATTAGGGTTTCCTTTTACTGTATTTCTCTGGGATGTTAAACATGTTAAACACGTTAAGAACGGGATGTGAAACACGTTAATTTAAAATAATTTATGTTTGTAACTTAGGTATTACAAAAAACAAGTTGCATATCAATAAATTTAAACCGACTTCAAAACTACCTAAACCAATTTTGATTAAACTTACCTAAACTAAATTGAACAATACCTGGCACAACAAAACAAAAAAAAAAAGAATTACTTAAATCGGACTTGCAGCTCGAAAGATACGTGAACACAAACATAAAAACATACAACATACACTTTTAAAAGTTCGTACATTTGTTATGCTAGGCTAATGAAATATACTCATAATATACGAAAAATAGGCAGTTCTAGAAATATTGTACATACGTAATGGCTCAAATTGAAATCTTTTTTTTAAATTGGTTAAAAAGCACAAAAAATGTTGTATTACGTTGCTGATAAATATATTTTGCGTCTATTGCGAACAGTTCCGAGAGATTTTAGAGATTTAGATAGAAAAGTTCTCATTTGAATAGAAATAAAGCTTCAAAAATAAACGGGAAAGACTCGACGGGAAAGATAGTACTTGGATCGCTGGACGTGTTTCTCTTTTTTTGTCGTATTATTGTTTATGTTTAGGCAGAATAAATGTGATTAAAATTGTCAGAATCTAATTTTGAAATCTATAAGGTAGGTATTTAAAAATAAATTATATCAGCCAGCGCGAGGCACATTCCATTCATAATCTTAGTGAAACCCGACGAATTTGATAAAATACATAATTATATTGAAACCTGTCCGTCTCTTTGCAGTTGAACTACTGGTAGTTATGTCTGTTGTGGCTAGTCAGTTTTGTCGTAGATGTGCGCGCTCGCATAGTGCTTACTGTACTTTAAAGGGAAGCCGACTGTCGTTAGTCAGACTTGTCGCGGGGCGCATTAGACAACTTTGTCTAATAGACGTTTTGTCTCAAATGTGCATCTAGTGCATTTTATTAAGCGATAGTCTGTCTTAAGACAGTTAAGTTAGTTAGCGAGAGTCTGTCGTGTCTCAGGTGTGCGGTAGCTCTAAATGTCGATGATGGTGATGGGAGCTCGTTAGTTTTGTCTTTGTTTATGCAAAAATGTTTTTTCTTGCAGTAATTGTGCAATTGCAATAACAAACTTACCTAGTATGTTCCTTCACGGGACACAAATTATTATCTTCATATCACTTTTTTATGAAATAAGGGGGCAAACGAGCAAACGGGTCACCTGATGGAAAGCAACTTCCGTCGCTCATGGACATTCGCACTTCGCAGCATTAGAAGAGCTGCAGGTGCGTTGCCGGCCTTTTAGGAGGGAATAGGGTAATAGGGGAGGGTAGGGATGGGAAGGGAAGGGAATAGGGTAGGGGATTGGGCCTCCGGTAAAGTCACTCACTCGACGAAACACAGCGCAAGCGCTGTTTCACGCCGGTTTTCTGTGAGAACGTGGTATCTCTCCGGTCGAGCCGGCCCATTCGTGTCGAAGCATGGCTCTCCCACGTTTATACAAGCGGATAAACTAATATACCCGTTTGTATGAAGTTAATGATAGATTCACACTTTCTACAAACATTGTGAATATAGTATTCTCTAGATTTTAAGTTGTATCTATGGCATGGGAATGGTCGGTTAAAATAACACCAGTGTAGAACAGTAGGTGGTTGATCGTTTATTGTTTTAAAACTTCCATTATATTACGTGACGTTGTGCTTCTAAATTACATCTTACGAGCGTATCGATAAAACTAATAAATACAGCACGTAAAATAGCTAGTTATTGAAACTGTTATATGTAACAATTCTGGATGACCTGGTGAATATTGGAGCAGAGCAGTAAGAAGGTATAGTCGCCAACTATTTCGATGTATGATACAGTATCACATTATAATCAGATACTAGCAATTCGGTTCAAAGCAGTAAATAGGGGCACATCACCAACTTTTCTGCCTAAATCAAAATCAATGCAGTATTTTAAAAATCTAAAACATAAACTGAAACAAAAGAGAAACTAGAAAAACATTTGGAACTCGTTAAAACTGGACCTACAAACGAACATTTAATTGCCAAACGTAACTCCAAAATAATTGCAATTATTTATTTGCTCATTGGTTTTTTTTGTTGGCTTACTGTCTAAAGGCCCCAAATCTTCCCTGACGTAAATGCGACTTACAGATACTTATTAACTTGTAATAAGCTTAAGTTTCTAATGAACTCACAGCTACTGATACTTACAATGTTAGGTACTTCCGGGAAAATAGCTTTTCTTGAAGAATTTCGATACATACTTGGGAAGTTGTAGCCAATAGCATACACCCAAAAACAGTTATATTTTCATTAATATAATCCAGGATAGTTACTAAAAAAGGTGGGAGACAACTAGTTGCATTATAATAAAAAAAAGAGAAACCAAGCTAGCAGCGTTTATTTTCCAACCTTTTAAAAAAAGCATTCGATTAAATTAAATCGATGTCAAATCATGTCAAATCATATCAAAAATCAGATTTGTTTCATTTGATCGTATCGAATTAGTTTGGTGAAATAGAATTTGACCTCAAACATAAAACTACTCAAGAATATTAAACTAAAACAAGTAGGCTTAAAACTTTAATTTTTATTGACATACTTGTCGTGACGATAACCCTAACTTTTCCACGTGAAATTCGGCATCCACTGCCTTCGTGTCAAAAAATATAAATTTTATTACACTCAGTGATAGGGTAGTAAAAGTAAAAGACATAAAAACAAAAATAAACAGAGTCGTAATTAAACACTTTAAACATGCAAAAGGATAATATATTTTTTTTACAAAATAGACTTATAATATATTCAGGAACAATGATAGAGCTATAATACGATATGAAAATTACAAGATATCATATTTTCAGTTTGTATTAAAAATAATATACGTGCAAAATTCTCTAGATAATACTTGAATGCTGAATTAATAACAGAAAGGTTCATTTTCAAAACGCTTATAAAAAACAGCACGATTCAGATAGAACTTACAACATCTAGTGAGCAATTATTGAATTTACAATGCATCCCTGACTCCCAATGCATTAGAATCGCTTCAACTCCCTAAGGATGCTTTAAGACAATCCACAATATCAGGAGCATTTGATGAGCTGCATTAATAACGAGTAATCGTCGGTCCCCTGGCATCAAACTTGTTAATGAATTAAAATTTGTTAAAAATTTTAATTAGTTCACCGTGCAATGTATTTTTCATTTCAAACTAGGAATATGATGTAACTGGTGCTGTAATATTAAATGAATACAAAAATAATTCAAAAAGCAGAAAAAATATACAATACGAAACATACTTCAAAGTACTATATCAAAGTTATATTCACATAAAAGCGAGTACTTTGTATATTTTTCTTATATTCGAGTACGTTAAATCGAGCGTGGTACAAACGGAAATATGAATAAAATTGGATACTTCATATAAAAAAGCTGGAAATGTGAATAGCTTATTACTACATAACTGGCACAAAACCTTTGTGGAGCAGCCTAAAAGCCTAGATAGATGCATTAATGCTTTAAAAGTTAATAAAAGGTGCACTATTCGGTTTCCTCATTAAAAATATCACACGGGGAATAAAAACGCCGGCCAGTATAAATAACTACGACCTCCATATAAACCTCGGTTTCCACTAGGGCTGTCAAAACTTCACACTTTATGGTATCATCAATAAACGTAATGTGTAGTATTTATCGTGTTTACACGGGTGTTACGTTTAATGAAGTATCAAGTCGCAGTGTTTTATGATCGATTTCGTAAGAGATGACAACGCATCCTTAGATTGCCTTACAAGTTTACAGCTAAACTTATATGCAGAAAATACAAGTCTTATCAGGTTTTAGTAATAATTTTTAATATGTATGCCTTTGATACTAGATACTTCTTTTTGTTGTTAATTTGAAGTTTGGTTGGATCTTTGGCCAGTGTAAGCTGATCACCTGATGTGACACCTGAGTCTGACAAGAATTGACGGATGGGTCTGTAAAAATGAGTTCTGCGCCTCTCTCACTATTTGTGTCAGTTCTCTGCAAGGTGGGTAGAGCTCTTGTGTTATGCTCACAAATGTTAGAGCGTATGAAATATTTCCTGGGTTCTTTAAGCCCGCCACCGGCACCGAAACTGGTTTGTGAGGCTCTAGTCACAAATCACAATATTTATGGAATTATTTTATTAAGTTAAAAGAAAGATTTCATCTCATAGCCCTAAAATGTATACTTTTTATTTTATTTTATAATTAAAATATATAAATAAGCCGACTTTGCTAAAATATTTAACAACTTAAACATAATTTTTGCAAATTGAATTATCCTAGTTGACAACCCTAAACTACATAGCTCGGCTACCCGCAATGAATACTGGAGTTTTCCCCAACTGTGGGGAGCTGTAGTGTGGGAATAAAATCCTAAAATTAATCTATACAAGTACCGCTTAATCTTTTGCCATGCTGCCACAGGTCGCAGCACTACGCGCATAATAAAGTTAGTCGCGGCTGTTTGATATCTAAGGGCCTGGTACACCTACCTAGTTGAGTGGCAAGACAGTGCCCTCGTCCGAGCACATTCATAATAGACATACTGAGTGCTTGGCTAATAGCACAAAGACGCTTTCTTTATCGCTTCATAATAAAATCGCCGATCAAAATAATATTAATATGGAATTGACATTAAACGAGTCAGAAGTCAACTTCAGTTTAACGAACGTTAAATACATAAATTTTTATCGGTGATTTTATAAAGAAGCGATAACGAAAAGTCTTGGCTAAAGGGCTTGTGTCGCCACTCTACTTGGTAGGCCCTATATGGACGGCTTCTCAATTTCGCCAGATTATTTCGATTCTTAGTTCTTACGCAAATGCGCTTGAATGTTCGGATTTTAGAGAAAGCTCCCTAGAAACTTCTGCGACAAAATTGGCTAAAATTCGCCAATATAACAAATTATATCGTCTCTTCCCATCAGGCAATCCACTGGCTCATTTACAAACATCTAAACATTGTGATGATCGGAAACCCACTGACATGATACGGATCGTTAGAAAGTTTTCACTTTAACCCTCGGGCGGACGAACATATTTGTTTTTATATAATTGAGATGTTCGTTTTGAAATACCTCTTTGACCTGTCGTGGGCTACGATATATTGAACTTCTAACTATGCCTTTGGGTTATATTACTCACAGTATAAGTAATACACAGTAGGCCACTCGACCGTCCTACGCAGACATAGAACGCATATGAGTGATTTCAGTAACTTTATAGGGCAGATAGGGCAGAAAAATGCAAGTGTCACGTTGCTGATACGTAAAAACTCTCAGAGTTGCACCTATTAAAATGACCACTAAGTTACGTTACTGTATGTATTGAGTATGTTGGGGTTATTGCTTATATTTATATATTATGGAGTTGCTTCATCAATAAAAACGTGTAAGGATTAATTAAGAAATTCTCTTATATGAGGAGTAGATATTTCCACCTACCTCATATGCACAAAAGAAAAGTGTACCGTCATTCGTAGTCATCCTTTCATTAAAATTGGTTCAATAGCTTTGGAGCAAACAAACACAACTTTTTTTCTTTGAAATATTGTTATGGTATTGAATATAAATTGACTTAGCACTTAGGATAATTTCAAATTAATTCTCTAAAACGTATTTTAAAGCTATTAGAACATTACGCGTGATGCATGAAAGTTATCCAAACGTCTTTGACCTTCACAACTTGGTTGTTTAGCAAAATCTGTTCTTAATACGGAACCTTAAAAATATTCACAACCGATTAAAGAACCTCCTCATTCGAAGACTCTTGTAACTTTAACTTGTATGCTGCTCTTAAGAAAAATCAGTCGAACATACAACCTCTCCCTATTTGAGCGGTTAAGGGTCAGCGCAGACAGATAGGAATAATCCTCGCGCGGTCTCGGGGATTTTCTTTGAAGCACTTGAAAATAAACTTTAAAATTATTACACTAAAGTGCGATAAGGGATCCCTGCGCATCCTCGATACGCGAGCATTTATGCACTTTAGTTTATTCATTTTAAAGTTTATTTTCAAGTGCATGCCCGAGACCGCGCGAGGATCATTCCTCTCTGTCTACACTGACCCTAAGAAGACGAGAAATATACTCATTACCAAAACCTCGCCGGAACTCGTAAAAATGAACTGCAAAGTAAAAGTGAATAAGTAACACGAGCTAACAAGCACGTCTGTGAGTCAATGCAGCTTCCTAGAACCCCACTCGAGTTTAAACGGCCTAAATATTTGATGAATCCAGGATCAAATGAAATAGCTGTGGGATACATCAAGATACTATGTTAACAAGGGTTCTCGTAACAGAATATATTATGAGGCGATCAATATCCACTTATGTCGGAATGGTGGATTTTGCAGCTTTTTGACATGATCGTGTTTGCGTTGACATTATTTTGCAGCTATTGACATGATTGTGTTGACTTTGTGAAGGCGTTTTTAAGCGTAGGAAAGATTATGGTGCTATGCTATACGGGATAAATATTATAATATTATGTACAGTTTGTAATACACTTCTGCATTATAATTTTCTATCTAATCCCTAAGGGTACACATAATTTATTTACGTTATTTTTTACATCATATTTTTACACCATTACGGATTACGTCGTGTAGCACAATATTCCTGACGTTTTAGACTACTTCTCAGCAGCCGTAGTCACTAGTCACTAGATCACTGTCGAGTTAAAAACCTTGAAATTAGCCTTTACTTTTCAGCCCTGTCTCTGTTACCTCTTCGCGCCCAAACCGCTGGACCAATGTTGCTAGGTATGAACATAATATTTTCAGTCCCGATGTCCAAATGTCTTTCCCGACAATGCTTTTCATCCCGAAAAAATGTACGGTTCCGGGTACGGGCTATAAATTTTGGCGAAACGGAGTTGTGGGCATCATCTATGGGGTAATATTGGGAATAAAAAGAAATTTTGAAAAGATAAAAACCGATTTCAAAATTGTACGTAATTGAGAATTAAAACTCCCTATCTCCAAAACTACTGAACCAGTTTTGATTAAACTTGCACTATTCCCTAAGTTGAACAATACCTAGTACAACAAAAAAAGAATTACTGAAACCGGAATGGTAGTTCCAGAGATATGCAAACACAAACATAAAAACATACATACATACATATTACATACATATATACATTCATACATACATACACTTTTGGGCACATATATTCAGACGTTTATATCTAAGAATAACATAATATACGAAAATTGGGCAGTTCTGGAAATATTACATACATACGCGTCGAATTCATAACCTCCTTTTTTGAAGTCGGTTAAAAATAGGAGAAAGTACCGAGAATAAAGTGTTATTATGTTGTAAGATGTTAGTACAGTTGTTTGCAGGTGATCCTGTAACTCCAACAGCAACATGACATTGTTGCCGCCAATTAAGGTAAGTTTCCTGCCATCTTAGATCTTCTGAAAAAAACCAAAACAAATGCACCAAAACTTTATAACATGATTTTGTGTCTTGGTTTGTTAACTTATTAATTAATCCTTTAAGTTAAAAACATTACAAGTCTTTCGTATTTTGAAGAAACAATGTTAAAAGTTGTAATCAGTCTTGTATCTTACAAACAAACTTTTAACATTTTCTTCCGAGCTAAGATATAGTAAATCAATTAATTTCCGAAGAATATTGAACTTCAGCAAGTCATACTTTTCGAAATTAACAGCTCTTTGTTTTAAAAAGTTGGGGCGGAAGATGTTATCAATATTCATAAAGATGTTTCGAGCGAAGCCAAGCAATAGGGCTCGTATACAAAGCCGCGGTGTCGTCGAACCACAGCTGCGATTTTCTAAGAATTAGTGTTGTGTGAAACGCATTACAATTTTTGAGAGGATTCGGGCTCTTGAAATAACAAATTACAAATAATATATCGGTATTAAGTTGGGAGATACGCTGTCATTTTGACGACCGAATTCCAATTATTTATTCTGTTTTTGAACATATTAATATGGTAAAACTAGGGTAAAACATTTCTAAATAACTAGATAAATCGTTGTAGATATGTCTGTTATTTATACAAAAACATGGGACAGAAAGACAGAAAATCATAGTCAAAATATATTTTGTGTAATTGATGTAAATCAATTTGTTATTTCATGCGATAAGTCTTGTAGTTTCTCGCACTGATGCGATGTCGTGGCTCAGTGTACAAGCCCATAAACAAAGCTGCAAGGAACCTCTTTGAAAGAGCACTTACTTACTCTACGATCATAAATTTCAGTTTGCAACTTGCACCAGTATAACATTTGATCAATAAGCATTTTGTATGGGTTCTATATTTGCAAGCTAATATGGCATATCCAAACTTTGAAGCCTGCCAACCTAA
The DNA here is from genome assembly GCA_905333045.1 of Lysandra bellargus. Lineage (NCBI taxonomy): Eukaryota > Metazoa > Arthropoda > Insecta > Lepidoptera > Lycaenidae > Lysandra > Lysandra bellargus. The sequence continues at coordinate 7,203,231 of HG995350.1, read as the reverse complement.
TATGAGGTACTAGACTGAGCTACTTCTTACCCGTGAAACATAGATTTTCATATGATAGATGTGGCTTTTATATTTGTCCTTGCTTGTGTTAATACGTACATACTAATATTATAAAAGTGTGTCTGTCTGTCTATTCCTTTTCAAGGCTGAATCGTGTATTAAACTGATTTTGCTGAAATTCGGTATGGAGATACTTTGAATCTCGGGAAAGGACATAGGATACTTTTCATCTCAGAATAATTTTTGAGGTTCCCGCGCGATAAACGAATTTTGGCGTAACGAAGTTGCAGGCATCCACTTATACAAGGTGTAACAATTTTGCTCTTTCAGCGCTGCTACTTTCACAGTTTACTCTATGTCAGGAACACGTACACCCCCTAAAGTATTATCACTTAGTTTTGTCACATTATGTATATTTGCTAAAAAATTAGAGAACGGACCTGGGAGAGAAATTTGAATTTGACGATAATCCTATTGATATAAACGACTACCAATGTGTTCAATTATTTTTATTTTCTGGAAAATACATGAAATCCTGAGTTATAAACTTTACAACTATATTACGGGTAATTGCTTGAAATTCTTTACTTGTTCAGTTAAAATAGCACTTTTATTTTCGAGCGTGACTTATTATAATATAAGCTTATGGGAATAAATCAGGCACTTATTAAAGAAATTTTATATTTCTTCACCAATTAATATTATATCAGTCACAGCATTTTATAAAGGGTTGTCATACTGAGTGCGGATATGTTTGAGATTTGTTTTAACTAATGCTTGTATTTTAAAAAAGTAACAGCGTTTTGATTTTATAGTAGAGTCACAAGAATGCAAAGCTTGATTGTTACATACTTAATGAAACTTTAATTTTTTCAGTCATAGTTTTATACGTCTTGTTTTTAATTTATTGCTATGCTTATGAGTAACATAACAGCAGGTTCTTTAAGATTTATGGCACAACATATTTTTTACTACAGTTTACTTTTTATTACCTAAAGTCCTAAACAAATCTTCCTATTAATTTAGCCAGAAATATAGGTGTTAACCTTCTTCAGGACTAATATCAATATAGGAGACCAATAAGAAATTATATGGTCCTTACAATGCCCAATTCATTCATGGGAATAAAATATACAGTTTTTAATAATTGTATTGTACACATAATCACTATTTCCTAACTCCAAATACAAATCCTAGTATTTTATTTTACCTTCGTTAACCTTCAAAATAAGAATCGTTCTATTATTAGACGCGTCTCAGCTCTTTGTTATCCAACATCTTATTTGTAAATGACGTCGGACGTGTGAAGTGTCATTATTATAACAATGCCTCTCAAAAGTACGGGTGGCCGTTATTTTGAATTTGTAGGTGGGCTCTTGAAGTTCATACGAAATGACCCATAATTTTCTTGTTAAGGCCCGAAGAGCTAAACTAACCTTAAATTATGATCTAGGATCATAAATAAAAAACTCTGTACTCTTCAATGTGGTTTTTGTCTGTTTTGATAGTAATTTGGATGATTTATTTGTATCGTATCGAACAGATTACGGAGTAATTTTGTATTGAAATCTGAGAACATGTTTGCATGATCGTAAATTGTTGGGTTTAAATTATGTTATCTGTGAAGATTACAGCGACGTTTCAGTTTCGGTTACGGCTAGCGTATTGTTGAATCCAAAGTATTTACTTTGCGTTTAGATTTTTGTAATAAAAAAAATATATATATTTAATTTCTTATATGTAGGAGTTTATTGTATTTATTTATATTATTATACAATGAATTTGCATTGAATTTGTACATATTTGACACTTATTTTGACTTTTTAACTTTTTCATATATGATTTATAAGAAAAAATCATAAAATCAAAAAAAGGCAACACAGCTGCTCCATACATTTTTTGTTCCTCAACTTGTCATATCTGTAGATATACAAATCTGATCGCCACCCCTTTCAAACTATTTAATTAAAATCTATTGGGTATAATCAGATACCGTACGAAACTATGGAGCATATTAGATTAAAATATTTGGACACTTTGATCCCCGCTCGCTGGGTTAACCGAACCATAATCTCCTCTATTTGTAGTTATTAACCCAACTAGCTTTTACCCTTTGCTTTGTTTCCTATTGTATTTAGCTATTATGTATTTTAAAAATGACAACATAACAATAACTTTTGTTTGACTTAAATTTTTAATTACAATATAATGAGTATTTACTATTTGGTAATGACCACTATTTTTATGAACAAAAACAATAATGTGTAATCTAAACAAATCTCGGTATGAAATCTGTTTCCCGTATTAATATGACGCTATCGTCCATTAGTAAATTAAATAATACAAAAAAAAAAAAAAAAAACTAATTCGCTTCTTTTAAAGTAAGACATCATTGCATTTGAATTACAACTTACAATCTTAAAAGGATTTTGTGGTACTTGTATATTATTGTCATGTGGGAGTGTCCCAACTTAGCATGCATCCGCTGTCTTTAAAATGACACATTAAATTAGTTTAAGTAAAAATTAGCGACATTCGTTCCAAAAGTCACCACCCGCCAATAGGGATTGTCCATTTTTTTTTTAATTTTGCTCATTACAAAAACATTTCGAGGAATAAGGTCAGTGATCGTTTTTCTGTATATAAACGAAAAAAATACCCATTAGTTACTTATATTTTTGGACAAATATGTTTAACCTTAGTTTGACCTTCAATGGCGTTAAATTAGCAATAAATTCGACCAACATTACATTTCGAACTTTTGGTAAGCTTCTCGTATCAGCTTTCACATAATGAGAACTTGCATTTGACGAACCAGCTATTATAAATAAGATTGAAAGGAAATTTAAAACATACTGCAGAGGTCAATTGGCCGCCGATGATGACGTCAGAGCGAAACTTTAAAAATTTATTGAGAAAAAACTGGAGAAAATTGAGTATTTGAAGAATATAAATTAAATAATTTCAAAATTATTTAATTTATATTCTTAAAATACTCTATTTTAACGAAAAAAAATATAAAAAGTACATGTGATTTTTTTTGGACAATGCCCATTCCTTGATTATTACGTAACCGCATCACATCATCCGTAACCGAAATAGTGACTTTATAAGAAAAATAAGACGAACGACTTTAATTGAAATATCTTTCGTTTGTTTTCTATTCGATGGCTCTATTCTGGCCGCAGTAAGACAAACATTGGCCATTAAAATAACATTGTGCCTTTTATATCGGGTTTCTCATTGTTCCCGTCTCGGCCCATTACAGTACAGTCACATACAAATGTACCTGGATACTAAACTGAATTATATAAGAATGGATTAAGAATCTGGGGGCATGGCAGTGCCCCAGCCAAGCTGTTTAGCAAAGGCACGGCCGTACCATACTTTTCTCGAAGCGGTTCGCGGCTATTTCACACCCCCTTTATCTTCAACGTTAACAAAGCTAGGGATTTAAAATTTCGGTCACTAGGAGCAAGTATTAAAACTAGCTTAACCTCCAAATAACATGAAATTTCGATAAATAGTTTAATAGTTACGGATGGTCAAAGTTACTACATTTTGTCACTGACTGACAGATCATCAAAATTCTAAGGTACTTCTAGCGGACTTAGAACATTGAAATTTGGTACCCGGATAGGTCTTTATTCACAATGAAAGGAAAAATTATGAAACCGGCCAAGTGCGAGTCGGACTGGCGTACATAGGGTTTCGTAGTGTAAATTTGTATGGGAGCCCCCCTTAAATAATAAGTTTATTTAATTTTTATTATTAATTGCTAAAGTTAACATACAATTGAGCACTTTCTGAATTTTTTTAAAAAACCTTAATGTTATCATTATGGATATAGAGCAAAAAAAAAAGGAAAAAATCGTGTTTGTCGTATGAGGCCCCCAATTAATAATTTATTTCATTTTGATTGGACTATTAGCTTTTATACCGACACCAGAAATACATAATTTGTGAAAATCACAACTATCTGGCTTTTGAGGTTCTCGAGATCCAGCCTGGTGAGTGGCTTTAAGTTAGTTATGTAAGTACTTAATGAAATGATAAAAAATAATATTAACAACGTTAATAATTAAACAATAATTAAATTAAATTTAAATATAAACATAATTAGTACTGCGATATTCACTCCTTACTTGCTCGATATAATATTATAGGAGTTTTAAGTTATCGAATTAAATAAGATGTGCTCCTTTCCTGCGAGGAACGTCGAGACGCGACGCTTACATCAGTGCTGCTCTATGTATTCAACGGTAATGCTAAAAATGACCACCTTCAAGTATTAGCATATGAGTCAATAATATAATTATGAATGTAATAATCGACTCAGAACTCAGAAGTATTTACGTTATGTTGTCCACCTATAGAACTAACGAGGCCTTAAAGAAAAAATATAAAGGAGATAGGGAATGGGTGCTAAGCTTAGTACAGAAAAGTTATAACGTGACCTGAAAAGAAAAGAAAAAAACCTTCAAAAAAGAAATGGAATCCCACCAAAACATGAAATGTAAAAGGAGCCAAGCAAAATATTGCATAGCTATTCAATACTTATGTCGTAAAAAGTTTTCAGATCACATTCAAGCCAAGCCTTCAACTTATTTTGTAATTTAAATCAACATTCAGTAAATGTATCAATAGATTTCTTTATTTTATAATTATTATAGTGGCTTGGCAATGAGCATAATAGAAACAAATATAAAACTGCATATTGGGAGGAGTTACTTACACAGACGGCAAGTATTTTAATATATTGTAACAACGCATGTGGCCGATGGTACCCAATAAATATGTAGTAAGTAGCTGATTATTTCTCTAGTGCTCATTGCCAATCCACTATGATAATTATACAATAAAGAAATCTATTGATACATTTACTGAATGTTGATTTAAATTACAAAATAAGTTGAAGGCTTGGCTTGAATGTGATCTGAAAACTTTTTACGACAGAAGTATTGAATAGCTATGCAATATTTTGCTTAGCTTTTTTACATTTCATGTTTTGGTGGGATAAACTATTCAAGTTAAATTATTACAGGAATAGCTTTGGTGAATAAACGCGTATTATTGTACGACAAATAGCAGGTACACGTACATTTTCACTGTGCAATGGAGTAAATTTCCTCTCCTACGCCGCCGCTCCTAAGCCACCGGGGCTTGCTCCGTTGTGTTCTGACTTCTGCCCCTGTCTTTCGAATTATCTATTAAAGTTATATATTACTTACTAAGCCTAAGCGCCTAAGCGTGCTCTACATAGAGCCTAAGCGGTTGATCGGATTTGAACTTAAATTTTCAGTTTTTCGTAAACCAAGTATTTTTACGCAGTGCTATACAATATAGGTGCATTTATACTAATACCATAAAAGTGTGTTTGTCTGTCTGGTGCCTCTTCACGCTTAAGCCGATGAACCGATTTTAATGAAATTTGGTACGGGGATAGTTTGAATCCCAGGATAGGACATAATATTATGATACTTTTTATAAGTACCGGAGTAATATTGTATGGTACGGTACGGTAAACGAATTATGGCGCAACGGATTTGCGCGCCTCATCTAGTACTCATCTAAAGCTGTGTGCCCACGCCCTTTTATAAAGGTAAGCTCACACTTCGATCACACCCTCAGTAATGAGTCAATCTATTATTTCAATCTTTGTTGTTTTTAGTTATGAGTCTCCATTTATATTATGTCCGTTTCGCTCACTTCCCGTCCGCAGTCGACGATGGAATAGCTCTGATATATCGATGAGATTATGATTCAGATAAGGCAGTCTACAGACTTGCGACTGCAAGAAACTACCGAATTTACAACTTACAAGTTACGACAGATTAGTTTGAATTGTTGTTTGACTATGTTCTTAATTATATATACAACCAGAGTTACAGCCTCTATAATACGTCAAAAAAAAAAATTCAATAGTAAAAGAAAACAATTCATAACGTCTACTGTCTATACACCGGTGGGGATTTTATGGACGTATACCTTTTATCTGTAAAAATGGACATTCAACATTTTGTCTAGGCTATATGACACACTAAGAAATAAAGGACAATTTGACAGTCCGTCCTCGTACAGACGATAACATGCGATACGGGATAATATCGTAGACAAAACGTCCAAGCTGGTTCAGTCGCAAGTGCGTGCGCGCCCTTAAATCTCTGTTTATTCAGTTGCAGGCCATCGCGCGTATTAGTGAAAATTAAGAGGACGTCGAGCCCCGACTCGGCGTTACAATAACAACGAACAAAAATACACGGCATAAGTGACACTAACGAAAATAATTGCTTGAGAACCATTCATTCTGGTGAAATAGATCATATACTGATCCTAACAGATTTATGACTTCAAAGATTTTTGTAGTGATACAAATAAATTTGATTTAATTGTAAAAATTTTGAACTTGAACAAACCTTTGAAGTGAACACTTTTTAGCGGCATTATGCACCTTTTTTGGGTGGGCAAAAAATTTAATACTCGCGTAAGGAGTCAGAACACGTGCCCTGATCTAGAATTCGTAAGACGGAGAGTAGCAGCTGCCAACGCAGCGTTAATCTTTACTTTTTATAGCAATCTATTAAAAATCAGAACTTAATTGACCCTTGTACTTAACAATTTAACAAACAGACCGTAAAAGTGCGATTTTGAATGAGGAAAAACAGAAATTGTCAACATTTTAAACGGCAGTTTTAATTCCTTGTCTTGTAAAGTAATGACTTTATCTCCATATTTTAACATTAAAACGTCAGCACCCTAACAAATTTGCCTTAAATAAAAATAAAAGTGATATTATAAGACATCTGCATATCTTTTAACGCCGTTATTGCTCGCAGGAATGACACTAAATGTGCTGTTACTTTTTTGTTGTTACACGGATATGTTTATTGCTGAATTTGTTAAATATTTTTTTATCTAGCTTTTCGAGTATTAAATTTTGAAAATGGCAACGTTATGTGAATTCTGTTTAAAAATACTTAATATGCTACTAAGAATATTCATCAATTTCAATTATTTATTTTTAACCTTGATGTGTTTGAGGTTTCATTTTTAACCGACTTCCGAAAAACGAGGAGGTTATATGTTCGGCTGTGGATTTTTTTTTTTTTTTTTTTTTTTTTTTTTTTTTTTTTTGTATGTTCAACGATTACTCCGCCGTTTGTGAACCGATTTTCGAAATTTTTGTTTTGTTGTATTAGGTTTCACTCCAATTTGGTACCATGTTCACAAAAGTGGTGACCTGATGATGGGATCCAGGAGTAATCGAGGGAACTCCTCGAAATTTATATGGAAACATATGGTGATTTTGGTTTTATGTGAAGTGTACTAAGAATATGCTACCAAAAAGTCAAATATTGGGTCAAGGTATACCATGGTTTCGAAGATGCTGAGAGAACTCCTGACTCTTTATAGATACACGTTTGGGAGTTTCGGCATTGTTTTAAGAACAGAAAGCATATGCTACCATGCAATTCAAATTCATCATCATCATCATCGTCATCATCATCATTACCACGTCGTGTTAAGGTCACCAATGTCTCATGGCACAAAATAGATAATAGTACAAGGCATAGGTATGGATACAATAATAATAATTATGTACATAACAACACCAATTATTATAGGCTGTCTAATATACACGGCGGTCGGCGCCGCAGAGGCAACGGCGTCACCGCGCGGCGCGCGGCGGCGCGCGGCGACGCGTACGCAAACATCGTATTCAAGTTCTAACTGGAATGTCAGGGCATGCGGCATGCCGCCAGAGTAGACAGAATGATAGAGTATGCCGACTTAGAACTGATGTAATTTTTTTAAGTTTGACGTATTATGACAAAAGTCGTCGCTAGGGTCGTAACCTACAAATTTAGTTGTTTATATTTTGGCACATGCAAAGAAAACTGTCAGAATTCAATTTCAAAATCTTATTTTTAAAATTAAATTATACCAGCCAGCGCGCCAGCCTTTAACTTATCCTGGCGAAACACGAAAGAAACGACAGATATTAATACTCGTCAGTCTCATAGCAGTCGAAGTACTTGTAGTTATGTCTATTGTGATGCCGCGCTGCGAGCATTTGCACGTGTTCACTTAGATCTTTTTAAATGTATTGTTTAAATTTATCTATCTACCTGATATTTGGGCCTTGCCGTATGACTCATATCAGTCTTAACAAATTGTAATAAGATACGTAGAATATACGCAGTACCACCGACGACCACTTATAAATTCGCGGACTATGACGGAGGTCAACTTAAGGTGAACGCAGATTTGGCCGCACCGCACGCACCGCAGTCGCCGCATTCGGAATTCTTTATATGAAGTTATAGGCAAGCTCGCATACCTACCTACCCGCGCCGCAGTCTTCGCAACTTTATAATAATATGAAGAATTGCGAATGCGGCGACTGCGGTGCGTGCGGTGCGGCCAAATCTGCGTTCACCTTTAATAACAATTATACGAGATCAATTACCACTCAATATTATGATTTATGTTGTCAATTCAATGCTCACTGCTCACACCAAGCTCACTGTTGAGTTGTCAGACGTCAGTTGCTTACAAACTTTCAACAACACAACGAAAATCTGTTACAAGTTACAACTACCTATATAAAACTTCTACGTACAAGCGATAGCGCGACACAGGAGCGCCTCAGTGACATCTAGTGAAGACAATATGAAACTATTTTTTATACAATTTGAATTGGCACTAACAGTTTACCTACTAGGTAACTAAAAAGAGTGAAATTATTATTTTTAACAAAAAATTAAAACCGACTTCCAAGGTAAAAACAATATTAATAGCATCCTTATAATATGAACTAAAAAGTATTAAATAATTTTTCCTATCTAATATGTAGTGCCTTTTCCCGAATTCGGCTAAACTTCAACTATTTCTGTACTCAATCTTCATAATTTTGAAGTCGGTGCCAGTTCCAAAAGTTTCAAATTTTCTGTCAAAGAAATAAAGATTCAGCTATATCTGGTACCGACTTCAAAATGATGAAGATTGAGTACAGAAATAGTTGAAGTTTAGCCGAATTCGGGAAAAGGCACTACATATTAGATAGGAAAAATTATTTAATACTTTTTAGTTCATATTATAAGGATGCTATTAATATTGTTTTTACCTTGGAAGTCGGTTTTAATTTTTTGTTAAAAATAATAATAGTCTATTATAAATGAAAAACCATATGTAAAAATAAAATATTACAACAATGACATAATTAAAATGCAAAAGATACGTCAGAAAAGTCTGTGCCTTATGTAAAGTTATTACGCAGGTTCCTTCAAGATCCCTTCCATTAGGCACGTCAGACTATAAATAATCACTTACCTTATGCCGTGGCCCCATAAACTTAATACCCTCATATTAATATTTATTAATATGTGTATGTCCCGTCCCGTACATTGTAAATGCGTGATATGCTAACAAAAGTTTATTGCATAATGCGGTCCACAAGCTACTACTGGTTCTCGAACTCGAATGTCTTCCTCTGAAATCGAAAAATGTGTACGAATCTTGTCGAGTATTAAACGTTTAGTTACTTAACTAGACTAAGTTTTACTCGAAACTTCCACTATGCGAGAGAAGAAATAAATATATTTTCTAACAATTAAAAGAATATTATTAAAGTAATCGTATTTTTAGTCACTTAATTACCACCAGTTACCGAATTAATTCACTACTTGGTAAGTTTGTTTACCAGTTGAAATCATCACGCTTACAGATTTAATAAAGAAATTGAACAGACTACTATAAAACGCTAAAATCTACGATTTAATTTTGCAATAAAAATTATACTTTAAAAACGTTTTAATCTTGAAAAACTTTTTAGGAATTTAGACTAAAAAAATAGTAGAAAGTTTTTCGATTGTAACTCGATTCGAATTGAGTATCAATAGTAGGGTAAACGTTAATAATAAAATATATTATGGGGTTACTCTGTTTAATATGATGAGGTACAGTTCATTTTTATGAGTTTCCTTCTAATGATGTCGAGAATTTTCAAGCATAAAAACCTGAACGAAAGTTATTTTTGAGAAGTAATGGTATTTTATTTTTGCAATTTTTTTTTTGCTACGGTGCCACTGGACATAAAAAGGAAGGTTTATATAAAATTTTTATTTATTTTGTGTGCCATGAAACTTTTTCAATGTGATATACAGAGACAAGCAGATCTTGTAAAATATTTAATAGAATATTTTATAACTGGGGGGTAAAATATAAAGTATTAAGTATTTCGATTTTTTTATGTATTCCAGACGACTATAATAAATAAGCCGGTTCTTCTCGGCGGGTTAGTTCACGAACCGGTGGTAACGACGTTAAAAAAATTGTAAAAAATGCATACCGTATTCTTATAAAAAAAGTTTGAGTCTAAGGACAAAAAATGAATAAACTTATTTAGAGGCCAAATTAACCTCGAAGAAGCTTGGTGTTCTTAACATTCCTCATATGGAATATTGTTCTCATCTCTGGGCAGGGGCGCCAAAATACTAACTGCTACCTCTGGATCGTATCTAACGAAGGGCCGCACGAATTGTTGACTGCCATAGTGTTTCAAACAGCTTGGACCCCTTGGAATTACGCCGAGATGTAGCTTCACTCTGCGCCCTCTATCGGTTGTATCACGGGGAGTGCTCCTGCAACTTTTCGCCATCGTCCCAAGCGAAAAACATACCATCCTCATCACCTTGATGAGAGGCAGTCTTCCACAGTGCGTTTTACGCGTAACTTTCTGTCGCGCACTGTAAAACTATGGAACGAACTGTCACCAGCAGTATTTCCGGACCTATACGACCTGCAAACCTTCAAGATAAGAGCGTATTTCCTCTTAAAAGGCCAGCAACACACCTGCAGCTCTTCTGATGTTGCGAGTGTCCATGGGCGACGGTAGTTGATTACCATCAGGTGACCCGTTTGCTCGTTATTTACCCCTTATTTAATAATAAAAAAAAGACTGGTTGCACTCCGGCAGTGCCGGCAGAAGTGAAAACTTGATTATTAACGTTGTGCATTTTTTTAACCCATTTTTTATGAAAATCGATTTTTAAAAAATCGTCAATCAAGTTGTTTCGATCAAGTTTCGATCAAGGTTTCGTTCAAGTTTCGATCAAGTTTTGAACAAGTTTCGATCAAGTTTCGATCAAGTTTCGATCAAGGTTTTGATCCAGGTTTCGATCAAGTTTCGATCAAATTTCGATCAACGTTTCGATCAAGGTTTCGATCAAGTTTCGATCAAGTTTCGATCAGGTTTCGATCAAGGTTTCGATCAAGTTTCGATCAAGTTTCGATCAAGTTTCGATCAAATTTCGATTAAGTTTCGATCAAGTTTCGATCAAGGTTTCGATCAAGGTTTCGATCAAGTTTCGATCAAGTTTCGATCAAGTTTCGATCAAGTTTCGATCAAGTCTCGATCAAGTCTCGATCAAGTTTCCATCAAGTTTCGATAAAGTTTCGATCAAGTTTCGATCAAGTTTCGATCAAGTTTCGATCAAGTTTCGATCAAGGTTTCGATCAAGTTTCGATCAAGTTTCGATCAAGTTTCGATCAAGTTTCGATCAAGTTTCGATAAAGTTTCGATAAGAGTCGATCAAGTTTCGATCAAGTTTCGATCAAGTTTCGATTAAGTTTCGATCAAGTTTCAAATTGAGTTCGAGTTCGAGTTCGACACAAAATACTACTCTCCAACCGTCTTACGCGGTTTGTATGGTTTTTCGATCAACACGAAAATCTATCGCGAGTTTCACAGTTTTTACCCATTCCACAAGTGCTCAACGCCGCTAAAGAAGTTTTCACTTCAAAAAACTTGTATCCAGTAAAATCAATAGAGATATAAGAATACGATTTGCAAGCCGTAAACTACAATTTAGAAGTAATTAAAGATGAAGAAATCAGAACCGTGAGAGATGAAAGCGATGCAAACGAAATATCGACTTCCCGGAATAAGCTTTTCACGTCAGAAAATCCGTAATATGGACACGATGACACGCAATTTTAAACTTTGCTGCACCGATATAAGGTGAAGTTAACAGACCGGAACATTGCTCTTTTGGTATGATTAAAAGGGTGAAGACTGGTTTATGTTGCAATTAAGGTTCCTCCTTTGAATTCCTGCGATAGTGACGTTATTATTTTGAATGATTTCTCTATTATAGAGGTTCGGTTCTTTGAGAGATTAATAGAGATTCTCGGAAGTTATAAATGCGGTCGTAAAATATTTTATTGGATACCGATTGTAGTTTGTCAGGTATAAAATCCAATGCCTAATCTGAGTTGCTCTCAAATAAATTAAGTAAAACACTAATATAATTGGACTCAGAGACTAACTGCCGCACTCAGAGTGGAACATTAATTACTTAATTAAATGAAATTAACTCAAATTTTTGACATTATCTGTCAAACTCTTTATTTTAATAGTTTTTAAAGTTAATCATAATTAAATGTGTCTGAGTACGGCGGTAATATTGTCATTATTACTTAACATTAATTTTAATTAAGAATTTGTCAGAAAATTATGAAGTCTATGTCAAGCAAACTCAGTCCGTCAAGGCACCTGCAACTCTTCTGATCTTGCGAGCGTCAATAGGCGACGGTAGTTCATTTGATCAGGTGCTATTTGCTCGTTTGCTCTTTAATTTTATAGAAAAAGGTACATATTGTAATTCCTGATAAGGATTCATGTACTTTTCCCCATTAACCCACTAACATCGAATTCACTTATTCCCTTATTTTCAGGTAACATTAAATCACCCTCCTATTAAAATGTGCCGTTTCGAGTTATTTTACACCTGACAAAACCTTTATTCCAACTACATAAGGATCATTTTAAAAATAAGAAACCTACCTGTTACCCCCAGGGTTACCACTTCCTAGCGTGATAATTTACAATTTAACAACCGAGAATTAATAAAAATGTTTACATTTCATTGATTTATATTTGAATAATTAAATTATTTTTACTTACAGCACCCTATTGTGCTAGAAAATTTATTGACTACAAGTTTTACTCGCGACTTTACCTGTACAAAGATTTGGACATTGAACTTCATTGAAGTACCTACATATTAATATAAATCGTAAGTACTCTTAATTTAACTAGATGACCCGGCAAACTTCGTATCACTTTCCTCTTAAACTCTTAATATTAACCATTATAATAATATAAAGCTCCCCTGGACTTCTAGGAATATTTCAAGACTAAAATCCAAAAATGTTTAGCTGTCCTCGAGTTTTAGGGAGACTAACAAAATTAAAAAATAAAAATCCATTTCTACATAATATGTATGATAATAATTTGATTTTCTATACAAATATAAACATAGTATAAAAAACATACTATACTCATACTAACCATGGATACTTAACACTGCAGATGCTCTTTTAGTCGCTAAAAAGGACAGCTTATTGGTGAGAGCGCAAAAAAACTCGTGCGGAAATCTCCATTACATCAAAGAATTGTTTGAATGGGATTATTATTTAAGTGAGTATTATCTTCAATTGTCCAATTCTTATGGCATTTTGTTTTGGAGACAGCCGGAAACGGATGTAGAAGGAGACAGAATAATAGCCGTCGGAAATGGTCAGGCATGTCTTATTTCTCAACCCTGGACACGAAAGGCGGTATTCGAATTTGAATTCTAAAGCCTTTTTATAAGGTAAGATTTTGGTGGATAGGTAAAAAGGCGGCTTTGGAGAGTACCAATTTTTAGTTAGATAAAACAATTCAAGCTATAGATAGTACAGTAAATTGTGGCAAGACAAAAGTGAAGGCGTTTGCATTATAGTGAATTATATTTCATTAAGTATTCAAGCGTAGTAATCACACTGCAGTAGCTAGGACAGGTTATTTTTAAAGGTTGCTTGGGCAACCAAACACTTCTCAAATTCCAAAATATTACTGCATGCTCACAACTTGGAACAAATTGGTGTAGTCCATGTTTCTGGCTATCACAAACAATAAAATTTGTTAGTGTCTCTAAAACTCCAGAACGGCTGAACCGATATTGCTTATGGTAAGTACTCCCGTACTTAGTTTGCAATATGTAATATGTATACTAAAATGATTTTAAAATCCAGGATTACAACCTGGACAAAAAAGCTGCGCACTAATGAAGGCAACGTCTACCGGCAGCCAGACCGCCCAGATTGTAACCAGAAGAGCAACAATGACCACATAATGCCACAAAATCAGCCGACCTGAAATACTTATTTTTCAAACGTTGATACCTCCTATACTATTATTTTAGTCTTGAAATATTCGCGGAAGTCCTGAAAAGGTTTATATTAAAAGGATATTATGAAGTTCATCAGCTCATCTAGATAAACCGTTGAAGTTCTTTCTACTTCGTACATCTTCTATGCTTATTAATATTAATAATTAATAATTATTATAAAACAAAGTCGCTTTTTTTCCCTCATGTCCCTTTGTTCCCTTTAATCTTTAAAACTACGCAACGGATTTTGATGATTCTTTCAGTGTTAGATAGCCCATTTATCGAGGAAGGCTATAGGCTACATTTTATCACGCTAAGGGCCAATTTCACCGCTTCCTGATAAGGTGCCCGATAGGCTTATTTGACAGATTCTCCATACTCTATGTGTCAAGTTAAGTGGTGGATAGCCTTATCAGGAAGCGGTGAAACAGGCCCTAAGCCTAATAGGAGCGAAGAAATAGAGGAAAATGTGAAAAAAACGGGAAAAGTTATTTGAAAGGGCTAACTTGAACGCGCTAATCTCAGGAACTACTGGTCCGATTTGAAAAATTCTTTCAGTGTTAGATAGCCCATTTATTGAGGAAGGCTATAGGCTATATTTTATCACGCAAAGACTAACAGGAGAATGTGGAAAAAACGGGGGAAATTATTTGAAAGGGCTTATCTCGCGAACTACTGGAGCAATTTTAATGTTATTTGTCAGGAAGTAGTAGACCACGTGAAGGACCATAGGCTATCGATTTTAATCATTTATACAGTGGCTATAATATATTTGTCGAAGATGGACGTCAGTGCTGTTTTTTTTTAAATGCAATAAGGGGGCAAACGAGCAAACGGGTCACATGATGGAAAGCAACTTCCGTCGACCATGGACACTCGCAGCATCAGAAGAGCTGCAGGTGCGTTGCCGGCCTTTTAAGGGGTAATAGGGGAGGAAATAGGGAAGGGTAGGGAAGGGAAAAGGGTAGGGGCCTCCGGTAAACTCACTCACTCGACGAAACACAGCGCAAGCGCTGTTTCACGCCGGTTTTCTGTGAGGACGTGGTATTTCTCCGGTCGAGCCGGCCCATTCGTGCCGAAGCATGGCTCTCCCACATCACGTGCCGCACGCGGTCAGCCGGAGAACTACTTCGTATTACTGGGATACGTCAAGTGGAGTAACTTGGGTATAGTCGATGCGGAGCTGGCAACTTATAAAGAAACAAACATTATTTGAAAGCATGACGTTATATGTCAGGAATGAAGACAGAGGATAGTTAAGCCCGTCACAGACTTAGCTATAATATATATTAATATTTTTATAACCAGGCATATTATTATATATTTTCTATACTAATTTTCGCGTGACCGCACACTCAGCTATAATATATATTTCTGTGACATGTGGATTTAGTATAGAAAATATATATATTAATATGCCTAGCTATAAATATATTAATATATATTATAGCTAAGTCTGTGACGGGCTTTACGTTGCTACGGGCGGTTGGCAAGCAATTTTTAATAGAGAATCGGACGAGCGAATTGGGAAAACCAGCTTCGCATTGAATTCACCGCGTATCCATCCTTAGTATATTCTTAGTAATAATAGCAAATACACGGTTTGGTTACGACTCCAGTCTCTCTTTTCGTCATATTTTATGCCCGTGCGACGCCGGGGCGGGTCGCTAGTAAATTATATTATGCTTAGTCATGAGAATCAGACATTTTATTATGCCAACAATATCCATGATTTTCCTGAAATTCCATCTATTAACGTGAGCCATTTCAAAGAAATTCCGCAAACTCGTGCAAAGAATAAACCCGAAAATCGTAAAAGACTCCCCGTGTTTTGAACGTTTAAAAATTCATGGAATATTCAAAAGGAATCCATTACAATTGAAGGTGGATAAACAAAAATGTTTTGCAAAACTCTGTCTAGTTGACGGGGAGGAATGAAATAATATTATCACTGGATGAGTGGGAAAGTCCATCTGTATTATTAGAAAACTTAAACTCACATCTGTGCCCCGTTCAAAGAGTTCCATCCAGTTCAAAGAATTTTTTCTCGGCTTAAATAAATAAAAAGTTGTCTTTCTGTATTATTTTGTTTCTTGTCTGATAAGAGGTAGTTGAAATGAGGTGATAGTAAGTTTATTTCAATAAATATCTTCAAAAAGGGCCAGCTCATGCTAGATTTAAATTAAAAATAAGGGTGGATCAAGAATCCAAGATGATTTATTTCAATGTGTTTAATTGTTCCCCTTTGAAAACTCAAACTCAAATTATTCAGAGTGATTTTTTTCAAATGTTCTCTGAGCGACTGGTGCCTACCACCGGTTCCGGAACTAGCCCGGCGAGGAGCACCGGCGCGGCGTAAGAACCTATAACTTATCTTTTCTCATACTTAATGCCTAAGACGTGTATATTATGTCTGTCTGTTCGTCAAGCGTAAACCTCTGAACCGATTTAGACTTTTTTTTACTAGCCTATAGCAGTGTTGCCAGATCAGAGGATTTTCTCCTAGGTTTAGGGAGTTTTCGACCAAGATAGGGGCAAAATAGAGGCAAAATATCGGGTTTTTCCCCTAGATTTAGCTAGATTTAGGGGGTTTTCGATCAAGATAGGGGCAAAATAGGGTATTTCTGGGGGGAAATCAAATAAGTTCAGGGGGAAATCGCCGAGACCATCTGGCAACACTGACCTATAGTGTCCCACTGATGGGCAAAGGCCACTGATGATTTAGACTTGCAACAAAAAATTAATATTATTCTGTCATTCAAATGGCTATACTGCACTCGGCGAAACATGGCGGTA
Organism: Lysandra bellargus; assembly: GCA_905333045.1. Classification (NCBI taxonomy): domain Eukaryota; kingdom Metazoa; phylum Arthropoda; class Insecta; order Lepidoptera; family Lycaenidae; genus Lysandra; species Lysandra bellargus. The sequence continues at coordinate 7,186,219 of HG995350.1, read as the reverse complement.
GCGGTCATTGACTCCCTGTCAAATACTTGTCATTTTCTATACAAAGCCTCGATTGACAATATTAGACACTTCATTGTCAATCGCGGTTTATATAGAAAATTACAAGTTTTTGAAAGGGAGTCAATACTACCGCCATATTTTAGTATCTAAGATGCTTTTTGCGGATAATATATTAATTCTATTTTCTTTCAACGCAAACATAGCAGGCGATCTATAATTTGCAAGATGTCAAGAATTATTCGTAATAAATAATTCCAGCGTAATTCCTTCGTAATTCGTAGCTATTGATGTTTTTTTGTAACTTTATTACATTTAATGATGCTATAGTTTTGAAACTCAAACAACCCATAATAACGTACCCTAGTTAAATACAGGATGATTGTTAATGATTAATGTGAGACACCCCAGCGATTTGTTTAATGATCTATAACGAACTATTTAACTTAGCAAATATTATAGTTGGACACTGTGTATGATCATTATGTACCTTATAATATTGTTTCTAGTTTGAAGTTTCAAATATTTTATGAGTTAGATTATTATAATAAGTAATTATTATTAATATTTTAATAAAACATCTTAAATTCTAATAATATGATGGACAGTGCAATCTTTTGGCGTGTGGCCAAAAGATTGTGTTAGGCTTCCTATAAATGGATGGTGTTAAACGTTCGTGTTCCATCCCACATCGGACTAGTTTTGAGTAATCGGCGTTTTAAGTTTTTTTGGAATAATCTTTATTTTCTGCTTATTTTAAGCAAAAAAATATTATTGTGCGGTATCTTTTTTTTGTTGAAATGCGTAGATTATGATTATAAAAAAAAACATTTTAATTTTACATTCAGTTTTAAGAGAAAACGTATAAAAATTGTTAATGCAATATCGCTATAGGGCTTATTACATAGCATTAATGTCCTTTGTGATATTTCACATGAATGCAATATTCTGATTTGTTAGTTCAATACAAATTTATGTGCTTATTTTAACAAAATGTTATAAAATTACCTCGTCACGCCCAAACCGCTGAACCGATTCTTCTGATATTTGGTATGGAGATACTTTGAGTCCCGGGAAAGGACATAGGGTCTTTTTTATTCCGAAAAAATGTACGGTTCCCAGGCATTAAATAAAAATTATTTCTGCTTAAACCGCTACGTGGATTTCGATGATATTTGGTATACAGATACGTTATGTCTCGGAAAAGGACATTGGATACTTTACATCCGGGAAAAGGTACGGTACAAGAGTAATAAACAAAAATGATATACGCCTAAGCCACTGAACAGATTTTGATGAATATTGGTGTGCACATACTTTGACTCTCGTGAAAGGACATAAGATAATTATTGTCTTGAAAAATATACGGTTACCATGTTATAAAATTTCCTATTTTGCGCCTAAACCGCCGAACAGATTTTGATGAAACTTGGTATGGAGATACTTTGAGTCCCGGAAAAGGCCAAAGGATCCTTTTTATCTCGGAAAAAATGTACAGTTCCCAGGCCTTAAATAAAATGATTTCTGCTTATACCGCTACAATGGATTGTAATGATATTTGGTATGCAGATACGTTATGTCTCGGGATAGGATAGATAGTTCCCGCTTCTTCTGCCGTTCCCACAGAGTGCTCTTGAGTATTGCGCACACACTTGGGCACTATAAAATTTCTCCTTAACTGGCCTGTTTTTTTTAAACCAGAGTGCTCTTGTGTATTGCGCACACACTTGGGGACTATACAAATACTCCTTCTTAACTGGCCTGTTTTCATTGAAACCGGAGTGCTCTTGTGTATTGCGCACACACTTGGGCACTATAAAATTACTCCTGCATAACTGGTCTGTTTTCATTGAAACCAGAGTGCTCTTGTGTGTTGCACACACACTTGGGCACTATAAAATTACTCCTGCGTAACTGGCCTGGTTTCATTTAAACCAGAGTGCTCTTGTGTATTGTGCACACACTTAGGCACTATGATATTATTGCGTGACTGGCCTGGTTTTATTGAAACCGGCCACCGCCACCGAAACCGGTCTGGAAGAATTTTTATATTTTATTATTATTACCAGCATTGGACATTGGGGCATACTTATTGAAATACTCGTTAGTCTAATTAAATTATAAATCTAATTGCAACTAAAATTAGAATACATTTTAAACATATTATTATTAATTAATCAACTTACGGGTAATTTGAAGATGCACAATTACTACATCAATCTGATTAATTTGTAATCTGATTAAAAATACTAATTACTTTTTGCCCAACTCTGAACGTGATAAACGAATTATTTCTACATTAACTAAATTTAATCGAAACCGGTTCAGCAGCTTAAACGCATATTAATAAAGTTTTTTGCGTGAAAACCGAACATTTCCCATGATAAAAAATATACTATGTCCTTTCCCGGAATTCAAAGTATCCCCATACCTTTCATAAAGATGTTTTGAGCGTGAAGAGGTAACATACAGACACACTTTCGCATTTATAATATTAGTATGGATTTTATTCATCCTAAAGTAACCTAAAGACATCCCAGGCCATAAAGCCACTTTTTTTAAAAAAGCCTCATAACAGCAATAAACGAGTAATTTCCTGGCGGTTGGAGTCGTTATCGAAATTAAGTGATCCATTGCCTTAAGGGGCCGGGCTACCCTCGAAATTCTCATACATACGTAATACCACAATCATTTTGTCATACGAAAATATTTAACATGTTTGAGTTATTTTTCAGCTTAAAATAGTAATTACCTAGGTTCCTGAACAAAAATTAACTTCAAAATATTTAAAGACAAAAAAAAATATCTTTGTGTATAATTTTTTTTACTTAATTTACTACTAAATATTTAAACACAAAAAATAGAGTAAAACACTAAAAAATATATAAATAAATAGTAAATTTACTACAAAATATTTAAATACTAAAAAATATTTTTAGAGTTGAAATATTTTGTAGTAAATTTAATATTTATTCATATTTTTTTTAGTGTTTAAATATTTTGAAGTTTATTTTTGTACAGGAACCTAGGTAATTACTATTTTAAACTGAAAAATAACTCAAACATGTTAAATATTTTCGTATGAGAAAATGATTTTGGTATTACGTATGTATGAGAATTTCGAGGGTAACCCGGGCTCTTAAGTTTATTTACTGTATCAATTTTATGCACCGTTAATATTGTTATTTCCCTTTTGTAACAGGAAAGTAGATTTATCAGTTATGCGGAAAAATAATAAGTTTTATCAATGCGAATGTGATAAACAGGAAATATATTATTGTTTGTTTGCGTTTGTTTTATGTTTGAAACTGCTGAATTATATGATTGATAGAGTTGATGACCCTAATTTCGTTTGCGTTTGTCCGTATGAGTGTCTGTTTGTCTATCTGCCTGGAACCTCTACATCAGCTGGACTCAACCTGCGGCCCGCAAAGCGTGCGCCGTGCCTTATAGTGGATAGAAGCCCTTATAGTGAGGGAGCCCTAGAACATTCTTTTTTATTGCTAACAAGCTAATTTTTTGTGAGTAGCTTCATTTTGATAAGACAAACAACTTTTTTATCTGTGAAAAATCTTGAAAGTGGTAGCTAACAGAGAATAGAGATAGAAAGGATTTCATTCTTTGATTTGATGGTCCTTAAATATAATGTTATACATTGTTCTATTTGTGGAACAATGTTACTCTTAAATTATATAACTACAAACCTACCAATTATATATAAAAATCGGCTAGTTAGGGTTCCATTCTAGGGTTCTGTAATCAACAAAACTTGGTTGACTACGGTACCCTAAAAAAATATTCAGCACGAATTCTTCAGAAAATAAATTCTTGAAATATAACATCAATAACCATTATAAAAACTCCGGCAGTGTTCGAAGTATCCGCAAAGTTTCAGTTTAATAAAGAAACTTTTTACTCTCCACTGAATATGGCAAGACTTAATTTGAGCACCTGTTGAGTGCAGCTGTTAGATACTTATAAACTGAAATCAGCGAATTCTATTATTCGATTTTAAATAAGTTCATTCGATGTAAATTATCCTTTGAAAAACTTTTTCCCAAAAAATATTTTAATGAAAATGAAATAAAATGTTCCATTGATATCCTAAAAGTAGTTTATTAATTTGGATCGACGAAACACTTTATGCACCCCATCATCATAAAACCCATCCAGTAGTTTTTGCGAAGAAGGAACAAATGTACAGGCATATTAACTATCTAGTATCTAGTCTTATAAACTGTAAACAGGAACCTGACCAAAAGGATTTACTGTTTTTATGTTGCGGTCAATACTTATTTAAATTGAAAGAATTAGCCTAACCAATACCAAACTTATTTTGTTTTAAAACCGATTTTTCACTTTATACCAATATCTTGACAAGCATAATAATATTATGAGCCTACATACAATAACAATAACTTCATATTCCCCTCATGGTTACAGGCTACAGTATTAGCTTTTAAAAATGTTTTTTAATCAAAAATATATTTTATCATAATATAGGTAACTGTTACTGCAAATTTCCTTTTTAAATCAAATCAAATCAAATCAAATCAAATCTTTTATTATTAATATAATATAATTATAATGAGGTGCAGATTATAATCAACCCAATCAACCCTTAAAAAAGGGTAGGGATATTACTTTCTCTACTACGACACCCATCTCAAAATAGGTAGTAGGTACCTACACAATGGCAAAGAGTTTTTTTAAAGGTTTCACTTCAGAAATTCATAATTTGGTAAACTTAAAAAAAAATACAACTAGATGACGTCCACAACTCTGTTCCGCCATAAATGAACGCGGGAACCCTACATTTTTGCGCAACTATAAATCGACAGGCACATTTTCGCATTTTATGATATTGGTCTACGAATAATAAAACCTAAGGAAACTAACTCCCAAAAAACTAATACAGTTTTAATTTTGGTTCCATTCGAACTGTCATTTAACGTCAGCCTTTATACCGCTCAAGGTCACCTAAATATTGCAAATGTATGAAAAGTGAACCTAAGGTACACTTTTTTGACAAGTATTTTGGAGCATGTTTTTTGGCGGAGTTACTCTTCCTTAGTTTTTATTATTCGTAGATATTGGTATTAAAATATGAAAGTAAGGGCATCTAAGATAACTATACAGTATACCGTATACCACGTCTATTATATTATATTGTACGCCTAAGTAGTATAATTTTTTACTTAATATAGTGTTGGACTCGCAACCAAAGTCTTTCAAGTCGCATGCAATCAGCTGGGTAGTCTTCCAATTGATTTATATATGACACGTGGACTGCCCGGTTGTTCGTACTTAATCTTGATTTACACTCGTGTCTGAAGTCATATTTACAGTCTAGTTAGATCGTGGAAATTGAACGTTTAGCGTTATACTAGTTCTTTCGTTTGTCATATAAATGTAAAGTTCGGGTCTGTACTCTGTTAAAATGCTACCTATGATATTATATGTTTTTATGCTAGAGACAGCACAAGAAAAGAAAGAAAACAAAAGGTTTTGTCCAACGTTTGCCGTTTCTGTCAATAATATTCTAATAACATAACGTGTTATTATTATATATAATTATATATTAACCCAATAGCTATGTCCACACTATGCGCTTCCGTCTTCAATTTTCGTCATCTTCTTTGTATTCAACTTTCGTTTGGCGCTTTCAACAATTGTTGAAAGCGCCAAATTCAATTGAATGCGTTAACTATCGCAACGCAAACATAAATTTTTGTTCAGTTGCAGTGTCTGTCAGCTTTGTAACATGTGCGACGAGAACGTTTTACTGGGTGGAATATGTGTGGCTTATTTGGTCATAAGAAAATCCAGAAAAAATAGAACTAAGCGAAAGTTATGGATACGGTTAGAGCGCATGCGTCGCGGGCATGTCTCACGTACGCTGTTGCCTGCGCTATGACGCATGCCCTTGATGAACATAAAAAGGCACAGTGTGGACAAAGCTAATAGCTATGTCCACACTATGCGCTTTCGTCTTCAATTTTCGTCATCTTCTTTCATTCAACTTGAATGCGCCAACGAACGCAACGCCAACATTGTCATTTTTGAAGTTTTGGATACGGTCAGAGGGCATGCGTTGCGGGCATGCCTCACGTTCGCTGTTGACTGCGCTATAACGCATGCCCTTGACGAACAGAAAAAGGCACAGTGTGGACAAATTTAATGTGCAACCAATGTGCAACTGGCAAAATGTCGGTTGTTGGTTGACATAAGTGGATGAAGTGAGGCGAAAAAAAGCTATTCGATTGTTATTTCGATTAAAACGTTTTTTGACTGTATAGTATTTTTATTAATTCCATTATATATTATTGAAGATCGACAGCTTAGTGTTATTAGTTATTACTTCCTCTGTAAATTCGTAAGTATAATAAACCTCAAAAGAATGTCCAGTGTTGAAATAATCGTAAAAATAAAAAAGGGTTCGTAAATTAATTGGGTTAAAATATTTAGAACGGTCACGAATGCCGTCGATAAGCATCTAGTTTTTTTACTTTTTTTTGAAGATTGACAGTTTTCAGATGCTACTGTTTAACCCTTTGGTGATTAAAGCTAGATTATAATTAACCGACCGCCCATGAAGTTGATTAAATGAGGGTGACTTTTAATTTAATTGATAGGTACTTAATATAAAACTACCACCCAGTGTGCAGGTGTGACGGAAATGGTTTTTTAAAGCTACCTGATAGATAAGGTTTATGTGTAGGTATATATTTTACTCTTGTACCAGCAAAACCGCTGTTGAAAAGATAAACTTCTGTCTAAAAACCTCCGAAATCAGGTGAAACATTTTTATTTACCTGCAGGCCTAAGCCTGCAGTTATGCTAACATAACAACATCAACAGTAGAAATGGAAAAGAATCGACATTGTGACAGATTTTATCGACAAAATGGCGGATTTCCATTGTCTAACTGTCACTTTGTCTTGTCTGTCACTTTGTCTATTCTTCTCTAGAAAGAAACCATTTCTATGGTGACCATGCTACGTCTGGTGGCTGGACTAGACAATTCGCATAAAGCTCGAAAACAGTGTACAATTTGCCACGTTTAAGAATACCCTGTTTCGATATTGACGAAATAAATTTACATTCTATTTGATATACAAAAAACCCATCTATACTCTATGTCTACGAGAAATTTCATCTATACGTAATACGTGATTTACCACGGGAAAGAATAAAGGATACTTTTAATCGGGTAAAAATATACAATAATATAATTTATACCTGGGCGGATCCGCGAACGCAATACAATGTACTCATCCGCACCCTAAAGTATTATCACTTAGTTTTGTTACAACTTGTATGGTAACTATTAGTATGAACTTATTCAAAGATAACAATAAAGTCTTGCATCATTATTTATGTTCCAAGTGTGTCGTCGGCGACGCGGTGTAACATTCGGCTAATTAATTTCTCTTTCCCGGCTGTTTCTTCACCGTTTTCTTAATTAAGTAATATACTTGCTTCGAGCCAATTATTTGATATTTTCATTGTTACATAAGCACAAATTAATTATAACTGAATTTTAATTGGATTTCGGCATCGGTGAGGGGTCTTATTGATTTCGATATTAGGCTTTTTAGCTTAGGTGAGGAATAAGGTTAGTTGGACGAAGAGTTGATATTTCTAGGAACGCGCTTAATTCTTCGATCGTGGATTCTTGGAAATGTATTGTTATTCCATTGTGTCTCGCTTACCGGTGAGCTTATGGGGCTTGATGGGTTGAAGCAAAGGTAGGGGCTTTTTTTTCTCTTTCTAATTCTTACCTTAAAATATATACTTTAGTTGTACGGTATTAGATGCTGAGTCTTTGGACTATATTAACATAGTGTAACAAAGTGATAAACTTTAGGGTGTGTAAGTCTTCCTTACATAGAGTTCACTGTCAAAGGAAGCGTTAAAATTTTCTGCAACCGACTGAATATTGACGAAGCAAGTGAAAATGGTCGTAGATTTTTTTGATCTAACAGCGGACTCCCTTACCTTCTATAAACTATAACTAAATAATTCTGTAACGACGCACCGGGTTTCTAGTATTAAGTAATTAACGTGTGTTATCTAAATTACTATATTTCATGCGAATGGCTGTTAAACTGAAACTTGTTACGTTCATAAAATAAACAAAATAAAGTTCACAATATAAATGTCGCAGTTCACTGGTTGAAATAGCCGTTCAATCAAACAGCTAGCTCTTTGACTGAACCACGCCATTCAATTACACGGCTATACGTCGTTAAGTTACTTCTTGACTGCAACGTTCAACACTACAGCTAGACGACGCTTATTATTAAATTAACTAAGGTGACAATTAGTTTAGTGATATTACACAAGCCTAATGATAACAAGCAGATTAATTATTGTATTCTAACTAATTTTGAACACAATTGCAATAAATACCTTGGTGATGCATTGGTGATGGATAATAATTTATCCTCGAATATTAGTTTAAATTTTGATTCACTCCTATGTGCCCCATAATTTCTGTCTCTTATTTAAATATTATTTAAACCACTTGGCTGCGACATAAACACAATTAATTTACAAAATATGTAAAAACGGGTCATTGCCGAATTGGACATTAGAATTCGTTCATCAAAATAATTATAGTATCGAATACCTACTATAGATGTGCCAAATATTGCAAAACAGCAGTCATTCTAGTGACGATTGGTAATTTTATTTTGGTAATTATATAATGGTAATTTTGGTTTACAATTCAATCCTTAATGGGATAATTTTCAAAAAATATTCCATCTAATATGACTACGGTACCCTAAAACGGAACCCTAAACAGCTGATTGTTTGTATATTGGTAGGTTGATAGTTATATAATTTAAGAGTAACATTGTCCTACAAATAAAACAATCCATATTTTAGGACCATCAAATCAAATTATGAAATCCTTTCTATCTTTGTTAGCTATCACTTTCAAGATTTTTCGCAGATAAAAAGTTGTTTGTCTTATCAAAATGAAGCTACTGACAAAAAATCTAAAACTTTTACTAATCTAAAACTCCTAATTTTTCCAACTAACAGGGATAAAACATTTACTAACTATAATATCAGTATACACTAGATCTTTATTACTAAGGGGTGAAACTAAAAATACCCCCAATATAAAATAACCCCAAAGCATCCGGAACTCGAAGTACAGGGTGTTTAAAAAATAACACCGCCTTCAGAAGTACACTTTAAAAGTCAATAACAGTCCACATTATTCTCTTACGTGACTGAAATCCCAGTTACCTTCCACCGTTACTGTGGAAATAATTTTTTATTCAAGGATTACGTACCCGTAGACTACTATGAAGCGCCCGTTACATTTAACCTGTAGAAAGTTTAGCAAAGTAGAAATACATTAGCCCTTCAAGCATAATTATTATGAAATAAAACTAGCTACAAAGAAATGATTAAGAGTTTTATTATTAGGGAAAATGTACATCGATTAAAAAAAAAAGCTTTATACTAAACTATATGATGCCCACAACTCTGTTGCGCCAAAATTAGTTTATCGCGCGGGAACCGTACATTTTCCGGGACTCAAGGTATCTCCATGCCGAATTTCAGCAAAAACGGTTCAGCGGTTTGGGCGTGAAGAGGTAACAGACAGACAGACAGACAGACACACTTTCGCATTTATAATATTAGTATGGATTGCTAAGGATAACGTTGTATATGTAACAGCTATTATGTTTTAACTTTTAAATCGCTGAAAAGCGTATGCCTCTATTTCATGTGTACACCATTTTATTACGATTGTATCCAGGATTTGCAATAGTGCTTTAAGGGCGCATTTTCATTAGTCGTTAACTCGTGCGGTATACAGCATACGGGGAGTCTATGACAACTAATGGCGCATTTTGATTGGTCGTGGCATGCATTTTAGAAATCTCCCGCACCCTATATCGACCAGTGAAAATGCGCCATAAAGCAAAGAGTAAGCTTCCTTTGTAACACAAATTCTAAGCCATAGACTTGGTGTGATAACACCATAGCATAAATCTTCATTAGTGCTTTTTGCTGTAACCCTTCAGTGTTGCATGCAACCTGGCCGTTTATACATCGCCCTTAATAGACTGTCGACAAGCAAATGTCACAGACCACAGTTGGCTTTTCATGTAATGTAAATTTTTCCTACTTTAATTACACTTTTACATGCAGTAGTGGTTTTATATTACTTTAACACTCTACCTGCTGAGAAACATTAATTTTTTTATTGGCCTATAATATTACTAGATGACGCCCCCGACTCAGTTGTCCAACAACAAGTTTATGGCGCGGGAACAGTACATTTTCTCGGGACAAAAGTACTCTATGTCCTTTTTCGGGGCTTAAATTATCTCTGTACCAAATTTTAGCAAAATCGGTTCAGCAGTTTCGGCGTATTGAGGTAACAGACAGACATAATATTATATATAGTGACTTGGGCAAAGTACGCCTACACCTATTTTTCCATACTGCTAATTGGAAATCTCTAATCAGCAGCATGGAAAAATAGCTCTATATGGCGCACTTGCCGGTTAGGCGCACTTTGCCACACTCACTATACTTTCGCATTTATAATATTACTAGCTGGTGCCCGCGACTTCGTCCGCGTTAGCATAGTAGATCACGCCACAAGTATTATTTTTCTAAAGTATTCCATGTACAGAATTGACTTTCCTACGATTTTATTATATGATGATTATATTGACTTAAATCTTCAATTAATTAAATTGACTTAAATTGATTATATTGAAGTCGTTCCATTCCTTCATTATTTTGAAGTCGGTACCAGCTAATTTAATCGTGAGTTAATCAGTCAAAGTCAGAATATATGAAACTTTTGGGACTGGTACCGACTTCAAAGTAATGAAGCTATAGTATGTACAGAAGTAGTTGAGATTTAGACGAATTCTGAAAGAGGCACTATTAAAGAGTAAGAATTATTTAATACTTTTTAGTTCATATTAATACTTATTGTTTTTAACTTGGAAGTCGGTTTTAATTTTTTGTTAAAAATAATAATTTCACTCTTTTTAGTTATTTATTGGTAAACATAAGCTGTCAGTTGTAGATATATAGGATTTAGGTATGAAACTATCACAACTACTATACTCAGGCAGTTTTCAAAAAAGTTTTATGCTATGTCTCATAAGCCATGAGCCATACCCTACTATAAATATACAGACCTGTCATGAAATGGCTACTATAACACGTCGTTATTTATTACTTATTTACTATAATATTATTACTGAATTATCATGAATAGAATTTGCATTATAGCATACTTTCAGTTCTTATAACAACGATGAAACCCCCAAACTTTCATATGAAAACTTATTATCTGAGTTCACTACCACTTTAGAATTTTTTAAAGAACTCCAAGCACAGGTATATACCTGTGCTAAGTACTCACATACAGTTTTGCTCGATAGTTTTACTCGACGTCGAGCAAAAACCACTGTGTGGACCGCAAAACTCACAGCTCGAAGGCTCGCATCGAGCCAGTTTGAAGGCTCGAATCGAGCCAGCTTGACAAATTTTTTTACACTAGTTTTTATTATTCGTAGAGGCTAATTTCCTTCGAACTGGAGTAAAACTATCGAGCAATGCTGAATGTATGGACGAAAGCCCGAGCCGTGGTTTTTACTCTACGTGATTGCTCGACCCAGCAAAACCGTATGTGAGTACTTACACGAGTTCATCAAGCAATGCTGAAATGTTCAAACGCCTATCTCTGAAGGCTCTAGAGTTCTGGTTCAGTGACTTTCGTTGTATGGGTCTAAGCACACTAGGCTGAATTACGCCGGCGTAAATTCCGCCGCGTTTAAATTGCATACAAAATACGGGCCGAACGCGAGGGGTGACACACTATTATGTCGTATTTTGTATGCGTTTGACATTTGCGGCGGAAACTACGCCGGCGTAATTCAGCCTAGTAAACTTCCGCATGTAAACTCATCAGCTCAACGTAATAAAATACTATGCTTTAAGTAGTTTAAGCTACAATAATATAACTATATATTTTGTCCCAATCAAGGAGTTTCCTACATCAAATTACCAACTTGGTAACCACAACAACAAGTTTAAATCATTTACTTTGTAATAACATTGATACAATTTTCAAAATCACTCGACAAACTCGAGTCTCGATCGAAAATACTATGAAAAGTACCAATAATAGGGTCGTAACTCATAACGATGCATCGTGTGATGGTACTGATAATTATGATGATGATGAATGTAATTTGCATAGTAGCATATGCTTTCAGTTCTTAAAACATCGTTGAAAGTCCCAAACTTGTATCTATAAGGAATCCGGAGTTCTCTTAGTATCTTCGGAACCATAGCATGCCTTGGTGTAAAATCTTACTTTTTGGTAGCATATGCCTAGGATCCTTCACATAAAATCAAAATCACTATATGTTTCGATATAAATTTTGAGGAGTTCCTTCGATCACTCATGGATCCCATCATCAGGTCACCACTTTTGTGAACATGGTACCAAATTGGAGTTGAACCCTATACAACAAAAGAAAAAATTTGAAAATCGGTTCACAAACGGCGGAGTAATCGTTGAACATACACAAATAAAAATAAAAAATAAAAAAATATCCACAGCCGAACATATAACCTCCTCCTTTTTTTGGAAGTCGGTTAAAAAGGAGAAATAAGACGCAATACAAACGCCACGACACAATTTCGTTATAAGCAACAGAACCATGGGGGGGGGGGGTTTGGGGGGGGCGCACCCTAGGTGATATCGTTAAAATTTATGGTCTATGTGTTGACCAGACCTCTAAGTAATATTCGTGCAAAATTTGAAGTAAATCCATCCAGTACTTTCTGAGTTTATCCCGGACATACATACAGACAAACAGACAAACAGACAAAAATTCTAAAAACTATATTTTTGGCTTCCATATCGATTGTAGATCACGTCCCAAGTATTATTTTTCAAAAATATTCAATGTACAGAATTGGCTTTCTTACGATTTTATTATATTATGTATAGATTAGTATGGATTTGTATTCAGTTTGTAGGTATTTTATTGTCATTACACACATTCACACAACCACACACACAAACAGCACAAGACGATATAATAAACAGAATTATCCGTTGTAGCAACTATGGCATAAAACAAGCCAAATAACATAAAAGACTTACAACAGTTATATAAGCAGCAATAACGTAAATGAACAAAAAGCTCTATAGCTAATAAAAAAGCTCTCAAAGTTGTTTTTACTTAAAAATAATACCCTTATTTGCTACTATTGGCTAGGATAATACAAAGAATGTTGCCCCCGAGCAATCAGGTGGGGCAGTTGAGCCCGTAAAGAAAGCTTTAAAATGTTAAATAAAGCCAGCGGATCGCGAAATAACGTTACCTCGCATTTTTTGATTTGTCGAGTGTGGTCCAAGTGGAGGAGGTAGCGGATGACTCAAATAAAATATATGCGCCGATATTAAAACACCTAAAACATCTAACCACTATTTTCACTCGAATTCTCAGTTCTCATTAGGTTAAAAATATTAAGTACAATTTTATCCATCATATAACATTTTATAACATATATATATATATATATATATATATATATATATATATATATATATATATATATATATATATATATATATATATATATTTAAATATTTTTCTGAATTTGATATTATGTTAGGGTAGCAAAATAAAAATAATAAGTAGTCAACTATTGCTAATTATAATTACTATGAATCCATTTAAAATGCTTTTAACCATTTAAACCATAAATTATTATAAGTCTCTAAACACACTGAATTACGCCGGCGTAATTTCCGCCGCAAATGTCAAACGCATACAAAACGCGACGTAGTGTGTCACCCGTATTTTGTATGCAATTTAAACGCGGCGTAAACGCGGCGGAATTTACGCCGGCGTAATTCAGCCTAGTGTGTTTAGACCCTAAGAGTTCATATCGGTCGCTTGTAATTTGGGCCAACTGTAATTTTCGCAGGTAAAAAATTTTGTAAACATTGTGATTACCTCAAAGGTTTCTGTTCGCCACCTTCCGGCTATTGTAAATTAAAAAATGTTCTTCCTCTAACTCTTCGACTGATGCGAACTTATAAAACGCCTGAGGTTTGGCCTTTTTATATTTTAATTAAAGTTCACTGGCTGGAAATATTGATATTCTTATTTTGTCTTTGTCCATTTTTATGATGATAATAACATTAGAATTTTAAATTTAGGTGTAAACTCGTAGTTTTATAACTCAACTAGATGACGCCCGCAACTTCGTTGCGCCCAAACTCATTTATCGCGCGGGAACCGTACATTTTTCCGGGACAAAAAGTATCCTATGTCCTTTCCCGGGACTCAAAAGCATCTCCATGCCAAATTTCAGCAAAATCGGTTCAGCGGTTTGAGCGTGAAGAGGTAACAGACAGACAGACAGACAGACACACTTTCGCATTTTTAATATTAGTATGGATACAACTGAATAATTTTAAAGTGGCGTCACTATACTACAGTGGTGTAAGGCCGCTAATATTATGATGGATGTATTGTAACGGTCTCGCACAACTATAAGATCGTTCGTCAAAAAAGGTAGGGGATGGTGTACTGTTCGATTTTTAGATCTTTTTGGTGGGTTGAGGTGTGATCAGGGTAGCAGGTGGGTAGCAGTAGTCAAATTGAAAACAGATTAGACGGTAGCGAAATACAGAAGCTATTGTACATTATTGATACATACTGTACGCATGCAACTATCACCCCCGGTAGGCTCACCGAGCGATTTTAAAATTTTGCGGGTCCCATTATAACTAATTTTCTATCTTAAGGTGACTGACCAATTTTTACCACAATTGACTGCGACCGACAAAAATTCAAATAATGCCACGTTACTACATAGGTTTCATTTTTAACTGATCAATGCTTTGGCGACCAAAAGCTGCTTTGGTGAGCTAAGGCTGCATCGGTGACTAAAGGCTGCTTCGGGGATCAAAGGCTGCTTCGAGAAACTAGGGCGGAACCGAAGAGCTAGGACTGCTCCGAGTAGCACAGTTTGCTTAGGAAAGCTAAGATTGCTTCGGAAGCATAAATAGCTGTATGTATTCACTTTGTTTAGTGTGAGTGCAGGTGATGAGTGCAGGTAATTAGGACTTGCACTAATCAGTTGCTGTCCAGACTGTACTTTTTCCTAATCACTAATCACCTACACTAATCACTAATTAAATTGCTGCAAAAAAGGCTGCATCGGTGATTAAAGGCTGATTTAAAAAGCTAAAGCTGCTTCGAGGACCAAAGACTGCTTCGGAAACCTATGGCGGCCCGGGTAGCTAAGGTTTTCCTTTAGCTAGAGCTAATACTCTTCTATCTAAAGCCCCGTATTCACTTTGATTAGTAATAAGTGCAAGTGATTAGTGCAGGTGATTAGTAATCAGGTAAAAGTACGTGTGGACAGCGACTGATTAGTGCAAGTCCTTTGATTTCTACTAATCACTAATCTCTTGAACTAATCACTTGCACTCGCACTAATCAAAGTGAATACAGGGCATAAGAGGAAAACATCTACTTCGTGGGAAAGCCTGCATCTTGCGGTTGGTTGATCGGAACGATACCTTTACAGCTTAAAATTTAAACTATGTTTAAGACGTCATAATCCTTGTCTATGACATCGTCGTAACATGCAAATCATGTTGGAAATTGACGACTGTGATGATTAAATGTGGATTATCGCCGTATCACCCGTAACCATTTGTTACAGCTTGACAAGTTAAACCGCGGGGTAGTCAGTATTCATAATATACCTTCCTTATACATTCGTGTATAACGTTTGCATAGAAAGGTGATTTGTAGAAGTGGACTTTTAAATTATTACATGCAGTGAAAGTTTTTAAGATGAGTAATTATTGTTGATATAATAAGTGTTGAAAAAATGATTTTAAAAATATAAAAGAGATATATTTTTATTTTTATCAGCCAGGGGCGTCTTTCCCTTAGGTGCAGGGTGTGCGTTGCACACGGGCGCCGCGGTCCTAGGGGCGCCGAGCGCCGCTCGCAACGGAGCTCCACGCGGCCGCGGCGGCCCGAATTGGCCTATGGCCAGCCGCGCCGCCGCACTTTAATGACCAACGTAAAAAGAACTCCAGTTTGCATACATTTTGTGTAGCATCTGGAGCTCTTCTTATATTTGTCGTGTTACAGCAAAACAGCTCGGCTTTTGCAATATAAATTATATTTAAACTTTATTTTTCAATTGACCTTAAAACAAACGAAGATTCGTCAAAATCGGCCCCAAAATGAGAGCCGTGCGGCTTACGTCAGACTGGATTTATATGCGTCCGCGCGGTTTCGCCGCTAAACCACAAGATCACAAGAAAAATAATATGTACTCTAGACGGCGCCCTTGCAGTCGCATTGGGCGCCGTGCAGCCTATGCCCTCCGTGCCTCCTTCTCATGGGATTTGCGTATTTTTTTTTTTCCCCGCCCTCTTTACAATCCGTTTGTGACATAGCAGTTTCGCATAAGCCATGTGCGAAACTGTGCCACAGAGTATAAGCTACTGCCTCACAATAAATAGTAAGGTCCAATCCAAGGACGGCGCAAAATTCAGCCCGTTGCTCAGCTCAAGCCTCAAGCCGAGTGTTCAATGAGCGTATCCAGGTAATGACCAAAGGTAAGGGCGCCCCTTGAATGTGTATAATACGGCGGCCGGCAGTTGGGGACGCCATCTGATCTTGCCAGGAGCGTATTGTAATGACATGCGCCTGGTAGCGCCATTTATTCGGGTTAGAGGCGCTAGAGCCAGAGGACCTTTTCTGATTCACTTGACATTTTGAGGATGGATTTCTTGTATATCTTGTATACATTTAGCAAATTATCAAAATCACCACGAGAACGACAAAACAAACATCATTTGAAATTACGAATAAAATCTTGGGATTTTGAAATAATATTGTTCATATTCGCTACCTCCTACGGGTATGGCATTATCAGGCTCCTATTTATGATCATACAGGGAACTATTAAAAAAAGTTTCAGGGTGGTACAAATTGTTTGGCGAAAAAAATTACGCCTTTGTATTGGTATGGCGGCCATTGGGACCTGTCGGAAAAGTATGGCAAGGTGATTTTCGTGAATGGCTACTCGACGATGATTAGCTATGCGAAAATTAGCCTGGTATAAATGGTTCAATTTTTTTATTAAAATTAACGTATTCGCGTCGGCATGGCGGGCTGTAAGCCGCACCCGACAAGTATTATAGCATTACGCTTTCGCCTACTTATTTTTTTTCGACTATCTGAAAATACAAGCATTTTTGTGGAACAAATCGTTCGACACTCCTTATTTATCCGACACGTTCTATTAACGCCCACGCGTTTGGGCTGCCAGTGCAAGCGCTATGACTATCATTTTCCTTTTTGCCTTTACGTAAATTAGGTATACCCCTGTAGAACCGCCATACTGGCACAAATGACCAAGAATTTAGTGTCAGTATCTCCAGGCCTATACTAATTTGATATTTGTCAGTTTGACAGTTTGACAATTTGTTTGTTGGAGGTCAGTATTTAAAATCCACTATATTTCGAAGAAAACTTACTAAAATATAAATATTTATCATTTGGGTTACGTTCCACAAAATTATCAATGACGTCATTATTTTTGCTTATGCAATTTTCAAAATGACCTTAAAAGACGGGTCGAAGTGGACTTTTTTACATATTTAACATTTTTACATAGTTAACCCGACTCGCACTTGGCCGATTTTTTTTATTTAGAAGGGTGACACTTTTGGTTTTCGCACCACCTGAAAATTTGACTAGGACAGGCACTGGTCCACGGCAGTTTAAAAGTATTCTGTGACTGGTCCTCACCCTTAAACGGCCGGAAAAACTGTACTTGTACACATGGACGTATAAAAAAAGGCGGACGGAGTCCCACCATACACAGCACTGTGACCTCAGAGTCGGGCGTCGGCCAGGCTGACTGCATATGTACACGGTCCGCACGCACACATTCTTACGCTAGTCCGGCCATTTGACAGGCGTAAGAATGTGTGCGTGGCCGACTCTGAAGACACATTGCTGTGTATAATAAGACTCCATCCGCCTTTTTTTTTACGTCCATGCTTGTACAGCTATGTACCCACTTTATCACGCGCTTGCTAAGGGGCGCCAGGGTAATATTTTCACACGGGCGCCACATGGGCTAGAGACGGCCCTGTTATCAGCAATAAAGTCAAACGGCCACACTCAGGAGATATTGAATGTCTCCAATTTCAATAGTATGATGATTTTAACAAAAACTACATATTAATGTAAATGATTACTATAAAGCTTTTTATTAAATTTAATTAATCATTAAGTGTATCTTTATGTATATTACAGCACGAGCTTTTACCCGCAGCTTCGCCCCTTGGGGTTAAAATTTATCGAAATCCCTTCTTAGCGGATGCCAGCCGAGGGTGAAGGTATATATAATTAATTGTTGTTTCATATTGTATTGAAGTGATATCATGAATTCATACATTGATCAGGTGATTGCAAGCAAACCCGTGGTAAATAGCTAATAAAATTTATATATTTGAAATGTGCTAACAAAGTTCTTTTATTTGATACCCCACACAACATAGTCAGGTTTTTTTTTTTGTTCTATACTTTAAGTGACCTAGATGGTGCTATAGCCAATTTTACGTAAAGTCATGTAGCCTATAACCAGCGGACAATCAAGACGCTTCCAATAACACCTCATTTGTCTAAATAGGACAAGTAGTTTTAAAGTTACGTGGGAACAGACAAACATCCATACCCACATACATACATACATACAGGCCAAAATCATAACCCTCCTTTTTGCTTCGCCGTAATCGGGTAATAAAGAAATCTATTGATACATTTAAATAAACAAAATAAGTTGAAGGCTTGGCTTGAATGTGATCAGAAAACTTTTTACGACAGAAGTATTGAATTGAATAGCTATGCAATATTTTGCTTGGCTCCTTTTACATTTCATGTTTTGGTGGGATAAACATTTACAAATAAGCTTTTCTAAACGTGCATCGCCTATTATATGGGCAAACTGAAGAGGTATCATTAGGTAATGATACCTCTTCAGGTTGTCCAAAACGTTTGCCATCTCTACCCATCACGAACTCTACACAATCATACTTGCGCTACATAATGAAGTCTTTCAAGTCGCAGCCGCGAATCGAGCCACATGTTGTTAGGGGGTTATTATAAATGCAATTTTCATAACGTCTAAATTAACGTGTTAACCCCGTGCCTACTAATTTGCTGTAAACTTTTTAATATAAGCCGTATAAAGGTTGCGGTGCTTGTAATTTTTGTATCGAATAATTTAGTAAGCCATATATAAGAACCTATATTGTGGGGTTTTGAACAAAATCAGCTGATTTGAATTTCATTTTCTCAACTAATATTATCATAAATAATAAGAACAATTAGGTAGAAAAGTATTTGAAAAAGGATAATGTGTTTACTTATTATTCATCAAATATTATTATGAGAGACTAGAGGTGCAAGGGGTCTAGGTAACATAGATATTAAAGATGTACTATATCATGTACGTCATGTAAAAAAACACGTTACCCCAAATTGTAAGGCTCAAAAAAGTTCTCGTCCTACATTTTTTACATAAAAATTTAATACAGTATTCATACCGGCCACAATCGCTTCCAAAAATTGCTTAGCATTTCCATCGCGTACAAAGGGTTGTTTATACAAAACAAATTATACATAAATTGCGTTATGCATATTGTATTAAACACATAATATTCGAGGCTTTACGAACGAAACAAATCTAATTCTGTCATTACGAGGGCCGGGACGTGACGATACCCGCGGACACCCTTTGAAATAAATACATTTTTGTATGAATAAAATTATCACCAATTCAATTTGCATATTTACGTCAGCGACTGTTTAGAAAATATACTTAAAAAATATAGTTGCAAGCAACATCTATAATTTTTATGGTATTAAAATCAAAATACTAGATGGGTCATTATGTTGCTCGCAACTTTATTTCACCGAATTTATTATTTAGTAGGACTCAAGATTTTTCCGGTCTAAATATAAAAATTCTATGTCTTTCACTTTGAGCATATTCGTACCAAGCTGCTGTTTCGATTTCACTTTTGCCGGCACTTCCGGAGTGACAATTTTTCCTGTAGTTCGATTAATGAGTTGAACGCCTAATTTTAATGTTATAACTAGACATTGGATTATATGCATGGCACTTTTTAGGCGATAGTGCATATTTTCCAATTTTTTCGGTGATAGTGCATATTTCGGTAGTTTTATGCCTTCGTAACCTCCAAACTAGCTATCATGACACACATCGAGGCCACAAAACAGAGGTACAATACACCCAATAGGTAGGTACAATATTTCTAGAAACAAAATGTTTTTTTGTAGTTGGCAACATTAGTAAAAAATACTAATAAAGTAGTTAACGATTCAATAAACTTCCATGGGCATTAAGATTGCAATCGGAAAATGTTGGTAGAAATTTATTATCGGTGCTGTATAAGAAATGGAAAATCCTGGATTTGTTAAAAATATAAAAATTGGCGCTTTTATTAACGGCACTACCGGAAAACTCTTCAAAAACGAATAATAGTGACTTTTGGTTGTGCATATTTTATGCATATTTCGGCAATTTTTTGTGCATATTCGCATGCATATTTCGCCACTTTGATCGTGCATATAATCCTATGTCTAGTTATAACTTTGTTCTTCCTAGAGTTTTTTTATATAATTTGGGTTAACTGTACCTTTATTTATTTGTAATCTTTATTAAGTCTCGTTAGGTTCGCCACAGTAATTTACAATTTTGTACGGCAATATTAATAGGCGCCCTTTGTTCTACCATCGTCTTCATCAACATGCCTTTGTGGTCGAGGGTTTCCACTCCGCCGGGTGCCAGGCTACGGGTAAATGTGCGGAATTTCGTCTAATTATTCATTTATTGCGACTTGAGACGTTGGAAATTGGCCGGTTTGGTGCATTCGCTGAGTTCCTATTATAATTAACACGACATACTTAGTATAAATGATATAATATATCAAAGTCACCGCCGGACTGTCCTTGCTTCCCTATTACTTAAATCTTTAAAACTACGTAACGCTTTTTTAAATAAATATAACATTTATCCAGTAGGTTTTCAATATGTTATGTCATAATATTATTGTCGAAAAATTATGATTATTTTAAAGGTTCTACGATTGTACCGGGGCTTATTGGCAAATATAGTTCATTCCGTTAGCGTTACTGCAACTCTGCAGAATGAAAAACACTTCTGAATAAGCAATTACGCTTTCTTAAAAAATTGGTTGTCTTGCAATAATTATTGATTTTATTAAATAAAAATGTTAAATTGTTTTGAACATAATATTACTAGAGAAACGTCTACTTTTCTTGTTATTTTTTCTTTCTATAGAAAATTATCTTTTAAAAGGAAGTGCCTATAAATCTACTCTATATTTGAAGCTGCAGTAGCACTTCTATATGACTGTAGAGAGATTAATGATTAAGGATATAAATTATAGGCTTCGCACCGCAATACTACAAGTGTCTAGCTTCAAATGAACTTCCTAATAGTGTATATTAAGCATAATGATAGTATATTATTATGCAATGTCAATATTAATATTCTACAATAATTAATGAAATGCATTTATCTCGAAAACTAATTACGAATGCAGAATTCAACGTAAATGATTATTAGAAATTTATTTTAAACCGCTACTATTGTTCGCTCATTTGCTAATGAAGGCAATAACTCGCAAATACATTATAGAACTGTTAATGAACTTTTATAAATTAAGTCACTCTGAGTGAAAAAGAAGAAAAGTGTTACTTTAAACGCGATTTTAATTAAAAGTGGAGAAAAGTTAGTATTCTTTTAACAATTCGTACTTCAGGCATTATACTAATATGTATTCTGTGCTTCAGGGACATAATATTTAAATTGTATCTATAGTTTAAAAGAAGGAACGAAATTTGAAGCATAGCGAAAAAGCTTTTGCAAGCACTATTTAAAGGCTAAGATGTACTATATTGCTTCTTTTTGATATGGAGATAATTTAATTACCAGGACAGTTAAAATTTATATTCCGACTAGACGTTCCGCGCGGCTTCGCCCGCATAAAATAGGAATTTTACGGAAACCGTACATTTTTCCGCCAAAAATATCCTACATCCCTTCACGTGATCTACTCTATATGTGTGCCAATTAACTTAAAAATTCATTCCGTAGTTCGCGACATGAGCGCCTTCAAATAATTTTTCCGGTTTTTTTTCAACATTTTCCTGTTTCTTCGCTTTCATAGCCTAGCCTTCCTCGACAAATGAGCCATCTAACAATGAAAGAATTTTTCAAATCGGACCAGTAGTTCTTGAGATTAGCGCGTTCAAACAAACTAACAAACTCTTCCGCTTTATAATAATACTAAGCATATGCCGCTCGCAACTCCGTTGCGCCATAATTCGTTTATCGCGCGGAAACCGTACATTTTTATAATAACAGACAGACAGACAGACGGACAGACAGACACACTTTCGCATTTATAATATTAGTATGGATTATAAGTATAGATATCCTTATTTAAATACGATTTGATTTTGCGCGCTAACGAGAAGCTAATTTAACATAAAATAATTTTAATTCCTCTAAATCGCCGTCTAAAATATTTCTCACTGTCCAATGAACTGTCCAAACGTGAGTTTTATTCCCACAAACAGTTTAGAGTTTCGACTTTAGACAGATGCGACAATGTACGAAACTCGGATTCGAACCCCGCTAATTGCGAGTGAAGTTGAGGAGGGCTTTTTAATTAAAACTTATTCAATATTATAGAGTTCCGGTCACTCGGAGTTGGATAATTATGGATGAGAGTCGATTTTTCCTAATTAGATTATGGGATTCGATTTAAACGGGTACCCTAGTTCTGCAATTTTAAGTCAACATAATGCTGCTTAGTTTCTTCTTCTATCCAGTCCTTTAGATAGTATCAAACTACAAATACTTTTATTTTGGGTGGGAATTTAACGTAGGGCAAAATGTTTTTTGCCATGTTTGGTAAGAACAGAGCAGACTGATCACCTGATTGACAAGTAAGATGATCCATGCGTCTGATGAACATCTAAGAAGTCGGCTATGTGCCTGATCTCTCGCCAGTCGTGTCGGTCGTCCGTCTTACTGGATTATGAGAATGAAGGGAGATATTTCTCAGTAGTGCGCACACACTTGGACACTATAAAATAACTCACGCGTTGCTGGCCAGATTTCAATCAAAAATAGCCACCGTCTCCGAAACGTGGGAACTGGGTGACAAAATTGAAGACGTGAGTGGAAGAATCGAACAAGTAACATTTCGTAACATATGGACAATACCTCATTTTTTCCCTAATTATTTTAATAAAACTTTTAATTTATTTACTTTATATTCTAGCTAATATATCTGGCTACACATATACTTCATAGTTTTTCTATTTCAAATAATTTTTCCGGTCCTAATGCGTTCATTTAAACAAAAAAAACGGGAAGTTTTTTAATGTTACCTTATTCTTCCACTCACGTCTTGAATTATTGGGTCTATTATCATTTGAGATAATAGACCTAATGCAACATTTAAAATATTTTTTATTCCATATTGATGTAACCACTTGAGTAACAATTTCTGTCAATTCCTGCTAACCTAGTACAATAATGCCTACTAATCGGAAGCGTTTTCAACGTTCAAATGAACATGGAGCAATTTGAGCACTGAACAATTGTTACGCATTTGACTGGCAATATTTAGGGTTCCGTACCTAAAGGGTGAAAACCACTGACATAGTATGTACTACGTGAAAACGGAATCATATACATATACATTTTGTTGTCTTTCCATCTGTCAATAGTCCAGGCCTGATGAAAGTTTCACAAATGATAATCCGTACTGACTGTCTCTCTGTTACCTTCTCACGCCTAGACCGATGAACCGACTTTGCCGAAATTTGATATGGAGATAATGTGAGTCGTGGAAACGAAAAAGGATACTTTTTATCTCGGAAAAAATGTACGTTTTTCGATAAACGAATTTTGGCGGAGCCGATTGGTCCTCCCATACAAAAATCGACATATTTACTATTCTTCCGTGTTGTCCGCCAAATCCGTACGGAACCTATCGTGCGACTCGCGCTTGGCAATTTTTAAAGGAAATAATCTTGCTCATGTGATTGCGAACGTGTGCATCCGAGTGTGTAATTGTCAACGTCTTCACTGTATTAATTCCTAGCCCCTTTGAGAAAGTTTAAAATTGAGTCTTTGAATGAGTGCAAAGTTGGATAACTCGAAATTGGCGTAATTGCGAATGCTCGTGTAACAAAGCGTTATTTCATATTAACGACTCAGCCAAGTCATTAAAATCGATATCGGATTACACTTATAAGTTGAAGCCGAATGGGCAATAATTGGAGCCCGATTTTCATGTTTCGTACTATAGTTTTGATTGAAGGGGTCTATGCCCGTGTTCACCAACTACACCTAAAATTTAGGTGTCCCTTAAGCCAATATTCCAAGTTTTGTTCTTGATGAATTGACAATCCCGTAACTCTTAGGTGACGTTTATTTGAAATAAAATAACCTATTGACGTATGTGGCGTCGACGACGGTTGCCTTGACAATGAATCTGTTATAGAATGGCCGTCTGATATTTTACTTGTAAAATAGCGAACTCCCATAAAACATACATATTTATCACAAACAAAACTCTTTAATCACTCTATATATTAAAGAAAACCGCAATTAAAGGGAACAAAGGGACATGAGGACAGAAAAAGCGACTTTGTTTTATACTAAGCTATGTAGAGATATACGTCACCTAAGAGTTACGGGGTTGTCAATTCATCAAGAACAAAACTTGGAATATTGCCTTAAGGGACACCTACATTTTAGGTGTAGTTGGTGAAAACGGGCTTGTATCGCCTGTATTCTCACCCGCGAATAAGACAACCTGTGAACTCTTATTCGAGGTTAGAGAATCGCATCCGGCCAACCTAACCTAACGTGCCAAAAACGTTGCTGAAATTTGAAATGGGGATACTTTGAGTCCCGGGAAAGGACATAGGATACTTTTCATCCCGGAAAAAATGTACGGTTCCCGCGCGATAACGAATTTTGGCACAACGGAGTTTCGGGCGTCATGTAGAAAAAAATAAATTCAATACCCTTAATTCAAAAAAATCAATATATTACTTCCGGAGTCAGCAATCAGATTTTTAAACATTTTATAACATTCCTCTTAAAGGGGAACGAGGGTTCAAAGTTTTAACAGATAACGCCAGCAAAGCCGCGGGCAAAAACTGCCTAAACTACAGAGAATTGATTAATGGGTCTAGAGATCTAAATTTGATAACGATAATGTGAATGAAAATTGAGAAATTAATTTTTATATAACTAACTAAGAATACTAGAGATCACCCAATGGTCAGAATTCGACCTCAAATAAAAAAAGTAAATTATAAGTTTCAAACAACGTTTTCCCATAGGAAAAATAAATACATCGGGTCATTGAGTTTTTTTATATAATATCATTGCATCGGGTACTTAGCTTTTCCATTGATATTTAATTATTATTCTATTGTCAAAATGTTGATTTTATTATTTTTTAGACATAATTCCTGCGACAGTCTCAGATTAATAAAGTCAAATGATGACAGACTGACCATCTAATAATTGTCTAACAGAACAGTATTTAAGATTCAATAAAAAAACTAAATCTATTTTCCAATGTCACAGGTTACACGGTCAAATTTTCATCAATCTGATCCATCGTGTAACCGATGACTATGACTAAAGAACTTGATGGCTAACGGCTTCCCAAATACTAAAAATAGTTTCTTCTCATTCTATTATCCAAAATTATATTAATATTGTGACTGCGAAAGTATATTATTATTATGTCTTCCTGTTACAGTACTCCCAAACTAATAATGCGCATGGAAATCTTCGCTAATTGTCGTAATCACGAAAACACCCGAATCTATGAAACGTAAGAACCCCAAACAATGCACTTGCATTTTGCACCTTATTCAAAGGAAATAGAAGTAAATATCATGTAAGGTAGCCGTTGGCTGTCCGCTGTCGCCGGTCCGTCAATAAGTGCTACAGCCTACAACTCACTGGGAAGCCATCGCGGCGTTACCATGGTAACGTCCAAGCAACGTCAGGCGCCTCTACGTCGCTGCAAAGCGCTGTTTCTCTTAAGGTTAAGTTTAAAACAGCGCTTGCAGCGAGGTGTACCGATACTCGGGAAATACGACCGTTGCCGAAAAATTACGAAAATTCCTATGCGCATTATCACTTTGGGAGCACTGTACTTCTTTACGAATAAGCCGCTGATTCATGCTGAAACCCATGAATAGTTCTTGTTGAGCCAAAATTAAAAGTTCTCCAATATTAGTCCGTCCGTCAGAATACGTCTATACCCTCATTTTGAAAATCTAGTTCACTGTTAAAAGGGGTATTCCCCGTAAGTTGGTACTCGATAACCGTGCGATCAATATCATCCATCCTACTGCAAACGACCAATAAGTCTTGCTTCAGCGACATTAACACTTTCATAGGCTATTCCCCGGTTATGAAGACACATTAGGCCTCCATACTATCGAGAAATCGACCATAATAATTGGTGTTCTCATAAAAATTATCTGTCAGGAAAATTGATTGAGTTAAGCTCAACCGACATTAAAAATGTTATAAATTGTAGTTTTGTAATAAACATAGTTCTTCATAACATTTCTCCTTATTTTTGTGTTTGTAGTGATGATAATTTGACATCTTATCTTATATTTTTAAACGAGCAATTCTTGTATATATATATATATATATATATATATATATATATATATAATTGGAATCTCGGAATCGGCTCCAACGATTTTCATGAAATTTAGTTTATAGGGGGTTTCGGGGGCAATAAATCGATCTAGCTAGGAACCATTTTCATAAAATGTCATTTTATGTGTGTTTTTTGAATTTTTTTAATACCGAGCGAAGCTCGGTCATACAGCTAGTATTTATATAATATCACATACGTAAGACGTAATCTCTCTAGGAATTAATTTGTGGCACTTGCCACTTTGACGCCATTTTAAACAACAGACGTTTATTTTAAAATCATTTTAATTAAAGTTAATTAAACCAAAGTTACGCTACCAAAGTAAATAAAAGTGTTCTTCCTCCGGGCATTAATTTTAAGTATGAATAATATTACTTTACCAAAATAATTTTTGCGAATTGCGTATACAGCTGGTGGTCATTAACGTTTAATAGTAATTCAAAGTTGCTATAGTAAAATATTGATAGTAACAATGATTTTTCGAGTAAGGGTAGGCACTCTGTGATAACTTTTATGTTCATTTGCAAAGCCTGAGCTTATACAATTATAATATTATGTCTATTATGCGCATAGCGTCAACTTGTTAATAAAATTTTGTGTAAATTAATATATCTGATTAATAGATACTTATATAATAAATAACTATATGTATGTAGGATGGTGATGATACTTGTACGTGTGAAAAGCATGAAAGAGAAAGTAAGCTTGTGTGTTGTATGTGTGTGAAAGAGAGGATAGATGAATTAGGAAGATGGCGAAGAGTAATATAAGATGAGTAAGACGTGTTTATTTTGAAGAAGTTAAATAAACGTGATATCTAAGTAAATCACATCTTTTCTTGCATCCCAATTCCCACATGTATATCTTATAAATATACAGCATGACTGGTGAGACATAACCGATACTAAAGGAGAGTATTCGGTACTCGATTCTCATTATAATTATGTAATAAAATTAGGTACTTAATTTTTGATCAAATTTACCTTTAAATAAATGAATCATGGACACTTAGTAAATTACTATGCGGCCGGCGCGGCGGCATGCGCCCCGCGCGCGGTGTCCATGCTTTGGGTAAATAATTATTTAACTCTAAGCTACATTTACTCAGTGATCAATTGATATAATTTTTTTTACATTTTTTTTTTTCAACTAATATAATAGCCAAATATCACGTCCTCGATTATTGAACATGTCTCACCTCATGCTGCATATTCTGATTTCATATTATATTCATTTTGTTACTTATTATAACAAAAAATGAACTTGAACTGATGTCTGGTGTATTTACAACTCGAACAAATTTTTGTGTTAACAGTTAATACTTTGTATTCTTTAAAAATAATGTTTGTGCTCTGTTTCAATTCATGTTAACCTAAATGCGAGTAAAAAAATATTGTACCTTGTTCTAATTGATAAAGTGACAACGTTTATTTCTTAACGTGGCATTTAGAATCACCCGCTACCTATTCCCAATTATCTGCATTGAGCTTTTCCACTTACCTATATTAAGGCGACGCCTTGAAAATTTGGCTGCAGCGATGCTGATTTTTCTCAGCAATGACTAAAGCTAAGAAACTAAAGTTCATTGTCAGTATTCATCATGTCTTTGTCTTTGAATTGCCCATAGCATAACACGATTGGACAACTTTTATAACACAGTATTATCAATCGAAAAGACCTCTGTAAAAAAAGGGATTCCTATTTTTCCAACAGAGGAGAGTGATTTAAGGTTCCAAAATGTGTACATAAATTGGTTGAAGCATACACTTTAATATGTGCATAACTTATATGAAATGTATTTATGGTTTTTAAATTACGCGACAAAAACCATTTTGTCGCTTACGCCCCTTCCATTTTTTGCTGTTCCATTGCTTGTTTTCTATGAGAGGCCGGCCCGGCCTCTCATAGAAAACAAGCAATCTAAAACATATCCAACACGGTTTCTTACTTTAACGCGGCGTCACCTTAAAATGAATTGAATCAGAGTATAAGTAAAAGTATTTTCAAGAGAGTCGTCAGGTCCGTCAGGCTGAATTTTCCGGTCAGGTCGGTCCGTCCGTGCTGTGTTATGTCCTGTCCTTACGCCAGAAACGTTGATGTCCAATAAGTTGACTCAATAACAGTGACATAGTTTACTGGCGCCGCCTGGTGCTAACGGCCTCAGTTTTATGACGTTCGAATTTCAAATTGACCAGCCCAACGGATTGTTTAATTGTAAATTGTAATGATGTCTGGATATTGTAAATATTTTGTTTATTTAAAATGGCACTGCCAATTTAATAAATTAAGCCTACGACAAATTAATGTTGAACGCTAAAAATTTTTTTCAAAATAATAATTGTAAAGTTTAAGTCGGGTTGTCATAAGTGATGACTTTAGCCGCTAAAGTTATCACTTAAAACAACTCGACTAACCGCTGCGGCGTTGTGCACTTTTTTTGCACAGGTAAAAAAAAATATGTAAAAATCCTTACTGGACATGTGATATGATTGAAAATTCGTGAGACGGAGGGAGAGTAGATCGCCGACGACACAGCGTAAAGGAAGTAATAAAATGAGATATCCTCATTTATTTACACCGTGGAGCCTGCATTTCCACCGCCATTCTCGGAGTGAAATCCATTATTTTATTTACATTTAGATTAAAATGATGCGAAACGTAATACAAAAATTATTACACACGTCAAAGGGTTACACTAAAGGCACATATTTTTCATTAAATATCAAAACAAGAACAAAGCCGTTCCTATACCTGAGCTGGGATGAGACGGAAGGTAGAGGCTTACATACAGCCCTTTGATACGTTATTGAGTTCAATTTACGTTTTCATATCAGCCCTGCTTTTGTTTATCCAAAAGTCGCGAGATTTGTTTTATTTTGCCCCAAGCTTTAGGTTAATGTTTATTGAAAGTTTCAGAAGAAAATTAGGTTATCTTTTTTGAAATGTTTTGTCGGTGAAGGGTTGAATTGAAATATGTTTGGAGGTTAATCATTTTTATGAATATAGGTAAAATATAACGCTTAAAAAGCAATTTAACACTTCTCTGGCTATGCCTTTATTTATTTTTATTTATTTTTTTCTTATCGGGCGCATTTATTCTGCGTTAAAAATATTTTCCCCGATTTCTGAAACTTCAAGGCGTGATGCGCTATTTGGTCCGCTACAACGTTATCTCAAATACAAAAAATTATGAGAGAAGGAAACAATAATTTCATCACAATCGGTAGGTACACTGTACAGCCATTACGGAAGAGTTTGCCAACAAACACAGCGACACAAGATTTTTATGTATTAGAATTTAGAACTAGCACGGATAGTAATAATGTACTCCAGGCTGTTAAAGAAGGTCAAAATATAGTGAGGTCACTCCACTAATACGATTGAATCCCTGGAATTAAGTTTAGTAGATTTATTTTGGACTGAATTTTCGCAATTCATATGTCACAAAGCTTTCAGAATCCTTTGATATTGCTCTACGCTATAAGGACTGTTGTACACTAAATGTGATTCTATAATTTAAACAAGATATTATGTATACTTATAAAACTCAAATACACATAAAAAGCAATATTCAAATCAAATTTTAATCGTGGTTGCAGTATTTTTCTACAATTTTAAGCTTAATAACTTGTATGTCATTTTACCATTAGATAGGCCATGTTATCTTATGAATAAATTACTTTAAAAGTAATTGTTTGGTATATTGTTGGCACTTGTGCCCTTGAAGAAAAGCAACGTTTACCTTATAGCAAAGTACCTAAAAGTAGAGGTGAGATAAGCTTCAACTTTCAAAGTATTCCTATTTCATCGTTTTACACTGGACGCAAGGCTTAACAGTAAACGCGCATTATTATTGCTTGACTGTTATACATTTATGCGTATTTCATATTAGATGAAAGCATTTCATTGTGATCTCTATATTTGAAAAACTCTACTTCATACACTTTCAGACGATATGCCTTGTTTGTTCATTTCGATATGACACGGAATTCGTGATATGCCTTGAATATTTTTCATAGCGTTTTAATGGTTTCTCTATGGAATAAAAATGTGGTTTTAGCTCATAGCAGACTTGAAACGCTTAACTATTTAGATTACATATAGCATTGTTGTAACAATAGCTGATCCGTCGAACGTTGTTTTGCCACTGACATTGTAAGAATAATATGCTAGAGAACCTCAAATAATTATGATCTCCCGACATAGCAAGTTGTAATGACAATTATTTTTAGAACGTTCAGAGAAACTTCGAAAGCGTATTTCAGGATTATGTGCTGTTTAAAATATCGATCGATTCTCAAACCTACAGGATTAGCACACAAAATTTCAACAAAATGTGTCTAACCGTTTCGGAAGTTTTTGAAAACAAACACGACATGAGAATTCTATACATATAAAGGTGTGTCCTAGTTCGACGTTTGAAACTGTCACATTTTTAACAATTTCACACAGCCGTATTATACGTATAATATAATAAAATCTCAAAGGGCTGAACAAATATGGATGGCACCGCGCCCGGGGCGACCTACCCGGTATTTGCACACCGGTACATGTATCAAGGGCCTCGGGCTTGTAGATGTAGGCAAGTGACAGATGTGGCATAAAAAATAGTTAGTATTAGAAACAATGTTTATAGGTAATAGTAATGTTTTAAATAAGAGATATACACGGATGATGTACGCGAATGAAATGGACGTGAAAAAACTTAACTAGTTAGTGACAACCTAACCGACTGGTCTATTTGCATATAAATTTTAGAGCAATATAAGAGAAATTCGATTAGTTACTTCGCAATTTTTCAAAATTTCTAATAATTTAAGCATTGTCACTGCTATACTCAGCTACAAATATTAATAGCTTATTTGTAATTCAATTTTGACATAGTGATACATTGGCCGTCAAACTCTTCATTAAATTAAAGTTAATTCATCCTTAAATGTCTCTGAGTGTGGCCGTTAATGTTGAGAATTAGATTTTGGCTTATTGATTATTTTCTGCTTGAATATGATAAAAACAGTTACAAATTGATGTTTTTCGTTGAAAAAATATTCTAATAATATGAGTTGTACAGGTATAATTTTCCTTCTTAATTTCTTGATACTTTACTGTGGAGATTAATCAATAAAAATTAATAATTTTCCCACCTCTTAGAATTTAATTTGTAATGTTGTCAGATCTGCGTCATTCTTACATATATGCGCATATTAATGTGTAGCATGAGTTAGATGTCGTCAGGACAATTCCTTACGGATCAACTCTCAGACCTTTGATTGTTGTTACCTCCGGGCGATAGTTTATAATTGTATAAAGTTTCATCGCATTGTGTTCAGCCTGATCTGTTGTTCAAGAGTTGGGAACAATACGCTGCTTCATATACCAGTTGATACCTACTCTAAAGTCTATACAAAGTGAACATCGCCTGTTGCTTTTGAAATTCTTGTAATGTTTTTATAAGATTTTTAGTAGATACTAATAAGCTACTTGTAGTTTTATTCTTTAGCTCCTGTTTCTTCTGTTGTTTCATTATCAATTTTTCCTCTTCTAGCGAGAGTGCCAGGCGCCAGCGCACTCTCGGAATGTAACCCGTTGTCTTTTTCCCCGACTGTGACAGCAGAAGTGTCATGTTTTTCCATAGTGTTGTTTGGCATGCTCTGTAGTCTAGGCGGTTTGATGCATTTTAGCTTGAGAGGTGTCGTTAGATTCGGGTTTACTGTGAGTGTGAATTGGTATATCATTTGAGTTAGATCATGTCACTTGACTGGGTAATGAGTTAATCAAAATAGTAAATACCTTTTTTTCGCTAGGTAAATGCGTTCACAAATCCTCGACGGTCTGAGAATCCCACTAGGGTATGTGGGACACCCCTGGGATGGCGAAGGCCGCACCCGGGCATACCCATTAAATCCCAACGGTGTTCCTGCTCTTCCGCTTTTGGCAGAGCCATGGGATACGCGTAATACCACGAGGGTACCTATATTAAAATAGCTACTGCTGTTTTTTGACGATTTTACTTGTTTATTGACGATTACATAATTTTATTATTATGCTTGTCACGACGACTTTGTAATAATTATACTCACAATATTATTTCAATCAAAGGCGTATTCTCGTTAGCCGGGACAAAGGGTGAATTATGAGAGTCTCGGAGACCTGCGGCTACGTAATGAACAACTTTAACATCCAACTACAACTGGTTAACAAATATTGTCGGGGCTATAGGCTTGGAAGGAGTAGACAGGAGGAATGATACTTTTACGCCTTAACTTAGTTCTATTTTTCAGCCTGAGAATAAAGAGGTACGATAATAATAACTCAAGAGTCCGACTTTTATCATTCCTTGAATATTACTGCGATTTTAAAATTAGGCTGAGTTAACACCACGCGTTATCGAAGCGAAATTTGATGATCTGTTACCAGCACTTCTGTTTATGATCTCAAGAAGATTTACTTATAGATGTACTAATCCACGGAAACAGATTGGGGATACCTATGAATCATAAAAAGATTACAGCGTGCGGCCGCAGCATTATCGTACATGCGTAGTGCTTCGTGCTTGATACGATACCATTGGACGATCTGCGTGTATCATCCAATGGTATCGTCTCATAGCACGACGCTTCATGACGATAGACGAATCAGCGGTCGCGGCAATAGAGTCATGCTCATGGGATAAATTCGCTTAAACGACAAACTATGCATATTTCCATTAACCCATTTTCTGAAATTCGTTTTAAGGAGGTTAAACTCTACATTACTTTTCCAGCCTGTATTAAAGTCTAGTTATACCCAAAAGATTATCACAGAAATACAAATCGCCTATGGCATTTTCTAAAAACGTATGCAAATGCCTTTTCTCCTCAATATCTAATCTCTGGACGATGAAGGCAGTTAATACAACTAAGGTTCGGTTAATACAGACCACGCGACTTTGTTGCATAATATTGTTACGCTCAAATCTCGTTTCGAAAATTACAAACTGGAACCCAATTTTGACGGGACTTTTTCGGTTCGTCGGTTTGCATATTCATACATAGGGCCAGGCTACAACACTGCGTTGCGGCGTCGTATCGCAAAAACAACAACGCAATGCGATGCGTTGTCGCAACGCAAAAATGCCATCGGAAATCTCGCTGTCGCGTCGCAAACTTCCACGATGAGTTCTGCGACGTCGTAGATTTTTACGATGCGACGCCGCAACGCACTGTTGTGGCCTGGCCCATAGTTGTGCAGAGGAAATTCACTTTTTTATTCTAATATAATATTATACACGCAAAAATGTGTCTATTAAGCTCACGCCTAGAACTCTGCACCTATTTGGGTGAAATTTAGTATACTTTGAGTTGTGGAGCAGGAGATAGGATGTTTTTATCTTGGCAAATATGTTGTATGTATTACCGCGCGAAAAACGAATTTTGGCGTAACGAAGTTGCCGGCAACATAATATGACGACTTCTGTGGCTCAGTTGGTTGGTAGCTCAAGCCGGGGGTCGCGGGTTCGAATCCCGCCGACGCAACGGAACAAAGTGTTTTCAAAGTTCCTGGGTCATGGATGCAGTACATATTAAATATGTGTATCATATAATGAAAATCTTAAATATATGTATAAGTTGTATAAAAGTATTAAATATATTTCCGTTGTCTGATTTCCGTAAAACAAGTCCTTCAGGCACCACGGGGCCAGACTGACGTGGTGTGAAGCGTCCATAGATATTATTTATATCTATACTAATATTATAAAGCGGAAGAGTTTGTTAGTTTGTTTGTTTGTTTGTTTGAACGCGCTAATCTCAGGAACTACTGGGCCGATTTGAAAAATTATTTCAGTGTTAGTCCATTTATCGAGGAAGGCTATAGGCTATATTTTATCACGCTAAGACTAATAGGAGCGAAGAAATAGAGGAAAATGTCTAAAAAATGGGGGAAATTATTTGAAAGGGCTTAATTGAACGCGCTAATCTCAGGAACTACTGGTCCGATTTGAAAAATTCTTTCAGTGTTAGATAGCACATTTATTGAGGAAGGCTATAGGCTATATTATATCAGGCTAAGACTAATAGAAGCGAAGAAATAGAGGAAAATATGGAAAAACTGGGGAAAATATTTGAAAGGGCTTATTTGAACGCGCTAATCTCAGGAACTTCTGGTCCGATTTGAAAAATTCTTTCAGTGTTAAATAGCACATTTATTGAGAAAGGCTATAGGCTATATTATATCACGCTAAAACTAATAGAAGCGAAGAAATACAGGAAAATGTGGAAAAAACGGGGGAAATTCTTTAAAAGGGCTGATTTGAACGCGCTTATCTCAGGAACAACTGGTCCGATTTAAAAAATTCTTTCAGTGTTAGAAAGCCTATTTATCGAAGAAGGCTATAGGCTATGTTTTATCACGCTAAGACTAATACGAGCGAAGAGATAGAGGAAAATGTGGAATAAACGGGGGAAGTTATTTGAAAGGGCTTATCATACGAACTACTAGAGCAATTTTTCTGTTATATTTTGGGTCAGATAGGAAGTACACGTGAAGGATCATAGGCTATTTTTTGTGGACTAATTTGTCTGTGAAATATATGAACGTCTATAAATAATAAAAATGAATCCATAATATATTTCCCTTGGTTACGACATCACGCGTAAACTGCTGGACCGATTTTTCTGGGTATAGACATAAGTATGTACTTTGAGTCCCGGAAAAGGACATAGGATACTTTTGTCCCAATAAATGTACGGTTCCCGCACAATAAACTTTTATGATTTTTGCCTAAACTATTCAATCTATTTTGATGAAATTTAGTATAGAGATACTTTGAGTCCCGGAAAGAACATAGCGACGGTTCCTACGTATAAAAGGTCATGTCCAAAATAGCAAAAAAATTTTATTGCATCATGCATTTGCGTATAATGAGACGCATATTCCTACATTTTTATTATTTTTCTATCACAAGTAATTCCAAAGATAAAAAGACGTAAATGAGGACAAGTTGGGCGTTGTATTAGATTTTACTGTTGTATATACGGACATCTATACTTACCGTCTTGTACCGCGTTGGAAATTACGCGCCATTCCGCGTCATGTCGTACATGTCCGTTTCTACCTCTAAGGTAGCGCATTATTTATATACTTGTTACCATTTACGTTCAGTTATTATGAGACTTTAGTTCTTTTTCAGTGGGACTCGTGGCACAAATTCAATTAAATTTAAACCAATATGAGCATCTGAGTGTTATAAATAATCAGCAATGTGAAATAATAGTTGCAACGGAGGCTGAGGCTTCTTATCATGATGAACAACCATCTGGACCTTACCGTTATCGATATAGAGCAAAAAAATCGCGTTTGTCGTACGAGGCCCCACAATAATCATTTATTTTATTTTAATTTTACTATATTTCTTTAAATATCACCAACAAAAAACGTATTTTGTGAAAATTTCTACTAATGCGGTTCTTGAGATAAAGCTTGGCGATAGACGAACGGACGACTGATAGAAAGCGAAGTCGGATATATATTTATTTAATTATGAATATGAATGTTATTTATTTTCTATAAAACAGTATTAAAAACGCTAATAAATTATATAAATTATTTAAAAACTATTAAGAACACTCCTTGTTCACTTGATAGATGGACTCCCTCTACAAAGCGGTATCGCTTGGTTGTAGGGTTGAGAAGGGCTTGAAAAAAATTTCGGGAAAACTCATATTAAAAATCTAAAGTGACATCGGTGCACGATTAACCTACAAATTAAAAAGTTTATGGGATATATTTTTGGCTCCAATAGAGTTTGTAAGATAAGCCGTTTCAAATTATATCCCCCGTTTTTTTCACATTTTCCCCTGTTTCTTTGCTCCTATTAATCATAGCGCTATAATTTATAATGTACAGCCTTCCTCGATAACTGAGCTATCTGACGCTGAAAGAATTTCC
Organism: Lysandra bellargus; assembly: GCA_905333045.1. Lineage (NCBI taxonomy): Eukaryota > Metazoa > Arthropoda > Insecta > Lepidoptera > Lycaenidae > Lysandra > Lysandra bellargus. The sequence continues at coordinate 7,149,399 of HG995350.1, read as the reverse complement.
AAATCGGATAAGTAGTTCCTGAGATTAGGGCGTTCAAACAAACAAACTTCAGCTGTATAATATTATATAATTGATAAGGTGTTCTGTAGTCAATTTGGCAGTCGTAAATTGGGATGAAATACTATTTTCTTCCTGCGAAGAACGTGTTAGATGATTACATTAATGCTGCTCTGTATTCAACAGTAAAAGTGAAAATTACGACCTTCAGAAATGCTCAAGAGTCAGTTAAAGCTGGATATAATAATCGACTCAGAAATATATTTTACTGTCCAGACTTGTCCACCGTAGATGTTATAATGAAGCCTCAAAGAATTTACTTCATGTAAAATGCAATAAAAGTCTAAGGTCGTGAATGGTCACCTAGGTCTCAAAATTGGAAAAGGAATTGACCTTGCTCAAGTATCCGAAATGACCAAGAAGAAGAAAAATGAAAAGTATCTGGGCATTCGTTATCTTCAACAACATGTAAAATATGTTAAAAGTTTTTGGAGTTTACTCCTTAAGAGCCCGGGTCACCCTCGAAATTCCCATACATACGTAATACCAAAATCATTTTGTCATACGAAAATACTTAACATGTTTGAGTTATTTTTCAGCTTAAAATAGTAATTACCTAGGTTCCTGAACAAAAATAAACTTCAAAATATTTAAACACAAAATTTTTTTTGTGTAAAATATTTTTTTACTAAATTTACTACTAAATATTTAAACACTAAAAAATAGAGTAAAACACTAAAAAATATATAAATAAATAGTAAATTTACTACAAAATATTTGAACTCTAAAAAATATTTCTTAGTATTAAAATATTTTGTAGTAAATTTACTAATTATTTAAAAAAAATTGAGTGTTTTACTCTATTTTTTAGTGTTTGAATATTTAGTAGTAAATTTAGTAAAAAAAATTTATACACAAAAAAATTTTTTTTAGTGTTTAAATATTTTGAAGTTAATTTTTGTTTAGGAACCTAGGTAATTACTATTTTAAGCTGAAAAATAACTCAAACATGTTAAATATTTTCGTATGAGAACATGATTTTGGTATTACGTATGTATGAGAATTTCGAGGGTTACCCGGGCTCTTAAGAATCAATTTTCATATATAAGGCGCCCGGTATGAGAAAAATCCGAGGGGTAAAACCTACTAACAAGTAACGAAAATGTGTCACGTTTTTGGACGACGGAAACTTTCTAATTTGGCTGTGAGTGTATTAAGACCATAAAGGTAATATACCTATCGGAATATAATATTATATAAAATAATATAATTATATTATTATATAATTATATAATAATAATAATATAATTATATTATAATATTATATAAAATAATATAATAATATAATTATTTCAAATTCAGGGAGGGGGTAGCCGAGGTGTTGCCTTTGATGTTAGAAGAAACCCCGTTCCTCTAGGCCTATTGGGAGCGGAGTTATGGCTACTTTAGTAAGACGTTTGACAGTTGCCGAGCTGTCAATGTCAAAGTTTGAATGCTTGTAACTCGGCAACTATTTGTCCTGGATATGGGTTTCTTCGGTTTGATCTTCCTGGATTTTTCTCTTCTATTTGATTCTGGCCTTAGAATTGAGAAAAAAATGATGTCTCTGATTAAGTTCAAATTCAGGGAGGGGGTAGCCGAGGTGTTGCCTTTGATGTTAGAAGAAACCCCGTTCCTCTAGGCCTATTAGAAGCTGAGTTATGGCCGCTTTTGTTCGACGTTTGACAGTTGCCGAGCTGTCAATGTCAAAGTTTGAATGCTTGTAACTCGGCAACTATTTGTCCTGGATATCAGTTTCTTTGGCTTGATCTTCCTGAATTTTTCTCCTCTATTCGATTCTGGCCTTAGAATTTAGAAAAAAATATTTTGAAATAACTATGGCAGAAAGGGGTGTAGATAATATTGCCGGAACATCTGATTTCATATTATATTAATCTTTTTTCAGTTGAATAAACTCTTTTTGCGTATGGTTAGATACTCGTACTTAAGGAGTAAACTCCAGTCGTGCGTCGGAGCTGACACACTTTTTTTTTCTACATTATATCCATATACAAGTATCATTGACAAATTTTCAAAAATATTATATAAAATATGTAAATCATGAAGCAACGATACATTTTGTTACTAATTAAGTCAGTCTTCTTCATCTTCAACATTATTATGTTTATGCTTTACCCTTTAGTAAAACAGAATTAATTAATACATTGATAATAAACTTTGTAGACTTTTTAAAACTAAACAGTTTAATTTATCAAATAATCACATTTTAACACAATTTTTCATTATGGACCTAAAGTAATTGATGACATGTCCTTTTATTCGTTCATTATAACATAGAAAAAACTACTTAAATTAGCAGCGTATAAAAATATATGTCTGTGTTTTTTAGTTTTTCTCACTAAAGAGCCAGAATTTGTATTACTTATCTATACTTATTACAAAACAAAGTCGCTTTTTTCCCTCATGTCCCTTTGTTCCCTTTAATCTTTAAAACTACGCAACAGATTTTGATGATTCTTTCAGTTTTAGATAGCCCATTTATCGAGGATGATTATAAGCTATATTTTATCACGCTAAGACTAATACGAGCGAAGAAATAGAGGAAAATGTGGAAAAAACGGGGAAAATTATTTGAAAGGGCTTATTTGAACGCGCTAATCTCAGAAACTACTAGTCCGATTTGAAAAATTCTTTCAGTGTTAGATAGCCCATTTATTGAGGAAGGCAAATTTATTTATTTTATTACGCTAAGACTAATAGAAGCAAAGAAATAGAGGAAAATGTGGAAAAATGGGGGAAATTATTTGAAAGGGCTTATCTCGCGAACTACTGGAGCAATTTTTATGTTATTTGGCACATATAAGAAGTAGACCACGTGAAGAATCATAGACTATTGATTTTGATCATTTTTTCAGTGGCTATATATTTTATACCCGTGCGACGCCGGGGCGGGTCGCTAGTATGTTATAAACTTATAAATTATGACAATACGAATCATTTTATAATATAGTGCTGAATTAATTTAGGACCTAATATAATATTTTAATTCTTCCAAAGTAAAAACGAACATGTACAACTTAACCGCTGTGGGCAGTCTTGAATTGTCACCGTAAAAACGGTCATCTTGCAATTTTGGCGAAAATACAGTAAATATTTAAAATTGTATTATAATATCATGACAAACGACCTACATTAAGCTTTACAGATCAACAAAAATAATTGTGTTTATGTTTTATGGTAATCTTGAATCTTAAGGGGCCGGGCTACCCGCGAAATTCTCATACATACGTAATACCAAAATCATTTTCTCATACAAAAATATTTAACATGTGTGAGTTATTTTTCAGCTTTAAATAGTAATTACCTAGGTTCCTGTACAAAAATTAACTTCAAAATATTTAAACACTAAAAAAAATTTTTTTGTGTATAAATTTTTTTTACTAAATTTAGTACTAAAGATTTAAACACTAAAAAAAGAGTAAAATACTAAAAAATATATAAATAATTAGTAAATTTACTACAAAATATTTAAATACTAAAAAATATTTTTAAGAGTACAAATATTTTGTAGTAAATTTTACTATTTATTTATATACTTTTTAGTATTTTACTCTTTTTTTAGTGTTTAAATCTTTAGTAGTCAATTTAGTAAAAAAAAATTATACATATTTTTTTTTTGTGTTTAAATATTTTGAAGTTAATTTTTGTACAGGAACCTAGGTAATTACTATTTAAAGCTGAAAAATAACTCTAACATGTCAAATATTTTCGTATGAGAAAATGATTTTGGTATTACGTATATATGAGAATTACGAGGGTAACCCGGCCTCTTAAAAACGCTCTCCTGAAAACCACTACTTTTGACATGTCGCTTTATACGTAGGGACCGTCGATAGGATATATTTTGTCGCAGAAAAATGTACGCTTCCCACAAAATGTACCTTTGTGATTTGCGCGTAAACTATTCAATCGATGTACGGGAACAATTACTATAAACTGAAGTCCACGCGGACGAAGTCGCGGGCAACAGCTAGTCATAATATATTATTATATAATCGTTCTTGAACTAAGGGCTAACTAAGGGTATAACTTCTTTATTAAAGTACTCCTTATCTAATTTTGATAGTAGTTATTGTAATGTCATGAAAAGACCCGATGATGATGTTTTAACTCGTTAAGATTGCTACGTTAAAAGAAAAACCTAAGAAAATACTCATGAAATGCTCATTATTTATGCAATAATGGCTTCTTAAAAACTGGCAATTGCTAGTTATAAAACTGAATCGCCGCAAAAGGGTTTTGTTAAGAGTTTTATGCAATATTGTTCGTCATTATCGTTAAGATTAAATCGTATTTTCAATAAACCTCGCTAATGTATACTTTTGCTTTAACTTTTTCAATCACAGAAAAGCTTTAAGAATATTAAGGTTTCTAAGAAAGTGGGATTGTGTGTTTTTGAACACCGAAATAATAAAACTGAAGAAAAACAGTCAGTCAGACATTATAATGTATTTAAAGATGTTTAGGCTCACAGCTTAGAATTAATTAGATTAGGTTTATTTTTTAACCGACTTCCAAAAAACGAGGAGGTTATATGTTCGGCTGTGGATATTTTTTTTTTTTTTTTTTTTTTTTTTTTTTTTTTTTTTTTATGTTCAACGATTACTCCGCCGTTTGTGAACCGATTTTCGAAATTTTTGTTTTGTTGTATTAGGTTTCACTCCAATTTGGTACCATGTTCACAAAAGTGGTGACCTGATGATGGGATCCATGAGTAATCGAGGGAACTCCTCGAAATTTATATGGAAACATATGGTGATTTTGGTTTTATGTGAAGTGTACTAAGAATATGCTACCAAAAAGTCAAATATTGGGTCAAAGTATACCATGGTTTCGAAGATGCTGAGAGAACTCCTGACTCCTTATAGATACACGTTAGGGAGTTTCGGCGTTGTTTTAAGAACAGAAAGCATATGCTACTATGCAATTCATATTCATCATCATAATCATCATCATCATCATCATCGTCATCATCATCATTAAGGTCACCAATGTCTCATGGCACAGAATTAATAATAGTACAAGGCATAGGTATGGATATACTAATAATAATAATTATGTACTGTATAACAACACCTGTTTGTTTAATACATGGCGGTCGGCGCCGCAGAGGCGACGGCGTCGCCGCGCCGCCGCGCCGCGTGGCGTTTGGCGGCAGACAACAGATCTAATACTTTACTAATTACTTTATAAAATTTAAATAGACAAATAGAATTAAAATAAAGTTATTTTAAAAAGAGCATTTAGACAAAACAAAGTCATTAAGTGTCTTTTTAATCAGTTATACTTATTAATCGATAGATGGCGCATTAAGTATCGATTTGAATTCTTGATTAAGCGCTTATTCCACTTATCCTAGCTAGGAAGTCCTAGCTAGGGTCCTAAAAAATTTAGTCAAGTGGAATAACATTTAGAAGCTAGGATCCTAGCTAGGATCCTAAATCGGAAAAAATTTAGTCAAGTGGAATGACATTTAGAAAGCTAGGATCCTAGCTAGGACTTCCTAGCTAGGATAAGTGGAATAAGCGCTTTACAAGAACAGAGCTGTCAATAATTATGATAATATTAAATATTATGAGTAGCTACGCTACATCCTATGCAAGTTTATACAATTTTTTATCTGATAGATCCTTCGATCGTGGAAAAACGAGACACAATAGCCTTTCTATTGTTATCTCAATCGCCGGTGACCGCTTGGGGCTTGAAGCATTAAAATTGTTAAATTACTTAGCACAATATGTTCACTTCACTGATAATATATGATTTTGTGAGTGTGAGTTGTGACTCTTGACAAATTGTAATAAGATACGTAAAATATACGCGAAGGTTTACCTACTAGTGTAACTAAAAAGAGTGAAATTATTATTATTTTTAACAAAAAATTAAAACCGACTTCCAAGGTAAAAACAATAATAACATTAATATGAACTAAAAAGTATTAAATAATTTTTACTATCTAATGGTGCCTTTTTCCGAATTCGGCTAAAACTCAACTATTTCTGTATTCAATCTTCATAATTTTGAAGTCGGTGCCAGTTCCAAAAGTTTCAAATATTCTGTCAGAGGACTGAAGATTCAGCTATCTGGTACCGACTTCAAAATAATGAAGATTGAATACAGAAATAGTTGAGTTTTAGCCGAATTCGGAAAAAGGCACCATTAGATAGTAAAAATTATTTAATACTTTTTAGTTCATATTAATGTTATTATTGTTTTTACCTTGGAAGTCGGTTTTAATTTTTTGTTAAAAATAATAATAATTACACTTAAGCCATAAATAAGTATAATACTTTAATAATACAGAGTGAATTTTTGAATTAAACTATATAAGGCGGACTTGCGCGGATCTGAGTTAAAGTTAACTCTGAGTTAAACATCATATTGTCATCTCCATCACTCACTTGGTGAGTGACAGACATGACATAATGTTTAACTCAGAGTTAACTTTAACTCAGATCTGCGCAAGTGGGCCAGGTAGGTAAAGAATACCTACTGATAAAAGTTGCGAGCTCGACATTGTTTAAACTGAATTTGGAAAAAATTATACATTGTTTTACATCTTTCGATGTAAAGAGGTAACATTATTTATAATAAAGATATATTATTTTATATTATCATAGTCAATGATTGTAAGCGTGCTCATGCGTGTTCATTCATATAAATTCAAGCCCGCAATTCTCGGAACATCGACATCCACTCGAACTAGCTAATACATCATTAGTTTGTTCCTAATTCGCCACTACGTCCTCTGGGAGTGGATCCGGAAGCTCATAACTGTTTCCACGAACATCATCAGTGCTGAATCAACATCTGTTTTGGGATTGATTGCGGATGGCATAGAGCTCAGCTGTCTTACTCCCGAAAGAATCAGAATCGAATCGATAATCGAATCAGCTCGATTTCAAAGCTTTTGCTACTTCAGACATATATAATATTATGCTAGTATAATATTATATATGTCTGAAGTAGCAAAATCGTGCTTTGGCTCAGTTTGAAATTAATACAATCTCAACGGCTTTTCCCACTCCTGACAGCTATAATATTAGCGCACGATCATGCTACGGCTCAATTTGAAACTAATAAGACACTCAAATCAAAATCGTATAAGTTTCGGTGGTAAGGCAGGTTACAATTTTTGGGCAGTACTTATTCAAAGCTAATTACATTAGTTTTAAGGTTGCAGCAGTGTTATAGTTCATCTGATCTTTATTCCTGTCTTTTTAGCCTTCACTGTCCACGCCTTGCATGAGAAACTTGAAAAAGTATGGAAAATTTAGGAGGGAAGATCTTTCAGGGTGAAGGGCGGAACAAACCGTAAAGGATTATTTCTTATCCATGCTAATGCACTATGGACCAGAAATCATAACTGCAACGGTTATGTATTTTCGGCCCTTACCTATATTTGTTTTGCTTACATCTGCAATTTATTGGCACCAGTAGGAGGCACCAGTAGGCATCAATAGTACCGACGATATAAAATTTTGAGTTTGATTTTATACCTCTTACGTTTCTTGAAACTCATGACATTACCAAGAATTCTTGCTTTGGCAAGCTTCTCGCACCATTTCATAATTCCATGCAAGTGCTTCACAGTTCACACATAATAATCGGCTAGAGGTTGTTGCGTCAGTGCACTAAGTGCTACACTCGTAATATGTTTAAACACCGCCTTAGTGAGCATTAAATTAAACGCACTCAGCCATTCTGTTTAGGGAATACGTATTTTACATTAATGCTAAGTGTTCGTTTGCCAAGATTTAACCGGAAATGACGGGAGAAATAGGAGATAAAGTCCTGGTTCTCTTTCTCATATATTTTTTAAAAGTATATGCAATATCTTTTGGAGGTATCTTATGTCACTTCTAGGTCTGTTGATTGAATTTAAATACGCTAAACTCACCAACTACTGGACCGATTGAGTTATAGAGTAGGCCACGGGACAAGACATAGACTTTTTTACAGATAAGGGTCACCTTTATTTTTCTGCATATACAATTTCAAATTGGCCGACTATCGTATTTAAACTAAATTACTTACGTAATATCCCAATTTAATTTGACAACTTTTAAATTGTAGGTAATCGGAAAGGAATCGAATTTAGTTGCAAAAATGTGCGAGCTCTCATAAGTCGCTATAGCTATAATTGGTATACTGTGCGACATAGTTGACCAACTTAAAATTGTAAGTCTGCGGTCGCTCTAAATGTACTTTCCGCGGAATTCCTTGTTTACGTGAGCGGAGCCGCCTGAAACATCTAGTAAAAAAAGCATCTCGAAGTATCTGAGATCGGTGTTAAGGCACAACATTTGCCGGACCAGCTAGCTATAGCTACAAATCTATTCCCACTTATCTTTTTATCCATATCAAATCACCACTCAAAGGCACGTTTTGACAGCTTGTTAAGTACTCCAGATGGTTCCTCTGTAGTCTGCTGACCATATGTGATATGCACAGATCTCGTTAACGCGTGCTTCACACTTTTGTCACGTTTTTGTATATTATAATGTTGCTCGTTAGACTCACATGGGACGACTTGAGGATTTGTATTTATTTTAGAGCTGCTTCGAAATGTAATAACGGACGTCCTAAAGATTTTCTGTCCTCGGTTTTTAGTAGTTTTTATGCTAAATGTCCTCATTCATTTGTTTTATTTCAGCGGTTCTTATTTTGTGACTTTCATAATAATGGTAATCATGTAATTACTAATATATAATACAAAATATGTAAGTGTAACTGTCTATCTGTCTGTATTTCACTATTTACACTTCAAGAAATTTGGTATATGGCTAAGATTAAGGCGACACCTTGATAATTTGGCTGTAGCGATATCGATTTTTCTCAGCAATTACTAAAGCTAAGAAATTAAATTCATTGTCAGTATACATCATGTCTTTGTCTTTGTCTTTGAATTACACAGACAAAGACATGATGAATACTGATACATAGCATAACACGATTGATCAACTTTTATAACAGAACAATAAATCAAAAAGACCTCTGTAAAAAAAGGGATTCCTATTTTGCCAACAGAGAGTGATTTAAGCTTCCAAAATTTATACATAGATTGGTTCAAGCATACACTTTAATTTGTCCATAGCTTATATGAGATGTATTTATGGTTTTTAAATTACGCAACGAAAACGCTACGATACGGCGCGGCGTAGCGCCGCGCGCGTAGACCAATAATTATTAATCTAAGGGATATGGATTAGTTTCAGGAAAGGACATGGATAGTTTTTGTTCTAGAAAAATGTAGAGTTGCCGTGAAATAAAAAATGATGCTATGAAGTTACGGGTATATCTACCCTTACTACTGTAATATTCACAATATTATCAACATTTTACAAGTTCCTAAAACAAGAAGTAGTTTACGCAATTATTTCGCATAGTTCTTCAAAATATGTTGCAGTTCCGTCTAGTAATTAAGTTATAAGTTTCCCAATCAAGCTTCACCCCCTATTCCGACCGTTGCATCCCTCATTTTACCCTCTTCAAGTTACACTTTTGTAAAAGGATTAATTCGATGTCCTCTCTTTGTTTAGAGTTCACTAATTTACATTATTTCGTTCAGGGTACGCAAACTTATGTTTGAGACAAAATGCTAACTCAATTTTTGCAATAGCGGCTGCACTCCTGTGAGCCTCTGTAGGCTTAATGATTACTCAATTTTAGTTTAATGAATAAATAAACGAAAATGTTTGAAGCTAATGACTATAGTCCATCTTTTTCTGTCAAAATCGATTAAGGGCGGATTCGACCAAACTGGAGTAAAATTTTACTCGAGCATAACTGCCTCCTAATCTAAGAGAAGCTGATTTTGCGTTTTTCCAACTTTTAATCCAAGAGTAAAGTAGTTACACGGGAATAAATATTACACGGGCGATTTTGATGGAGTAAATTATTAAACTGAGAATAGTTGCACAGCAGGGTGTCAACCTGTTAACCGTCACGGTCGGTGTCATTGTGATCGGCCAATTTTAAAAGAAAACAAGTGTTATATTTTATACATATTTAATTTTAATTGTTCCTAACAAATTGAACGTTTAATTATTGTATTAAGAGCGGCCATTGTATTCTATGGATATAACTTGCCATTCCGCGAGTTTGGATTTGATCATCCAAATCATGACATGTTGTTCTGATCGCGGTAGCGAACGGTCGCGCACCGCTCAACAACACACGTAGCAAATATTAAGGGGCCGGGCTACCCTCGAAATTCTCATACATACGTAATATCACAATCATTTTCTCATACGAAAATATTTAACATGTTTGAGTTATTTTTCAGCTTAAAATAGTAATTACCTAGGTTCCTGAACAAAAATTAACTTCAAAATATTTAAACACAAAAAAAAAAAAAATTGTGTATAAATTTTTGTGACTATCAGTGTCGAGGGATTTTCTTGCCTTTCCGCAATCTTTATTAAAATACTTTCCAAAATAAGGCCCACAATTTCTATGCTTCTTTTTTTTCTATTCCATCCTCCATGATTACCCGGTAATACACCTTTAAATCCCATCAAATATCGGGTTGCGTCACATAAGTACCTATTATGCGATGTAACCACGCTCAAAGTACTGAATAGGTTTGGGGAGAGTCATAACACAAAAGAAAAATACGGTTATTTTACACCAGTGCGGTAGATTATATCTTTTATTCAAAATCAACAGGAAACATTCAAATGGGGCATGTAACCTATACTTATTATTGATGCTACTGTGTTTCAGAGGGTGCATAAATTTCGTAACGCAAACTTTAGAAGGGTTTGCTTGAACGGTATTTTTTATAATTGGCAATTTAACAATGATATAGCTATTAATTTGATAGGAATAAGGAGTCCCAAAGTTGATGGAAAATAATCTAGTTAATTGTCTTTTGCTGACGGAATAGGCAATCGAAAGGTATGCGATATTTTAAAGTGTTTAATCTAATTAGCATTCTGTTTTGTTCATAATCCTCTTTGGAAATGTATTGTATACAATATTTTTATATACCATCAACCACAACAAGACACAATACGAGTCAGTCTTGCGATACAGCGAGGTAATGCTGCCAGCCTCTTAGGTACATTGCCCGCAGCCTCCGACTTATATTTAGTTTTTTATATATAGTCTTTCTTTTTTTTATTATTCTCCCTCTGTTTTATATTTTAGTAATATATTTTATAGTACTTATAATATACTTAGCCGTATTTCTCGCGATTTTGAATAGGCTGAATAAAATGTTGCAATAACATGTTATTTTCCCCAGACACAATATAATATAGTATTAATCATATTAAAAGTCACTTAATTTGTATGCAGAATTTAAGACCGCGAAGAATTTTCTGCTTATTTTTTCAAAAAACGTCATTAAACTTCCGGTAAAGATTTCCTTTAAACTCTGCTAAGTTGAACGATAAAGTATAGCTTAGCTGACGACCTCTTATATTCACTTTCATAATATAAGGCACTATGTTCTTTGTAAATATTATTGCAATAATCCTCCTTAACGAATTCACTGTTATGCTTAGCCATAAATAACTTAGCCAAGTACCGCTTTCAGATAAACCCGCACTTTGCATAACTGTTTCCGACAAAAGATTCTTCGCTGCTTTAAAGGAGCTAAGTAGCGTTAGTTGGTTGTTTTGAATACATTCTAGTAATAATAGACATGGTCAAAATGCAGATGTGGTATTCTCAGGAGCTGCAATGTGCAACATTAAAGTTAATTTTTGTTGAGCGTTGGTTTCAGATGTAAAAGTACAGTTGTACGCAAAATAATCTTAGAAGCATTATCATCACAGTGTCTGCATTTTTACTTAATTAGCTTTAGGAGGTAAGTATTTAAGTCTTAATCTACTGTCAGTTAAAACACATGTTTGGAAAAATAAAATTTCATTTTATTCATAAATTAAAATATTTATTACAATTGACTATATATACCATTATCTATACATATTATAAAACAAAGTCGCATTTTTCCCCTCATGTGCCTTTGTTCCCTGTAATCTTTAAAACTACGCAAAGGATTTTGATGATTCTTTCAGTGTTAGATAGTCCATTTATTGAGGAAGGCTATACGCTATATTTTATCACGCTAAGACTAATAGGAGAATGTGAAAAAAACGAGAGAAATTATTTGAAAGGGCTTATCTCGCGAACTATCGTTATTTGGCACAGATAAGATAAGTCACGTGAAGGATCATAGGCTATCGATTTTAATCATTTTTTCAGTGGCTATATATTTTGTAACCGTACGATGCCGGGGCGGGTCGCTAGTTACTTTTAAACTATAAATATTATTTAATAAAATCTTCAAAATTCACTATTTCTATAAATATTATTTCACGTCTTACTCGTCGCACCTTGGCTTAAATGTTTTAATTTTAAACAGCAAATATTGCTAGCAATTTTACCTTATTACGTCATTTTGCTCAATTCATAAAGCTAACACATTTTCCCTACAGTATTACCTCTATAGGTCTCTGGTTAATTTTGCTACATAATTGTTTAAGTTTGCACTGTTTACTCCATTATTAAGGTGAGGTTTATTAAAAACAAGCCACCGATGCATTCAATGTTCGTATATTTAATTTTCACCCATTACTCCCTTTATGCTTTTAATACAATTGTTTATTAATTTCAAAATGTATAAATTGCGGAATTTTGGTGTTCATTATATCTTTAATATTTATTATATTAATATGTTATTATTGGTATTAGTTGTATTTATAGGGTTTTAATGTTTTTTAGATCAAAATAATTTTGACTTATCCTTCTATTATTTCCCATTGACGTAGTTATTGGTTGTACTTGTACACTTTTTAGCTACATGATGACCGCAAAACCGTTGTGCTAAAATCGTTTATCACTCAGTAACCATACATTTTTCCGATATAAGTATCCTATGTCCTTTCCCTGAACTCAAAGTTTTGGGCGTGAAAAGGCAACAAACAGACAGACACAATTTCGCATTTATAATATTAGTATGGATAAATGTAAACTACACCAGCTTAACAGATGTCGAGTAGCAATATGTTATACTTGAGTACAACGATCAAAATATACGGTGCCGCGGATCAACTCGGATTTACTGGGTTTAGGAGTGCTGGTGGTCTAACACCCTAATATTTTTTGCTCTGGGGTGCATCTGTTGCGGTTTTTTTAGTGGCAATAATTAAGTGTATTAGGGGCTTAACTGTCGCTTCGATCGATAGTTTAATTCACTGGTTTGACAAGAGATGGCGCTGTAGCACCAGTTATAATGTTGAGGATTTTAGGGTTGAATTGAATTAAAATTAAAAATAGGTAGTTTAGGTACCCAATTATTGGGACTTTAAGGAGAAGATAGCTTATTCCTGTTATAAACAGGTATATAATGTATATTTTAAAATAGGTAACGACGTGCGTTCTGTATCATTAGAGGACCCAAAAAGAATTCATCCTATAATATACATCACAGGTACTCAAGTGGTATACGGTGAACCGAAATTGCAAACAGTTCAAGCAATTAAAATAGTTTGAGAACAATAATCAATTATTAATTAATAGTTCGATTATGCAAGCAAATTAATTAGTTCGAGTCACGCCAATATTAATTTCGCTGTTTGCGAGACGATTGTTAAACTTATGAATTGAAGCCACTAATATTATTAGACTCTCATGTAATGTTTTACCTGTTAAATGAAAATCAGTACTGTAAGCTTAAGTTTCAAACTAATTTAAAGACGTAAGTTGAAAACTAACATTTTACAATGTAACTTAAGGGCGTTTTCCTCCTTTTTCACTTATAATTTGAACAAACCTCGTAACTTACCTACTTCATCGTCAAGCTAATACATATTATACTATCTAGCTATAAACAGGATCTACATTTTTTACTTCAAACCATTTTCCCGGTCCTAAATACTCTACTAAAGCAAAAAAAAAACGAATTGTTAATTAACCACTGCATCCCCTTACGTCTTTAATAATTATTATTAACTAAATATAATTCAATGAAAGTTGTGACTCGTGCGACTTCTTAACCTTTGACGCCTGTCGAAATTTTCTACTGTAGAAGAGACAAATTTCAGATCGACAAAGGAAATCTCAGATTTCCTGTTTCTATTCCTTTTCTTTTCTACCGTTGTCTAGCAGCAGCTTAGGTACTAAAATGAACATACACTGACTCAGAAAGATTGCCAAAACCTTCCTTTTTTCGCTGTAGATGGGTAAAAATTCAGACAAAGCGCGTTCCCAATAAAACCTCAAAAAAACGTGGAACTAAAAGCGATTTTTTCTTAATGATTCCACGGGTCCATTCAGTAAAAGCTGCACAGAATTTCAGAGGTACAAAATTCGAATAAAATGCTTGTTATTCGACCCAAATCGTACTACGCCGAGCGTAAACTTGCTTAACGAGTACAACTTAATATTTGATAAAGGGACCAAAACTATTTTTCAGAATAGTTGTTGAAGAGTTTCGGCGAATCATGAAGCTATAATAGAGAGGAGCTGTCATAATCAAGTTTCAAATCACCTAACATGGTGTTAAATTTTTTCCTGAAAATTTACTGTGTTGTTAGGTTAGTCCACATATTACGTGAGGTGTTTTTTTTTTTTGACCCCCCCCCTCACCCTCTGGTGAGATTCCGTGAGATTTTATTCAACCCCTCCCTCCCTCCCTCCCACAAATCTCACGTGAGATTTTTCAAAATGTGGGTTTCTTACGAAAACGTTTCGTTTGACAGTCCGTACATTTTATTTCGAACGAATTTGTGAATTATCTTCATCGTATAACGATTACGCTTATTATGATAAAATCTTAAGTATACATACAATCTGGATGAAATGGACTAAAATAGTATTATTTTGTTGAGAAAAAATTACGTGAGATTTGCCGAGACCCCTCTCCCCAACGTGAGATTAGATGAGATTGGACTCGACCCCCTCCCCCCCAAACACCTCACGCAATTCGTGGATGCGCCCTTAAAAGAAATATTTTTTCTGACGATTTTTATGGATAATATTATTTTATACTCTCAATCTCGTTACCTGAAGCTTGAATAAAAAAAATAAACGCAACAGACATCTGTCAATTTCGCCGGTCAAAGTAAAGGTTAAAGTTAAAGCTAAATTCAGCCTTAACTTTAACCTTAACTTTGACCACGCCTCTGGTGCAACCCACCCTTAAAAAATAATTTAATTCTAAATACGGCCCTGGACATATTGTTACATTTCAAATAGTTATCCTAGCGCTTTATAAGTACTATGATAATAAAAGCTATATAAGTACCGTTTTAGCTATTAAATGTATTGAAGACAAAGTGTATTACAATTTATAATATTCAAGTATGATAATTGCAATAAACTTATGCAAAATTAAACGCATTTACTTCTGTATTATCTTTCAAAGGTTTGGCCATCTAGTGTCAAGTAGTATAATTAACGCTGAAAGATGAAATGTTCTAGAACTTTTGTATTTAAATTACATTTAAAATTATTTACGGATGAAATGCGATGTTATTTATATTATCAGAACGTCTGTCTGAGTAACTTTGGCACAATACTTCCTTTCCTTGTTAAAAACGCAGAAAACACCAATTTATTGGGATTCTCGTGACGTGTGCACCTGACAAACGCCGAAAGTGTACTGACTTAAGAGCCCGGGTTACCCTCGAAATTCTCATACATACGTAATACCAAAATCATTTTCTCATACGAAGATATTTAACATGTTTGAGTTATTTTTCAGCTTAAAATATTTATTACTAAGAAATATTTTTAAGAGTTGAAATATTTTGTAGTAAATTTAATATTTATTTATATATTTTTTAGTGTTTTGCTCTATTTTTTAGTGTTTAAATATTTAGTAGTAAATTTAGTTAAAAAAAACACACAATTTAGTTAAAAAAATTACACAATTTTTTTTTTTTTGTGTTTAAATATTTTGAAGTTAATTTTTGTCCAGGAACCTAGGTAATTACTATTTTAAGCTGAAAAATAACTCAAACATGTTAAATATTTTCGTATGAGAAAATGATTTTGGTATTACGTATGTATGAGAATTTCGAGGCTAACCCGGGCCCACGACGATGACGTCAGGACCTAGTTGAAAATCACAGTGCACAGTTGCTTAGGCCAGCTCCTCTCTATTATAGCTTCATGCGGCGAATACAAATTTAAAATGTTTAATGCTACGTTTTGATGCTTGCCGAGCCATGGCAAGCCTCTACAAGCCCGAGCGTGAAAACAGTTGAAATGGCTTGAATCGTCTACAAGCGTCCGCAAGCTCACGCAAGAGCTTGCGGACGCTTGTAGACGATCGGGAGTAGTGTCGGTTTTTGGAAAGAGATCAAAGGGCACGTACGTAATACACTGACGCGTTCACGAGCGTGAAAACGACTTACAAATGCAAAGCGAGATTTGTGGAGGCCTTGGCTTGTGGAGGCTTGCCGTGGCTCGGCAAGCATCAAAACGTAGCATCATATAACCCAGTAAGCTTGATAATGAAAGAAAGCGATAATAAGTTAGTTTTTTTTTATTTTCATGTGAAATGTGAAGATTAAAAAAAGAAATGTTAAATAACGTATTAAAACAGTATCCCAATTTTACTATTATTGTTCTTTGTTCGATCTAATTGGAGCCAACGTCAATGCTGTTTGAAAAGACCAACTTTTGTCACAAAATATATAGATAACTGCATTAATAGAAATAGTAAAAACGGGGTACCTAAATATCATTTTTTTCAATTAATTACTTTGGTGCTATGCAAAGATTTCCTGTTTTCAAATTGTTTTCGACGTATGGATATATTATTCTAATTATTCTAATTTCCATTTGTTGGGTTGGTTTGGTATTCTGCATCGACCATCGTATCGAAACATCTTTAGCCATTTATCACTTTGGGTCATCGATATACAATAAAACATAGACAATTTATTTTCTTTGTATACGTCACGTAACATAAATACTTTGTCTGTCTATCCGTCCCAAAAAATCCGTCAAAAAGAACCATACCACAGATTACTATTATTAGTTACTACGTAAACCATACTATTGAAACTTATTTAGTAGATGTGAATACATCAGAGAATTCTGAACAGCACTCTATAAATAAATATTTTGGGGATTTCCTATTCTTAGAACTGAACTTTTTTCATTATTACTAAATCGTTTAAATAGTTTTTAAAATTATTATTTTTAGGTACAACTAAGAGTGGGTTGCACAAGAGGCGTGGTTAAAGTTAAAGTTAAGGTTAAGGTTAAAGTTAAATATGGCGTCCTTAGCTTTAACTTTAACCTTAACTATAACCTTAACTTTAACCGGAAAAATTGACAGATGTCGTATGAGCATATGGGGTGTTTGGACGCCATATTTAACTTTAACCAGAGATTTGACATTTTGCATTGGAGAAAAGTTAAAGTTACAGTTAAAGTTAAAGTTAGTTGGTGCAACCCACTCTTACTGTATGTTATTATTTTGTGTGTGCTTTTTAATAAATTCCAACACCAAAATATACAAGTAACATTCGTCCCTACTCCCTAAAGAAATACATACCTACTTATATCAATTCGGAGGTATCGAAGCAAAATACTCCTAGGGCTTTGCATTTGCATAATCATTAGGTATCAGACGCATCCCGTCGGCGCCACATTTCTGCGTTTTAATAGCCCTAACCCCATTGTGATAAAGCACACATTAGCCGCACCGTATTTAGCACCAGACCGTTCTAGTAAATTGGCTCTCTATATGCAGAAAGCGACCGGCGGATTTTCATTAAATGCTCAACGAATAGCCCAGAAGTTACAGTTTTAAATAAACTATAGCCGTTTAAAAAATTTCCCCACAGTGGATGGAAGTTTCAGCAAGATAACCGATATAGTCTTGATGCGTTTTTCTTTTACTTTTACACTTTACGTTATTTTTCCATTTTCTATTACTTTATTCCGAATGGTTAAAGATTATTATTTTTACCATCAGGTAGAATGAATTATCCACATCATGCCACTCTGCTTGGATCATCTAGGGCCATCCAAAATCTGATAGTCCGTGGTAACTGATATGTCATAAGACGTAATATGAACAAATACGTCTAAAATTTGAAACTTTAATATTATAGATGGCACTAAGTTTTTAAGATCTATCGGTTATATGTAAAAATTAACGTCGTAATATTATTATCAGAAATATATTTGTACAAATTACGTCATCTACAACAATTTCAAACTGACTTTTGAAATCTTAACTTGCATTTGGTAGTTGGGTGGCCGAAACAGAACCACCCGGGTGTAAGGAACTGGGTAATAAATTAAGCGTACATTTACACGCACTGAAACATAAGATGAATAAACGCGCGAGTAAGTTACAAAGTACCGTACTTGACTTTACTTGACCGATTTTTTATTTTCAATTATTGTAATAATCGAAGAGCCAAAAGAGCCAGAATTTTGTCATTTTATAAAAGCTAAAAGTGGGCGTGTATTTTATGACCCCTCTATTAGAGGTTAGAACGACCAGCAACTTCGGTCGTGGTTACTTTAGGAGTTCCAGTTTTGAAAATCTACCTATATCGATATACTTTAAAGCTCAACTGTAGGAACCTCGTGTTCTTGCTTTTGATTGGCTAAAGTAAAAATATTGATCAAGAAAATTAATGAAGAACTCAAAAATCCTGCATAGTCAGTAGTATCTTTTTTCTCATCAAGCAAAGGTACATTTTTTTAAACGTTATCAGGATTAAATACTTTTATCCCCATTGTATTTCCAAAGAAAAGTTTTTATACGTAATATTTCTATATTTATTATTATGTTTTACAAGATGTTAATGCTTTTTATGTGAAAAAACTATATTCAACGTACTCTACACTTTTTTGACAAGCTAAACAGACAAACGCACGGGCCGGGACACAAAAACAGGGCACGACGTCGTACGGCGCCGTACGGCGCCGTGCGGACTCGCGTCGTAAAAAACCCATGGCACGGCGCCGTACGGCGTCGTACTACGTCGTGCCGTAGAAACTCATCTTGAATTTCTACGTGAGTCGTACGACGCCGTACGGCGCTTTGCCGTGAGTTTTTTACGACGCCGTGCGACGTCGTGCCGTGTTTTTGTTTCCCGGCTCTAAACGCACCAGTGATCGGCAAGCTGCATAATAATACTATTGATAAGCCATTTGAAGTAGCAGCACGCGACATTTTGATATGTGGTTACAATTGATTAGGTACAATTATTTCAACATGGTCTTTAAGTCTAAGATATAAGGATCATATTATTGCAATTCCGATGTAAAATAACCCTAACTACACTATAATAAGTATAATAAACCACCGTTGAATTTACCCCTATTAAGAACCGGTTTTATTTCGTGCACATGAATAAACTTGGAGTGTTTATGTCACACCTTTGAAATAATCACCCTCGATTTTAATATGAATGAACTTAACCGACTACGACAGGGAGCAATACAAATTTAAAGAGTAGAGAGAATGAAAATATAATATTAGTCATTATTACTCATTCATCATTATAAAAATATCTTTCTAATCTTTCTTTGTACTACCGGTTCACCATAGCTAAAAATGCAAAAAAAGTTTAGGCAAAAGAAAGAAAAGCTAAAGAAAAAAAGGAACAAACTAAAATTTAGACAGCTCACAGCAAATAACCTTTATCACCTGTTCTAAGCTAATATCCTATAACATAATTATTATTATATTATGATCATTATTATGTCAATAATTTACAGCCTATTTATTTAGGGCAAGCATATCAACTTAGCAAATATAAAGGTACCCACGTAAATTGTGTAGAATTTATGATTATAAAGTTAACAATATATCGGTAATTTTATGACCTTATTGTTATTATTTCTGAGAATACAGGATGTTTCACAAATGACACAAAATGTTCCTCGTGGATACTCTCGTACATTTAATAGCAGAATATAAACTGTCCACACAAATATTATCATTAAGGCGCTATATCGAAAGTAATTTTACCGCAAGGGCAATTTTATAATTAATTTGTATGACTATAAAGTCGTGAATACGCTGCGGCCAGAAGCTATTGGCTCGCTTGGAAAACATGCGAAAAAACGTAATTATAATCATTTAAAAAATAACTAGGAGCATTTAAGCAAAACGCTTCTATACGATTTTGAGTTGCAAAGGTGTCTATCAATTAGACTAATTTCCTACAATACATCTATTTTCGTTTAAAAATAATCTTCAAATTTCGTATTTTTAAGAGGTCATTTCGAAACTAAAATGTATCGAGGCAAAATACATTAATCGTGTTTCTAGTTCTTCTCAAACCTAGATAAGGCTATGAAGATATGTATATCTCATTACCAGATTTGTAACATTTCTGTGGGTCCTATAATAGTATTACGTCAAAAAGGACAGTTTTTTCAATATAGCGCCTTAATGCGAATGTTTGTCTGTTTGTCGATTACCTCTATACCGCTCTACGTCGCGGTCTATGTCCCTCAAGGTTCCTCCTTCTTCTAACGAATTCTCCACATTGTTTAATATATAATTATGTATATCCCAAAAAGTACGTAAAGCAGCTAAATAAGTTTTCTCTTAAAAAAACTAAATAATTGACATAATTGTGTTTCTTAGGGTAAAGCCAAACGAGCGTAATTTGTGTGTTGTGAGTCGCAGAATTTCAATTGAAATTCTACTGTATGCAGTTTCATACAAAAGCCCTGTTTGAACTTTGATTTACATGAGCATAATTTTGTGAGTTAAATTATTATCATTATCTACTATTTGTGATCCGCCCTCCCCCCTTAAATTTCAGAGACATCATGTATATCCTACACTGTATTGCGTGAGCTGACATCGTCGATTTGCTCATTACCGTAATAGCGTCACTTCCCCTCAGTCTACGGCACCATGCTGTGTATTTAAATATGACGTTACCTATAAGGAATTTGCTGAGGAGTTTATGGAACAAGTTTATTTTCAATTTAATTTTATGTTTAACGATATTAACTTCTATATCAGGAGCTGGATTGGATTAAATAATTAAAGAAGCACTAAACTATGTGCATATAAATGCAGTTTACTGTACATGCTTATGTTTTTCACAATTATTTTAAATATTGACACAATTTTTAACCTCCAGTTCTTTATTGAAAACCGGCATCTACTAAAATGTCTACCTAAAAATTCTTGTTATTCAATTCAGCTCAATGAGGATTTTCAGTAATTAATTTGCCAACAGATGGAGCTGTGTAGCCGTATGGTCTTTCGTGTCAAGTATACGTATTATGACAGCTATATTGTGACATATTACGACAGCGATTTGACACGATAGATCCTAAGGCTACATAGTGGCACCTGGTGGCAAATGGAATATCAAAAACCTTCACTGACAAAAGCTCAGTTTGGTTAGCTTTAAGATCAATAATATTTCCTTTATGCCCGGGACACACGAGGCTAGTTTTTCAAGCTAGGATAGCAAGCTAGTGTTTGTAAGCTAGCAAGCTAGTACTTCTGGCTTCGTGTAGACAAAACTATCTTCATTTGTAAAACAGAACTAGCATGCTCCAAAGGTCAGCAAGCCAGGACAGTTTGGTAAAAAACTAGCTTGCTATCCTAGCTTGAAAAACTAGCCTCGTGTGTCCCGGGCATTACGTTAAGATTTTGAAGGTTATCTGTCTTTTTGTCTGTCTGTCTATTACGTTTGTAGGTATGAACAGTTTGTTCGCCAATAATGATGAATTTTGATGCGAGGACCCCCTGAATCCTCGAAAAGAACGTAGAATATCTATCCCGGAATCACGAATTTCAGTCGCGGGCAGCTAAATAATATCTGAGACAAAGTTTAAAATGACGTTGAATGTATCTATTTTGAAAATAAATGTATTTATAAACATTTTTAAGCGCACGTCAATATCAACGAAGACAGAGCAGGCAGCTGAAATCCCATCTACTTTATATTTGTACACGAGAGTAATCCGACACTTGTCCAACAAATCTGAAGACGTGTCGCTGGATGGAGACACGTGTAGAGATTGCCTTGGAAATATGGACGTCGGGAGATTAGTTTATTTAATGTTCGGAATTCGTTATTACTTATTACCAATTACTGTTTGATTCACTCATTTATAGGAAAAAATTGATGGATTATGTTAGAGAATGTATATAATAGGCCTGGAGATGGTGACACAAGATTCTTGGTCATTTGTACCAGGAAGGAAAATGATGGCCATAGCGCTCGCACTGACGGCCCAAACGCGTGGGCGTTAATCGAACGTGTCAAATAAATAACGAGTGTCGAACGATTTGTTCTACAAAAATGCTTGTATTTTTAGATAGTCGAAAAAAATAAATAGGCGGTAGCGTAATGCCATCGCGTCGAGACTTAATAATCTATCAGTACGGTACCTACTTGATTTTATTAAAATAAAAAATATACATATCTATTTACTCAGTTAAATTGGTACCGAGCGACAAGCTTTTATTATCATGCAAATTGTATAATATATTGAGAATTATAACTTGATAGTTAAATTTTCCAAAGAAAAAGTTATTTTCTTCTTTTAGACTATTTAAATAAAAGCTTTTTTTTTTCAAAAAGTTTTTTTGTTTATAATTTATTTTTTGTCAGTTACGTTATTATACCCTTGTAGAACCGCCAACCTGGTACAAATGACCAAGAATTTTGTGTCACCATCTCCAGGCCTATAAAGCTTAAATAGTGGATGATTTTGGGTTGGACTTTCGAACTGTTTTTTGTCCTGGAAAATAAAGTACATCATGTATAACGTGTGATCCAGTGTCTCTCTCGCGACCAAGACCCATAAGATATGTACTAGATCAGTGGTCCCCAACCTTTTTTTCATGCGGGCCACAAACATGTATAATTAGTCTTGGTGTCGCGGGCCGCAACAAAAATATTTTAGGGTTAAAAAAATAACATTCTTCAAAATAAACGATTTAAAAGTGGAATAAATTTTACGACTATCACGTAGACTTAACGTTATTTTGCCGGTGGGCGTGAATTTCAAAATTGTTAAACATCAAGCGGGCCACAAATAAAGCCCCGGCGCGGCGGTCCGCATACGGCCCGCGGGCCGCGGGTTGGGGATAGCGGTACTAGATGATGCCCGCAACTCTGCTGCACCAAAATTTGTTTATCGCGCGGGAACGGCACATTTTTCAGGGATAAAAAGTATCCTATGTCTTTTCTCGGGACTCACAGTATCTTCATACTTTTATACTACATAAATTTCAGCAAAATCGGTTTAGCCGCTTGAGCGTGAAGAGGTAACAGACAGACAGACAGACACATTCGTATTTATAATATTAGTATGGGTGATACTTCTGAAAAATTAGCTGATTAGGCCAAAGCGTTTCAAAGATAATATGAACGTACTTTACATTAGAAAAACGCAAAAAATTCTTCTGGCGTACCTAATCCTTTAAAAACTATTCTCTATGGTAAAGGATACTTTACCAGAGACCAGACATACATACATTAGTATATTTTTCTTACTCTATGCTTTTACTAAATTAATATAATGTGAGCCACACGATAAAAAATCTAAATATGAACATGGACAAATTACATATATCTGAATTAAAAAAATGTCGCGATAAATTTTTAAAAGTTGTCTTGTTCTTCTAAAAAATAGATTACTTTTATAGTATAGTTACAAAGAACTTAACCAATTTTCATTTTATTAGCAAAATTTTTCATTTATAGTTATAACCGAATAAAAATATTTCAGTATCACATTCACACCCACACGTTTCAATAAAACTGTTGATACAAATCACAGTATTTAGATATTCAACATTCCGAATTCCGATCAACTTCATAACAGAAATAGCGAACATCAGACTTATTTACCGTCAGTCATGTAACATAGCACCACTCGTTTTAAATAAACATTCCTTTAACTGTATCCGAAATAACATAAATCATTTCTGGCCCCGGATTTTTTGTAATGAAATTTGTTAGTTACAATCTGTTCCGCTATTTGCTTAGTATCAGAAAACAGATGGGCGACTAGCTTTCATAAAATATGGGATTTTAAACGCCATTTTGTTTTTCGTGTTATGGTAACACGTGTGAGGTATTTCTTTCATTTGTACTTGCCACATAAGGATTTAATATTAGAGGAAGTCTGTTTCCTTTATTTATCTTCTTGATTGATTTATTTAGTACCTACTTACTATACGTCGGTAAATACTAAACACGTCAATCCACAAGGTGCTATCATTTGTATAAATTGATTCGGAGACAGATGTCAGTCATACTACGTAATTTGGTCCGGTTATATCAAGTCCAGCCAAAAGTTCTCGAATAACATTGAGTTGACGTAGCCCAACAAAATATTATGTGAACGCAGGCACGACTATGAGCTACGATAAAACCGGTGATAGGAAAACATGGAGACATTCAGAAACGATTTGTTTCACTCGGAAATAAAACATTTTTATTGAGTAATCTACGAATCTGTTGGATGATACATCATATTTTGACCTCTCTTTAATCGTATAAATCCTAAACGACGCTTCTTCTGTTCATTAGTTTTTAAGGCGCTATATTGAAAGTAATTCTACCGCAAGGGCAATTTTATACTTAATTTGTATGACTATAAAGTCGTGAATACGCTGCGGCCAGAAGCTATCGGCTCGCTCGGAAAACATGCGAAAAACGTAATTTTAATTATTTAAAAAATAACTAGGAGTATTTAAGCAAAATGCTTCTATACGATTTTGAGTTGCAAAGGTGTCTATCAATTAGACTAATTTCCTACAATACATCTATTTTCGTTTAAAAATAATCTTCAAATTTCGTATTTTTAAGAGGTCATTTCGATCGAGAAATGTATCGAGGCAAAATACATTAATCGTGTTTCTGGTTCTTCTCAAACCTAGATAAGGCTATGAAGATATGTATATCTAATTACCAGATTTGTAACATTTCTGAGGGTCCTATAGTATTACGTCAAAAATGACAGTTTTTTCAACTCTTCATATTATATTATTTAATTAACTCTTCATATTATGTTATTTAATTAAAATATTTTATATTTCTCTTATTTCGCTGGTTTCGTTCCAAAGATACTATCACCCTAGACTGCATTACTTTACAAATTAATAACATTTACAGCGAAAGTACGACCACTATTTAATCAACTAAGAAATCCTGAGTGGAAATCCAGTTCAAAGGCGATACGGACAGTATTAAAGGAATTTTATTGTAAAGCAACAGTTGTAACAAAAGCAAATAACGAGAGAACTCTTTTTGTAGAAGTTCCCTATCGTGGGCCTGATTCTCAAGAGTCGGATGTCTTTTCGCTCGTTGGCTATCTCAGTCACGTTAGCCAACACAATTTATTGTCTTGAGGGTCGAGCGCTTGGAGTCCCGCCACAAAGTGAATTTAAGCTCCTTTGTGGTGAGAGTCCCGACGCATCATCTACCAACCTTCGAGAAGGAGTTCTGGCCGATTGAAGTCGTCTACAGGAGGTTCCGAGGACGAATTCCGAACACGTCGCGCCCCACGTCGCAGACAATAATACGTGTTTAGTGTTAGTTTTTAGTATAATTGTATGTATGTTAGTCTATAATATGGGCCGAGATGCCTGACTCAAATAAATAAATAAATAAATAATTTCTTCTCAGATATAGAATTGACATAAATTCCATACATTTTGATTGGCGTATTCGGCTATACCAGGGGTTCCCAATCTTTTTCAGCCTGCGGTGCACTTACAAGTCAACATTTTGTCACGGCGCCCTACTTTACCTAGCTATTACAAAAATATACATAAATAAACACATTTAATGATTATATTAATTAGGTTCAGCAAGTAAATAATAATAAACAAATATCTAATCATCTGCCTGCTTTGTATAATTCATATTTTAATTTTATTTTATAATATTTGTGGTTATGGATAATGATGGAAGATCGATTCACGGCGCCCCTCTTGCCCTTCCGCGGCGCACCAGGGCGCCGCGGCGCACAGTTTGGGAACCCCTGGGCTATACCATTTCACCCATTCGAATGTCTTGTTCATATTATTGAACGCTTTTGTCAATTCCATACATTTTAGACCGGTGATTCTTTAGATAAGAAATACAGAAAACGTCTTAGTTGCTATAAAAATTGTATGAACGAGTCATTCGATTCATTGTTAATGTCAATTCCTATACATTTGATCAGCAATTTCATAAAAAAGAGATAAAGAAAACGAACGAGCTAAGCCCCCTGGCATTCGCACTCTAGTGCGCCGTCTTACCCGACTGGGATAGTCTGCGTGTAGTACGATTTATAATCGAGGCTTGAGAATCGGGCCCCATGTTCGAAACGCTATTAGAGACTGACATTCTAGAGCATCTAGGGAATCTCAAAATTACTCATTTGGCATTACAGTCACGACTCCACAGAGCGTTCTGATTTTTACTTCAATTCCGATTGCACTATTTCAACAGGCAATTCTTCATCTCCATCGTTAAACTTCGCAAAATTATGTTATCGATTTCATTGTAACAAATTATTGCACCAATTTAATCTCTACAAAGGGCATATTTTCAATTTTTTTGTCTATAATATTATGTAGTTCTTGAAACATAATATTAAGAAGAAAAGATTTTTGTTTCCTTGTATATAGCTTAGAAGCTACTGGGCTAATTTTGTGCAAGGAACATTAATTATTATAGATTAGACCACAGTGGAGAACAAGGGATTTTTGATACG
This sequence comes from Lysandra bellargus, assembly GCA_905333045.1. Lineage (NCBI taxonomy): Eukaryota > Metazoa > Arthropoda > Insecta > Lepidoptera > Lycaenidae > Lysandra > Lysandra bellargus. The sequence continues at coordinate 7,122,654 of HG995350.1, read as the reverse complement.
AATATTTTCGTTCAACGTGCGAGATACTGTTTTAACATGTGATAGAGCAAACAATTACAAATTAGTTGAAGAGTATATTCTATGATTTCCCATAATAATAATCAGTGTCAATCGTCAGGTATTGTACATAATATTATAATGGACAACTACGTAATATTTTCCATCATGGCCTCAACGTTAAATAGCCTAAAATGTTGTAATAACGGGTGTAGATATTTAATATTCAATTTTTCTAAATTAACAAAGATCAAAGTGTATTACGTAAAAACGTGACACCTTCACGCATTTTAACAAAGATATTAAGGACAAATTAGCGAAGAAAATTACCGGAACGGAGCTCTCAACAGATGAAAATATCAACTTTCCACATTTATTACTTTCGTATGGCATGCCGTGTAATTAAAGGTTATTTAAGGAGCTTTAATTTCATGCATGTCCGTTAAAATGTAATAATTATTAATTAAGGACACTTCGTATATTATAATATATACGAATTATACTGTTTCATATCCTTAATACGAAGACAGATCGCTGTTCTCATTTCTCATATTTAAATGCAGTATAGCTTATGTTTTAAAAAGAAAGTATTCAAATGCCGCATTGTTAATAATAAGTATTAACAGTGTAGTAGAGTAGATGGGACGTGTCTTCGTAGTGCAACTTAAAGATACGGGGGGGGGGGGGGGGGGGGTGCCAAAATGTTTTCATTTTCGCTTCGTTATAGAATCGCCGATGAAAATGTATGGAATTGACACTAGCGTTCGTTAATATGACGTTGACGTTCGACTCGTCTTATGTCAATTCCATACATTTTGATCGGCGATTCTATAACGAAGCGAAAGCGAAAAAGTTTCGGCTAAATGGCCTGAGCTCACGCTAAGAGCGCCTTCACATTAAGTCGCAAGCAGTGCGGCTGCAGCGCTTCAGCCGCGCGATTTCATACAAAAGAGAGTCGCGCGGCTGCCGCACCATTGGTGACGTAATGTGAAGGCAGCCTTATGTGTGTGTGCGCTACCAGTCTTGTATGAAAATGTTCTACTGTGTAATACATACATAATCTATACATACATACTATAAAACAAAGTCGATTTTTTCCCTCATGTCAGCTTTTGATGATTCTTTCAGTGTTAGATAGGTCATTTATCCAGGAAGGCTATAGGCTATATTATTTTATCACGCTAAGACTAATAGGAGAATGTGGAAAAAACGGGGGAAATTATTTGAAAGGGCTTATCTCGGGAACTACTGGAACAATTTTTATGTTATTTGGCACAGATAAGAAGTAGACCACGTGAAGGATCATAGGCTATCAATTTTAATCATTTTTTCAGTGGCTATATATTTTATACCTGTGCGACGCCGGGGCGGGTCGCTAGTTATAAAATAATACTATTACAATAATTCAAATAAATTGATTACAAGCCTAAAACAAAATTTGTCCAGCTTGAACGTTTCCAGGCCATAAAGTTAATATCATTAAGCACGATAAATATTCCGTCTAGACTAAATCCGAGCAAACTTTTAAAGTACCCTCGGGAACGAATTTGTTAGGAACGTTGAATGTAGCGCGAGAAAAAAATATCGAAACAAATTGTTGGCGAGCGAGCATAGTGTCCAAGAACGAAAATATGTTGATTGAATAAAGAAAAACTATTAAAAGTTTCGCCTGGCGTTTCTAGTTCAGTAACGCGTGGAGTCTAAACAAAAGTACCCAGATTCCAGTTTAATCTAACATTAATGCAGCTTCATATATTTTAAAAAATATAAGAGACTAGATGACGCCCGTAACTTCGTTGCGCCAAAATTCGTTTATCGCGCGGGAACAGTACATTTTTCCGGGATAAAAACTATTCTATGTCCTTTCTCGGGACTCAAAGTATCTCCATGCCAAATTTCAGCAAAATTGGTTCAGCGGTTTGAGCGTGAAGAGGTAACAGACAGACAGACACACTTTCGCATTTATAATATTAGTATGGATATTATGTTAGGGGGTGTGGCACAGCCCGCACACCAAATCCTTCGCAGTCCATACTAATATAATTTGTTAATAATATTATAAATGTGAAAGTGTGTCTGTCTGTATTTCTGTCTGTCTGTCTGTAACATCTTCATGCCCACACCGCTAACCTGATTATAGATACTTTCAGACCCGTGAAATGACAAAGGATACTTTTCCCTGAAAAAAGTACGGTTCCTGCGCGTTAAACAAATTTCGGTGCAATGGAGATCATCTAGTTGTATGGGTGAGGCCGCCAATTTTTGCTGATATGACGCAGAAAAATTTTGCGAGAGAAAGAAAATTGGCGAATATCTACGCTGCTTATGACGTTGCATTGGAGCACCAAAATGATAGCGTAGAGGCTATCATAGCGTTGAGAAAATCAAACTTATCTCTGTAAATAATACACAATGTGGTTTTTATTATAGCCCCAAACATGGCCCTTTTGACTACTCACATGATGCATTGATAGTATTTTTATGTGAAACAGTAATACTTACATTTGTGTAAAAAAAATGTGTACAGAGCCCAACAGGTTCAAATGTGAACTGTCGAGAAATGGCAGATATTACGAGATTTTCCATAGAATACGTAAAAACTCAGCGTTGCCACTTCCCGAACACCCAACGATAACAATAAATCGATATTATTGATGACGTTTAAAATGTGGGATAAAATTGATGTTTCTAACGATTCATTTGATTTTAAATAGTTCATAAAGAAAGTTATCTTAAAATACTATAAGAATTAGATGAGGTAATAGCCATTTATATAAGTATTCATAACATATCAGATTTATCTTCAAATCTGTCATACTTACTGCTACAGCGACAGTTAAAGTGCACCTCTTCCACGGCGGATTGTATATTTTAAGCTATTTTCTTACATTTTTTTATGTTTAATTGTAAATATATTTTTAGACTATTATTGAAACTCAAATAATTCTAATGTATGCTTCAGTACTTTGTTTTCTTCGTTAGAATCAGTTTTTGAGCATAAGATAAACACAATACTTTTTAAAATACAAAGGGCGGAGAAAAATAATTGCAAAATCAGCAAAAATTGGCGGCCTCGCGGCTCGCCCGTATACAAAAGTGTTGGTCGCGTGCAAAATTACTACCCGACAGTAATATTTGCTTACGAGATTCATGTAACGAATAATATTATTCCCTATTTTTATGTGCTGCATAGTTTCTTTCCTGGAAGTAAAAAAAAAAAAAAAAATACTTTTAAAGTCTTAAATCAAAGATTGACGCTAGTTTGACATTTCATAACAGCACCATTGTAATTTGATAGGAAACTAGATCGAAGAAGAAGCTACATTAAATAGTAGAATACGGGTGCAGGTATTATTGCATCTTGTTAGCATTGTCCACTGGCCATTTCATTACAAACTTACAGCGCAACTTCTATAGGGTGGCTTTGTTTGTGCTCATCGTACCGTTTAAATATCCTTACTAACTTTCCCATATTGTTTGTACTAATTGCAAAAGCTAAAACTAATATCATTATTATTCACGTCTGGTTACAGCGAACTTATATATTATTCATTTCATAGATGACATTGTATATAAACATAAATAAAACCTTAACTTTTTTTCACCGCTTCCTGATAAGGCTATCCACCACTTAACTTGACACATAGAGTATAGAGAATCTGTCAAATAAGCCTATCGGGCACCTTATCAGGAACCGGTGAAACAGGCCCTAAGACTTTTAAAAAAGGCTAGACTATCTTTAAAGAAAGATAAACATAAATATAATATACGTTAGGGCTTGTCTAAATTAAAATGACGTATTTACAGTACAACATTTTTCATTCATATCAACTAGTGAAGTGGTGGGGAGCGTCATTTCAATTTTGATAAGCTCTACTAAAAATTCGAGAGATAGCTACATAAATAGTGTTTTTTTTTTTTGTCCAAAATCTTCTAATCTAGACACGCGGTAGGCGGTAGCGTGTCAAGCCAAGTTCAAGTAAAACAGAATTGAGCAGCACTGTGATACAAAATTTACAAAGATCCCTGCAGCAAAATCAATTGCATAATATTATTATATCATTTAATTTCTCACTACCTACACTTATAAATGTAATATCTGATTAAAATCGATGTATTTTTAACACTAATTTATGTATGCTTTATCGATTTTGGTTATTGATACCAATTAAATACCCTTAGAGATAACATCAAAATAATTGCAACTTATTATCTCAAACAGGTAGATTGTTCTTGTTAAGCAACAGCATTAGAGTTTCAACATAGTGAGTTGGACCTAACGCTTATTAGTTAGATTAGCTGCAGTTAGAACTGCAGTCTACAATATTTGTTTTTAACTTAATCTTTGTAGTTAAATTGGATTTCAAAGTGTTCATTGTCTAAGCTTATTGAGTTTTCCAATGATAGCAAGTTCGGATTACTTTTTGATTGAGAACATAATATTAGTACTTTTTGGTTGACTTGCAATTCGTTGATTATTTACATGATAACTGTATATTTTGTCGTGATAAAAACTGCGTTTCTCCGGGTAATAAAGTATCTCATTACCAAATTTCATCCAAATCGATTTTTTCAAGTTCAAACAAAAATGGATAAACATATTTTCATCGTCTACTCCACAGCTGATATGGTATGGAATTTTTAGGAACACTAATTTTGTAATGAATAAAAATGGTGAATTTAAAACTAAGCTTTAATTTCACAATTTTTATAACCTTTCACTTAATAATTTTTCCTTTTATAATTTACGAGTGAGTTCATGTCATAATTTACGTTGATAGAATCTAAAACCTAGCATTTTAACGTAACACTGTTTGATTTGCATACCGAAAATTCGTAACATTTTTCGGTCGAGGAATAATTCATTCAGAAAAGGTGCTTTTAATGGAAGGCTGACGTCAATTAAAATAACGTCGCCCGATTTTTTGTCGGAGGAAAAAGCGTCAGAGTTTTTTTTAAAGCGTCGGTCGGACACCCTTTTGTATCTCCCTTGCGATAGTCGCATTCTACAGGTGCTTTGGCGGCTGGTGGTCGGTCGCGTCAAACAAAATTCACAAAAAAGGATTAATATTTTAAAGGATTTCCAGCCTTATATTTTCAACATAGTGACTATTATTGTCTGCTAATGATGATAAGAATGAAGGTGATGTATCGTAATCCTTCGCATAGTCGCAGATAAACGATTGTGAGAAACATAATTAACAACTGGTCATTGGTTTTGTTAAAGGCAAAACAATTCATCAACTTATAAGGGGCGTGCAGAATCGATAGTAGTGTGTAGGAGTGTGACAATTGACAGAAGGTTTTTCCTGCGCTTTAAATTTGAAAGGTCCCTCTTTACGAAAGCTTATGATGGACAATCAGTAGTTTCAGAAAGCCCAATCGACATCGAACAAAGGCAATCATAGGCAAAGAGAATCTTACGAAGATGCTTTTTACAAGTGCATTTTAAGAGCCTGTATATTTTATCATCATAGTCTTATCTAGATAAATGCTGAGAGTTTAATAGTGCAAATTGTAATTTGCAGACAAGTTTCATAATATTATATACTTAGGTATAACTTATAATAATTAGCAACAATCGTACTATATTGCAGAAAAGTAAAAACTGCAGTTTAACACATAAAAATTGAGCATTCGTAGAAGAGCTTAAAACTTTAAAATCCTGTTTATTCCAGTAATAACAATTAAGTTAAACTAAATGCGAAAGTTTTGAAAGTTAAAAACTGTAAGGACCAATTCATACTGACTATAGTGAATAAAGATCAACTTTGAACAGTGTTTACAGTGCAGCATTGCGTCGCGAATCGCGATTAATTTTGTTCCAGTATAACGTACCTATTCTGAAATTGAATAAAAAGTATTATGCTTCCAAATAATGCTTACAACATTCTTCTCCTTGCGTTTTATTCCTCATCAGTCATTATCGAGGATCGTGATTCCTCTGTAGGATTTTTGTGATAACATCTAACATATATCGTGGAGGTGTGCAGCTTCTCGTAGCACTGTGCCACAGCTGCGTATCCATTTGAGGCAGACTCAGGGCGAGACAGCCGCTCGACCCGAGGCCGCACAAGTGGAGACGCTGCCTCAACCTGAGGCAGATATAATAGAATGGATACGCAGCTTACTGTATTGTCAAACCATCTGATAGAATATTATACAACATAATTCACATTTTTCTGCCATAGAAAAAGAGTTATGCATCTTTTCTTTTCACCTCAATGCAGTGAAATATATGCATTAATTACTGGACATAGGGTCGAATTCGCAAATACATTTTAGATTGACACCTCGCGTTTCAACTTACATTGACCCCAGTTGAGACTCAATGCTGCATCTGATTCCACTGGGGGGTTGAATTTACATACGTGATTCCCTAAAACCTATATTTAGACGATTTATTATTAATATTTAATTTACTTTATGAGCTCACTCCCCTATCCACCCTTCCCAGGGGTTTAAAGGCGAACAAAATTTTAAATTCGTATGCCCCTTACCTACTGTATAATGAGCTTAAATATTTATCAATTAATGAACATTTTTATGGATTGTAAAATTGTAATTGGATGCTTCTTTGGCTTTTGCTTGTTTACTTTATTAATTTGTAATTTTCAAGCGTTATAACCTGCAAAAGTTTCATAATTAAATGTCGTACGAAGAGTACTTTCTATACAATATTATATTAAAAATTCTTTGTTAAGTATTAATTTAAATTGGAATTTTTTATTTAATTTTTTGATATATTTTTTTCTTTAGATAGGCGCAATACAAGTTAACAGCAATACCTAAGTTTTACGTGTTTTGAACTTTAAGGGTGAGTTGCACCAACTTACTTTAACTATAACTGTAACTTTAACTATAACTACAGTGCAAAATGTCAAATCTTTGGTTAAGGACGCCATATTTAACGATAACCATAACCGCTCAAACTTACATATCGATTTTTTCTCGTGAAAATTTACAATAGATCACGGTGTTATTATAACAAATATTTTTCCTGATGATTTTTACGGACTCTTCATTAAATTTTTATACTATAACTGTAGCTTTAACAAAAAAATAAACGCAACAGTCATCTGTCAAATTCCGTGGTCAAAGTTAAGGTTAAAGTTAAGTTAGACTAAACTATAACCATAACTTTAACCACAATTGTAACTATAAAGGATTGCACAAACCTACGCGACCAAAGCGACTGCGAAGCGGTAGCGTCTACCGCGCGGCGGACGCTGCCCATGTAATCTTATGGCGCCGTGCACACCTGCACGACCGCGACGCGAAATGTTCGCGTCGGCAAGCGAAACGTGCGCGTCAAGTTGTCAGACGCGTGTTTTGAAGTGTACATAACTAGCCTTTTTTTAAAACCTTTTTTATATTATTTTCTACAACTCTTTAGTTTATGATTTTTTTATTTGTATACGTTTTGATAGATTGTGTCATGATATTAACGTTTGACGGTTCGCACCGTAGTCGCGCAGGTGTGCACGGCCAGTTTCGCGTTGCAGACGCTCCCGTATCGCGTACCGCGTCCCTGTCACTGACGCTTAGGTTTGTTTTAAGCTTTACCACGCCTCTGGTGGTTACACCCTTAGATATTTTATCATGATTAACATGAAAAATATATATAATTCTATTTACATTTTTACTTTGGTCTTTTTCATGGCACTATTTGTACAACTTTTATTATTTTGCAGAAATCTTTTATCATTTTCAGCCTTTTATAGTCCCACGGTACTCTTTCGTATTTTATTACTTGTACTCTCCGAAGACGCCATGGGAATTCTTTTGACTGTTCAAAGAGTTACTTATGATTTCCGATCTAGTTCTCAGTATCATAGTTAGCTAAAACGAGACTGTAAAGTTCAAAGAATACCAAAATATTTATATTAAATTATATTACAGTATATTATACAAGTTTAAAGGTATAAATACTGAATTATTTCGTTTAAATTATTGTTACGGTCTTATACATATATAAATAAGGCTAGATAGATTAGATACTAAAACTTACCACATCTGATTAGGTGACAGCAGATAAGGATTTAAATTATTTCATTGTAAAGAGTGGTGGAATAGAAGAAACTGCTGTAAGCGGTGAGACCGCCTATTTGTACAATTCTGTGTACTTATAGTGTTTTAAGTTTGTACAAGAAAATAATTTTATATTCTTTTCTGAATGCTGAATTCCATAATAAAGAGAAAATAAAGAGAGTCATATGAAGAAAATTAAAGTCGGTATTTAATTAACAAAATTAAGTACTTAAGGCGACGCCTTGATAATTTGGCTGTAGCGATGCCGATTTTTCTCAGCAATGACTAAAGCTAAGAAACTAAAGTTCATTGTCAGTATTCATCATGTCTTTGTCTTTAAATTGCCCATAGCATAACACGATTGGACAACTTTTATAACACAGAATTATCAATCGAAAAGACCTCTGTAAAAAAAGGGATTCCTATTTTTCCAACAGAGGAGAGTGATTTAAGGTTCCAAAATTTGTACATAAATTGGTTGAAGCATACACTTTAATATGTGCATAGCTTATATGAAATGTATTTATGGTTTTTAAATTACGCGACAAAAACCATTTTGTTGCTTATGCCCTTTCCATTTTTTGCTGTTCCATTGCTTGTTTTCTATGAGAGGCCGGCCCGGCCTCTCATAGAAAACAAGCAATCTAAAACATATCCAACACGGTTTCTTACTTTAACGCGGCGTCACCTTAAGCGGCGGCTAGAATACAAATTAACTCATTAGGTTTTTAAAAAAAGAATAAACTTAATTACTATTCAGTGGATGCGCAACAGAATAATGTTAGGATAAGTCGACACGCATTACGGAAAATATTTTTTCCGACTGCTTTTGCTTCCAAAACCATATTGATTTTTGTGGCTACACCCGTGGAGATATGCGTTGCAGACAAAAATTTTCAATAACTCCAAAACTATACGAGTCGAGACTGAAATATAAATTAATTCGCTTTATAAAGTTTAGTTTTACTTATAGTCTGAGAGACGGTAGACTTAGAACACCCAGTTAAAGTAGAAAATGCTAGCCATTCGTTATAAGGCTGTTATCAAAAAGTCGACGTTTGAGTGAGATTGCGTGCGAGCGCGGGTCTTAAGATTTTGTAGGGAAATAAATTAGTTGCGACGGAAAAGTTTTCGGTAAATAAGAGGGGCGAACGTATCAGTTGTATACAAACTGGTATAAGCATTTATATTTTATTTCCTTATACTTTTATCCTGAAAGTTCTTTGTGTGAGTTCTTTTAGATGTGATATATTATTCAGTAATATAGAGAATAACTAAATCATTAAAAGAGCTTAATTATTTAATCTTGAGAAAAAATATGGGTTGAATACTAGGAATAATAATAAATAGTTTTTATTATTCGTAGGTTGACAATAAATTTCACACAATCATTAATATTTTATTTCGAAGTTTTGTGACTTACCACAACGTAAATTATGGCAAGAACACACAAAATGACCTAACTCATGGTTTTCTTCAGTCATGTAAACTATAATATTATCAATATTTAAAGGAAAATTTGCCTCCCACGAGGCAGATAAAGAAATTAAACAAAAGATGTTTAATAAGTTGTTCATGTTACTTTTTTTTTTGTTTACTTCCTTCTCTGTCTGGGAAACTTGATTAAGCTTTGTTTTTCTTTACACAACATCTCCATTCTCCATCCAGGATAATACTATGATGTTTGAATCATTATAATTTTGTCCTCATTATTGCCTATCCTATCATGCGTTTGCAAACATACGGCAAATTTGGTTTTGCCGTAAACACTGTTTCGGGTACATACACAGAGTGGCATAATATTATGTTATCACAACCGTAATCGGTAATTATTGCCTCGATCGTTGTAATCACAGACACAATAGATTTTCAATTGTTATGCGGCAGCCGGTTGACGCTTGGGGATTGATAGATTAAATGAGATTATTTTATAAAGTGTTTATCTATTCTACTATATATCTTCTAATATATAAAATTCTCGTGTCACGGTGTGCGTAATTGAACTCCTCTGAAACGGCTCGACCGATTTTCGTGAATCTTAGCGAGCATATCGGCTAGGGTTGAGAATCGGACAACATCTACTTTTTATATTGATAAGTGCATTTGTTGAATAAATAATAGTAAATTATTACAACTCGAGACTGAGGGCGACCATTGTTTGTGCGACGGGATAGCGATCGACGTTGCCATGGCGACATACTTATTTAGTCATTTCAATAAAATTATATGGGCGAAATATTTTATATTATGGCAAAGCAACGTTTGCTGGGACAGATAGTATTTATATATAATATTATAAAGCGGAAGACTTTGTTTGTTTGTTTGAACACGCTAATCTCAGGAACTACTGGTCCGATTTGAAAAATTATTTCAGTGTTAGATAGCGCATTTATCGAAAAAGGCTATATTTTATAACGCCAAGACTAATAGGAGCGAAGAAATATAGGAAAATGTGAAAAAACGGGGGAAATGATATGAAATCCCTTATTATCTTAAGAACTACTGGAGCAATTTTTATGTTATTTGGCACACATGAAGAATAGACCACGTGAAGGGACATAGGATATTTTTGGCGAAAAAATGTACGGTTTCCGTGAAATTCCTAAATTACGCGGGCAAAGCCGCGCGGAACATCTAGTCGGAACATCTAGTGATAATATATAGGGTGTAATGAAACAAAGTAATAATATTTTTGAGTGTGTGTCCCTGGTATAATTTATCTAAGAGTTCATAGCGGAAGAAGCAAGGCTAAAAGAGTTACTTTTGACTTCTGAGTCTCTATGAGAAATGCCGCAACATCATAATATTGTATTAGACCATACAAAAAAACGTATTTTTTTAGGGCACGTCTGCACGGCAGGGCAGGGAGGTATGAGGGACACTTACATACCCCAAAGTATTATCACTTAGTTTTGTTACACCCTTTATAGGAGCTTTATTACTAGTATAGTATTATGAATAAAGAAATAATAAAAGTAGCAAAAAACTATGACGCATTCAGTTCAAAGAGAATGTATAATGGGATTGATTTTTGCGACCTGATTTGCCGCAGTAATGGAAAATAGCAACTAATTGGGCTTGTTCACAGACATAGATCAATATAGATACCTAACGTGACTATTTATTTTATTTGTCAGAGCGGGACATCTACGGAATAACCCCCCCCCCCAAATTCAAGTGCCTGTCTGTTGTATCTACCATACCTAATATTGATATTAAGCAAAATATGGCAGAATAATCACGTTATTTGTTGTATGGGAGAGGGCATTGCCAGTTGCCTCGGCATTTCGAAAATAAAAATACTTTTAAATTGTCGTTTGGTCTATTTGCGAAAGCGGGACAATTTCAGCCTCGCGGGAGACAGTGGGACAGACTGCTTGAAAGCGGGACTGTCCCGCCCGAAGCCGGACGTATGGTCACCTTAAAGATACCGCATGTGTATGTACTATGTACTTCGCGTGCCATATCGCGTTCCCAAACGACAAGCAATGCTCGTCTTTCGAAAGTCTGTTCTTTAGTCTGCTATCGGAATCGGACGTCAATCGGAATTTTAAAAATGCATGAATGCCTAATTGTGCCGTATTGAGCTAAATTCGAATAGAAACGTTGGCCTAGAATCTAGATAATGGACATGCTTCTTATCATCGGTACGTTACAGTAAGTAGGAAAAAAGTGGTACGCCGTTTTCATACAAATGGAGGGACATGCGGTATCTATCTTGATCTATGTCTATGGGCTTGTTTAAACCTTTCAGTTTCAAGTTATTGGTCCAAATGGTATTCGCGGACTTTTCTCGATGAATTTCAAATTAATATCGAGAACCGATCGAGCGATAAAGTTTGTAGTAATTGTTTTTTCAATTTTAAATAAACTCAAATCGAGTTTCGATAATGGGAAAATTTCGTTTGGATTGATTGAAGACATGAGTGGAAGAAGCAGGTAAGTAATAGTTTAAAATTGCCGTATCTTTGCGTCAATGGAGGCATTAGAGTCGACTAGATTATTATGAATAGCCAGATATATAAGCCAGATGATGAAGTAGGTAAGTTACAAGGTTGTTTTAAATTTAAGGAGAAAAAAACGAGTAATTGTCCTTATGTTATAAAATGTTAGTTAACTAGTTCTTCCACTTACGTCTTTAATTACGACCGAATCCAAAAGACACCTTGAATGAGCACAGAAATACTTTCTGACAGTTACGAGAGCAATTGGCCTTTCGGTTCATTTCACTTGATTTAATATTGACAAGGCGACAAGTTACAAAATTGAGAAGTCTCTTTGATTTCTTTATTTCCCGGGACTCAAAGTGTCTACGCATCTTTTATCAATATCGCTTCGGTGGTTTAAGTGGAATAATAGACAGACAGACAAACCTTTGTATTTAAAATATCGAAGTAAATAATATATTTACTTCGATATCTCGCAGCTTCGCCTGAACATAATATTTGACTAGATGTTGCACGCAACTTCGTCGCGGAGAAATTCGTGGATCGTGCACGTACCGTACATAATAGTATGATAAAACAAAATAAAATAAAATAAAATAATGGGCATTGTCCAAAAAAATCACATGTACTTTTTATATATTTTTTTCGTTAAAATAGGGTATTTAAGGAAATAAATTAAATCATTTTGAAATTCATTGGCTAGTTTTTTCTCAATAAATTTTTAAAGTTTCGCTCTGACGTCATCATCGGCGGCCAATTGACCTCTGCAGCATGTTTTAAATTTCCTTTCAATCTTATTTATAATGGCTGGTTTGTCAAATGTAAGTTTGCATTGTGTGAAAGCTGATACGAGAAGCTTACCAAAAGTTCGAAACATAATGTTGGTCGAATTTATTGCTAATTTAACGCCATTGAAAGTCAAACTAAGGTTAAACATATTTGTTCAAAAATAAAAGTAACTAATGGGTATTTTTTCGTTTATATACAGAAAAACGATCACTGACTTTATTCCTCGAAATGTTTTTGTAATGAGCAAAATTAAAAAAAAAATGGACAATCCCCATTGCGGCAAAATAACAACCCTGTGACATTTACAGGACAACTTATAAAATGATATTATAATTGATAGCTTTGAGTGTGAAATGACACGGTTTGAGCGTGAAGGCGAAGACAGACATACCTCTCTAATCCCCCGAGAACCGTACATTTTTCCGGTATCAAAAGTATCCTTTGTCCTTTCTTGTTCTGTTAACACAAAGGTTGTCTGGAAGAAATCGCTTTTAGCGATAAGATCGCCTTTGCCCACATATTAAATAACTGTTATACTTGATTTGAGCTTGTGTTTTGTGTAATTTTTGTAATTGTGAGCAATAAAGTTTTTTATTATTATTATTATTTCTTGGAACTCAAATTAGGTATCTCCATACCAAATTTCAGCAAAATCGGTTCAGCGGCAGGTCACAGACAGACACACTTAAGCATTTATAATATTATTATATGCACGAGATTAGACAAAAACAAAGACACAATCAAACAGTTTCATATGTATAAGCGTATAGAGGTAACAGACAGACATACAGATACACACTCACATTTTTCATATTAGTATGGATGGCTACTATAGACGAGATTAGACAAGAACAATGACACAAACCCGGCACGAGTATTGCGATCCGGGCGATATTACAGTTCATATTTGTTTTGGTCTCAACAAAGAGTAGTTAGTTCTGTTTGCTGAAGTACTAATTCTACAATTCAAAAGCAACCCTTCCCCCGAGCCCTCGGAGGGAGCATGATTGATTACATTGCTGTCCAAATATTAGCAATACTAATTTAGACGTAGACACTGAAACGATCGAGATCACTTAGCTTTTCATTTTGTTTTTCTTTAATTTTCTGGAAAGGGCGTTGACTAGTGAATTTGAGTAACTTTCGAGTTAAGTTCGAGTTACATTCGAGATATATTCGAGTTTTCGTCAAAACTTCGAGTTAATGTCGAGGCGCGATTATCGTTATCGTTGTGACTAAGCCGCTTTCGACTTTCGAGTAATGAATTCACCCCATTTTTTAGTGTTTATCGTCTACTAATACGTCACGCGACGACATTGTATTTAGTCTTATCGACACTCATTAAATCAATTTTTTAAATACCAAATGTGTAGGGAATATCAGGAGTAGAGCCACAGACCACAGAGTCGTAAATTGTTATTACGTTAGAACAGCTAAGATAATAATTAACAAATATTTGGACTGGACGTTACTGCATCACCAAATTAAATTATACTAATATACGTATTATAAAGGCGAAAATTTGTGAGTTTACAAACTCTTTGTTACTTCTTCAAGTCTAAACGGCTGGAGCGATTTTAATAAAATATGGTATCAGATATGGTGTTAGTTGATACCCTGTTAGTTGTTACTTTTTAATGCTGGAAAATGTCACAATTTATTAATTTATCTAATAAACTGCAGGCAACACCGCAAGGAAGAGCTAGTATTTAATATTAGTTAAAATAATTTTAGATTTCACAAAAGCCGACGCAACTACGGATACTCGCACACAATCTTAGTTTTATGTGGCACACTATCGAATCTAGGATTAAGAGTGCCTATAACCACTAAAGATACAAGCTGTAAAAGAAAACTATACGCTTAAAACAAAACCAGTAAACTTTTTATGTATCTGGTTGGCGGTTGGCGACGTTTCTATGACACCCCTTATCTGAGGAAGCACGCGATGCCACGGCATTAACATTTAACACCCTGTATCAAGGTTGCGGAAATGTACCAAAAATTATGACACCTCATAATGTCGGGAGCCCTTAAAATTGGTCAGTTTTATGAGTGTTTCATGATAACCTACCGCGTAATGCGTCATTTTCACGTTGGTACATGATGGATAAAATGGCGGCTGGCGACAAATGTGTAAAAGGCATAATATTATTCGTCTATGAGTGCCAATGATACTATGGAATATACAGCTTCTCTGTATCTATGTAGAGTCTATCTTAATTAATTATTATATTTGTAGTCATAATCATCAGGAACCATGGTAAAAATTATGTAACTTGTAAGGAAAATGTAAGCAGAAATATGTTATAGTGCATCAACTTCTTTGCTACTGACATCATGTCAATATAATAATTAAAAAAATAAGTAACACTTGAACGAAAAAATATTTTTCTAAAATCTTAATAGAGATTAGAGGTGAAATTATAATATAGTAATAATGTTTTAAAAAGATGAATGAATGACTTCAAATTGTACGTAATTAAAGCGCAATACACACTGAGCCCGCCGGGCTGCCGGCAAAGCCCGGCGACACAACCCGGAGAGAATGATGTCGGCAACATGCGCCCGCGCGTGTACGCCGACATGTTGGCGGCTTGGGTACGCCTGCGCTCAGTTGCCCGGCGACACAACCTTTATAGACACGCGACAATCACTGACCAATCACTGACTGCCAAATAAATTTCTCATCTCAAGCCGCCGACATGCCGCCGACCAAATTTTCCGACTTGTATTATGTGAAGCCGCCAACTAGACCGCCGACAAAAAGTTGCCGACATATATCGGCAACCCGGTGGGCTCAGTATGTATTGCGCTTAAGAATTAAAATTTCCTATCTCAAAAAATACTGAACCGATTTTGATGAAACTTGCAGTATTCCCTAAGTTAAACAATACCTGGTACAAAAAAAAGAATCACTTAAATCGGATTTGTAGTTCAGGAGATATGCGTGCACAAACATAAATACATACATACATGATACATACACACACTTTGGTGGCACATTTGTTCAGAAGCTGTTATAGATTAACATAATATACAAAAACTGGGCAGTTTTGGAAATATTACATACATACGCGTCGAATTGATAACCTCCTTTTAATTTGAAGTCGGTTAAAAAGTAAGTACCCTCTCTACGTTGGGCAATTATATTGTATAACCATGATTGTGATCTACAACCCTATTGACACTCGACGTCATTCACGAGCAATCATTTACGAATATGGGACGTATTTCGCCAACATGGGCCAACATAGAGAGGAGGCATTACACATTTTACTACTTGTTAAAACGTCACATCGTACGAAATACTGACTGAGTTAAAAGGTCAGTAACCCATAGATTATGCACTACATTCATGGCCGTGTGTACTTTAATCTAGGGAGAAAATATTACTCTTTGTTATCAACTTGATTTAAGGAACGACCATTTCTGAAACATTAAGTTCATGGAGACATTCCCGGACGTCCTATTTTCAACTCTAACTCAAAACGATAAAGTTGAGATTCACTTGGACGGTTTTCGTCTATTCAACTACTTTGCTGCGCCTATTACTTGTTTATTTATATTTCACTTACATAAGAATACTTAATTTTTTCAGACAAAATTAACTTCGTCGTTACGTTGGATGAGATAAAGTAGGGATTTCATTATGATGGACTTTTTATAAGGACCAAGGAAACTGTATTATCTAAGTAAGTATTTTCAGAGTAAAAAAAATACTATATGTACTCTGTGAAACATGGCGGTAGCGGTCATTAGCTATGTCCACATTGCGCAATTTCATCTTAAATTTTCGTCATCTTCTTTTTATTCAACTTTCGTTTGGCATATTCAATAATTGAATGCGTCAAAATCCACCCGCGAAGAAAGAAAAGTGTCATAGCGAGCGCTACGATTTCAACGCGCGTCACGGGCATGCCATACGTTCGCTGTTGACTGCGCTATAACGCATGCCCTTGATGAACAAAAAAAGGCACAGTGTGGACAAAGCCATTGACTCCCTGTCAAGTGATGACCGCTACCGCCATGTTTCGCTGAGTACACTGTACTTAGATGTTGCTCACAACTTTCCACAAAATAAGTGCGTAAGTGCGTGTAAAATAATTCCAACGAAGGGCCGCTCGAATTGTTGACTGCCATAGTGTTTCAAGGAGCTTGGACCCCTTGGAATTACGCCGAGATGTAGCTTCACTCTGCATCCTCTATCGGTTGTATCACGGGGAGTGCTCTGAGGAATTGTTCGGAATCATACCACCTGCAACTTTTCGCCATCGTCCCACGCGAAAAACATACCATCCTCATCACCTTGATGAGTGGCAGTCTTCCACAGTGCGTTTTTCGCGTAACTTTCTGCCGCGCACTGTAAAACTCTGGAATGAACTGTCACCAGCAGTTTTTCCGGACCTATACGACCTGCAAACCTTCAAGAAAAGAGCGTATTCCCTCTTAAAAGGCCGGCAACGCACCTGCAGCTCTTCTGATGTTGCGAGTGTCCATGGGCGACGGTAGTTGCTTACCATCAGGTGACGCGTTTGCTCGTTTGCCCCAGATTAAATAATTAAAAAAAAAAGTACGTTTATCGAGCAAAAACCTTTCATCATTTGAAGTACTTATCAGCATGTGAAATTCCATGTAAAATGTAAATCGCTTCAGCGGTTGAGGCGTGGAGAAGTACCAGGTGGACATACACTTTCCATTGTACATAGTGAATACTAGATGACGCCCGCAACTTCGTTGCGCCAAAAATAGTTTATCGCGCAGGAACCGTACATTTTTCCGGGATAAAAAGTATCCTATGTCCTTTCCCGGGACTCAAAGTATCTCCATGCCAAATTTCATCAAAATCGGTTCAGCGGTTTGGGCGTGAAGAGGTAACAGACAGACGGACAGACAGACAAACACACTTTCGCATTTATAATATTAGTATGGATATGGATATGGATATGGATAGTATGGAAGTATGGATAATGGATTATTGACAGAGAGGCTCAGAGAGGCATAAAGAAAATGAATATTCAAATTCAAATATCTTTATTGCCAGAATGTTGTTAAGGCTCCTCTCGCGAAAAAAGCGTGCAGATGAAACCACTTTTCATCGGCATTAACAGAGAAATTATATCTGAAAAAAATAATAAGTAATCTACATGATATGATACGTAACGTGATTTTGCCATAGTTTTTCCATCGATATCACATAATAAAGAAATAAAAAATCAAATCACCTCCAAATCGTTGAATGAAACCTCTTTACTCCTTCATTATTTATTCTTCATTATTTAAAAAATATCTACTGCTTTGTAATACATAAGTTGATAATTTGGTTTTTTTACTTTTTTGAAATATATATTATATTAAGCCTTAAAAAGGTTTTTTCTCCTATTTCGCCCTATCATGGACGCGGCGAGCGTCGTAACCGCCACCGTACAAGGCGCGCTGTTATGAATGTTATTTTAATGTCATTTACGTCGATATTCGCACTGACAGACAATGATCAAGGTCATTGGCAGATATAGAGGCCTTAATATAAAGGTCTTATTAACTACTAATACTTTAGTTGTTTGTCCGCCATACATGGGCAGACTATAATGTTAGTAAATTATGATAATTCCTATATTTATTTAGTCTTACTATTCAATAAATCTACCTACCTATTAACCCAAAATATTGCTTCCACGCAAAAACCCTTAAAATTAATTGCGCACTAAATTGGGGCATCCATATTTGATTTTGTATCAGTGTTTGGACTAATAAAAAATAAACGTTCCAATTTCAAAATATAACATTCTTTGTTATTGCTTATTACACAGAATATAAAATACGGGCAAACATTTGATTTTGTTGGGAAATAAAAATTTTAATTAAATATAAGCAAACAGACACGCTCTGCGAAATTACGAGTCAAAGGGTATGTAGACAAAAATTCAAATTAACAGAATATTATACATTTAATATTCGCTCGTAATATTTTACGTTCAAAAGTGGCGTCTGTGCTCAAAATAAATGTTCAGCTGTTATGATTGGTTGCTTCATATGAAGAGACTTGCCATTGGTTACTTACCAATATTGTAACAGAACATTAATGATAAAAGGGCTTAATTTAAAAATAGTAAGTTGTAATTGGATGGTTCATAGACGTCTGAGACGTTAAGTTCATGGATTCGTCATTACTCATAAATCACCACATAATGCTTGAAGTACGCAGAATCTTCTAAGTACTTTTCTTTTAACTATTTAATAGTACTTATGTTTCGGGAAAAACCACAAAATTCAATTGAAAACTTCGCTAGTGCAATACAGAGCTGACAAGAGATCTTTCTAGACTCTACGGAAAATATGTCAATTATTATGCAATTATCGCATTTATAAAGGTTCTACTGCCTAAATAAATTATTTCTACGCGCTACATTTGTAAAGCCACTGTACTGTTTGTAAGCTTAAAGCTACCACTAAATAAAGAAGTCTATTGCAGCAAAAGAAACCAAAAAAAATCTCAACTGCGCCTATAAAATATGCTTGTCAAACTAGGTTACCTAGGAAAGCTTAAATCATATTGTCGTTAAGAAATAATATAAAGAATTTTTTAAAGAGATATTCAAATAACTGCGTGGGACACGCTAGTTAGAGCTCATTTATACTCGTGTGATTTTCAGAACGTAGTAAGGGTTAGTTCACATTGCAGCATGACGAAGCGATGCCTTTTACATGAGCCATTGCACATTAGAAATTGGGATAGGCCCGACACCGGTAGGCGAAAAGTCATTTGAATGCGTTTCTTCTTGTGTATACTTATGTTATGCTAAGTACTCACATACGGTTTTGCTCGATAGTTTTACTCCAAATCGAGTAATAATTACTGTGTGGACCGCAAAACAGACAGCTCGAAGGCTCGCATCGAGCCGGCTTGATGGAATGAAATATATCGATTTAGAGTAAAACTATCGAGCAATGCTGAATGTGTGTTATTGCTCGATCGAGCAAAACCGTATGTGAGTACTTAGCATAACGCCCAAAGACCGAAAACGGTCGGTGAGCGGGAAAATTGCTAACAACGCGTTCTAGTCACAGTAAAACAGCCACGATGCGAAATTCGCATTGTGGC
Source organism: Lysandra bellargus (assembly GCA_905333045.1). NCBI lineage: Eukaryota > Metazoa > Arthropoda > Insecta > Lepidoptera > Lycaenidae > Lysandra > Lysandra bellargus. The sequence continues at coordinate 7,102,788 of HG995350.1, read as the reverse complement.
TCTAATGAAAACGGCCGCAACGCGTTCTGGCAATCACGAAAAGACCAAAAAGCCTATTAAGGGTTCGAATTTTGGACAATATTCTTGTAAGAGGTGGGCAAGAAAAAAATCGCGATAACTACCTCGAAGAAAGAGACAAACAGTAATTTTCAACATTTTCTGTCACGTCCTTCCTTTGTCTGCATGATGATTCTAGTTGAGGCTTCACTTGGTTCTTATGATTCAAAGTTTTTTGGCTAAGTTGTAAATACCTCAGTTACAATGGCATTATGCCAGGTCCTAGTTGTTCATTTTAATTAGCTCACTTAAATTTACGAGGAATTCCACCATTTCAGCCACACGATTATGAAATAATGCCACTTGAAGTTTCCTAAATTCTCGATTTAATGGTATTTTTTACTTTTCTTTTGTGCAATTTATTTTAATTAGTGTGGACATAGCGTATATGTATTTTTTTTACTAAGTGCTTAAGTAAATTGTATGTCTCTTTCTGCGCCATGGAAAAATGTGAATGGTGAATACTTTAAACTAAGTATTTTCTAAAATTAATATCACACCGTCTTCAGTTTATACACGTACACAACACTATCATTGACATTCATAGCTGACTGAGCTAAGAGCTAATATGCATACACTTTCATATTATGCTGTTATATAAAAACCCTCAAAAGGGGTAAAATAATAGGCTATCTACTACCTATGTTACGCCAGCCAAGTCGCGAGTAAAAGCAACTATAAAACAATAGAGTAGTTGCAAATCAACACATTAAAAACCTGAAGAAAACCTGAAAACACAAGTAACAAGTAAGTAAAATGTACAAACGGACGTAAAAAGTAGGAAACATCGCAATGCACTGCATGCGGCGGCCTGCGTGCTGACTATCAGACCGGTCACTCTATCGCGGCTTTTTGTGGTTATAGCTGGTTTAAATAAAGCAAGCTGTTCATGGTGCGACAAGACATAGAGCTAAGCTTCAAACAACGTTGCGTTGTGCGACGAAAAGGAGAGCGACACTGTTCACTTCTCGAAGCTTAAATCTAACAGCGAAATTCTGATACTATTATACTAAATTCTGTTTTTCTTGTTACTCTGTCGAGAAAAGGCAGACACAGAAGCATTTTCAAAGACTTTTCAAAACTCTCGGCTTCAGATAGCCCTCAAAAACAATATTAAATAGATCTTTGTCGTATATTGAATGGCGGTCTTAAGTTTCGTGACTAGCCTAGGCAGTTACTAGGGAATGTCGCTTAAAATATTTTCGGTATTGTTTCAGTGTATTACATAATTACTGTTCGCCATTATGTACCTGTATTATGTAGAACATAGATATTATAATCATCATTATCAAACTCGGTAGCATTTTCGTTCCTCTTACAGAGTAACTATATTTTAGTAATCTGTGGTTCTGTGTAGATCCTGATAATTTAATTACATTCTGAAAAAAATATATAATTTGTATGTTTTAAAGCTCTCTTCATATTTGAAGACGTGAGTGGAAGAATCGAACAAGTAACATTTTGTAAAATGCGGACAAAAGCTCATTTTTTGCCCTAATTAGGTTATGAAGTAGATAACTTACAAGTTTTACTATAATAAAACTTGTAAGTTATCTACTTCATAGCTTATGCAAGCCTCATGAGGCCTCTGTCCGCCCGTGGAAGCCCCTTGGGCCCACAGGGAAGAGACAGCAGCCAGCCGGCACAGCCGTGGTGTAAGCTCACGTGATCTCGCGGTCCGCCTAGGGCAAATAGTGGAGTGCCGCCGAGTTTTTAGTGGGTAGGGGCTACGTCCACTACCATCTTTCGGGCGCAGCAGAGACCCACATACTTGCGGGCAGGACGCCTATCCCCCGCAAGATGCTTAAAAGCATTTTCTCGGCGACAAAAAAAGGCTAACTCTCACCTCTATCATACTACGTCGAAGCAATTTTCATCGTATCCGTGATCCGTCGTATTAACTTTCCTACATTACACTCCTGATATCTCACACCCAAAGTAAGTGAACGCTTAAATTTTCTAATATTTGTATAATAATAGGTGTTATTATAGGTGTCGACATGACGTGCTATTCATTCTCACCCTGTCACATGAGCTTAGCCAAACATATATTATAGTCCATTCTGAATAACTTTACCTCAAGGTTCTATGACAGTAGTCCTTTTTCCATCGACTTAAGGATCTACCAGGGGTAATTTAACTCTGAATGACGACTGAAAATAAAGTCCCCAAACGGTTAGTCCGCTCAATTAAAAGGAATTAGGTTAATGTGTTGGTTTAGACGTAATCGGTTTAGGAATCCGTATAACTTGATCGAGTGGCGTTGGATTCGCATTTAAATTTAACCTTTAACCTTTTTTAAAGTCAAAGATCAATTAGCCAAATACTCTTATTATGCTATTTAACCTTAATATTTTTTTAGTTTCGATATAGGTGACTACGTAGAATTTTTATCATACAGCAAAAATGGTACATTACGCACCTAGGGCCGGAAAATAAGAAATGTCTATGTGAAATATTATTGTTGAGTTGACCTCGGCTTCGCCTTGGCCAACAATTACATGTGATCTGAGGCTTTTTTATTTACTGCCCAATGCCCATGGTGCGTTACTATTTTTCTCATCGACGGAGGCGGAAAACGACAACATCGGTAGGTCCGCCCGGAGGTGAGAAAAGTATAATACACGTTACGAGTTCTGACGGTATGGTTCTGACCAATTAAAAGGCGTTTGACGTTAGTTTGACATGTTACGCCGGTTCTTCTCGCCGGGTTAATTCCCGAACCGGTAGTAGGCACCATGTAGAATATTCTAAAAACATTTGTTTTAAAATTTATTCAGAAGTAAAACATTTTTGATTTTATAACGTTACGTTTACTATATTATGTTATAACTATTCAAGGTCAGCTGTAATTAACTGTAAAATGACTTTTCAGAAAAATAATCTTGTAGTATAGTCATTCTTTACGTAATTTATATTTTTATTACTAGTCAAAACTCTACGGAACCATGTCATTTATTAACCCTCTACTGCTTGCACTCTTATCAGATGACATTAATCACAATTTTAGCCCCCAATTATAAAGCTCGAAGTGTTGCACGAATCTTTTATGCTGTGTTTATTAACAATGCAGTTTGAACGTTCAGTTTTACGGCACTGTAAAACTCGAACTATGGAACGATAAACTATTGTTTTGCTTTCGGTTCGATTAAAAAGTTTTTATTGCTAAAATCGCTTGTTATTTGTTATCTATTGATTAAGGTTATTGTGTATTAAGCAAGTAACTTTTTAATTTTATTTAAGTCATGATAGGTGATGACAGGTACAATATCTTCATGTTATTATTGACATAATACGTTAGTAATTTTGTCTTAGATCATTTTGTGTCAATAAAAAAATATAAAGAGCTTTGTGATTTTTTGCAACAGGAAATAAAGGCATTTGCATCCGTTGTGGATGGTTATACTGTATACGGCATTCTCTGAACGTTCGTATGGTTACTCCAGCTCTAGCTGACATAAACAGCTTGCTGACAGTGTCATAAAACATCAGGAATACACACAATTAAACACAAAACACAATCAAAACCGCACACGATCGTCGAAGCGCATTTTTCGGTCACAAATCACTCCAACACCTGACCGCGGCTTTATCGTGACGTGAAAAATTACCATTTCCTAAACGATGGCAGCTCGCACCGCCGGGGTTAATGGATGGCGACAAATACACCCTAATACAGGGTCAATCTCGATTTTTAATCTAATTGTACCGTTTGAAGGTTAAACTGGGTTGTAAATTATTTATTGAAACTGTTGCCCATGATGGAGAAATTTTCCGTGGTTGACTCTACTTTTCTACGCAATTTCATCACAATCGGATCAGCCGTTATGATGTCGTGATCATAAGAATTAAGCTCTATTTATAGGCGAGTTGCCAGTGTCAACTACCCAGGATACCTTGCTAGCGTCTCTTGATTTCGTCTGCGATATCGCCCTGAGGTCAATTTTTATTTGCACCAAGTTTCATCAGAATCGTTCTTGCCGTTCATGCGTAACTCTATGACTAAAGGAATTCTCACAGGCATATTTCATATGTTTTGCCACCGGGTAGCCAGCACCGACTACCCTTCTAACTGAAGGTCTAAAAAAGGGGGCAAGGCTAGGGCTTTTCAACAACAACCAGCCTTCGTAGCTGATAGAAGTATTTCGCTAGGAAGGTATTATCATTAACATTTCATTCTATAACACCAAACTAAACCTTCCTTATTTAATTTAAAGGATTCATTAGCATCAGATGACATCGTCAGTGTCTCATTACGCCAAGCAATCAACTCTGATAGGCCAATTCAATTTAATACAGCCGTTTGGTTGCAGCAAAAGTGTAAAGTATATTGTAGATTTTAATTAAGATGACAGTGCCGTGCGATTGCGCGCTTGGCGGCCACTTAATGGCTATCATATCTTCGGAGGTGGTGTGGGCATAGCGTAGTAAGGAACAGAGATTTTAGAGCGGAAAATTACATACTTATAAGGATCTTGTAGCACATCCAAATTACAGAGGAATGATGGGAAAATGTGACAATAGCTTTGAGCGTTAGTTTTAATTTCGCCTACATACAAAATGGTAGGTAGGTACTTGGATAATATTAATAGGATTGTTGATATCGAACAGGAACTGGAGCCCAGTTACACGTTGACATGAGAGAAGTTCTGATTTCGCCACACGTACCTTCATCATGTTGTAGGATTTTAAGTTGGTAATTTCGTAATGCCAATATTAAAATTCCAAACCTGAATCTTATTTTGTGATTGCCAGAACGCGTCGTGGCCGTTTACATTAGAGCCACAACGCGAATTTCGCGTCGTGGCTGTTTTTCTGCTCACTGAGCGTTTTCGGTCTTTGAGCGTACATACATACAAATTTTTCATTTTAATCTGTTGAGCAGTTTTGGAGAACTTCTCGGACAAACACTGTGACACGAGAATTTTATATATTAGATAACTACAAGGCATCAGAGAAGTAACTGACAGACTGAGAATGACTCTTTCGAAATATTAGAACGGATTTAACTTTTCAGATATCTCTCTCCTCTCTTACTCTGCCGTACGGGGTATGGTCGTTCACTCATAAAAGTGTTATGAGTTCATTCCAGACGGCGCCCGCACCCCACAAGACAGTAAAACCACACATCGGTGAAAACAGGGAAGATTTGTACGAATATGATTATTGAATGAGACTATGAATGTACGAATGGACTTGTGTTATGGGACGGAAAAGTTACACAAGAATTTAAACGATTATAGAATATCTCTATACTTGTGATTTGTGAATGTTTTCGGAACAATTAAAATGAAATCGATGTTGTCGAACTAAGGCCAAAGGTTTCTTTGGTTCTAAGCCGATAATCAGTTTTCAAGAAAATCTTGAGATGATTTGGTTCGATCGGTTGAAAGAAAACTTTAGTAAAGTTAATATTATAATAGAGTGAACATGACTAGTGATTGGACAGTACTAGACATCCTCATTGGACAGATCACAAAACACTATATTTATTAAGGTTGCATAATGCTTTAATACTACCTGTTTTTCTTTAAAATCAGGCGTTCTATTACTTTAAAAACAGGCACTTTTTAAAACAACCTTAATAATTAATATTGTGTTTTTGTGCTTTGTCTGGCACTGTCATGACTGGTACTGTCCAATCACTAGTCGTTTTACTCTATAATAGATTTACGTCCCATATTCGATTTTTTCACACTATATAAAGAAGATAATAATTAATAAAAAAACGTTTTCAAATTTATAAATCTTTTCTAAGAATTTTACTGCGTTAAGCTATTAAAGGGTTAATTTAACTCCGAAAAGATAAAACGTAACGTACGTAAGAAAATGTAATCCAAAGTATTAACCTAAAACAAATCTTTTATATGACGAACTTTAGTTATTTCTCATGTGTCGAGGGGCAGATAAATATATTTTATGCCCCTAAAAGTGTAAGAAATCCGAAGATTTGTAAAGTTTCCCCTTTATGATGGGCGAAGCGCTGCCGATGTTTCCAGTCTGATATGAAAAACTTTTTTCCTCACCCCCGTTCGAATTTAAACTCTATTACCATTAAATACGACTTCTATTCCAATGTGATCCAACTCATTTGCGATCTTTATACCGAGTTTATGTACCGGCAAACAGCGAGCAACTATTTATGACGATATAAAACAAACAGTTGCTATTATATTTTATTATAACTCGGGAGATTTCTTCATTAATCTCTAATTGCACGAATGTTAGCGAAGTATCTATAATGTTACTAGTTCTGAGTTCATTTTATGGAGATATTGAGGTATACAGTTAAGCCGGGTCCAGACGAGTGTAACGTGTAATGTAAGATTACGTGTAATTTAGCGTCAACAGTGTGGACGGCACACGAACTCAAAGCGAATTGTCCAAACGAGCCTTTGTGCTCGCGCGAAAACCGACAGCCGATGGATAAACACCGAGCTTTTTTTTTTTTTTTTGAAAGGGTCTAAGCTACTGGTCTGGTTAAGACCATGGTAGTTTAATCGTGGCTATAACTAGTCTGTTGCTAGTTGGCTTGGAGATAAACAATGAGGGGGCTGGCCCCCTCCCCTAAAGTCACACGTGTGACATTCTAATCGGGCAATATTGGGGAAACACCGAGCGTTACAAGTAATGCTCGTAGTGCCGTCCACACGTAGAATTCGTGTTACATTACACGGTGAATTACATTACACGTTACACTCGTCTGGACGTGGCTTTACTGTTACAGGAACTGCATGTTTCTTCTTTACAATAATATTATATGTAGCCAATCTTTTTTTTTTTTCTGAAAGACAGGATTATTAAGTTGTAGAACTTGTCCACTAACGATGATTTAGCAAGATCGTCATTTTTCAGGACCCAAAGCTTACATATTTATAAAACTTTCATCCAAATCGGTTCAGCGGTTGAAGCGTAAAAAACCAAACAAACACACTCACAGATTTATAGACTAACTCAGGGGCTCCCAAACTGTGCGTCGCGGCGCCCTGGTGCGCCGTGGAAAGGCAAGAGGGGCGCCGTGAGTCGATCCTCCATCATTGTCCGAAACCACAAATATTATTATAAAATTAAATTATAATATTAATCATGTAAAGTGGGTAGATGATTAAATATTTGTTTATTACTATTAACCTGCTTGACATAACTATAATCATTAAAGGTATTTATTTATGTATCTTTTTCTAATAGCTACGTAGAGTAGGGCGCCGTCGGCTTCGCCTCGGCCAACAATTACATATTGTGATCTTCACATTTCTTATTTTCCTGCCCTAGGTGCGTAATGTACTATTACGTGTAACTGCGCCGCAGGCTGAAAAAGATTGGGAACCCCTGGACTAACTAGATGACGCCCGCAACTTACGCCAAAATTCGTTTATCGCGCGGGAACTGTACATTTTTTGGGATAAAAAGTATCCTATGTCCTTTCCCGAGACTCAAAGTATCTCCATGCCAAATTTCAACATAGAGACTTTCGTAATTTTAATATTGATGTATATTGTATCACAAAAATATATCTTAAACTAATATTGAGTAACATAGTATCGGAATAAATAAGCAGTGTATCAGACGCAAACGTGACAAGGGATATGTATGATCCCTCACATATTAAGCTAGACGACATATTGATATGTATTACATATTTTCCTCATTTTGTTTGACTTCCGTAGAAACTACAAGATAGAAAAGTTTACTATTACTTAGCTACATATTAATATTTAATACTATAGTTATAGGTGATGGCTCTTTATGGTACAGTATACTTACGTAACGCCTGGGTGGTCCAGTAGTTTAAAGCGTGGCTCTTGGCACGGAGGTCGTGGTTTCGATTCCCGCGTCAGAAGCATGTTAATATTTCCAAGTTTGGTGAGGACAATAATTGCAGGCTGATCACCTGATTGTCTAATAATTAAGATGATCCATGCGTCGGATGGGCATGTAACTTGTAACAGTAACAACAGACAAAATGTATCGGCGGATCCTTATTTGTATATTTTATCCGATAGATGGCGTTTTGTGCAGTTAATTATACGGTGGCTGGCTTAATCCGCGAGGTCACGTGATCTGCACGTGCACAAGAGAGAAAGAGAGAGGAAATGAGAGAGAAATGGCACGTATAGTCTTAAAGGGCACGCGCACGTTATGCCGCAGTGTCTCGGAGCGGAGCGCAGCGCTAAATGCACATTGTAGTAACTATCAGAGAAGTTGATTCACAGGCAGATTGCGGACCTACGTAATTTGGCTGCGTTATGTCAAGTCCAGTCAACAAATCTCGACTAACATTAAATTGACATTGCTCGACCAAATGACGTAGGTATGGTACATTGGTGACTGCAGCGAAATGAGAAATTGTAAGTACAGTGCCATGTTAAAATGTGCTTGTCAAATCATAACTTCACTTCACATAATTCTTCACGTGGCTTAACAATGCTTAATGCTATGTATTTTTAATTAAATAAGCTATTACATATTTTAGGGGCAGCCTAATATCGCGGACGACACATTGTTAGCCAAATCAATGTTTGTATTTTTTAGTCGCACGAACGTATATCAGCCTCAAAATGTGAACCACTACGGCCCTACGCGCTACGTATGCAAAAATTAATTATTCATACAAAATATAGTATTCAAGCGATTTAAGGGGAGTTTTGCGCTCCGCTCCCGTACGTTACGGCCTGGCATATTGTGTGCTACCTAAGGAGTATTATGCGAGTCGATTTGCAACACTCTGTATAGCACTGGCATCTTCAAGCTCCTAGATTTAATGGATTAATGTCTTGATATAATATGCAGAGGGCTTGCGTGCGTACGTGCGGAAATGCATGCATGCGTGCATATTATACATGCAAGACAGTAGCAAGCTAGCAACGTTTTTACAAGAAGTATAATATAATATCGCAATATCTGAAACTTACAAAGATTTTTATTCCGTTTTGGGATTTGGAAATTATAGTTAAAAAATAACAAAATATTAGGATACCTACTTAATTTATCCCGGAGAAACGCATACGGTCCTTGCGCGATAAACGAATTTTGGCGCAACGGATTTGCGGGCATCATCTAGTTTAGTATAAACATAAGATTTATCATAATCTTATATTACAACAATGTTTTATGCAATTGAGTTTAAAGGGGAATACAGTGAGTTCAGAAGATAAGCCCGTGGCTATACTTGCCCCCAAAATGACGTCATTATACAAAACATCATTCGCCCGGAGCTGTTTGCTAATGACTATTGTGCGCCCTTATAATTGTCTCAAATCAAATTTTTGGCTTTCAAAGGGTCTCGTTCGGGAGAAACGACCAAGAAACAAATTATGGGTTTTTGAGCTGTTAAGTTATCACTTGTTAGGGTCAGTTCATATGTGTGCAATGCGATAGATTTTTAAATGGACCAAAATTCTAATTCGCAGCCCATCAATACAGACGATCATTTTGTTAAGTCGATTTGTAATATTTTTATGCCATAAATAAAGAACAGTTTTGAATATATTATTATTTTAAAAACTTTACTTTCTGGAAGTCGGTTAAAAGTGCATCGCATCGCATCACATCACGTTGCACTAAGGTTCACACGGATTGTGCAATAGTAAGATAAGAGATACTGTCAAGTAAAAGATCTCATTTCTTAAACTCATCTGGTAAGTGCACATTCGCCGTAGGGAGGCGGCACGTTTAAGTATTGTTGATATTCTAAACTAAATAGCGGCTGTTGCAACCGCACTGTGTCGCGCGCGCCTGATTGCAAGCAATGTTAAGGTGCCGTCTTGTAAATGCGAACATTGCTAAGTCGATCTAATGGTTCGTCTGCCAGTACTGCAAAACAATCAACAAAACTGAATTTTGTTGATTGTTTTGCAGTTTTTTGAGATGGGATTGCCCCACGTTTGTTTCTACAGTAACATTATCTATAATGTTCGTTTAGTTGTGCTATTTATAAAAATATTGTAACCATTGTAACTTTGAATGATGTATTCATTTATATTTGATTAATTTCCATGTAATCACGTATCTATTACGAAAGATATTGCATGTGTAAAATCATTAAATTTGTCAATTGTGACCTGTGTAATAAACGAAATAGTAAAATAAATAACTTTTGAAACGAAGCAGCTTAAAGTTTCTGCGACACAGTGTAATCGTCGCTTTTAAACATAAAGCACAAACAATTGCGAGCTGTTACGTACATCCCGCGATAAATCCGACACAGTTTGCAGTAAAAAATACATTCGGTTTCATTGTGTTTTTTGCACGAAACGTGTGGCCGTACCGCTAAATGGTTCATTTACAATTAAACCATTTAAATCATGGATTCGACGCAACAAGCCCGCAACTTAATGGAAGTCGTTCGCAGCCGACGAACCGTTAAATGCTACATTTTCCGTGGCCATTTGCAATTCGATATCCAGCTAAGCTTCGGGATCGAACTGGATTGCATGTCTCCCGTTTTGATATCGTAATATTGTACCCTTTTTAAATATAAAGTGGATTATTGTAGCGGTGCATAATCGGCGAGTAAAGCAATGCGAGCCGCGAGGTCCTGTAATGCAACTCTATGTCCCCTGGAGCATAATATAGCCAGTAGCTACATAGCACCTAAACTTTAGTTTAAGTTGAACAAGGAATTCATCTCCATACTAATATTATAAATATTAAAAATGTGAAAGTATGTATGTCTGTTAGTTCTTCATACATTAATTTTGGTAGGTACCACCTACCTACCTTGGGATAGTTATGACTTATGATCTAGAAAAGTTTGCAGTGCCCACGCCATACATTTTCTGAGCAACGACGTTGAGGGCAAAATTTATTATTATTTAATTTAATAACAGCCCTCCCTAAAATTCACTTTGACTACATTGCGGAATAATAAAAAGTGTATTGTAATAACATTTACATGATAACGTGGAAGCGTATGAGTTTCGTATATTTTGATAACATACAAAAATATGCGCATAATCTTCTATAAAAATATTATGATGAAGTCTGAATAAATAGCGCGACATACCTTTGTGGAAAACCAAACAATATAAAAATTGCTCCAGTAATTCGCGAGATAAGCCATTTCAAATAATTTCCCCCGTTTTTTCCACATTCTCCCATTAGTCTTAGCGTGATAAAATATAGCCTATAGCCTTCCTCAATAAATGGGCTATGTAACACTGAAATAATTTTTCAAATTGGATCAGTAGTTCCTGAGATTAGCGCGTTTGAGTTAGCCCTTTCAAATAAATGTCCCCGTTTTTTCCACATTTTCCTCTATTTCTTCGCTCCTATTAGACTTAGCGTGATAAAATATAATCTATAGACTTCCTTGATAAATGGGCTATCTAACATTGAAAGAATTTTTCGATTTGGACCAGTAGTTCCTGAGATTTGCGCGTTCAAGTTAGCCCTTTCAAATAATTTTCCCCGTTTTTTCCCCATTTTCCTCTATTTCTTCGCTCCTATTAGTCTTAGCGTGTTAAAATATAGCCTTATAACCTTCCTCGATAAATGGGCTATCTAACACTGAAAGAATCATCAAAATCCGTTGCGTAGTTTTAAAGATTAAAGGGAACAAAGGGAAAACATGAGGGAAAAAAAAGCAACTTTGTTTTATAATAAGTATATAGATATGTCGCAGGGAAAAGAGGATATCAGGGATTTCACGACATCCCTAGGGATATCACGAACTCCCGGTAGATGCCGAATATTCTTGTTTGTTACGTCTTCTTACTTAAAATATCTAGTGATATGTCATTTCACTAAACTAAATCTAGTGAAACGTCAGAAAAGCGGACACCGCCGAATAAAAATTAAGCCACGCATTTCTCTCGCTTGCTCTAGTATACACACGGGTGCTTTGATAGTATCATCTAACATCTGAATCTGACAAGTAAGATGTTAGATGATCCATGCGTCGGATGGGCATGTAAAAACTCGGTCCTGCGCCTAATCTCTCGCCGGTCGTGTCAGTCTTCCGTACCACCGGGTTATGCGAGTAAAGGAATATAGAGATTGCTCTTGTGTACTGCGTACACACTTGGGCACTATAATATTACTCTTGGCCTGGTTTCAATGAAACCGGCCACCGTCACCAAAACCAGAATGAGAGTTATTATTATTATTATCACACGTGTAATGCAACTATAGCAGATCTGAGGGGGCATCTGGGGGCTCTGGATCATACAGCTGAAACTGAACTGATCTTTGATTTCTGACGTCAAATGAAGCGGCCGACCAAGTTGAATATTTTTTGTAAAAGTGGCATGTCGATCTCTAGTTTGGTTAGGCTCTTGTACAGGCACAGGTACTACAGGTACTCCAGCTCTTCGATTATCCTAGTTTTTACGGTTCCGTACCCAAAGGGTTAGTCTGTCTGTCTGTCTCCAGGCTAGACGAGCCACGCCAGCTCGAGCGACGCATTTGTTTCACTCCCACTAGCGCCCGTGTCACGTGTGGGAACTAGAGCGAGCGAGAGAAATGAGTGGCTCGATTTTTATTCGGCGGTATCTGCGTGTCTGACATTTCACTAGATTTAGTTTAGTGAAATGACATATCACTAGATATTTTTAGTAAGAAGACGTAACAAACAGGAATATTCAGCATCTACCGGGAGTTCGTGATATCCCTAGGGATATCGTGAAATCCCTGATATCCTCTTTTCCCTGGGACATATAGATATAGATTCATAGCTCTTAAAGTAAATTTTAACTACTTAATATTTTATTTTTACTTAATATTAAATTTGACCCTCAGTAAGGCATATGAAAGCTTTAATCCTATTATGTTGAGGTCTAGTTTTAATTTAATATCAGAGCCTTTGCGAGGATTAAGTTTGAATATAGTAAACACTATAGGACCTAAGTTATATCTAAGACTGAGATTACAGCTCTGTACAGTATAAATTATATGCAGTAGGTCATCTAAATTATAAACCGATTTATAATTTAGATTATTTATACATGGGAGAGCCATGCTTCGACACGAATGGGCCGGCTCGACCGGAGAAGTACCACGTTCTCACAGAAAACCGGCATGAAACAGCGTTTGCGCTGTGTTTCGCCGAGTGAGTGAGTTTACTGGAGGCCCAATCCCCTACCCTATTCCCTCCCCTACCCTCCCCTATTCCCCTCCCTTCCCATCCCTACCCTCCCCTAATACCCTATTCCTCTAAGGCCGGCAACGCACCTGCAGTTCCTCTGAGGCTGCGAGTGTCCATGGGCGACGGAAGTTGCTTTCCTTCAGGTGACCGGTTTGCTCGTTTGCCCCCTTATTTCATTAAAAAAAAACCGGGCGCACGCAATACAAGCGAGATTTCAGACAGCTTTAGAGACCAAACAATGTGCAGTGTCTAAGGCCCAATAAAAGTGTTTTAAAACATTGTGTAGATAATATTTTGTCGAATCGATTGTGCAAGCTCTAGATAGCTTAGCAAGCATAATGTGGGTAATATTGTCACTATCATGAAACATCGCGACGTGATAACGGGCTTTGCAACTTGTCTCTGCGTTTACGCGAATTGGATAGCAGGAACACGGCTAAGTTAAACTACTGTATAAAATTGAATTATGTATGTCGGTTGCGACTTACGCTTTGAATGAGATTTTGTTCACAAATAGCCATAATAACTTAGACATTGCATTGTTCAACACAACAAAAGGCTTACTAAATATCTTACAGGTGAGCGATATATGTAAACGTTCATTACAACATAATAATATATTTTGCTTACCTACTCCCTTCGAATGTATGTTGTCGACATTTGGACTCTAGAAGTAAATGTGGACAAAAATGATGCGCTTTTTATCTACCCGGGTAATACGTGTTATTTGAATTTCTAGCATTATATCCACTCAAACTAAGCTTAGCTTACAAGAAGATAGGTAGAAAAGAAAGTAAGTTGGAAGAGAACAAACAAAAAGTCTTCATCATTCTTACGGAAAAAAAAAATGGTTTATATGCAGATTGGTGCCTACGTATTTTGCTTGGGATATGTCAACCCAAGTTGAGAAATAGATTGACCAAACTAGAAACTTCCGCCATTTTTCTATAAATCGAGTTCTCCGATTAAATAATAATTACTGGTGAATTAAAAATTTGCTGCAAGTTTTACGTTATAATAACAATATCAACTGCACTAACATTAACGTTATTCTTAGAACTTCTGCATAAACTAATTTGCAAGAAAAATAAAAACATTGTTGCTTTTAGAAATTAAATTTCCTTGCACTCGATCCCCGGTGTACCATACTTTTATTCTAATTTCGCTAAACAAACTACACGTTAGTTTCAAGACATTTCCGCTCTTAAGGACTGCGAAGCTTAATCTAGTCGGGTTCTACGCCCTAATGATATCTTAAGATGCACTTAAGGAGTCGTATATAACGGTATATGCGACGTTTTTAAATTTAAGGCAACGTTAATGCGTTCAAGTCTGTATACTGAAAATTCCTATACTTTGTATTTTACATTAGTCTGTGTAATAATGTCTACGTGGTCCTGTGGTTAGCGTGTCTCTCGACTCAAAGGTCGTGAGTTAGATTCCCGGGTTAGAAAAAATATGTTGTTTCCTTTGGTTAGGAAAAAGCAGGCTGATCAGTGATCACAATATGATTTGCTGACAAGTAAGATTTGCTCTTTACCTTCGCCAGTCATGTTCGTCAATCGTCCCACTGGTTTAAATGAGAGTGAAGAAAGAGAGAGAGAGAACGCTCTTGTGAACTGCGCACACACTGGGCACTATAAAAAATCGCTCTTACGTAGCTTGCCTGGTTTCATAGAAACCGGCTACTATCGTTACAAATATGCATGGTTCCCGCGTTATTTTAAAGTATGGAGTTGTATGAAACATATTTTTAAGTAAGATTACAATTAGCTAGGTTTACTCCAAGTTCTTTGTGATAGAACATAATAGTATGAATCTTATGAGTCGGAGTTAATCTTAATACAGAAATATTATGTTCATGTTTCCATATTGTTAGGACTAAAAGCGGCATGTAAGTGGACAAGCACCCACGTTGCTATGAAAATTATTGTCATCTCTAAAGGGCTTGGATTTTTTTTGTACCTTTGCCATGTACAATTGCTTAAGAAAGTTAATTCAAGACATTGTCCACCTATGTTGGATTAGTTAAAAGTGCTATGATCTTGTCAGGAGGCAGTACACGTGGCTTCATTGAAAACCTCACCCGCTTTGAGTATGTACTTCCGGCAGCACTGCCAGAGTGCAACCAGACCTTTTTATTAAAACTTATTCCTCTAAATTAAGCTTGTAACACTCTCACAAAAAAAAAACCAAATCCGAAATCTTGTTCAACTAATTGAAACAAACTTTTTAATAGATTCAAGGCATTAGCCGAGTTAATATTCAGCGGTTCACTTCGCTTAGCATTCGAAGCAGCTAGAAGGAACCAGAGGGAGTGCGATCGGAAAAACATTTCCACCTCCCACGATAAAGTTCTTAATACTTTTGTATTGCGTTTTAATTCAGCCGAACTTTTCTTCCGCTCGATTCAATTAATGCTTCCCGATTTGTTTCAAATGATGTTTTTCGAACTATAAAAATTATGAGAAACTTTGTTCAAGGCGTATTCTCAATGGAAATGAAAGTTGTTTTCCAGTATTTAGATAAGCCTAGCCTAGATCGTGTACTGGAATCGTAACCTTGATAATTGACCATGATTGAATTGAAGACCTAATTATTATTTACTTCCCCAAATCTTTCGACATTCCATAGATATTATTGCAGCCGTTGTCGATTTTTCAAATATGTACATAAAAAAAATTATCACTACGTAGTATAAAACAAAGGCAATCCCCGCTGCCTGTCCCTCTTTATTTGCACCATCTTTAAAACGCACCGGTTTTTGCTGAAAGACGCAGATATAGAGTAGATGACGGGACAGGACATAGGCTACATTATGTCCGACAAAAATGCACAGTTGCTTTTAGATTACATTAAGAACGCACGAAGTCACGTAAAACAGGTGGTAAACTGTTATATATTTAAAAGTACCCATCGGTTTTTGCTGAAAGACGCAGACATAGAGTAGATGACAGAAAAAGACATATCTGACTAAAATGCTCAGTTCCTGCAAGATTTTATTTTGCATTTCTTCGCGGGGATCAGCTAGTAAAGTGTAAGTTATTATATTGTAATATTTTGCTCCACATTTTTGTACACTATATAAAATTTAGTTTTAATTTGCTACAGACTAAAATTAAACGTCGAAGCGACGTCAACTTCAGCGTCTAGTTTGTTATTTCAATTATCGACTGGTGCTTGTTATAAAATTTCTAAAACATGCATCTTTTGTAGGAATTTTTAATTTCACCGCCTGTAGTGTGGAGCGCGCGCTAAATTGCTGCGGAAAAATTCAAATTTCTTGTTGCGTGCTGTCAATATTTTTAATACTGACTTAATTAATTTTTCAATATCGATTTCGACGTTGTAAAGTGAAGTAGCCGTTGTAATTAATACATAGATGAAAACTTTTGTCTCTTGATTCTTGAAGCTTCTGACTAGCTTTGTCCACACTGTGCCTTTTTCTGTTTGTTAAGGACATGCATTATAGCGCAGTCAACAGCGAACGTGAGGCATGCCCACGACGCATGCCCTCTGACCGTATCCAAAACTTCAAAAATGACAATATTGGCGTTGCATTCAATTATTGAATGCGTCAAAATTAAAGTTGAATGAAAGAAGATGACGAAAATTGAAGACGAAAGCGCCTAGTGTGGACATAGCTATTTTGGTTTTTATAAAATGGCATCGCATTTTAGCCGACTTCCAAAAAGAAATTCTCTTACGTACACTTTGGTTATTTTAATAATCTGTGGTGCCTTTTATTGTATGTAAGAGAAGAATACCGAACAACCGGTACTGAATAAATTTTCTTTCAATGTACGGAAATATCGGTGCGATTCCACCACGTTTTGAGTCGTCGATAAAATCATAAAATTATTATTCACTTAAAGACATAGTCGAGAAATCGTTTCTGTGAACATTTTCAATTTCCGATACACTTATACCAAACGATTTTATTTGAACACGTATAGAAATGCAAATGACTACGCGTGCGCGATAAAAATATTAGTCTTCCTTGGAATATCAAATTATTTTTAGTACCAGTGTTTATAATTTAGAATATATATTATTTTATTATATTTAGAACATAATAATGTTATTAATAGCATTTATACTGGTCTGAATTATAATGTTCGCGTGGAAATTATTTTATACAAACAATATTTAGGTATGCCAAAGTTAACTACTGAATGGGTACCTATCCGAAGACGGACGACGCAGCCGTGGCCGGCCAAGAAAGAGATGGCGCGATGAGCTGGTGGCATACCAGCCCGGCTGTCCAACGGTGGTGCAGGAGCAAGAAAAATGGAAGACCCTAGGCCCTAGGGGA
The DNA here is from genome assembly GCA_905333045.1 of Lysandra bellargus. Lineage (NCBI taxonomy): Eukaryota > Metazoa > Arthropoda > Insecta > Lepidoptera > Lycaenidae > Lysandra > Lysandra bellargus. Next base: position 7,085,332 of record HG995350.1, on the reverse strand, counting down.
TGCCTTTGCCCAGCAGTGCGACAGCATAGGCTAATTAAAAAAATAATTATGCCAGGGCTAAACCCGATGAGATAACAGACAAAAACACTTTCACATTCATCATATTGTATGTAGTTCCAATTTTGAAACCAAATATAATATTATGAAACCAACATCAATATTTCAGTATTGTTTTAATGTCTACATTAAAAACTTAGTCTGATTGGTAAACGTAGTAAGATTTGTTAACCAGTAACCATTTCGTGTACCTCATGCAATATCCACATTTTTCATAGCAATAGTGAGTTAATAGCAAAAGTTATACGACTGGCCATTCTCATTCCGACTGCCCGATACGGGTTGACAATGCACATGCAAATTATTCGCTGGCAAAGAGCTTTTCTGCAAAGTTTAATGGGATCCGCAGGTTTAAGAGCGAAGCCACAATGCTACGTAACGTTGCGTCACCGCAGCGGCGTTGCTACGACGTTTTCCATAAAAAATTTAACCTCGAGAAGAAAAGGTGCTGTTTGACATGCCTGTCTGTCTGTGCGTCTATTCGAAGCATTGTAGCATCTAATTCTAAACAATTGAGCCGTTTTTTGGCAGCATTGTCAGCTGTGTAACAATTTTTTATTATAATTTCTTAAAAATAATGCTTATATATCTTAGAGGTATACTTATTATTATGATATGATAATAGCTCTATATTCCGTTTTGACAACGCATCGCCACACACCGCAGCAGTGTGGCCTCGCTCCAGGTAGCTCGTTCCTTGCAACAATTATTTCTGGTCCTGCTTTGGGTAACGTTCGATGAATATTTATGGCAAAATGAGCTATTACAATTACTGTGCCCTTGTAAGGTGCGTAAAATATTCAAGAAATGCACATTATGTTAAGTGTTTTACATTATTTTAATGTAATAAAAGCGACTAGAACCACATATATACACTCATGTACGTTGGAAAAGGTGCCGCTCTGCCTTACGACGAAACACTAATTACCATAATATTCTAATCGGGATACTTCTCAGCACTGAGTTGTTAAAATATTTCCAATATTTCCTGATATAAAAAAAAAACTCATGGGTCATTTACAAATTTTTGGTATAGAATAATTTGTTTTCGATGTTATATTTCAAAAATTAATACAGCGAACTAATATTTCTTAAAACTTCGTTTTTCTGTGTGTTCTTCTTTAGCTACTGCTGTATTAAATAATTTTCCGCGGGTTTATTCCCGTCTTGAATGTTATCATATGGCTGCGGTTTTTAAAAAAACTAAATAGAATTCCACTGCAAAACTTTCATAACCATCTGGCTCTCTGGCTGAGTTAAAAATCTCCTTCCGGGAAAGTTAATTTACTCAACTCGACTTATCTATGTTGTTTCAGGGTCTTAATTCTAAGTTTCATACCCAATTCGAAAGCCAGTTAATATTTAACTTCAATCAATTTTAATCAAGTGAAAAACTAAGTCGCGTAATGAAATAACGGGGTCTAATCTTGAAAATTCAATATTGCAAAATTAAGTTTTTAATTAATTTTCTTTCAGAATTTCATCCAGTTCGGTTATCCTCGCCCGAGGCTATGCCACAATATTGTGTTCTTTGCCTTAATACAACCCGGATATTAATTTCCTTATTTGCTTCATCTGTAAACGTGAACTTTATTACATGCCTCATGTACTAATTTAGTTCCGTTATATTTTCTTCGACGTCTAAGACGTACACACCCTAAAGTGTTATCACTTATTTTTGTTACATCCTGTATATAATAAAATGATACGATATTTTATTTTAAACGCGAAAGTGTATCAGCCTGTCTGTTAGGTACCTCTTCACGCCATAGCCGCTAAACCGATTTTTCTAAAATTTGGTATGGAGGTACTTTGAGTCCCGGGAAAGGACATAAGTACTTCCCGCGCGCTAAACGAACTTTGGTAGGACCAACGCAGTTGCGATTTGCGAGCATCATCTACTTATTCATTAAAACATTTCCTAACTATTTTAGCACCCTTTCGGAAAGTTTTTGGTCGATCGAATAATGTAAATTCGTTCCATAACGCACAAAAGGACAATGATTGATGCATAGGATATTAATATATTGAAATGTGTGTGCGTGTGCTTAGCGGAGCGGGAAATTGCTTAATCAGTCAGCATGCACCGATGATTAGGCAGATACCATGCAAATGACGGGAACTTTTACACATATAAATGTGTGAGAGCCATGCTACGGCAGGAATTGGTAAAATGGGGTTTACGCCAATACTCGTATTGTTCATAGTTTCAAGCTCTTAAGAGTCCGGGTGCCATCTCAGTTCTCATACAAACGTAATACCTAGATCATTTCCAATACGAGAATATTTACCATATTTCAGTTATTATTCAGCTTAAGATAGTAATTACCTAGGTTCCTGTACAAAGATCCACTGCAAAATATTTACACACCAAAAAATATGATCGATTACAATTTAGTATGTAAATATTGTATTCGTTCATATTTTTGGCGTGTATTTGCAGTGCATATGTGTACAGGAACTTAGGTAATTATTATCTTAAGCTGAATAATAACTCAAATATTATGGTAAATATTCTCGTATGGGAAATGATCTTGGTATAACGTTTGTATGAGAACTGAGATGGCACCCGGACTCGTAAGAATTTGGTTGCGGAATCAGTTTTCGATAATCTTTAACTCTTTTTTTTAGAAAATTAGGATGCAAACTAATCGCCCATTGACACTCGCAACATCAGTAGAGTTGCAAGTGCGTTGCCAGTTTTTAGGAGGAAATACGCCCTTATCTTCAAAGATTTACAGGTCCAGACTGCTGGCAACAGCTTTCATTCCAGAGTTTTACTATGCATAGCAGAAAGCTACGAGAAATCGCACGGTGGAAGACTCATCAGGGTGAGGATGATGGTATATTTTACACTTGAAGCGATGGCGAAAACTTGCTGGAGATATGATTCCGAACAATTCCTCAGAACATTTCCCGTGATACAACCGATGCAGAGTAAAGCCACATTTCGGCATAGTCCAGCTTCTTGGAAACACTATGGTTACTTTTCAGCACATGGCTGCCGAGTGCTGAATTAGATTACCTTCACTTATACAGCAAAATTCAAGTAGTCTAACAGCAGTAACCACATATCCCTTGACTCTTGACAAATAACATCAGTAATAAAAAAATATTTCATTTTTTTTACAATTTCAAGGTTCGATAACATTATTTTTTTATGTATATTGGTACTATATGTACCTCTAAATATTATACCATAAACACCAACGATAAGCGCGGAGGAACCAGGACTAAAAAAAATTTGTGCAGAAAATTTTTGTGCAGAAAATTCTTTCACCCCAGCTAAAACTAATAGTACATCCTGCCACTACTTAAAATTTTCGACTTTGCCGAACTCCGGGCAAACATTTTCTATATTTTTCATTATTCACAAACATTTGTTTACGCGTCGGACCCTTCAGCGGAGATTTATGGGCGGGACTCGAACCAATAACCCCTGACTTCCGTTTGGGAAAAAAGATTATTTAAACCGTTAAGTTCACGAGGAACAAACAAAGGATTTATAAGGCAATAACTTATGCATACAATCCTTAAAAAGATGAATCAAATATTATCATAGTCATCGGCGTTACGGAGCTTTTATTAGCGAAAGAAAAAAAAAACGTGAAAAAATTGGTATGAAAAAGGTGCTACGAAAGAGTCTTAATTAAAAAAAAATAAACAAAAATTATGTCAATTGCCAATCTACTTTGAAATGTTATAGTTATTGTAAAAATACTTTAATTTTTCGTCCTATTTTCCCTATTATATTATTTTAAAGTCGAAGAATGCTGTCAGTTGACATAATTGAAATAATCTATATATGTAAAAATGGATTTTCAAATGTGTTAGTCGCGCTAAAACTCGAAAACGGGTGAACGGATAGGGCTGATTTTAGTCTTAAAATATTCGTAGAATTCCAGGGAAGGTTTTAAAGTGGCACGAAGTTCACTGGGACAGCTAGTTTGAAATAAAAATGGATTTTCAAATGTGTTAGTCGCGCTAAAATTCGAAAACGGCTGAACGGATTGGGCTGATTTTAGTCTTAAAATATTCGTAGAAGTCCAGGGAAGGTTTTAATGTGGCACGAAGTTCACTGGGACAGCTAGTTTGAAATAAAAATGGATTTTCAAATGTGTTAGTCGCGCTAAAACTCGAAAACGGCTGAACGGATTGGGCTGATTTTAGTCTTAAAATATTCGTAGAAGTCCAGGGAAGGTTTTAAAGTGGCACGAAGTTCACTGGGACAGCTAGTTTGAAATAAAAATGGATTTTCAAATGTGTTAGTCGCGCTAAAACTCGAAAACGGCTGAACGGATTGGGCTGATTTTAGTCTTAAAATATTCGTAGAAGTCCAGGGAAGGCTTTTAAGTGACACGAAGTTCACTGGGACAGCTAGTCTTATATATAAAAATGGATTTTCAAATGTGTTAGTCGCGCTAGAACTCGAAAACGGCTGAAAGGATTGGGCTGATTTTAGTCTTAAAATATTCGTAGAAGTCCAGGGAAGGTTTTAAAGTGACACAAAGTTCACAGGGACAGCAAGTATACAATATTTTAAACAAAAAAGATAACGCATTTTACCTAAATATCGCCTATAACATTTTATTATACATGTATGCCCCAAACAGTAAACGCCGTAAATATAATAAAAGCATAAAACAGTCACCAAAACGCTTAACGCTTCGGAAATAGTTATGTGGTTTGCGACCAATTATTTTCCACACCATTGTGTTCTATTTAAACAATAAACTATAATAATATGTTAAATGCGACAATAAAACGAGATAAATAGTTAAACGCACATACATAAACCAGGGTAGGGTTGACAACTTTAATAAAGTTGGATTTCCTATCCTTGCCGCAAGTGACCGCGACCGACTAAAAATCAAATAAAATGTCACTTTATGACCTAGGCCAGGGGTTCCCAAACTGTGCGCCGCGGCGCGGCGCCCTGGATCGCCACGTAAAGGCAAGAGGGGCGCCGCCGTGAGTCGATCCTCCATCCACTATCCATAACTCAATTATAAAATAAAATTATAATATTATGAATTAAACAAATCATGCAAAAGAATAATATTTGTTTATTATTATTTACTTGCTTAACCTACCTATAATCATTAAAATATGTGTTTATTTATGTATATTTTTGTAATACCTAGGTAAAGTAGGGCGCCGTGACAAAATGTTGACTTGTAAGTGCGCCGCAGGCTGAAAAAGATTGGGAACCCCTGACCTAGGCTATATATTTCATTTTGCTCCGCGCCACTACAAAGCAAAGGCGACATAGGTCGCTAGACAAATGTAAGTAGAAATTTAAAAATATCGCCCTTTAATTACTGTCCGTCGCGGTCTTACAAGTCGGTTTGCAACGTGACGATGCAAGGGGATGCACTTTTGAGTGACCCATTAAAAATTGACTCTATTTACTACACGAGAAGATAAATATTGATTTTATAGGCTTGCCTTGACTTTGACGTTAAGTACACCGGTCGTGTTTAAATTGTAATTAAGGAATTTAGTGGGAAAGTGCAACTAATATTGTGTTTTATTTGTGTATAAAATGAATTTCCACCAAGAACCGACAGTACAATCAATTACATATTATATTATAGACTTGCCTTTCGCAGTATTGGGCTGCAGCCTGCATCCTTCAATTAATTTAAATCTCATTAACGGCTTATAGTTTCAATAATTGAAACTATAGGCCGTTTTTGCTTATTATTGAAACGTATACCATAAAAGGCTTTGGCTAGGTTTTCCATTTGCTACATAACGGTTTTCTTAACTAAAGATTATATTTTGTCCTAAAATCCAGAACAAACTTATGCCTGTCATTTCAATTTCTGACAACCCTAAATGCATTGATAATGTGAATGATATTCCATCGATCACTGTCGCTAAATTAATCCCTGATATCGCTAGGGGTGTGAACTGTTTGTTTTACCCGACTCCTTTAGACAGAGGTTTATGTTTAAAATCACCGTTTTTACTTGTAGTAGCTGAGACCTACGACTGCGCTTGCATTCTTTATAAATTATGATAGTGATTTGTAAAGTTATTTTCGTTATATTATATCGGCACCATAATAAATTAATCTGTCTATTTTTTGTATTTAAGTTAAGCCAGTCAGTCTTCTATGAAAGTAGATACTTTTCAAATTAAACAAAATATTTAAATATAGGTATCGGCATTCTTTTCTGAAATTTGGTCCCGCTGCACTGGTATAACAGATCGAAGACACTGTTCATCATAAAATATAGGTACTTAAAAGGGACATATTTTGCTAAACGCAATAATCCAAATTATCCGGCGTAATCTCACATCACTTTAAGCTTAAATACTCATTATAGGCCCCCAAATTAATGTAATCTCCGGCCTCAGGCGCGGTTTCAACTTTGAACCCAAAACCTGCCCCCAGCAGTGACAAAACCACGTTACGTACGCACAGACAGGACGTTTTAATAATATCATAATTAATTTGATTTTGAGAAAAAACATAATAATATAAACACATCTAAATCAGCTTCACCTGAAATTCAAAGTAAGAAGACTATTAAATCAACAATTACACAAACCATTGTTTAAGTTTGAAACCACCGAAATACAATAATGTATTAATACACTTATTAATAAATTCAAACCAAATAAAAATTGTTTAAGTAATGTTTTAAAAAGTAAGTCCTTAGTTCATGTGTTTGTGAAACTATAATTTTGCATTCCTAATCGAATTACACACGAAAACGTGAATTAGCGTAGTTTGATGCACGTGTGTGCGTAATCGCGTGTAAATACAGCGGCCTTAGTAACAACAAAGGCCGTGCGCCTTTTTTATTTGATCCAAAGTTATAGATAACAAAGTTTATCATTGATCTATAGCTCATGCATGATTAATGCGTTCAAGTGGGAAGCCGTTATTTGCTCTCCAAGTTAAATAGCTTTTTACCGGCTCCTCGGAAAAATCACGAGCTTAATCCCATATTGAATCGAATCGTGGAAACTGGAAAATGAATGAGGTTTAATGCAGTCGTTATATTAGTGGTCTTAAATAGATATTTAATGTTATTTTTAAACGACTTACGAATAAGTATAACTTATAATCTTTGGTTGTGTAGATGTAATTAATATATATATATATATTTTTTAAATATCTATGGACGCTTCACACCACGTCAGTCTGGCCCCGTGCTAAGTACCTGAAGGACTCGTGTTACAGGTACCAGACAACGGGAATATATTTAATACTTTTATACTATACATAATATATTTAAGATTTTTATTATATCATACACATATTATTTAATACACATCCATGACCCAGGAACTTTATAAACTTTTTGTTCCGTCGGCGGGACTCGAACCCGCGACCTCCAGCTTAAGCTACCAACGCGCTCACCACTGCACCACGGAGGTCGTCAAATTAATTCCATAAAGACTTTTTAATTAATTATACTGGCCAAACCTCAAAAATAGTCAAAATACTTAAGGGCCTTCCCTACGGAGATTCCGTAATTTACCGTATTTAGAGCCTTATAAACTCAAAATTTAAAAGCTACAAAGTTATAATTAAATTACAGCAATAATCTTCAGTATATCAAAATTCCTCCCACGTTTTAAATTTTCTATTTTTGTTTATTATACTTATGATATCAGCTTCCAAAATAAAACCAATTTATTAAAATTCTAGAATACATTCAGCATCTCCTTAGTATTTACAAATTACTTTTGTTTGAAACACACGCCAATAGATCGACAATATCATAAACTATATAGTTTCCACGTTTTAATTATTTTTTAGATCTATTTTGGACTAAGATACTTAAGTAAAAAAATAGGGGTTTGGTGCGATCTCGCTAACGCGTCAAATGTATGGTCAAGGTCGTTTGCTCGGGGGACGGCATTAAACAGACTCAATATACTTAATTTAACAGCTCTTGATAATTATAAAATATTGTCTTACACTAATAATTCACAAACGAAAAAACAAAGCTCACACTAAGACGGTGCTGAGTCCAGGTTGAAATTCTTGAGATTAACCAGAAAGAGACTTGATCAATTTTTGATGACGCCAAAGCTAAGGACTGGTGTGTAAATGTATAAATTTTAGATAAGAACCTTTTACGATTCCCAATTAAATATTAAGAAGCGCATAAAGGTGTGTACGCACTTGACGCCAAACGCCGCGACTTTCGACAGGGGAAAAATGTGAGATTCACGAGAAGATCTGACAACTGGCAAACAGTTACACTTACACCATCGTCTTTTTAAAGTAAAAACTTCTTTTACGGCGTTGCTCACTTTGCTCGGGTGTGTTAAAAGTGTGAAACACACGTCAGGGACATGTTTGGACTGCTGTTTTAAGTCGCAACGTAGCGCGTAGTAGTGCTACGATTTTACTACGCACATCAGAAATGTAGGTCACGTGATTAAATAATTCCCTTAAGATGGCTGACAATGGAAAACAATTCAGTGTCGGGTAAACAACGCAGCGCAAACAACCTGAAACAACGACCTGAATCTCTCTTAAATCTCTTATTCCTAGAATATTAAATATATAAAGATTAAATAAAAAGAACTTATGAAAAAAATCTTGGTACAGCTTAATTTTTCTAGCAGTTAGCGAGCTCGACATTGCCAAAAACACAAAACAAAAGAAACTACATCAAAACAATAAATTGACGTTTGAATAGAGTACAGACAGACAGATACTTCCATTTTATAACACCCATGTTTTCGCCAGAGGTTAATAAATTAGTATACAGTAAAACACTGGCTTGTTGCCATAAAATCGAGCATTTAGTTTATAGCCTAATGCACTAAATCTGAAACTAATATAACTAAATGAAACTATAAATTTTAGTTTAAAAACAGTGCACATGATGGAATGATGTTGCCAAGTCCATCGGGACTAAAGTTAAATGAAGTGTTGAGTTCAGTTCGTAAAGTTGGTATTACTGCTAATAAAACTAATATTATTATTGATGCAAAACTATGTTTGTAACATTCTTCAAGCCATAATATTATTTATTATATTATGCTCCACATATTTTAAAATATTATTTTAATACTTTTTACACCATTTTAATACTTTTTACACCAAAACGATACGTTACGATGCGAGTCGCGACGATGCATTATACATTACGAAAATTTAGAGCGATGTTAGGTTTTTTGACATTTTATACTGCCTCTACAATTTTAGCCTTGGTTGGCTTAATGAGCTTAAGGCTATAGGCTATAGGCAGGCTATAGGCTATAGGCTTAGTAAGCTTAAGTAGAAAATAATGGCATTTATGAAAATGTTTTAGCTAATCTACCAATTTTTGCCATACACGGGGAGGCCGAACGTTCCGTTCAGACTGACCGCAGGTCGACTTAACTTGTACACACACAGATGCACAAAAGGAGTGAGGCTAAATTGGCCTACGATTAGTCCTCCTCGTATATACTAAGTATAATATCTTAATTCCAAACTTTTAGGCCAACCTTTATACAGCCTTAAGCATTCCTTAATTATTAAGAAAGATTCTCCGTACTTAAGTAACTTGTGGCATAGTTGGTAACTTGTCTCTGAAGATCACACGTAGCTTATTAAAGTTATATCGCACTAACCTCAATGACGTAAGTGCTAACAGGCTTTCAGTTGAAAACGAGATGTAGAACACTTTCATAACTCTGATATCATCGACAGTGATATAAATGGTGCAGATATGTCTTAGCCCTTATTTTTTTATGGATAAACATGTAATACATGGATTTCAAATATATTGAAACGAAGTTCCTAATCGCGCGTTGCGAAAGGGCGCTAGACCGAAAAGGTTGTAACGATAGTATTTCCTGGGCGTCAACTATACGTTTTTGAGAATAAACAGTGACATCTACCGGACGTTTATAACTTCGTTCCATCCGGGTGTCCCTTGACACCTCTCAAGTTTTTATATTAACTAGTAGGCATGCATACCTACTTCATTCTTGTAAGACTAAAATTGTTTGGAATCTTACCTTTTTTCACACACGGAGGACATTATGTAAGATATCGTACGAGTATTTTCTATAAACTTGTATTGTTTAAACATACTACTTCACAAAAGTAATTGATAAAGATACACAAATAATTTTCAAGATACGAATTTAAGTTTTACAAATTAAAATATTGGTATTGTTTACTGCTAATCTTAAAATTTATTAAAAATAGCATGTGAGTTGATGTGACGATATTTGTTTTCAAACTTTCCCATAATGGTTGGAGAGCTGGACCGAATGTGATAAAATGTTGTGTGCCTATCTGGTCTGTGAATCGGCCATCTATTTTTTACACGCGAAATAAAGTAAGTAAATTGCAAACAACGTTTACGAATAAGCCACTTTAATTATATTTATGTGATATCTAAGTACATTAGCTTTATTAAACTCTTGTCATATCTAAACTTTATATATCATTGGCGCTAGCTATAAATCTGGCTCGGGTTCCCGTGATAATGGTAGCCTGTAGAGTCCGTGAATAATTGTTATTATGATATATTGTCGCGTATGACCTGATTCATGTGAATATTGACAGTTCAAATTATTCCTTTCGTTTAGGGTAAGTACTTAGTTCACATAACAACGTGATGTGCGATGCATTTGAGTAGAGTTATTCTAAACTAAACTTTGTTAAAAAACCGTCGAATTCCAATTTTAGTGGATCTTTTAAAAATAATAAAACATAGAGGATTTTTTTTAAATTTAAATCATAATTTTAAAGCTTATTACATGTACTTTTACTAAACAAACCTTATTTTGTTTCAGGAATTGCAGAATAATATGGTAAGTTACTATATCATTCAGACTTAGGGTAAATTCAGACCTTGCATTTCTGAATTTGTACTGAATTGACAGATTTCAATTGTGTGAGACGTCATGCAAGTCAATTCAATACAAAAGGGCCAGGCCACAACACTGCGTTAAAAAAATACATTGCTTTTCAAAAGTTGTTTTTGCGATACGACGTCGCAACGCAGTGTGGTGGTCTGGCCCTTAGAAATGCGTCTACTCGTCGCGTTGCAGTCTATATTGACCCCTAAACATCAAGAACTAGAGACGATTTAAAGTTAAATTTAATTTAGGGGTGTACCTAATAATTGTGTACCTATTACACCCCTAAATTAAATTTAACTAAGAAATACTATCACAACATAGTAAATTAATTTTTACAGCGCTATCTAATGCACGTAGGTTATAACGAGGCGAGGCAGCAGTATTAGTGTATAGTAAATTATATGCAGTGTTCGCGGGCGCAGTCGGCTGTAATGTGAAGCTACGGAGGCATTACGGCTATGGGGTATGGAGAAAGACTTTTATAACTAAACAGCGTACAGTTAACTTCGTGTTACTTAACTCCTCGCAAAGTATCAACTTTCTGTAGACTTCCATAAACATTTCAAGACTAAAACTATCCAAATTGGTTCAGCCGTTCAAGTTTTAGCGAGGCTAACAAAATTGAAGATCCATTTTTATTTATGTAGATGAAGGATTAGATGATCTGGCAAAAGTTGTTATACATTGTGGAAATATGCTTGAGATCGTCAAAGAAATGAGAAGTTGTCATTGCTTACGTTGCTTATTATGTTACGCCATACTTTTATAGGCACGATTCAAAACTGTGCGCCGTTTGGTAAAATCAAGTGCCACAACGTTATTTCAAGGATGACAAAAGGTTTTTGGCCAAATCTTAGGCCCACAGAATAAAAACACAGCTCAATCAGTCCAGCCGTAGGAGGCGTTTGGTAACAAACATCGCGACACGAGAATTTTCTACATAATAATAATTATTAGTATGAAGTCTTTAAAATTGTTTATGTAGAGCACGTCCCAGGGTATGGAAATGATTCATACACTTTTATTTCTTTACATGTAACTTGGTCATAATGTTCCTCCTCCATGCTACATTAGCTTTTTCTTCAACTTGAATCTGCGCAGTAAATATCATACTCTGGCTCCGTTTATGACAATATTATGAACAATATAAATAGTATCTTTTTAGAAATAGTTAAGATCTTTATGGCTGTGCATGCGTTATAGTGCCATTGTTAGTTTTAGCTTCGTCTGATTTCAGTTAAATCTTTAAAATATCTAGTAAAATAGTAATTCATTTATTTTTACTTTATTGAGACAACAAAATAAAGTATAAAAATAAACATTAACAACTTACATTAGATAACCCAAAGTTATTTCCTACTCGAACTTGACAATTGTGTGATAATATGTGTATTTTTGTGTTTGTATGAACGAAACAAAAATTTTATGTTTTGAAGTACTTTTGATATAGGTATTGTTAGTACTATCAGACAAGTTGATTCTTATGCAGATGGCGGTCCTAAGTAATTTGGTCGCGTTACGTCAAACCCAGCCGACCGATCACAGCTAACATTGAATTGACATAAGCCGACCACATGACTTAGGTCCGCCATCTGCATAGGAATCAACTTCCCTGATAGTACAAGTAGGTACAGCTGCTTACTCATCCACAGAGGAAATTCGTGGCACCAACCCCAACCATATCGTTCAATTTATGAGCAGCATTGGGTTGGGGATGATTCTCTAGTGCGAAGGAGTCACAATAGATCCTCATGGGTCGCAGTGACGTCAGGGCTATAGCTACCTGCCTTCTTAAAAAAAAACAGCTGCTTTAAAAATAAAATGAGCATACTACCAGAAGTTATTTTAATGTGAACGAATTTAGTGCATTATAAAGTAAAATAAGATAAAAGACTCCCACCATAATTGGTGGGTAATGACAGAAGAATGGCGAAGGAATAATGTTGTAATGACAGAGACATGGCCCTTTAATTACACATTTACTTCTGGTCAAGTAAGGACGAATTATAGGACTTGAATTATAGCGGCAGACGCAACGACATTCAACTTCTTTTAACTCCAAAAAAATTTCACAATTAAATAAAGGTTATACGTAAAAATTTAAGGATCAAAAAAGCAATACTTAAATAAGATTATATTTGGCAGTCTCATCATTATAAAAGACACAGTTCTTGTAAATAAATTTAATTGAAGTTATTAATAAATGAATTCCTTTTACAATGGAAACACTAAACATGTGAAATTTCGGCTAGTTTCTTGTCAATTTAAAGTCTTATTTAAAACGTGTGGCCACATTACACATACAGAAGTTTTCTATTCTAGCTTGAGCGAAAAAGATGAGTACGTCAATAGCCGTAAATCTTGCGACTATACTATAGAAACACCATTGAATCAGACGCTTTGAAGGCACATATATACATAGACAGCCAAAATCAGCCTTTGGCTTTGCTGTATTTGGATAAAAAGAATTGGTTGAATGGTTAATTTGAAAATTTATTCTACCGAAATGATTATACGCCTAAAATTATTCATATTAATACAGTGTTTATCGAGATCGATACAGCAAAGTTCGGCCCTTAGATTCCCCAGAGGGTCCGTTTAGTAACATAAAACAACATAAGACATGATTGAGTGAAGTGGGCAACTAACGATTTACAACATAAGAGCAAAGGAGGACGGGCAAAATGTACCCACGATTAATAACGCTGAGACGTATGTCGTTGGAAAGCTCTTTTTGTGACTAGTATTTGTTATTATGGGGACCAGCCTCATATCAAGTGGGAAAAAAGTAATAGCTAAAAGAGATTAATGAAAAAGTTCATAATATTATATTATATAAAAAATAACTATATTTATTTCCTTGTCATTTAAAATTGCTAAAACCACGATGTAAATGCGTATGCGCATTCTTACCGTTTTGTACTCAACAGCGTCGCACAGTTCACCCCTGTAGCCCTAGCATGGCCACCAGAACCAACCACCCAAGTGTAGACAAACTGTCGAGATAAACTAAAGGTGCCGTTCCGATCTTTTTTCGTTCCAAAAAATTCAAATAAAATGGCAGACTATAGTCCTAAAAATTCAAATAATATCCTACTTTATGACATAGACTATAGTCTGTCAGACAAAACAAGTCAAGTGGCATTTTAATTGATTTTTTATTGGTCGCGATTAGCCGCGGTTAAGAACGGAACGGCACCTTAAGTTTATGTCCACAGTTTGTCGATACTTTCGCATTTCTACCGGTGGCTATGCTAGGACTACTGGGTTAGGTTAGGCTAGGAGGCTAACTTAACCTAGCTTAACCCCGGAGCGCCACAGCTGAGTACGGATTGGAGTTTTTAAATTGTTAGTTACCCACTTCTTGTCTACGGTACCCCGGTACTTTACCCGGGGGTTGTTTGGAGGTCGGTGATGTGCGAAATACGCGATACTAAATTATGTCTATAACAATTAATAAAGTGCTTAAAGCTTTATTGTTGGAACAGTAACATTTTATAGCGTCTGATAATTAGTATGGAAGAGTTCCTTTATAAATAGTTTTTAATTTTTTTTATTCCATCACGCCTATTATTATTATTATGATTGTGCAAGGTATTCCTTGCTCACAGGCAACTAAATCCCGGACCTTTGGAAGGCACTCGTGGGGCCGAAGCCAACACGTAGAGGCCCGTTACACAATGTTATATTATAGGGGGTTTCGGGGGCGATAAATCGATCTAGCTAGGAATCATTCTTAGAAAATGTCATTTTATTCGTGTTTTATCGAATACCGAGCAAAGCTCGGTCAAATAGCTAGTATTATTTTATGATAGCAAATTTACCAAACATCACTAGACAAAGAAATGTAAAAACAAAGAAAACACAACTAGAACAAAGAAATGTTATTAAGTTTCTGCACTGTTAAAATGATGTATCCTAAATATAAAAAGCCATAATATAGTAACAATGAGAACTAAAATATCAATCAGCCACTAATAACAACCTTGATCAAAAAACATTTTGATCAATCTTTTACGGGACAAAAACTCGAACGAATTATATTCGTCTTTGATTATTATAGTTATTATTAGAACAAAATTATGTTTTCGTCATGAACGCATTTCGTTTTGTTGTGTTGAGTTTTGATAGATTAACGAACAAGGAAGTTATAATTTTATTATTATCTTTATTGTGTTCAAAGATCAATGATGAAAACTTTCCTCGTGTTTTTTTTTTTCAATATTCCTATTTTAAACAATACTATTAATGTTGATGAAAAAAAAGAAATAAATTAGAAAGCAAAATAATCAGCACTTTTACTCTACAATCCCGGTTCCAAGCGACCGTCGGCCGACCGCGACCGACAAAATTTCAAATAAAATGCCACTTTATGAACTAGGTTATAAGTTTTATTTTCTACTGTCATGAGTCTAGCGACCGATGTCGCATTCGCTTTGTAAGTGGTGTAGACTGTGGAGAAATGAAACCTATAGCCTAGATCGTGAAAAAATGAGACACAATAGCTTATCTATTGTTATCGCGGCCGGATGTGGCCGCTTGGGGCTTGATGAACTACTTGACAAAGTGGCGCTTCATTTGAATTTTTGTTAGTCGTGGTCGCTTGCGACAAGGAATGGTTTTCGGGTCTTTACCGAGAGCGACCGCGACCGAAAAAAATTCAAATAAAATGCTACTTTATAGCATCATTTATAGGTATCATTTTCTACTGACATTTGCACAGTGCGACCCATGCTGCCGCCGGCAGCGCGGCGGCATAAAAGCTAGTGGCGTAGAGGAAAATGAAACTTATAGCATGTTATGCCATAAAGTGGCATTTTGTTCGGCATAAGACATCTATAGATAACTTTTTGCTAAAGCAAAATATACAACCGGCTAAAACTTATCTTTGTCACATGTTATGATTGTCAACAAAGTAATAACATTAATCTAATATTATCATGTAATTGACATGACATGTCGAGTAGAATGAAATCAAAGTAAATGAAATTATACAGACGGCAGAGAAATCGCAGCTTATTTCTAATTACGTTAGATGACATTCAGCCCTATTCTACTATTATCATCTGTTTTATTTCGAAGATTACCCATTGAATCTCTTAACTAAGTAGGTATTTTAAGACGGTGCTTGTGATTAGCATACTTTTTAATGGCTATTTTTGTATGTCAAGTGGTATATAATATAAATGTATATTATCACTAATAAAGCAACGTGGTTAAACCATAAGGATGGTAAAACTATTTTTAGTATGGATCTTCATTAGTCTAGACTCTAGAGTCTAGAGGGTTTCTCATGTAGGCAATAAAGTTTTGTTTGATCTAATTTGAAAGTGGTAATACTTACGATCAGGCAGTCCATAATTTTGCTCAAAGCAATTTTGAAAGAATATGTTTTTGGCCAAATAAGTTAATTATCTAATTCGTTTTCAATTTTGGATATCTCAATTTCCAACAACAAACTAGAAAATTAACTTATCTGGCCTCAAACTCTTAAACACATTCCATTTTCAGTGAAGTTTAAATTGAAGTATGAAACGTGAATACCCGAGGATTTAAAGTGAACGATTTAAGTCCATTTAAGGGTAGTGGAGCGAAATCTCCTTACAATTAATTCAAAACGTCCGAGCCGCAGACAATGTTCATAATCTGATTAGTGGAACAAGAATAAAACTCGGAAGATCTAGAAACAGAGGCTCCGGGAGACGTTAATCTGTCCTTTATTTCGTTCTTTATCATCAGTTTGTATTTTCGAAACGGGATTTTTAAATGTTTGAGCGCTGTTCCTTTGCAAGTTTTTGTTATATCTATGACTTTGCAGCTACTGTATCAATTGATGAGTAGTTTCTTATTATTTTCGCGTTTTTATTTTACATAGAATATCGGACATAGAGTACTTTACAAGGAACCCTTATTAGTTGCTTTTGTCATACCGTGCCACGGATAGTACCTAACAAGAGTGACCGAAGCGATACCTTCTTCGTCCATCCGTCAGTCTCGTCAGTCCATATTTTTCTTAATATTAATTAAGTTCTTGTACTTATTGAATTTCACATTAAATCCTCCTATCAAAGAGGTAAATTGTAATGGTATAACACGAGCACTCGGAAAAGGTACATAAATATACTTGTCAAATTGTTCCCTTCATGAGATTTGTAATTTAATACCAAAGTCGGTGGCACATTTTCAAATCGTTTTGTTTGATACCGCAATCCAGCCTGTCGCGATGACAGAGTGCTTTCATCTTTATATTTATTTCTCACATTTGTTTCGTACAAACATATTTCATATCTCAAATTAATATGATTGTTGACTTCTTTGACACATTGCGAATTTCTTGCTGGATTTGTGAATCATCAATGTGGATCTTAATTTAACTGAAAGTTATGTGAAAAGTAGAAGTTGCTTATTTATTATACATATTTTTATACACATATTCTTTCCTAGGCTGATAACAGATTTCACAATTTATTTGACTAATTGCAAATCCCTTGCTGGATTTGTACATCATCCATGCAGTTCAATAATACTTTGGGTAAATACCAGATTATTTTGGGCACGAATACAAATCCAACGAAATTCTTGGAAGCTTATCAAACATACAGTGTATCTTGTATTACATTATAATGACGTCACTATTTCCCTAAATTTGCTAAAGGAAAAAGCTCCGAAAATTCGCTTTTGTGAACACTACAATGAATCAGGCCAACTTCCTATGTTTACCCGGGAAGGGTCACTCTGTTTACTTTGAAACAACTGCATATACCATAGGGTTCAATCGCGGGGAATCCCCTAGATTTATCGAACTCCTTTGTTTTGCAAAACAAAAGAAATCTACAAATTTTCTTTGTCTAAAATTGCGAGAGGAATCCGCGTCTATCTTGTTATGAATTACTTTGATGTTAAAGAAAGTTTTTGCGAAGATGTTAGACGACTGTCGAAGCTACTTTGTCCCTAACGAAGTTATTCACGGAAATATTTCTTATTGTATTATTATTTGCTAGATATTATTGTAATAGAACTTACTCTTATATCTATGATCCAAGGCACGTGACGAGAGGACTTTATATTATATTTACTGTCAAAATTTTGTATAATATTCTACAATCTAGATTGTACCTCTAGAAAGATACAAAGCGTAGCTTTTTTACACGTTTTGTTTTAAATAATTGTTTCAAAACATTTAAGTTGCTTTCTACTAAATTTATTTTAATGAATTTTGTGTAAAACATTTCTTCACCAATGTATTGCTTGCCTGAAACAGATAAGCAATACAATGGTAAAGAAATAAAACATGAAAATGTTATTGTTGTAAATAAAATAAAAGAACGGTCCAAATGGCTCTGAAAAACTGCAAGTACGCGCGTTGAAATGTAAAATAAATGCTCCGATTCAGTGATTGAAGGCAGTTTTGGCCGCGACTGTTACCTAACACTCGCATATCGAATTTAATCGTCCAAAGCGCCAGTGCGAATAATGGCTTCGACAAATTTTCCGTTCCGTTGGCCATTTTCCTATGACTGCACCGACACAATCGATGTTATTGCCGTCGAAATTGTATGCTATTAAGTGACATTCTAAATATAGGGACCATAGTGTCGGGTCTAGCTCTGAACCTTGAGTTAATTTGAATTCGAATCTTAAGCTGTTATTTTAAGGTTGAAATTTAGATAACGACGATTTTAAGCGCTGAAGTTACACATCTGTCTTCAAGGATTGATTTGTAATGATAATAGCCTGCGGTCTGAAGACCGCGGAAAGAAATTATGAGTATTGATAACTGTAAACGCAATGTGTTCCCTTTATGTTCCGAGTGTAACAAGATAATCGTGGCGTATTGGTACAGTTGTATAAGTCTCAACAATGTAGCAGTGTTACTAAAATACCTGTTATTTGTTTCCCATTACTATTATTTGATGCTATTCATGTATGTAAATGAGCCAGTTTCTTTAAAGTTGCTAATAATTTCAAGAGTCGGACGCACAGTTAAATAAAGCATGTCAATATTAATTTATAAGACAGGACACAATTTGTTGAACTCAATAGAATACTAAACAATGTTGCTCTCCGGTAAAGAAGATAAGTGAAATCGAGGCAGCAGGATTGAGAATATATTTTTTTGCTGTTTCGATCGGTGAGTTTGGTAAAAATAGAGGAGTGTAATAAATACTTCTACTTCTTGCTTTACAAATTTTTAATCGTGACCGATACGGGTCTTCACCACCATCCATAAAAACACACAGCGCCATTAAATAATTTATCTCTTCAAAATACAAAAAGTATCTTGCATGGGCTCGGTTCAAGCTGTTTAAAATTAATTAAAGACCCTAAAGGGTACGCATTAAAACGACCGCGAGTTGTCATCAGCCATAGCAAAGTGCCCCATATCTATAACAGAAATTGCCACGGGGTAACTAGTCAAGCGTTACAAGGGGACAAAATTGTCAAACGCAAAAAATTAAGGAAAAAATTGGACATTCACAACAGCAATGCTATTATGCAAATTCAAAGCAATCGCATTTTGTGGTATCGTAGAACCATGTAGAACTAATGTGATCAACTGTTTACTTTTATGATCATTAATCATTATTAATTACTAAATCAATTGCTTGATATTATAATCCGGCGGCGTGACTAGATTTGAAGACGGAGATTATGAAGGTACTGCAGTGCAAATGATTACAATGTGCTAGTTGTGATTTAAGCCACGCGCCAAAGTATCTCAGTATTATTATATTATCTGATGTCTTCATATTTTAAGTCTTTGCGGAAGTTAATTCCGCAAAATTTTTAGGAATCGTTGTAGATATATAACTGGAAGGATCATATAAACCATGTATGCGATAAAATTGACAAGTTTATATACGCAATTAAAAATATTACATCTAAAAGTCTCGACTGAAGCAGCACGTTGTGCATACCACGGATACGTTTCGTCTGTACTCTCATATGGGCTACTATTATTTGGAAATTCTGTTGAAATTGATAAGGCGTTTAAAGTTTAGAAGAAGTGTGTAAGCGAAATCTGTGGAGCTTCCCCATTAGATAGTTGCAAACCAATTTTTCAAAAATTAGAGATTCTCCCTTTGGTATGCTTATATATAAGAGACATTTGTGGTTTGTTAAGCAACATTCGCACTATTTTCCAAAAAATGCTGATGTCAACAATAGAAGTGCTACATCAAGATACGAATATAAACTATACATGCCACAGTGCCACATGGATGTATATAGGAAAAATGTGTACATTAACGCCATTCATTTTTTACACATTAAACGATTATATGACATTTAAAGAAAAATAAGGCAATGTACAATGTATTGTAATAAAATTAATTAAATTAGACAATTAAAGACAAATAATTCAATAAACATGTAATAAAATTAATTAAAATCTTTTATGACATAAATAATAACAAAAAAAAAAAAACTGACTAAGTGTTTTCTATGTAATCTACTTAATTATTATTATTGTATAATTATTCAATTTAATATATATTTCTTCAATTGACAAATTATGTATAAAATTCTTTGTAAGATAAATATGATGTACCTACTTATTAATTTTATTTACGTATATAAATTTAATTTAATTGCACGCCATTGTTATGGCAGAATGTTAGAACTATAAGTAGTTAATTATAAGACCTGTATATATACAACATTCATGCAATAAAGACATTTGAATTTGAATTTGAATTTGACATGGTTCACCTTCATATACAGCACAAACCTCTCTATATCTGTGTGTTTTATTTAATATTCACAAACCAAGTTTTTATAGGTAAAACTCCTACCATTTGATAAGTTATTTGCATCAGAATAAAATGATGCAAAAATCTTTCTCACTGTATGAAATGGAAATATGAAAGTCGAAAGCCTCTTTGCCAGCAATGTATCACTGAATCAAGCGAGGCGACTGCTGTGCACAATCGCTTTAAACATTGCAAAACTAAATCACATTTTCAATTTCTTTGCCAATTGTAAAATCTATTGAAACTTTATCAATATAGCATTCAATATTCTATTTATAATATTTAAGCTCCCTAGCTCAATTAAGTAGTCTTAAATTGTATTAAAGTCTCGAGGCTTAAACCTTACAAGTCTAGAAACTATTTTTGTGATCTCTATTACTATGTATCATTCTCTATGCCATATTGCTAAAAAAATGATTACTTTTCGTATGATAGTATATAGCACAGGGTAATTGATAACAGAACTTGCTTATTCCTCATCATAACTTCTGAGTTAACCCCAGAATCCAAATAGGTAACTAGGTTAAACAGTATCATAAAAGTTATGGAATTTCCTAATCAGGGTTACTTTATGTCTATATTCTCTCATGCACACATCCTTTAATTAAAAGCAAACGTTACAAACGTGGTTCCAATCAGACACATCGAGTTTTACGACTGTCTGTCTGTTCATACGTTCAAAAACACCCGTGCTCTGATTGATAACACGTGTAGCAATATGCAGAGAAACTTTTATTTCAGTATTGAATGTCACAGTTCTTATTTTACTACAACTATTTGTCCACTAGGTAGTAAAAGTTTATGTTTCATTCGTATGAAGATTATTGAAGTGAAAACTTCTTTAGCGGCGTTGAGTACTTTTGTATGATGGGTAAAAACTGTGAGACTCGCGTTAGAATCTCGTGCTGATCGAAAAATAGTAAGATAGTATAGTGTTGTAACATCGAAATCGATTAATCGAACAATCGAATGTTTTTTTTTCTATTGTCGATATTTTTTAATCGATTACAATCGATTAAAAAATATCGACAATTTAAAAAAATCGATTTTTTAAAAATCGATTTTCATAAAAAATGGGTTACAAAATTGTAGGGGTTTCGATTAATTGATAAAATCGATTTTTTAAAAATCGATTTTCATAAAAAATGGGTTAAAAATTTAATCGATTGTAAGTAGAGATATGCCGACTGGCGAATACTCCGCAAAAAGCGCCGACTAATTGGCTTTTCGCTTTTTGCTATTATTGAAATTACATCAAAGAAAGACCTTGATTATTATTTATAATGTGTTCATATCACACTCAATCAGTGTTACACATTTCAAAATTAAATGAAGTGTTTCTGAAATTACTTTTTAGTAAGTACTTAAAGAAATTATTTTTGTAAATATAATTTTAGCAACAAATTAAGTACGTATTATTAAAACATCGAGATTTCATATAAGTAGATGAAATATTTAATGAAAACCATTAACTGTAGTCTGTATCATAGAAACAAAATAAAGTAACGTACGCGAAGTAAACTTATCACAATTCGACATGTTTGCAGGCGGCGTATGCGAACAACCCACGAAACAGAAGTAAAAAAGCGTTACGGAAACTTCCGAAACCATGATCGGCTTGGCCGACTAGCCGACTAGTAGACTAGTCATGATCGGCACATCTCTAATTGTAAGGGTTTCGATTAATTTAAAAACTCGATTTTCACAAAAATGGGCTAAAAAAATTGTAAGGGTTTCGATTAATTAAAAAAATCGTTTTTTTTTTTTATCGATTTTCGTAAAAAATGGGTTAAAAAATAATGCACAACGTTAATAATCAAGTTTTTTTTAGATTCGATTCATCGGAGAATATTAATATTTAAAACAAAAGTTTTACTTTCTAGTTACTAGTAACTACGCATTTGATGTTTGTAAGGAATAAATTGTGTTGAACCTAAATATTCATAATTATTATTTTTAACAAAAAATTAAAACCGTCTTCCAAGGTAAAAACAATAATAATAGCATCCTTATAATATGAACTAAAAAGGGATTGCCTACTATCCTCTACTGGTTGCCAGCAAGGCGATCCTCTGGGCCCCGCTATTTTCAGCCTTGCCATACATTCTACAATTACATCCCTCCAATCTGAATTTAACGTCTGGTATTTGGATGATGGCACCCTCGGTGGTGACCCGGCTACAGTTCTCCACGATTTGTAGGTATTAATAGAGAAATTTAAAGCAATAGATTTGGATTTAAATTTCTCCGAATGTGAGCTTTTTTTGAATAGCCTAATCACACAGCCGCACGACGTAATTATATCGGAATTTAACAATTTGGCCCCTAGTATCAAAATTCTCAGTAAAGAATCCCTCCGCCTTTTAGGTGCCCCCATATTAAATGACGGTTTTGAGCCTTACGTTTCGGAACAAAAAGAAAAATTCGTAGATTCTTCTGGCAAACTCGTCGCAATAAAATCCCATATGGCTTACCAAATAATTCGTTTTTGTTTGTTTGTGCCCCAATTTACATATGTCTTGAGGTGCTGCCCTCTGTGGGAGTGTCCCAACCTTCTTTCCCATTTAGACTCTATTTTAAAAGACACAGTAATTAATATTTTTAACTGTCAAATCTCTGACACCTCCTGGGCCCAAGCCACTCTTCCCATTCGTTTCGGCGGCTTGGGTCTCAGAAGTGTGTCCAGCGTGTCTCTTCCCGCCTTCCTTTCTTCAGCTTACAGCATTCATCCTCTTTTCATCAAAATCATCACCAATTCTTTTGGAAACATAGGCATTCAGTCACTAGCTGAGGCGATCAATGCTTGGCAGCGTATTTGTCCCAGTGACGTTCCAGCTAACCCCAACATCCAAAAGAATTGGGATGAACCCCTAATTAATTTGGCACTAACAGACATACTAAATTCCTCGTCCACCACAGATCGCACGCGTCTCCTAGCGTCCGCCGAGCCGGAATCAGGCTACTGGCTCCAGGCAAACCCATCATCCAATACCGGAACACTATTAGATAATCATACATTCAATCTATCACTCAGTTTGCGATTAGGAGCCAATATCAGCGAACCCCATCGCTGCCACTGCGGCGCCGCAGTAGACCGCCAGGGTCATCACGGCCTGTCTTGTCGACGCAGTGCCGGCCGCCAGTCCCGCCATGCTTCCTTGAACGACTTGATCCGCAGGGCCCTTGTCTCCGTCAACGTGCCGGCCACTCTTGAGCCGAACGGTATCGCACGTGACGACGGCAAAAGGCCCGACGGAATGACGCTCGTTCCGTGGAGCCGTGGGAGGCCTCTCGTATGGGACGCCACCTGCGTGGATACGCTGGCGGCGTCGCACGTGACGGCCACAACGAGAGAGGCGGGAGCTACGGCAGCACAAGCGGAGACAAACAAAAGAAGAAAGTATGAAGCACTGGGGAGTGATTACTTTTTTGTACCTTTCGGGGTTGAGACCCTGGGCCCGTGGGGCCCTGGTGCCAAACTACTATTCAAGGAGTTATCCCAAAGACTGGTTGAGAAAACTAACGATCCCAGAGCTGGCGCTTACCTCGGCCAACGTATCAGTCTTGCGATACAGCGAGGTAATGCTGCCAGCCTCTTGGGTACATTGCCCGCAGCCTCCGACTTAGATTTAGTTTTTTATATATAGTCTTTCTTTTTTTTTAATTATTATTATTATTATTATTATTATTATTATTATTATTATTATTTATTTTATTATTCCCTATAATAATTAATATAAAAATTTTTTTACTTACTTATTTATAAAGTAGTTAATGTATTTTTTAACGTATTTGATGTATTACCTCTTAATGATTAATTTATTTTTAAATAT
Organism: Lysandra bellargus; assembly: GCA_905333045.1. Taxonomy (NCBI): domain Eukaryota; kingdom Metazoa; phylum Arthropoda; class Insecta; order Lepidoptera; family Lycaenidae; genus Lysandra; species Lysandra bellargus. The sequence goes on along the minus strand of HG995350.1, from coordinate 7,060,851 downwards.
TGATTGATATTATTTAATAAACACCCACTAAAAAGTATTAAATATTTTTTCCTATCTAATATGTAGTGCCTTTTCCCGAATTCGACTAAACCTCAACTATTTCTGTACTCAATCTTCATCATTTTGAAGTCGGTACCAGATATAGCTGAATCTTTATTTCTTTGACAGGTTTCTGGCACTACATATTAGATAGGAAAAATTATTTAATACTTTTTAGTTCATATTATAAGGATGCTATTAATATTGTTTTTACCTTGGAAGACGGTTTTAATTTTTTGTTAAAAATAATAATTTCACTCTTTTTAGTTACCTAGTAGGTAAACTGTTAGTGCCAATTCAAATTGTGTAAAAAATAGTTTCATATTGTCTTTACTAGATGTCACTGAGGCGCTCCTGTGTCGCGCTATCGCTTGTACGTAGAAGTTTTATATAGGTAGTTGTAACTTGTAACATATTTCTGTCGTGTTGTTGAAAGTTTGTAAGCAACTGACAACTCAACAGTGAGCTTGCCGCTTGGTGTGAGCAGTGAGCATTGAATTGACAACATAAATCATAATATTGAGTGGTAATTGATCTCGTATAATTGTTATTAAGTTTACCTCCGTCATAGTCCGCGAATTTATAAGTGGTCGTCGGTGGTACTGCGTATATTCTACGTATCTTATTACAATTTGTTAAGACTATTAAAAGTCATACGGCATACCCCAAGGCCCAAATATCAGGTAGATAGATACATTTAAACAATACATTTAAAAAAATCTAAGTGAACACGTGCTGAAAAATGCCCGCAGCGCGGCATGCCGCATGCTCTGACATTCCGGTTAGAATTTGAATACGATGTTTACGCTCGCGCCGTGCGGCGCGCGGCAGCGCGCGGCGACGCCGTTGCCTCTGCGGCGCCGACCGCCGTGTATATTAAACAGCCTATAATTGGTGTTGTTATGTATATAATTATTATTATTGTATCCATTGTATTGTATTATTTTGTGCCATGAGACCTTAACACGACGTGGTAATGATGATGATGACGATGATGATGATGATGAATTTGAATTGCATGGTAGCATATGCTTTCTGTTCTTAAAACAACGCCGAAACTCCCAAACGTGTATCTATAAAGAGTCAGGAGTTCTCTCAGCATCTTCGAAAACATGGTATACCTTGACCCAATATTTGACTTTTTGGTAGAATATTCTTAGTACACTTCACATAAAACCAAAATCACCATATGTTTCCATATAAATTTCGAGGAGTCCCCTCGATTACTTCTGGATCCCATCATCAGGTCACCACTTTTGTGAACATGGTACCAAATTGGAGTAAAACCTAATACAACGAAATAAAAATTTCGAAAATCAGTTCTTAAACGGCGGAGTCATCGTTGAACATACAAAAAAATATATATATCCACAGCCGAACATATAACCTCCTCGTTTTTTGGAAGTCGGTTAAAAAGTAGTTTTTTTGGTTTAATTTTATTACCGTGTGGCGTTATAAGAAATAATGTATGACAAATTAACATTCGCTTGTATGAAAACAGAAAGCATGTCGTTCCTTTGATCGTAGAACAAACATTTTAAAATCTCAAACGTCAGGTGAAATACTCGACACAAGGCCTTAGAAAGACTTAGCTAAATATTTACAGGAGCCCCGAGTGGCTTAAAACAAATTCTCTAATAATCTTGGCTCGACTTTCTGGTAGCTATTGTTTACTTTGAATTTCGCTACCTCCTTCCCGTTTCTGAGATCCGCTGTTGACTCAAAAACACTGAGCCTTTGTCTGTTACATGTTAAATCTTTTTTTTATATTTATTTAAGGTCGCTTTAACATCAGGGTCATTAGCGAACATAACAAAAAATACATTAGAGAAGACTTAAATACTTTTGTATACATTTATCATTTTCAAAAATTTTAGAGTTTTAATACATCCATTTTCATCATTTAAACATTAAATCTATTATTGTTTTCTGCTGCTGATGTTTTATCTACATACAGAGTGTGTAATATTATTATGTGTCTATGTGTGTGTAAGTATTAACTCTTCATGCTTAAACCGCTGAACCAATTTGAGTCCCGGAAAAGGACATAGGATACTTTTTATCCTATTTTTATTGGCGCAACGTAGTTGCGGGCGTCATCTAGTAGTGAAAAAAAGTCCAATTAGTCGCAGTTAGTTGCTAACTTGAGAAAGTTAGTTGAATGTTTTTCTTAATATTATATTTATAATCTGTACATAAAATATACTTACTTATACTTACTTACTTATTTCCATTTTAAGATATTCAAATGAATGTGCCTAAAAATTTCAGACAAGTTGTTTTATAAACAAAGTTTTCATTTACTACTGCTATTGGTATAAAAGAATTTTTTAACACGTTGCTCCATTTTTTTTTAAATACAGAACCCATGTCCTTCTTAACCATTCGTCCTTGACGTGACATATTTTTTGTGAAGCACTCCGTTTGTGTTTGATTTTGCAAAACACAAAACGTTTGCTAACATTTAACTTGTATATCAAGTTACGGCATTTCTTTGTCTGTAAAAGTATTTTCGTTGAAGAAAATGGCGAACAAGATACGGCAGCCATTATTAAATATTAGCTACGTTGACATAAGGTTTGTTACTTTAGTTCACTTTGTGATTTTTGACGTATTTGTTTGTTCTAGTCGAAATATTACATTTTACTCTACTCCTTGTGAATATTTTTCAGTCTAGCAATACATATTTAGTATCGAAATATTTTTTTATTTTTTTATCAATAAAATGAATAACCTACAAATTGTCATACTAAATATTATCTAAATATAACATTATGTGCAACAAACTAGTAACAGTACCCTTAGTTTTTTACAGAACTGACGATTTTGACAGTGTCTCTAGTTGAGTGTTTACATCGTCGCCCAAGTGTCATTAGTCGTCGATGTGCGCTCGCGCATCTGGCGAAGTTATATAAAAATAAATATTTGAACAGGCAGAAATGATTCTTCGACGCATTTAAAACCTTACTCCAATAGTTACAAAGCATAAAATCAGTAAATAATAAGATTATTTTTATTATGAACGAGTGTGACAGCTTATTTGGTAGTAATAATGTTTTTTTTTTAATTTAAATTTTCATAATAAACTTTATAACCCAGTGTTAAATAATGAAAAACATAATTAAATAGTTTAATTTGCAATAAATCTATAGAAAATTAGATATTCAACGTTATTTAAAATACATATTAAAATTTAGAAGAAGAAATTAGTAAATAAAAATAAAAATTACTAATCATAAGCATTTGTAGAAAATCTTACATATAGGTACATACTTACCTAAAAAGACCTAACATTTGGCTACTGAAATTGATAAATGCAGAGCATAAAATTATAGATGACACACAAAGTAAGACGAAGACGACGAAGCGAGAACTATCAAACATAATAATTCACGCCCGCGACAAATGAGGTCATATGTTTCTCCTTTACGTTTTTTCTTGTACTTCCCGCGGGATCATGTGTCTTCTATTTCCGTTGCGTATCGAACGATTTGCTTCTTCAAATTTAGAATGTTCGCTGTTTAGTATACCTCTGGGGGTCATTATAGTTTTAAGTGAAACAGATGAGTTTTTCACATCTGCGTCTTAGAAAAAATGCAAATTTGGTTTCTTTTTTGCTGAAATTGTTAGCAGGTGTTTTGTAACATTGGAATTTCCTCTTCAAATATTTAAAATATGAACATCAATCATAGTAACACCATTGGCTTTAACCAAACATAATATTATAACAATAATTTTAACACTGTAAAAAGGTTTATTATTTAGTTGTTTACATATTTCTATGACATTACTAATTACATGATTAAACTTGCTATAGACAATGTAGCTAGCTAATTTAGAAATTAGATTAAAGGACTGTAAAATGCTCATTCGAAACTGTTTACTTCTTGTCCTTTGTAGTCTGGCCCGAATCAAAGCAAATTGGATACTGGCCTCAAAACCGCATTAGAAACAAGTGCTGGCTCGTTTGTTCTAAACAATCAAACTTCACCTTGGCTTTTACGAGGTTTTGTTCTGTAATAAATGCGTCCGCAACAAGTGTTCTGATGTTTGTGGTTTACGCACATTACAAACTAAGTGTTGCTATTTGGTTATGATTTATAGTTTTATTTTTATCATACAACGCTCATATTTCATCGTTTCAATTATTATCTAGTAACTTTAGTCTTACTTATTACATATCTTTTTACCTAGTAACTTTAGTCGCTTGAGGACTAATTTGTTTCAATCGCTATGAATGAAATTTATAGGGTATGAAACAAATCAGATTTATTATGATATTGAGGTAGTTATTCTGTTGAAGATAATTCATTAACTGTCATCAACAGAAAAACTATGTTAATATCACTATTGATGGCACGTATGTCTTAGGAGTAAGTTAGTAAATAGGACGTACTGCTTATTGTTACATTAAAAATATTGCATTTTTGTGCGTTCGTTAATCAAAGCAGCAACTACTCCTTTTTCGCTATACCCACCTTCTTTAATTCCATTAGCATTTACGTCTCTATGCTTTCTTCTCTCTCATGCAATAAACTAACAAAGCTCTTTACAGTTTCCAATATCTTAATTCTCGACTTCCTCGCATGCACTTGGGTCTTTCTTGTGCGAGTCTCCCGTAATCACAACAATGAGAAACAGGATTTTATGATACATGGAAATACTCTCAACGGGTAATAACTACATCACTATGTGCAATGGGTGTGGACCGTAAACTTCTACAAAGAGACGTAAATGTGTTCGCACATAAATAAGGCAAATGTGTCAATATGACTCATGTACTTCCAGTTAAACCGCGCATATTTTTAAGAGCTGTTACTGGAGGTAATCACCGTATCTACTTTTTACTATTTAGCTTGTCTCACTTGAAATGACTCGCCTCAACACATTATTAGTTGATATAAACGGGGAATTTTGTGCTCAAAATATATGAGAGGGGTGGCATGCCTAGGGAATGAAATCTTTGGTCCCGCCAGAAAGACCCAAAACTAGAATATTGCGAATTCCCCTTCCATTACAGCTAACCGATCTTATAGTTTTGCGTGATTAGAGTTAACTCTTAAACTTTAAAGTAGGTATGTCTGTGATAATAAATATTAGTATCAACTGCTGCAGCAGCTGTGACGTCATAATATTTCGGAGCAGTAGATCCGCATAATTGAATTTAATAAATAGGGGCTGTCATACAAATAGTAACGATCTATAGAATATGGACGTCTGTCCATCTGTTAAGGCAATTACAGGGTATTATTAATAACTAATATTCTAATTTATTTATTTATCTTTTCAAATTAAATCATTATTTTTAATCAATATTTTGTTTAATTAAATACAAAACATCTATACTAAAACTTTTTAAATTACCTATTATTTTACTAGTTAGGTGAAGAAAACGCGTAAGCAAAATGTCTAAGCAAACAAAAATAGTAATATACAGGGTGTAACAAAACTCAGTGATAATATTTTAGGGTGTGTATAAGTTCCTTGTAGAGAGTTCACTGTGAAAGTGGAAGCGCGGTGCAAAAGTGAAAAAAATTTTTGGTCTTTCAGCGCTGTTACTTTCACAATGAACTCTCTACAAGGAACACGTACACACCCTAAAGTATTATCACTTAATTTTGTTACACCCTGTTTAAAACAAGAATAATATAACAATACCAATAAAATTAAAGTTATACTAGTCTAGTCTACGTAAATAAATATTTTGCAGTTCTTTTACACTCGCAACAGAATGTTAATACTTAACGCTGCAATTTTGTTTAATTTGGAAAAAAATTAAATTTTCCTTCACAGCTGTACCTTCTTTGTAATAGATACAAGCCATTTTCTTGTAGTGAAATATAAAAGGCTGTAAAACAAGAAAGTATAGTTTTATGAGTGTTCTCTGGCATGGAGGCGGGAATAAATAAAGAGAAAAATAGGAACCGGTAGTATGAACCGTTTAGAGTCACTGAAGCCTGAGAAATGATGAATATTACAAGTTATTCAACGCCAAATGGCACACTGTAACTATTTGGCTACGATTTACAAAATTCAAATGTGGAATGAGTAGATAATATTATAAAATAATATCTTATATAAACTTTGTTGAAATCAAGTAGGTACCTGCTGAAATAAACCGAAGAATAATATTTTTACTTTGTTCGCAAAAAATATATTATACAGCTAAATATATAGATAACCTCTTGGAAATCGGTTAAATTAATTTTAAAAAATCAGACATACAGCTAAATATTATTATGCTGTCGCATAATATTTAGTTATAAGTATGTCTGAAACCGCTACCACGGACTTAGATGTGCATGATGATATTGCGAGTCCGAGGAAACTTAAGTTTTTATCAATACAAAATGTACACAATAATATGTTATGAAATCTTTCGTGAATCGTGATAAAGAAATAATAATAGTATTTTAAAAAGATAAAACCGACTCCAAATTATTGTATTTCCTATATATCTTAAAAACTACTAAACTGATTTTGATGAAACTTGCAGTATTCCCTAAGTTGAACAATACCTAGTACAATAAAAAAAGAATCACTAAAATCGCACTTGTGGTTCCGGAGATATGTGTGCACAAACATAAAAACATACATACAAACATACATACATACATACATATATACCCTTTTGGGCACATTTGTTCAGAAGCTGTCATAGATTAACATATACAAAAAATGGGCACTTCTGGAAATATTACATACATACACGTCGAATTGATAACCTCCTTTTTTTGAAGTCGGTTAAAAACAACGCTTAGCAACTAAAAGGCTACAATCAGCCTCGGTAGGACACACCTGCAACTTTGCGGAACCGCAATTCGCAAGCCACTGTGGCGGGACAACTTCTACCACTAACTACATACACTTTTGCATAGGTACTGCGATAACCACACTTTATTAGTCACAACTTGTTAACAAGTGTTAATTCTGTAAAACTAAATCTTGTAAGCCTGCCAGCTGACAAACGAGGTTGTTTACAAACTGTTTCCTAACGACTAATGATTCATTTTGTCAGATTTCGCCATAAGCCCTTTATTTATTTTTCACCTCGCAGCAATACATCAATCCAATTTGATAAATAGTTATTTTAATAACAGAGCTTCCTACTTGTGGAGATTAAACAAGATGGTCATAAAATATTTCTTCTAAACTTTGGTTTTTAAATAGCATCTGGATAGATTTTTTGTAGGAAAATAAAAGATGGGTATTGGGTGTAGTAAGGTATTAGAGGTGATTGTAGATGAAATAAACACTTTAGTTTGTATTACAACCACGAAATTAATTTTAATAATTTAATTACTCAGTGAATAAATTCTGTGATTGTGTACAGGAATATTTACAACTAGATAAGTAAAAACATAACAACATTCAACACAATACTATAGGAGTCAACTAAACTACTACTACTAATTTTCTTTCTCAAATCCCAAAAACCCAACTTCTAATCTAATCCAACTTCTAACACAAAATAAACACTATTATAATAATACGTTGCGTTGTCATCAAATAACTTTAAACGTCTCCTTTGCAAGCAGCGTTGGTGAACTTCTCCCAAATGAACCTGCTCTTGTCAATAATTTTATTGGCTTGGAATAAGTTTTCAATAGCTGTTTTTGCTGCGGCGTTCAGCGTCTTCGTAGTACTTAAGATCCAAGCCATATCTGGAAAAGAAAGTAAGGAACAAATTTTAAAAAAATCTTTTTTTTTTAATGGGAAAGCTTCACGCAATGTTCCCAACGAGTTCCCAACGAATTGAAGACATTAACCGAGGCTTACGTTTTTTTATAGCTAAACTCCTAAGTCCTAAGTTAATAAATTAATAAAACCAAAAGTTTGTAAGTACATGCATGTTGGTTACAGCTCCTTAGCGTAAAAACCAATGAACGAATTATGATGAAAATATTTATAAGAAATACAACAGTATTTTAAAAAGATAAAACCGACTTCAAATTTTTGTACGTAATTAAGAATTAAAATTCCCTATCTCAAAAACTACAGAACCGATTTTGATGAAACTTGCAGTACTTATTCCCTAAGTTGAACAATATCTAGTACAATAAAAAAAGAATCACTAAAATCGGATTTGTGGTTCCGGAGATATGCGTGCACAAACATAAAAACATACATACATACATACACTTTTGAAATTTGGCACATTTGTTCAGAAGCTGTCATAGATTATCATGTACAAAAACTGGGCAGTTCTGGAAATATTACATACATACGCGTCGAATTGATAACCTCCTTTTTTTAAGTCGGTTAAAAACAAAGTTCTTACCGGTTTTCTTCTTGGTTTGTTCGTCGACCATACAGAAGTAAAGAACCGCATAGCTGTTGTAGTCTACCGCCATTATAACTGTTGGGATCGTGTTGTCAGATTCACCTGAAAATTAAAAAATAATAATTAAAGAGTATTTTTTTACCGCGGTTGATAACTCATAACGACTCTTGGTCATATTTTTTTTATAAAATTTAAAAAATATATTTTTTACTTGATTAAAAACAAACTAAATTAAAATTGAGAAGTAGCAAAAAGAGGTTAGAAAGAATACGTCTTGCGTCTATGTATAATAATTTATATATTTAGACAAGCATTTTTCACTTGAATAATATTTAGAAGATAGGTAACGCTCACCGTTGAAAACCCTGGAATGGTAATACATGACACCGTCTTTATTAGCCCTTAAATCGACGGAACCGCCGAAATTTCTAACATCATTGTTAGCGGTACTTCGCACATTGAAAAGCACGACTCCATTCTCTTCTTTAAACGTCATAATTGTACAATCTTCAGATCCCTCGAAATCATCATTGTATCTTGCTATTTCATACCAATTCTTTCCTTCAAACTGTAAATTTAAGATTAGACAATTTTTTTTAGTAAGTTATAGGTATATTCATGGACGTATAAAAAAAGGCGGACGGAGTCCCACCATACACAAAACTGTGTCGTTCAGAGTAGGCCAGCTGGCTGTATGTACACGGTCCGCACGCACACATTCTTGCGCTAGTCCATACCATTTGACAGGCGTAAGAATGTGTGAGTGGCCGACTCTGAAGAAAAGTGAAGACACAGTTTTGTATATAACAAGACTCCGTCCGCCTTTTTTTCTACGTTCATGGGTACATTTTAATCCGTCGATCACCAATTCCTGGAAATATTTTGTTATCGCGGCCCATATGGGTCTTACGGGGCTTGATGGGTTAATCTCATTAACAATAAGGACGCAAAAGTCGGAGCAGAGGGTGCTCCTAGCACATGCAGCAAACAATCCATACATAATCCGAGATGTTGCACACGTCATATTAGAATATTAACATAAACATTGTAAACGTCGAACAAAACTTTTTGTTTGCTATCTGTGCTGGTGCTGCCTCTAGCTTGATAATATAATTTTATTTATTTTTATTAATTCTATTTTTAAATGAAAGATTAATTTAAAAAAATAGCCAAATACGGTGAAAATCGTCGTGAAGCTCTCAACATAAGTTACATCTACAAGTCCTGCGCAATGTAAAAATCGTAAAACCAAATTGCTTACAGCAGACATGTTGAAATTCTGAACAGGCTTAACATCCGGACATTGTGAAAAAACTAATGGTAGAACACCGAATAATACACACAAATACTTATACATCTTAAGTGACTTAAAATGTTAAAAGATGGACGTTATTTTCAACTTCTGGTTTTTTTCTTTTGAAAGCTATGACGATTTCGATTGTACTGCTGGACCTCAAATTGGAAACCATATTTATATTATTACAGTTCTAGGAACAAGGCTTATGTGTGATCAATTAATTATTTTCTTGAATATAAAAAGGAAACGTTATAATAATTATGAATAACATTTTCTTATTCAAGTTTATTGCTTATTTATTCAATTTCGTTAGGTAAACTTAATTAAACTAACAATGTATTTTTAACATATAACATTTGTCAAAAGAAGTCTCGTTAAGTTTTTCATAATTACCAAAAAATAACATTTACATTTAGGTATAGGCTAGACAAATATCAATCTAAGTTATAAAGGTGGTACGTACATAAATAAATGTATGTGAATAAAATTGTTTTTGTTTCATGATTATGAAACAAAAATAAGTAATATTACAAAATCTAAAGAAATTTTCAACATGCAAACTAATTTTATATTAATTATCTTCTAACAATAAGTTTATTTTTAATCGTTCTAATAAAGAAAAATCTTGATATTTTCGATTTCAATTCTGTAACTAAACTTCTTCAGTGCAAGCAGCATTCGTTTTTCTCAAAAGAACTTTGTCTTGTCAATAATAATTAATTATTTTACTGGATTGGATTATGTTTTCAATAGCTACCTTTGCATCTAGGAACAAAGATTTGGAAGTGCTTAAAATCCAGGCCATGTCTAAAAATAAAAATAAAAGTAATATCCAAATATCAAAGTTACATTTCTAAACATTTTTTTAATAAAATATCAGATTTTTTTTTGCAGACTATAGGCAAAATTGTTAATTAATTGGTTTTATAGTTTGTTGTACTTATGCAAATATAAAACGTCCGTTCTAACAAGATAAAATTGTGATGATTAACCCTTGTGAGTTTAACAGATTTTTAGATTATTAGATACTGCATCTTTTTTCTTCACCAGACCTACATTAATTAAAGCAGAAAGCCTACATAAAGCTATTCTGGCAACTGACTGAAGTGGCTATATTTAAAAAGAATAATAAGAAGAATGTTTTAGTTAGTTTAAAGGTTTAGAATTTTAACAAAACTTACTGTAGACATGTTGAAATTCAGAACGGGACTTACATCAGGAACATTGAGATAGAACCAATGGTAGCAAACTGATAAGCAGATACAGAATACGCATTTTGTTGACGTCTCACCAATCACCAATCATTACAAAGTAAGAAAGACATAACTCCAAAGCTATACTGAGGTTGTCGAGAGGACAGTATGTCCATTAAAACGTGTTGCTAATGTTAAACATAAACCAAAACAAAAACATACTTTAAAAACTTCCGTCAACAGGGCGTAAGGAACTGTGTAATATGAACGAGACAATAATTTAACGGAAAAAATCTACGGAACCAAATTATTTTTGGTTTGACTCTGCATCTCAGACAGCTTTAGCGAAATTGACATAATGACCTTTTAGTCAATTAAAGTGGATTTTGAAAAATGTATTCCTTAATTAAGAAAAATTAAACTACCTATGACGTTTTACGTTTTGAGCTGTTTATGAATAAAATATTTAAATTGATAATGCAATTTAAATATTTTATTTAACATTGCTTAAATTGTTTAGTAAATATTATATTCAATTATTTTACTTCGTTATTTTATCCTTATCATTATTATTAACTTTAGATGGCAGTTAGTTGTGAGGAAAAAGAGTCGTTTGTGAATCAATGCACTGGTCAAACCTACTCGTAGAAGTTAAGCCATTTGAAAGTTTGGTAATTTATTTTCTGGCAATCATATTTAGATTAATTTTATACTGTCCCTTTCTATGGTGATGTTGATTTGAACTTGAAATGGGGGCAAGTGGGACAGCCAAAGAAGTAAGCAGAAATGTACAGGATCTAACAAAAGGAAGTGATAATACTTCAAGGTTTGTACGTATCCTTTACAAAGAGTTAATTGTAAAAGTAGCAGCGAAGAAAGAGTTTGTTTTGTCTTTTGATTTTATAAGAAATACGCCAACCTCGAACGTAAAAAAAATTGTACCTAGTTACATGTGTGAGTGTCGGTCACGTGTACAATAAACGAAATTGTCGTACCTTGCATGCTTCAGCTCTTTATAGTGAAATGCTCCGTGCTATTTTTTTACGTCCGTGACGCCAACTTGTGAATTTGCCCATGGATACAAAAATTTAAGACACAGCGCTGCTGTTTTCAGAGTGAACTCTACATAATATATTATATGAAACACATACATACCCTAAAGTATTATCATATTGTTACCCCCTGTTTTAACTGTTCAAGGAACCCCAATTATTATAATTACTAGCTGTTGCCCGCGACTTCGTCCGCGTTAGCATAGTAGATCACGTCCCAAGAATTATTTTTCAAAAATATTCAATGTACAGAATTGACTTTCCTACGATTATATTATATGTATTAGATGACTAATTACTTTGTTCCTGAAAAGGAGAAATAAGACGCAGTACAAACGCTACAACACTTATTATTTAAAACATTCATTATATTCTTATTGCAATCGTTGTCCCAATTATTATAAACTTCAAAAGGTCTAAAATAAGAAATAGGCCGTCTAAGTTTAACCTTCAAGGGACATAATATTCGTTATCTGGCACAGCTATAAGAGAAATCCCAGGATTACCTATTACTTAAACCAAAATAAATTATCCCAAGACCAAAAACAGATCCGATCGTAAAAGGCGGTCGAATTAAGAAAATATTTCGGCGGCCGTTCAAGATATAATTAATAGAAAACCTAAAGCGAAGTCACGAATAAAACTTACATGCCACATGCCAACTGAGACCAGCCAAGTGTGAGTTGCTTTTATGTGTTTGTGCAATGGTTGTTTTCCGTGATTTTCCCTGGGATCGATTCTCATAACTCGAAAGTTGCTTCGAGCTTGCTGTCTTACATTTGAGATACGAGAATAGTGCCTAATAATCAAAGAAAGCCTAAAGTACCAACGAAAAAATTTATTCTTATGCAGTTGACGAACACACGTCATTTTGTCGGATTCTGTCAATTCAATGACCGTGATATTATGTCGATTGGGTTTAATTTAACACAAAGCGACCAAATCACGTAGGTCTGCCATCTATGAATCAACTTCTCTGATAGTAGGTACATAAATGTATTCCTAAAGTCTAAGTGACGAATTAAGACTCAAAACGTCCTAGTATAGATTATTATAAGTTACAGCCTGGAGACAGACAGACGGACAGACAGAAGGACGGACAGACGGACAGACAGACGAACAAACAGCCGGACAGACCGATGGATAGACAGACGGTCAGGAAGACGGACAGATATCAAAGTCTCACTAATAGGGTCCCGTTTTTACCCTTAGGGTACGAAACCCTAAAAACACACTTTTGAAAATCTGCCAATTTTAGAAGCTGCGAGGCAATGATTGGAGATAGATACAAAGTGTAAAGGACAAAGTTGTAGAGAATTTAATTAGCTGTTATTATGTAGTACAAGAGAATTTCGTACGAAGCACCGTTTTTGATGAGTAAGCAAAAAACCAAAAAACGGGACCTCGGAGGTGTCAGGACTTTTAGTATGTTTATCTCATAAACAAAGTATCAAAGTCAAAATTTATGCTTTCGACTTTTACAAGCACACCCCCATTTTGGGCATTCATTTAAGGTATATGGATTCCATCTTTGAAATTTTAGACTCCCTAGAGTCTTTTCTCTTGTACCATCGAGGAAACTGATTCCTATGCAGTTGATAGATCAACGTTATTTGGTCGAATATGTCAATTCAATGATAATTGTGATCTGTCAGCTGGGTTTGACGTAACGCAACCAAACTACGTAGGTCTCCGATCTGCATAGGAATCAACTTATACGATAGTACATAATATTTATAGTTTTATGAAACTGAAATAAACACGTCATAATGTTATTATATCTGCGGATTCCTTCTCGTCGGCTATGTAGATTTAATTCCATTATCTTTATTGCGTATCATGTGCGTTTATAAGATGTTTTATTGTATGGAAATTATGTCGTAAAAGTTTTATTTCGGTATGGGAATATGATAAAATGTAAGTATTATTATTATTGATGACTCTTTTAGCGATATATTATATATTTTTAAAGAATAATGAGTAGGTACTGATATGTAGGCAAACGATAGGTTTTTGTGTTTTGACAAGTCACTTGGAAGATACCAAATAAAAAAGTAAGGGCCTGTTTCACCGCTTCCTGATAAGGCTATCCACCACTTAACTTGACACATAGAGTATGAAGAATCTGTCAAATAAGCCTATCGGGCACCTTATCAGGAAGCGGTGAAACAGGCCCTTAATGTACTTTTTCATTTGGCATTTAAATTACCAAGAAATTAAAAGTTTGGTAAGTATTCTTTCTACATTCTGTGTTTCAACTTAGTTAAAAATCTTAAACAAAAAAAATAATCTTTCAACAGAAATAGTGACTGATCATTGAACACAGTTTTATTAGCCAACTTCCACAAAAAAGGAGGTTATTCTTGTGTAGTTTACAAACTCATTTTCAATGTTACTATCACTGTAAGACCTCGTTTTGTGAGATTTATAGATGTCAGCATTTGTCGCATAGCTTCTAATGAAGATATCTTTGTTGGTATTAACGCCACCAAATAAATACACGTTTTATTTTGTCTGGGAATTGCAGACATTTTTTGTTTAAATTGCATTTTTAAAAGTCCAAGTCTATTTAGATTGTTTCAAATCTTATTTCTTAGGAATGTGGAAGACATTGTAAGCTGGTGGCTAATAAGTAAGTTTCCGACACTCTTCTTTTACTTACAAACTATGGTCATTCTAAATCTACACCTATTTAAGGGGCCGGGTACCCTCAAAATTCTCATACAAACGTAATACCAAAATCATTTTCTCATACGAAAATATTTAACAGGTTTGAGTTATTTTTCAGCTTAAAATAGTAATTACCTAGGTTCCTGAACAAAAATTAACTTCAAAATATTTAAAAACTAAAAAAAATTTTTTTGTTTATAATTTTTTTTTACTAAATTTACTACTAAATATTTAAACACTAAAAATAGAGTAAAAAAACTAAAAAATATATAAATAAATAGTAAATTTACTACAAAATATTTAAATACTAAAAAATATTTTTTAGAGTTGAAATATTTTGTAGTAAATTTAATATTTATTTATATATTTTTTAGTGCTTTACTCTTTTTTTGTGTTCAAATATCTAGTAGTAAATTTAGTAAAAAAAAATTATACACAAAAATTTTTTTTTTAGTGTTTAAATATTTTGAAGTTAATTTTTGTTCAGGAACCTAGGTAATTACTATTTTAAGCTGAAAAATAACTCAAACATGTTAAATATTTTCGTATGACAAAATGATTTTGGTATTACGTATGTATGAGAATTTCGAGGGTAACCCGGGCTCTTAAACAAATAGGACTGCTATCATCTGAACGAAAATCAGCTTCTACTATTGCTGGTGATTTCTTGGATAGTTTTGTCGTTTATTTACAAAGAGTGGCCTCTCAGAAATATCGTAAACAAATCTTACACTTGCAATCAGCAATTTCACGGAAAAATTATTAGATTTCTCAGAAAACTGAAACGTACACATTTACATAACGTCCACCTATATCTCGGCGATTTTATGTTGGAAAAAATTCGCACAAGTGAACCCGCATACGGCAAACATACTAAAATCCGAGTGGAGAATCTTGGGTAATGATAAAAGTTTTTTGTTTAAAAAATGCCCCGAAGAAGCGCCTGTTCGTGACACCACATGATACGCAGTTTATGCGTGACGGTAGATTCGTAATTGGGGTGTCAAAAGTTGTCTGATTTTACTTGCAAAATTCGTGACGATATGAAAATTTCACCCACATTCGAAGATGAGGCGATGAAGAGGATAACTAATATTATATACCACTAGATGTTCCGCGCGGATTCGCCCGCGTAATTTAGGAATTTCACGGAAAGCGTACGTTTTTCCGCAAAAAATATCCTATGTACCTTCACGTAGTCTTTTATTTATGTGTGCCAAAAACATAAAAAATGCTCCAGTAGTTCTTGAGGTAACAAGCACTTCATATAATTTTCCCCGATTTTTCCACATTTTTCGCCATTCCTTCACTCCTATTAGTCTTAGCGTGATAAAATATATGGTCTATAGCCTTTCTCGATAAATTGGCTATCTAACAATAAAATAATTTTTCAAATCGGACCAGTAGTTCCTGAGATTAGCGCGTTCAAACAAACAAACTCTTCCGCTTTATAATATTAGTATAGATTAGCATAGATAAGGGCAAATAAACTGTACTCATTTTTTCCTTATAATTTAAACAAACCTTGTAACTTACCTACTTCATCATTACACAAAATCCACACTTATTTTCAATCATTTTTCCGGTTTTAAATAAAGTGAGTGAAAATGACAGTTTTTAGCAGACATGGAGGCACATGTGTGCAAAAAACTAATATTTTAAAAATTTTATATACACACTTCATCCACTCACGTCTTCATTCGTAAATAAAAAAAGAATTCGCTATGAGCCATAAAATATTCTGTGTTAAACACGAGTCGTAAGGTTAATTGATTTTTTTATGTTGTCGACTTCTGAATACAAACACTTTGTGATAATTACAAAATTGATAAGATACTTCTTCACGAAGGGCTTTAAATTACAACCATGATTGCCGCCAAGATGGACAAGCATCATATAATTTATAAGCTGCTAGATGACGCCCTCAACTCCGTTGCGCCAATGTTCGTTTATCGCGCGGAAACCGTACATTTTACCGAGATGAAAAGTATCCTATCTCCTTTCTAGGGACTTAAAGTATCTCCATGTCAAATTTCAGCAAAATCGGTTCAGCGGTTTGAACGTGAAGAGGTAACAGACGGACACACTTTCGCATTTATAATATTAAGTATAGTAAGTATGTAAGTACGCACAATACACGATGATGAACAATCATAGACGATGTAACACATTCGTAATTTCTTATTTTGGTCAATTATGGGACAACGTGAAAGCCTCATTAGCTATAGCTACCTACTTAATTAATGACTATTTCCATAATCATTACATGAAATAATTATGAATTAGTTTTGCTATTTATTGTCTCAATAATTCATTGAAATTCTTGATTAGTTTATGTAATACCTAAATTCGCTGCTTGTCAAAGAGTAATCATAAGCCCTAGATAATATATATACCTACTCGTAATATTACTAACCCCTAACTTAATTTCAAGTTAATAGGTTGGGCAGAGCATGTTTAGTAATCCATCATTATCCTGGCATTCAAATACCTTATGCGTTAGCCATCTGTTAGTCTGTTGCAAAAACTGGCACAAAAACCATCGCTATTAAGTTTGTTTACTTTTGAGACCTGGACGCAGAAATTATGCTATAGTTATAATAATTATTAAATTGTGAGGCCTGGAAATAATTTTGGATATTTTTTGTAATATTTAGGTACCATAAATTATTTAGGAAATTAAATCCTTGGGTCTTAAAACTATACTTTCTACACGGTGTAAGTTTGTAACAAGTTATCGATTGAATATTTAAAGAGGTGCCTAAACTTAAACTTATTATTATAAAGTTAAAGATTTACTTTTCTCCTACGAATAACATAAAGTTCACTGCTTTTCTCTAATAAATTATACTTTTGCCTAGGTAAAGAAAATTAGATAAATAAAGTAATATCATTTTCTTCCTACGATATATTTCAGTCATTTCACGAGTCTTGACTCCTGATGAAATATTATTCTCATTCCAAGAAGTGCAGAACGCTGAAGAAGTTTTTACAAGAAAAGAAAAAAAAAAGCTATTCGAATATTTTCTGGTTAGAAAAAGATTCAGTTTTGACGAAGCATCTCATTACGCGTCTGTACCGCTAACTGCTCAAATCGACATAACGACGTCATTACCGATACCCTAAAAGGTAAAGGAACACGAATTCAACGTGCCCCGGTTAATCAGAGAACAAACAACCGCTAGTGTTGTTACGATATTAAAGTCGATAGAAAAAAAAAAATGTTAAAGCGAGACACCAGGGGAGTGGCGTAATATTTTGGGGTCCAGTTTTTTAGGCATTTACTCTTAAATATCAGTTTTACTCAAATATATGGTAGACTAACTAAAACTCTCTACCTTAACTGCATCAAAAGAACATAAAAACATAGGATTTGTGATTTAAACTCACGGATCATAGGCATCACCAGACTCAGTTTGCGCATTCCCGTGTGCCCAACGTATCTGGAGAGGTCGGCCTGCGATCAGTCCCACCGGAATGATCTGCCTCCCTCTATATGGGACCTTTAGATAATATTAAAACATATATAACCTCTTCCTTTTTGGAAGTCGGTTAATTAACATCGTAGTACACACCGTCATCACTACACAGAACTAGGCCTATAACCGTGTGAACTGGCGGCATTTTCAAACGGTATACTAATTTCAATTGGCAAAACAATGTGTTAATTGTTGACTACATTTGATGAGTCCAGATATTGAGCTCTCAGGTGAATCAGTGGCTATTTGTATTGAGAGGCAACAATGAGAGTCGCCGCTATGACTCTCATTGTTTCAGCAGTGGGAAGTGGAGCAACATAGGATTGTAGTGGGTAGATCCTACTTTAGCCAGGAGAGCGACTAGTATCCAAAATCTGCTAGGGATGTTTCTCTATGAAAAAACGCTGATTTCACATTGATATCTCGAACCGTGATAAAGTGGCTGATGGAAAGGTAGCCTAGGAGCACCAGATAATATAATAATATAATATCTATGGACGCTTCACACCACGTCAATCTGACCCCGTGCTAAGTACCTAAAGGACTTGTGCTACAGGTACCAGACAACGGAAATATATTTAATACTTTTATAGTATACAATATACATATACATATATTTAAGATTTTTATTATATCATACACATATTTAATACACATCCATGACCCAGGAACATTGAAAAACTTTTTTGTTCCGTCGGCGGGATTCGAACCCGCGACCCCCGGCTTGAGCTGCCACACACTCTATCCATTGTGCCACAGAGGTCATCAAATAATCAAATAGAAAGGCAGTTAGGCGTAAGGCGTAACGTTGCGGCCAGATGATAGATCACAACTTAAATACTTTGCTTTGACACAGCACGGCCAAAAACCATCCCCCATTTGTATAAAAAAATTATAAATTATATTTTTTTTTGAAGATACATCTTGCACGCACGAGATATTTACTTTAGAAATTCTATGCCATTAAAATTAATAAAATGTATTTGTTGAACGGTTCCATTATTAACATTAATACATAGCTAAGTTTATTACGTACGTACACAAATACATGTGTTTTTACGATCAACTTTCATGGCTCAAAGTTGACAAAATGCAAAATAGCCGACAGTACGGGGACAGTTGAAAAAGGCTCATACAACATTCATAGGCGTATGTGTTGACTCAGATCGACGAACTTTGAAGTACGTTTGTGACTGTAACAGTGAAACAGAAACACACATCAGTGTAATAACAACGGACTAAAAGACTGAAATTTTCCAGGAAAGAATTATAATATTTAAAAATTATGTTTAAACTTAGAAGGCTTTTTCAGTATCCTGCGCAAAAATTACTAAACCGATAGGATAATATTACCTAATCCGTATTCGAAACCCGTGACGTGATGATAATAATATATTATCATAATATAAAAAAAATATTAAAATATATCGGTGATGAATTTGATACAATAATAAGAGAGATAGGTGCTAGAAAATGAAAGTTGAGTCGAATTATACTAGGTAAATTATAAAGTATGTATTTTTATACAGACTCTAAAATATCTATTTTCTAAAATATCATCTAGTCATTATGTTGTATGTACGTAAGTACGTACTTTGAGATAATTTTAAGTAGTTTCAAAACATGATAGTGATTAATTTCATCAAATCAATATGGCCGAATACTGAATAGACCTCTGTATTCATACAATATCTCCGGCCATTAATGATTTATGGGATGAGAGTGTCAGCTTTTGCTTTATGCAATATTAATAACCCGATATTATGATAGCTCAAAGCCGTTGTGCACTAAACACAGATTTAATAACCGTTGACACGGCTCAGCCGCACGCAAATTGGTAAAGCCAAAATCACTAAATGCCATTATTGTATCTGTTACGCTCAAAGACCAAAATCGCTCAATGAGCGAAAAAAAAGGCTCACAACGCGTTGTGGTCACAGTGAAACAGCCACGACGCGAAATTCGCGTCGTGGTTGCGCGTCGATATGCTTTTCGTTTTTCTTGATCTGTTCTTGATTGATTAATTGTCCATAGGTATGGAAGATTATATTTGAATTACCACGTGTAGGTACTAGGTACAAAATATTTTTTATTTTATTAAATCATTGCATAACGTGTTTATCATTATTATTTATAAAATATCCATACTTCCATACTATCCGTAGGTACTATTATTATTACTGTCTGTCTGTCTGGCGCAACATAATTGCGGACATCAACTAGTAGTTATTATATTTAAATTATATAAGTATAAACAAAAATAAAACTAAATACTTATTATTTATTAATATCAGATTACCTTATATTAAAAAAAAAAACAATAACAAACAATAACACTTTGCGCCAGATAGACAGACAGTAATAATATTAGTACGGACTATGGATACTTTACAAACAATAATGAAAAACTTGATATGCAGTGATTTTGTAAAAGAAAAAATATTTTGTAGTACGCGTGGTCATTCATATATAATCTTCCATATCTATGGATGATTAATTCAATCAATAAAAATGAATAGCATATCAGCCACGACACGAATTTCGCGTTATGGTCTTTTTGTGATTGCCTTCTGGCAATCGTGGCCGTTTTCATTAGAGCCAAGACGCGAATTTCGCGTCGTGGCTGTTTCACTGTGACCACAACGCGTTGTGAGCCTTTTTTTTGCTCATTGAGCGATTTCGGTCTTTGAGCGTAACATTTCTATACAATACCTACATGTGCATAGTATGTGTATATATATAGCCATGGCAGGCACAATATCGCAAAGGATAAAGACAAATGGAAAGCCCTAGAGGAGGCCTTTATGAAAGACAAGCTGTTAGGAAAGAGAAAAAATACTATCTCTTGTTTGAATGAAAAAAAAAACTCGAAATTTTGTACAATTAATGTTATTCTTATGCTTCCATGCATGATGCAACGGGGTTGAAAAGTTTTTGTTTTAACCCTCTTTAAATACAATATTTATTTTGCAAGTTTTAACAGAAGACACAGAGATTTAACAGAAGACACAAAACAGCATTTTTGACAGTAGCATAATATCATAGACACAATTTTTAGACTTATTTCGTCGTCTGAGCAGTACTTCATCATACTGCCTAGTGCCTAGCCCTTTGTACACTGTAGAACCTAAATTAAAAACTAAAGTTACCTCATGTTTGTCAGCCCCAGGCTAAAGGGAGACCGAATATTTCACGCAAGATCTGTGAAACCAATTCATCAAATATGTATGAAAGTGACTCTTACAGTCCCTTTTGTATTGTGGAAATGCTGGTATTTTCGTTTGGAGTTTCCATAGTTTTGGACAACCACAACTGCAAGTAGATACATTCTGCTAATAATAATTACTGTAAAGAGAGTAAGCAAATGGTAATATTATATCATCTCAACTCTTGAGACTCAGCGACAGTATAAGTTGGCGTAAATTATAACTTATTTTACGTCAGCTAAATATGACAGAAACGATCCTATAAAATTTATGTCATGAATTTAATGCAAATAATAAATATTAAGCTTGAAAATCTAGGAAAATCTAACTTAAATGACTACAGTAGTGATTAGAGATCGAAGTGAACTGATTTGATTGACAATTAATATTATGTGCTTCATAATTTTTTTAATAAAAATTTAAAAATGTCACTGTAATAATCTTATACCTTTAAACGAGCAATTCTTGTATATATATATAATCGGAATCTCGGAATCGGCTCCAACGATTTTCATGAAATTTAGTATATAGGGGGTTTCGGGGGCGATAAATCGATCTAGCTAGGAATCATTTTCATAAAATGTCATTTTATGTGGGTTTTTTTAATCTTTTGAATACCGAGCGAAGCTCGGTCATATAGCTAGTATATTTTACATCACTATTGCTATAAAAATCGCGCACTGCGGTTGTCGTTTTTTTCATATACACTGCTTCCTCATTAGGAACTAACTACTACAGTCGGGGCATTTTAATAGGCCACATTTGACATCTGTCAGATTAATCTCCATAGTGAGGTGAGCTGCGTAAAAACATCGACCAAAACGAATAAATCGATACGGACTTGAAATAAAATATTTGAATTTTATACGTTTTAAACAAACTCCTGTCCCATTATTACTTTTTCTTTTGCAAATTCAAGGAGCAAAATAAGACAAGTACATGATTTACAAAAAAAAAAAATGCATTTATTCGCTTGAATTATAAAAACTGTTAAATGTAGTATTATCATTATTCATTTCACATAAATATGTGTTACTTTTCACAACGTGGTTATTAATTTATGGGGATATTTCGTTACAAGCAATTAATGCATCGATACTATTTATTCGCTTCCGATTTTTAGGGTAACTTCCCTATAGTTTAAAAAGAAAAAAGGTCAGCTAACGTAACATTGTAACGACGTGCAATTATTAAGATCAGAATTTATTTATTACGTTTAGAATTGTTTATCAGTAAAAGCAAATCGTTAAATAATTCGTATCGGTCATATTTACAATAAATATGTAATCGTCATTGAAAAAAGTTAGTCAATTGTGCAGTTATAACAAAACGAAAATATTTATTTTTTATGTACGTCGCTATAAGGTTACCTGGTACAATATTGATGAACTGTCAAATGTGGCCTATTAAAATGTCCCGACTATAGCTTTATAATAATTTAGGTACAAAGCGTATTACGTTACGTAAAAATAAGCTCGTAATATGCATACCACAGAACAAATTTATTTTTAATAAACAACGGTTTTATTAATATTTTCTGCTTATGAAAAAAAGATCGCTGCAATTACAATAAAATAAAAACAGATGAAAAGACGTTTATACTGAAAGTGAGTTCGAGGTGAGTTGTCTAGTTTTACAAATTTCAACCCTATTTTAAAGTGGTAAGATAGAGTTTAGAAAAATCGTTTTCACCGCGGATTTGCCTGTAGTTGAATGAAGCCCTGGGCGCAATTCTCACTCCATTGTGTAAGGACCTGCCGTAATAATGCACGGGGCCAAATATTAGCACAAGCCCAGACAGCCTGAATAAAAGGGAAAAAACCAGACTCGAACTGAATTTATACTTTTTCAAACTCATTTCACCGTATTTGTATTTATGGAATCGACATTTTGTGAATTTAAATGTGGAATTAAATTGTTCTTAGTTTTTTTTTAGGCTTTAGTTTAATACTTCATTTATTTGGATAAATACGTCTTATACTTCGCATTAATAAGTATGTAATTACTAAATACGTATAAGTATTATTATTAATAAACAACTATAACTTAATCAATAAATTAAGCAAAACGACTGCACCGTATTTCTTTATTTTACGACCATGTCACTTGCCCATTTAAGCAGACATGCAGACATGCTATAAACTTTTATTATCTACGCTTGAAGGCTGGGAGTATATGAGCCGGAATCGTCGAAAATTGTAAAAATTTCAGTTGTCTAACTGTGACAGTTTTCGAGATATAGCCTGGTGGCAACACGAACAGACCGCTGCGGTATCACGTATCTTGCGAGAGCAATGCGATAGCAATTATTGCGCGATAATTGCTCCAAAATCGCAATTTCGTATCACGTAACAGCCAAAACAATTCGATTGCAATCGATCGCTTTACACCATTGCTTTTAACAACCAGCAATCGATCGCGCGATTATTGCTAGTGGATTTTTGATCGTTATTATTACGTGATAGCCCTGCGGATATGCAGCGAAATATTAGTAATAAATTAACCCATTATACACGGAACCCTAAAGAGCATGAAATTTAAAAAAATCTGCCTTTTGCTTCTTCAATTTAATTATAATATTAATCTATAATTATTCCATTAATGGGCCAATTCGCCCAAATTTTTCACTTTTTATATATTTTATATATATTTATGTTTATATTGTTTGCTATCGAAGAGCTCCAAAACTACTCGGTCGATTTTGATGAAATTCGGCAATAACCACAAAAAAGTTAAAAAATCTGCATCCCCACCATCTATCCATCATCCCCATCATCTTGCGTCCCTCGCAACTATTGTCTACACTCTACAGTCTACACTCTACACCATCGAAGACAATTTGGCTGCACCGCTTGGAAGCTATTCCAGAATACCCCCCCTCAATTCATTTCGTAGAAGAGGGTCAAGTTATTAAATAAATTGAGTTTGAGCGATGAAGTTTCAAATATCGATTACTACCTTATTGGAAGTCGTTTTTAAATAAAACGACGCACCATCTGGCGTCCCTCGCAACTATTGACTTAATTTTACAGGAATTTCTCAATTTGTTTTTAAAGTTGAAGGGGCCGTTGCATTTAATATCGCATGATGGGATTGTTTCCGTTCAAAGTTTGTTCGTAAGCTATTGGTTGATGTTTTTGATGAAATGGGAACATTTTGAAAATTGATCCTTGAAGTCAAAATATAATCCAAGGTTGGCTTGTAGAAAATGTAGTCATCAAGCCCGCATTTGTGGGGGTTAATATAAATAAAAAACAAAATATTAATAACTTTAAATATTATAAATATTATGTTAACTAAGCCACTTAAATATTTTCACTCCCAATTAACCTATTTTAAACCG
This sequence comes from Lysandra bellargus, assembly GCA_905333045.1. Classification (NCBI taxonomy): domain Eukaryota; kingdom Metazoa; phylum Arthropoda; class Insecta; order Lepidoptera; family Lycaenidae; genus Lysandra; species Lysandra bellargus. The sequence continues at coordinate 7,036,288 of HG995350.1, read as the reverse complement.
TAGCCTACTTTTATCATCAACATACAGGCATTATAATGAAAAGAAAATAAAAATTCCAAAGCAAGGCAGTTAATAAAATAGAAGTTACCTAGGGTTGTCACCTGCAATATTTTATTAGATATTCAATTTCTATATATTTTAAAGAAAGCATATTTCTGACTAAACAATATATTTAGTATGATTATAGTGATGCTGTTGGAAAAAAATCAACTGAAAAGATTATAAAAATGCAACTAGAGGGTGGATTTTTCATAAACGCTGTCAGCCCTAGCTGTGCAACTGAAAAGCGTAGTCTAAACAATTCACGGGAGATTGCAGCATCCGAGTACTGAGATGACATCAGATTAAACATTGCAAGCGTTTTTCCTCGTCCCATTAAAGATATACCAAGCTGTCGAGTTTATTTACTGTTGCTATATGCGGCACGTTGCTTTTATTTTTACCTGCTGGTGGTTCTGCATTTTGGTTTTGTCTTTAGGGTAAGGAGACCTAAGATGACTATGGGTGTTTCCTTATATCGAAGATGGAAGCTTGATGTTTGGTGGGCAATAACCAAAGATGATTAAAAACGAAGAGAGATATTTATTGATTCTTCATCTATATGAAGCAACATCGATTCTACCAAAATGGAGTAATCATTAGATCAAGCCACTAAGTAGACCTCGTGTTCCTGTTTCTAGATTCTACTGAGAAATTGGGGCACTAAACTTCCTAACATAAATGACCTTTATGTCTCGGTGTCATGGATAACCAATAGGCAATATATGATTATTTATAATACCTATACCAGTTCATGTTATTTTGAAAGAAAAAGTGTAATTATTATGTACGTAAATTCCTCGCAAACCTGTAATTGACTTACAAAGTACCTAATTAGGCCTTCAATAAACTCTGTCAAATAGAACGTTTGTAGGAACTTCGAACGTAAACTCTTTTGTTTAATGTGTTGCTTTCACTGCAAAAATGTGGAGCAAACGGTGTCGTGATTTTAACGTTTTAGACGCAACCATTGTTATACTTTTATTATGATTTTTTCTAGATTTCTTGATTTACTCCTCAATTATGTTACAATATTTTTATGCCTATCTTTGGTTTTTATATGTCAGGCCCTATTCCTTTGAGAATTTCATCAGTTTATGAATAAATATCAGCGTTCTATTTATCTTGAGACTTCTTCAGTTACTTTAAATAAATCTAGCAGTGACTCTATAAAAAGAAATAGTCCATCGATATCTTATTTATTACAAAAGTCTTTTATAATATAACGAGCAGCGAACATCTTAATAGTTAGTATCGCATCAAAGATTTAACGAAGTCTTTATAACAATTTTGGCTCTATTCCAGAGTGGATAATCAAGCTCTTTCGGAGATGATTGATCGTGGCCAGTGGCAACACGTTGGATCCCTTTGATTGAGCGTAGGTTTTTGTGTTTGATCAACTAACCGACGGTTTGGCTGATTGGCCGCCTTCAACCTTAATTCTTAAACAAGACTATTGTGCTTCGTTTCCCAGTGTGAAATTTTGCTCTCTAGAGTGACGAGCTTGTGAATTATTGACTATTTGGAGTTTTGGTATATTTAATTACCTACTTCGCTTAGTACCTATTTAAACTGTTTTTTCTACCTGAATGAGAAGAAAAATTTCAGCTAAATTTAAACCAGATTTTAACGTTTTGTTATTCACAAGGTCTAAAAACAAACGTAAATCTATCATCAAACTCCATAAAATCATACAGCCATTGATAGAAACCATAAAGATTGACGTTCAAAGTTTTAAGAATTGCGAATTTTATGATTCGCTCCATTTGCTCTCTCATTTTAACGACCGTGTGTAGTGCCTGTTCGAGTGGCAGCAATAATCGTCTCAATAAATCATACTTATTATGAGTCGAGCAAAGCATAAAAATATTCAGCGGACTCGTGTTAGTTCAATTACTATGTCTGCCAAGATCATTTTCTTTGACCTAGAAGAAAGTAATAAAAATTTAATTAAAAATAACGACAGTGGATTGTCGTGAGTCATGGTATTTTTGGACTTATTTTGTAGATGTAAATGGAACCTCATGGTATTTTTGGACTTATTTTGTAGATATATGTTATTTGCGAATGAATTGGCAGTGTTTCTTAATATTTAGAGTTTACTATAATAGGTGGCAGAACTGGTTCTTTTTCAGAGAGATAACTTGTCCTGCCATATGTAGAGCTTTTGACGACGAGCTTCAAAATTTAGGACGTAATTAGCTTTGTCCACACTGTGCTTTTTTCTGTTCGTCAAGGGCATGTGTTATGGTGGTGGTCAACAGTGAACGTGAGGCATGCCCGCGACGCATGCCCTCTGACTGTATCCAAAATTTCAAAAATGACTATGTTGGTGTTGCGTTCGTAACACATTCAATTATTGATTGCGCCAAAACGAAAGTAGAATGAAAGAAAATGACGAAAATTGAAGACGAAAGTGCATAATGTGGACATGGGATGTATTAAGTGACGCCTATATCTACTTACATAGCAAGGGTGCAAGTTTAAAATAGTCTTGGACTAAATTCCATAAATCCATACTAATATTGTAAATGCGAAAATGTGTAATATGTCTGTCTGTCTATCTGTCTGTATGTCTGTCTGTCTGTTACCTCTTGAGGCCCAAACCGCTGAACCGATTTTTGCTAAAGTTTGGCATGGAGATACCTTGATGTCCAGGAAAGGAAATAGGATACTTTTCATCCCGGAAAAGTGTACGGTTCCCGCATGATAAACTAATTTTGGCGCAACGGAGTTGCGGGCATCATCTAGTTTATAATATTTTCATAGACTTTGAGCTTATGCCTTCAATATTATGGATGTTTAATCGAACATGGGTAAAACCTGAAACTGAATTTTATTCATTTTTCGAAATCACAACAAAAAGAGTCAGTCAAATCAATGGCAAACAATGGGTGTTTCACAGAGTTAGCTTTGGGCATTCGGCCTGGATTTGTTTGAATTTGCCAAATAAACAGACACGTTAGGTATTGTTCTCCAAATACCAATTTTACGTTGTATGTCTGTACAATGTTTTGCTTTCGGGATTTTTTACGAATTAGCATTTTTAGGTAGCTCTTTAATTAGCTGAAATTGAAACTGAAGAGAAAAAACGTGAAAATAGCAGTGAGAAAAATACGACAAGAATAATTATTCTTTAATACTGTTTAATGACTTTATAAGCAACTAGATGACGCCGGCCACTCCGTTGCGCCAAAATTCGTTTATCGCGTGGAAACTGTATATTTTTCCGGTATAAAAACTATCCTTTGTCCTTTCTCGGGACTCTAAGTATCTCCATGCAAAATTTCAGCAAAATCGGTTCAGCGGTTCGAACGTGAAAAGGTAACAGACAGACAGACACACTTTCGCATTTATAATATTAGTATGGATATTAGTATGGAAGTATGGATTGCAATTGGCATGTACATACTATGTACCATCGAGGGAATCGATTCCTAGGCAGTTGACAGACCAACGTCATTTGGTCGGATCATGTCAATTCAATGTTAGTTGTGACTTGTGATCTGTCGGCTGGGTTTGACGTAACGCGACCAAACTACGTAGGTCCCCCATCTGCCTAGGAATCAACTTCTCTGATAGTACATATTAGAAATAATAGTATTTAATAAAAAGATAAAAGCGACTTCAAATTTTTGTACGTAATTAAGAATTAAAATTAAATATCTCTAAAACCCCTGAACCGATTTTGATGAAACTTGCAGTATTTCCTAAGTTGAACAATGTCTAGTTCAGTAAAAAAATAATCGCTAAAATCGGACTCGTGGTTCCGGAGATATGCGTGCACAAACATAAAAACATACATACATACATAAATACATACATACATACATACATACATACACTTTTGAAATTTGGCACATTTATTCAGAAGCTGTCATAGATTAACATATACAAAAACTGGACAATTCTGGAAATATTACATACATACGCGTCGAATTGATAACCTCCTTTTTTTGAAGTCGGTTAAAAATATTCATGAGCAAATGACGGGCCTACGTGATTTGGTCGGTTATGTTACAACGACAACCTCCTTTTTTTGAAGTCGGTTAAAAATATTCATGAGCAAATGACGGGCCTACGTGATTTGGTCGGTTATGTTACAACGACTATGACGATGTCAAATAACCTGACCAAATAATGAAGGTCCCCCATGAATCCATTTCTCTGATATTATTTCAAACTCTTTGTTATTCTAAACTATTCAAATAGTTAACTCTATATAGTAAACAATAATCGTTAGACTAATGGGTGACCTACTTAGAGTTGTTAGAATTAATTTCTTAATTGTCTTTTTATTGGCTAGCAGAGATTGCTGCATGGTGACGCAATTCTGATGTCATCGATAAAACACCTTCTCTTATCGGCGAAGAGGCTTTACGGATGGATGTTTGTTTACCGAATATGAAGTGCAGAATTGCAGACCGTCAAGTAAATAATATAGTACACGATTCGGATTTTACATAAATCAACATATAGAAGAGTTCCCAGAGCATAAAAATCGTGCAAGCCTCCGATTTTTGTATTGCAAAAATCGGAGGTTTGCACGATTTTTACGTGGATGAAAATTGGAAAGAAAAAAAAGGAATGTGTAGCTGATAACATAAATAATAAAGTTTACCTAATGAAAAGTTGTGCTTTTGATTTTTAAATTATTCTCTTCCTCTTCTTTAAAATTTTACAGTTTATGAGTTTACTTGACTTTCTTTTAAATAGATATATAGCAAAATAATAAAATATATTATATATATTTTTTGATTTGTATCGTTGCTTATATTCCAAAGAAAGAAAATAATTTAGATTTAAAATTAAAATTTTTGTATGTAGATGAGCATACCTCCAAATGTGCTTGTTGTGTGCCTCGCCAGGTAAATGGCGTTCCTATTTTTCTTTGGTTTTAAATAGGAAGTTTAATATTATTTTTAGGGTTCCGTACCCAAATGGTAAAAACGGGACCCTATCACTAAGACTTCGTTGTCTGTCCGTCTGTCTGTCTCCAGGCTGTATCTCAAGAACCGCTATAGCTAGACTTCTGAAATTTTCACAGATTGTGTATATCTGTTGCCGCTATAACAAAAAATACTAAAAACAAAATAAAATAAATATTTAAGGGAGCCTCGAATTTCGGCCTTTTTTACTCTATATCAATAATGGAAAAAGGTAGGCTTGAATTTTTCACACATTCTTTTGTGAAATGTGTACTTTAATATGTAATAATAATATGAAATAAAATAAAAATTTCAGGGGCTCCCATACAAAAAACACAATTATTAGCCTATTTTTGCTCTGTATTGGTACGGAACGAGCCGAGTGCGCGAGTCCGACTCGCACTTGGCCAACAAAGCCTTATTAAATTTTCTGAAAATGTAGCACAAACTTTTCACGGATATTTCGAAGAAAATCTGTATTTTATTTCTTTTGGTTAGGTTTTTACAGAATGAAATTGTTTTTTTTTTCATTAATTATATTTGCTAAAACAAACTTAAAGGAAAAAATACAAATTAGGTTCAGAACTGATATTTTTTGTATTCAGGTAAGCATTTTCCAAACATAGGTCGCAGCATGCGTCTTTAGTATACAATGTACGTGAGATTTGTAGCACCCAATTTTTTTTCTGGCTTTAAGTAGGAAGTTTAAATATATTTCAAAGACTAGAAAAATCTTTCATTTGTCGATATATTTAATGTTTTAGCTCTCACTTAAATAAATTCTCAACAATACACATTTTTGGAGATATTTAAACGTTTTTAAGTACTTAAAAGTTATCACTCTTCTAAAAATTAAATACGCACAACAAGTAAGTTTAACACACTTTTCGTTACAACCCTTAAATTCACCCAAACCTTTTTATCTTGGTCACGACGAGCGTTAATCTCTAAAAACTTTGCAAAAACCTTATAATTGTATTTAGCTTAGCAAAGCAAGCTTTCTTTTTTAAAAATTGTGTATTTGGTTAATTTTCAACGTAAACAATCGGATAAGAGTCATTAAATAACAGGAACAAGATTTTTTTTTCAGGACCGGTTTTATATTATGGTGAAATATTAATTTTTAAGTGACTATAAAATTAAAAGCACAAAAAAAAATTTGGTAAACTTTGCAAGTTATAGTGTAAAAAAGAAAATGACACCTCAAAAATAAAAATCCATTCACTATTACATTTTTCGAAGATTAAAACTTATGGCGACTCCACTAATAGCAAAACAGTCCCGTTAGTAACGCATCAGGCGCGTAAAACTTATCTTTATTTTAAGCTTCTTACATTTCACAAATACGACAGTTTATTTACTGTGTAATATACTATTTAATACGTACAGTATTCAATGTTTAAAAAATTAAAATAATGCGCCATCTAGGATAGACTCAAGAAACTGAAATAATTCTTTACCATGACACGACGACCTAATACCACATTACACGAAGTCTTTACTATGTCAGAACTCAGACCCAAGGAATATTTTTGTATGAATAAATATTTGTTGTACACTACAAAATATAGTAAATACTATGGAAGAGTAATCGAGTACAATAATAATACACACTTTTCGTTGAACTTTCTTACTTTCAGTTGGTTATCAAACTCGGTCATACAATACATCGCCCTAACTAAAGTATGTATTATCAGTAGCTGGAGTCACATTTCAGCAGTTAAATGTATAAGAGTTACCGTTCTATACTGTTATATTTCGATGGCTGAACATTTCATGTCGTGCGAGATATATTCAGAGACGTGAGGAATAGGCTACTTTTGAGTCGGCTTGATGCGGTGTATCATGATTTACTCGGTGCTATTGTGACAGATAATTTATGGTTCGACTCGGTAACGGTATTATTTTGTATGAGTAGCAACTAGCATCGATTCTCGCCCGGACGTCATTCGCAAGAAATATAGTATATATTATGAAATAAGTAGATTTTGCTAGAAGCTCTGTTGCACCGGTATTTGTTTATCACAGTTGAACTAATTTTGCCGTAATTAAATATATCCCATATCATTTTTGAGACCTCAAGTAGATCCACATTTGATTTCATCAAAATTCAGCAACCCGGAGGAGGAGGTAAAAGAGATAGAGAAACTGCCACACTTACAAGTATCAATTATTGGCATCGAACCAAAGTCTACCAGACTCTGATGGCAAAAAGTGAGAAAGTAAATTGACTCTAGCAATACCGGGGTAGTTGGAATAAAATATTTTGATCCTTTTTATCCTTATAGCTGATTCTGTGTTTGAAACATGCAAATATATTATAAATTTATCCAATGATCAAGGATATTTTTTGAAAATCTGTCGTCAAAATTTGCCATCAGATTATGGTAGACCCTAAGTAGACCTATACAAGCAATAGATCATTATCATAATATATCTTTTGATATTAGGCAGGCATTAAGTTACCTTTCGTTGAATCCTTTATTACTGATACCAAAACATGAAAGGTCCCGATTGTGGGATCATACTGAGAATGGAAAGAAAAACGGAGAAGTCAAATTATTGAAATCGATTCCGGATTCCGTGCGTTCACCGAAGCCTTGCGAGACGCAGCATAAAGATGATTTGTTTATACTGCAAGAGCTGCGTGATGTATATCACCGCGTATATTGGAATAATGATCCCGCCTTGCACCGCATTCAATGGCATTTTGCATACAATATGGTAGATGGATTTATATTAAAATATGGCCAACGTCAGTGCCGGTTGCTCAAAATAAATTATTCATTGCACACAGTCAATTTCCGAGATAAAAGGTAAGTGTATCAAAACGGCATCATAAATATTCAAATTACATATTATTGTTCTCGGTTTGTTGATAATTAGATCGCCCGCTAAGGAAGCTGTGATTTTATCGCTAAGTAGCTACGAACTTAATAAATTAGATGCAAGATCCGAGCTTATATCGTACGCTTGAAGTTTATTAAAATAAATTGCTGGAGTATCACATTCATTGTCTTAATTATGTGCTGAATAAAGCGAATTTGTGTATTAAAATTTCAAAGCGTAAGTTTTAGCATCTTTAGCATCTCTCTACATAAATTATATCTTTAATCCAAGATAGAAGATAACATGAATTTAATAAAACTACCTAGTTTGAATGGATTTGATTATTTGTGGAGATGAAGTAACGTGTAGGATATTTGTTTCACTCTGCAAGTAACAGGTAACGAAAGGAATAAACAGAATCTTACTATTTAGAGATTATTCTCTCTTTATATCTCAATGTATCAACGAAAGAATTAATTATCACTTTAAATTAGAAGAACAAAATTGTTTCAATGGTAAATGTTGAAATAACATCTCTTTTTAACTTATCAATCCCCAAGCGGCAGCCGGTTGCCGCATAACAATTGAAATCTATTGTGTCTGCGATACCCACGATGGAGGTGCTACATGTATAAAAATTATGTTCCTAAAGAAGCCTCCTACACCTGGATCAAAGTAATACAAAACAATTTACGACCTCCAAGTATTTAATTTGACATACGTAAAATTACCTTCCTACCCTTTCTTTGTTTTTCTCCAGCGACTCGGGGGAAATCTTCAAAAAATCTCGATGCCTCTGATACGGCGGCTGGATTATGAGGGATTTATATCCACTAAAACCCTTGCGAGGAGCCACAACAAAGGAGAGCTTGTTTTGCAGGCTCTTGTAATTTATATAAGCCAATTTCATCCCGGATTTGCTTGTTGGTTAAAGAAAAAACTTACTTCTATCGCTGTATGATTTAGTGCTGAAGAATGCTTGACTTATGTCAGCAACTTTTGAAGTGGATTTGCTTTGGGTATTTATGAGATACTAACCGCTGGATTTTGGGGCTTGGGACGTAAATATTTATTTAAAACTTTAGTAAACTCTTATTCTAAAACTGAGGCTTTAGCTTATTCTGATGTTTTTCAGTTAATTCTGTATTATTATAGTTTAAAAACTAAACGATCTTAGCAATATACAGGATGTGGTTTTCCGTTGATCTTTGTCGGCTGTTTGAGCGCAGTTATTTTGTTTGAAGTTGTACTTGTTATGGCTCAACAAACATTAACATTGAACATACTTTGGAATGTATTTAATGAACTTGAGAAACGTGGAGTATACTAAAATGTAAAATCGTGTATTTTTCTGCCATACTTTAAGCATTCCCAATTTTACAATTTAGTCGAAAAGGTTAATAAAGTAATATAGGTATACTAAACTAGACGATGATCGTGGAAACGTTCTTATTAATTTAAGCAGCGCTTAGCAGAATATCAAAAATTCTGCCAATCTGAGCTACGTACAAAAAACAAGTACAACAAACATTAATCGCATAATTGAAACACATTGTCGGGTTAAAATAAATTGCGTTGTCTTTTTGCCATTGCTGGCGCAAGAATATATTGTTAACTAACAAATTGGTCGAGCAGTGATAGATGACTCCGCGACGTGGCGGGAAACAAAGGGTAGAGTGTTAGCGCAATCACACTGCCTATTCACTGGAACGACGATATACGATATATGGATGTGACTATAAAAGCTAATCTATACTAGAATTACAAACGTGAACCTCTTCGCGCTGTAACTGCTAAAACGATTTGGATGCAATCTGGTATAATTTGAGTCCCCGGAAAAGTCATAGGCCATTTTCACTCTCGAAACGGATTTTTCGAGATTTAAATAATCGAATCGAATAAATAATCGAATTTTAAATAAATAAAGTTACGAGCAGCAATGTTGAAATATTTTGGTTTTGCGGTGTAACAGAATTCATTTCGATTTTGATATCTGCTTATCAAGCATACCGTAAACTTTTTAACAAAAAAATGTAATCATTATATTAATCTAGTCAACTGTTATTTATAGGATTCTGATTTCAAATATTTGTATAATTTCGATTTTATTAAATTCACTATCCATATAGTTGTGTATTGATGTAAAGCTGGCAGAACTCATTCAGCCAATTAGGCGTAGAGTTGCGACCAATCATCGTTTGACACAAGTCGAATTCGATTTGATTCGATTGGTAATAAATCGAGGGCATCGCCTTCTTTATCTACATTTTCATCTGTTACGAGTGATCGAATGATATTCATATCGATTTCAATCATCATTATTGCGACATCTTTTTTTAGGTTGTATTTTATTTAAATGTACAAAGGAATTTCTCTTTCAAGTAAAATAACTTAAAATTTATTTACATTACAGTCTTATAAATCAAATAACTTAATCGAATTCAAATGAATTTTCAACTTAACGTAAATAAGTACATTACGTTGTTTATATTTAAATGTTTCTCAAAGATTTAAAAAATAAATCAAAGTTAGGGCTTATAAAAGTAGATTGACTTACCATCCAATTCAATTTATTCTTAGAAGTATTCAGCTTTAAACATAATTTTAAAATATACAAGAACTAAAATTGTATTAGCATGATCCATCATTCTTCATCAATTGTGAGTACGAATGGCAGCAGATTATTTACATAAAATTTATGAGCTCGGGCTAACAATCTGACCTTGCTCTTCGAAAACCTTTATGAGCTAATAAGCGAAAAATACACCGTCATGCCCGTCAATCAAACTCGTCTTTTATTTGTGAGCAAATTGCAATATACCGCGGTTATGGACTTGAATGGAAATAAATCGAATATGGAAAAGATGTGTGATAGCTTCGGATGCAAAAGTATGGTTTAAGTAAATTGGGAACACAGAGTATAATACGCGAATAAGAAACTACCAACGGTGATACATGTGCCAGTTCCGTAACTTGATTTTTTTACGAGGGAGGGGTTAATACGGGTTGATACCCGTCGCCCAACCCCCAAAATGCGGGAGAATCACGTCATGTGTCAGAGGCCAAGACTCAATTTTGGTAGCTGCGCTGCAGCAAGTGACGATGATGCTGATGATGTATGTCTAGCATCTCCACAATAGGCCAAGATGGACAAATTATTATATGGGTTTTTTAAAACCCATGGACCTACAAAACACTGCGTTAGTTGCAAGTTTCTTACGCCGTTTTATCTCGTCGGGTTAACTCCGGCGATAGGTCAACACCTATAAGGTAACAACTGACAAGGTCAAATTATTATAGGACAATTCTAAGAAATTTTTCTTTAGGAATTTATTCAGAAAGCTTTACAATCATTGTGGCAATTATATTCATTCATCATGGCACATTTGAAGAGCCTTAAAAACATAACTTTATATATCGGTTAAAGCAACACAAAACTTTCCACAACCCAATGTTTTATATGAAGACATAAATCAATGGAATGGTTGTGATTAGCAGCTCGTCCCATCATTACATGTAATTGATGCTGATAAGATATATGCTGGGGCATATTAATTATGACCGTACATGAGGACTAGTTGTAATCAATTTATATCAATATTGCCAATGGTCTGGACTTGTTAGCGGGCATTAATGTGAAATTTAATGCTAGGGCTGCCTCTTACACGTTCCTTATTATTTTGCATTTGCTATTAATTTTTCTAATTTACAATACGTTTATATAAGAAAAAAAATCTCGAAGGTTATACGGTTTAAACAAATCACATTCATTCGTTATAAGCATTAAAATTTAAATTAAATTAATGATGCTCAATCATATTTTTAATTTCAGGTAAGCAAACACACCAGAAGGATGAAACTAGTTCTAAATTTCGTAAATGCAAGTTAGCCAACCTAGTCAATCACCGTTATCTACATTCTACTTTTAATTACAACAAGACAATTTTAATTCTACATTGTCACATGCAATATCAGACAATATCAAAATCAATTACAGACACATGTCACAAACTGGGTCAAGTAGGGTTTGTTCCGAAATATAATCTAATATAATGGCCAGCGCTCGTGACATCTAGAATCGACGCCATAATATTGTTGATTCGTTCTGAACTATACGCCAGTACAATGACGTATATCAATTTGTTGGGATGGCATTATAATTGGTCACACTTATCTCTTCAGACGTGGCAAATCAATGCAATAACACATAGTTAGTTTCAAGACGTCTGCGTCATGATCACTGGTCAGTATACTGGGTAAAATTTCGGAACATACACATAATGCAGGCCGAACTGTGCACATTGATAATATTAGAAAGTCAATGCCACTGTAATTTCTTTGTTTCGACGTCTGCGGTCGATCTGATAATTTTATTACGATCGTTATAAAATTATTTATGTCATAATCGTATTGTGTAATTGTACAAACAATCCACTTATAGAGCGAGGTCTGTAATTATAATTAAGCTCAGAAAGTTGTAGCTGGCCGGAAATGTAACTCATTGTTGGTCATTCTAATAAGTATCTGTGGTAGCTCTAATTTTACGACTGATGTTTTTTAATGAACTAAATTGGAATAAAAACTCTTTATTAGACATACTGTCGTAAGTCAAAAATAAAATGCATATCTTATTGCGTAATTAAATTAATCGAAGACAGCGCAAGTATGTAGGTGGTTATAGTCTTGTATAATGTATCTGGGAATATGTAAGAACTAAATCACAAATATGTGCCCAGTTACTATAGTTTTTAGGATTCCTTTAACCCAAGCGTAAAAATAGGACCTTATTACTGAGACTTCGCTGTCTGTTTGTCTGTCGTCCGTCTGGATGTCTTTTCAATGCCGTTGTTATTTGTTAATTTTAAAACGGGCAATTTTTTCAAGAAACAAAAACAGTTGATAGAAAAACTCGTCTCAAAAATTAGAAACCGGCCAAAATAATAACAAATTACACATACTACTGCAGAAATTTATCGCATTTACTCCGCGAGCGACAACCCTACGTATCATCTATTCGAATTAAGGCAAAACATGTGTGGCATCTGCCTATGTGCAACAAGGAGGTCCGGCGTAAATACCGTCTCTGTGAGCCAGGGACATGCAAATAATTGCTTTATTATTACGGACTAGGATACTGGTCTGGACTTATAAATAAGTACTAATATTAAAATTAGAAATGCGTCCTCGCGAAATCCTTTTCAGGCTTAAGTCACGAATTTCGATGACGCTTATTATAGATATACATACTTTCAGTCCAAAAGAGAGAAAAAGAGTAGATATTCAGAGGCGTAGACTATCGTATCTGCCGTACCGATTATACGGGGCCCCAACGTGCAAACATTAATAAAAACTTTCCCAATATATATTTTTTAAATTCGTAAATGCCAAAGTTATAAGAAGTATTCTTACGTGCGCGTGAGTCCAAAGTTGGCACCCTATGCGATTTTTCTGTTTTTTAATAAGTTTTAACCTTCCCAAGACTCAAGAGCCTCTACAAAAATGTATACCGGGCCCCGGTGAGGCACGCTACGCTTCTGGATATTATATAGGTACTACTAGATGTTCCGCGCGGCTTCGCCCACGTAGCTTAGGGATTTCACGAAAACCGTAAATTTTTCCGCAAAAGATAGCCTATGTCCCTTCACGTGGTCTATTCTTCATATGTGCCAAATAACATAAAAAATGGTCCAGTAGTCCTTAAGATAATAAGCAATTTCAAATAATTTCCCCCGTTTTTCCACATTTTCCTCTATTTCTTAGCTTCTTTTAGTCTTGGTGTGATAAAATATAATCTATAGCCTTTCTAGATAAATGGGCTATCTAACACTGAAATAATTTTTGAAATCGGATCGGCAGTTCCTGAGATTAGCGCACTCAAACAGACAAACAAACTCTTCCGCTTTATAAGTAATATTATATAAGTATAGCAGCAAGCACTCAATTAATCGCTGTTGTCTGAATATTTGACTTATTACAAGAAAAATCGACGGAATTACCATAAAGGACTGTATTACAGAAAGGATAAAGAAGGCTTAAATAAAAATAATTTACCTTAAGGCGACGCCTTGATAATTTGGCTGTAGCGATGCCGATTTTTCTCAGCAATGACTAAAGCTAAGAAACTAAAGTTCATTGTCAGTATTCATCGTGTCTTTGTCTTTGAATTGCCCAAAGCATAACACGATTGGACAACTTTTATAACACAGAATTATCAATCGAAAAGACCTCTGTAAAAAAAGGGATTCCTATTTTTCCATTAGAGGAGAGTGATTGAAGGTTCCAAAATTTGTACATAAATTGGTTGAAGCATACACTTTAATATGTGCATAGCTTATATGAAATGTATTTATGGTTTTTAAATTAGGCGACAAAAACCATTTTGTCACTTACGCCCTTTCCATTTTTTGCTGTGCCATTGCTTGTTTTCTATGAGAGGCCGGGCCGGCCTCTCATAGAAAACAAGCAATCTAAAACATTTCCAACACGGTTTCTTACTTTAACGCGGCGTCACCTTAAGGTTCTGATTGATAGCCGACCATTGCGATTGTAATATTAGTAGACAACAATAGTATATAACAAATGAGGATGCAGGTAAAAAATTAACTGTGTAATCAGAAAAGCCGTGAGGCAACGTGAGATTAATCCTTACTTATAAACTAATATAATATAAACTAGTATAATATTAATCTTGTTTATACTAATTGTTTAAGATGTTATTTAATTTTTTATGACTTATTATAAAAATAGTATATTACAATAGCATTCAATATTTTTATTATTATATAGAAATTATTTTTACCTAAAATAATATTAAATTTTCTTAATGGGATTAGATTGTTTATTGAAGTTAGAACTTAGCGGTATAGTGTCATATCGTGTATCTGTTACTGTAAAAGCTTGAACTTCGGTAAATCTTAAGATTTAAGTGTCAATCTTAGGATTTACCGACACGAATTGGTAAATGTAAGTATTTCTAATAACACGACAATTTTTTCGAATATTTACCATTAAAATTTGGTATGCTAGGTTTTACTACTGTCAACTGGTAAATGTTGGTTTTAGGAATAAAACAATGCCTATTTAAACTATAAGACAAAACAGGTAGCTGGTAGGTACATATTATAGTTAACATAATGCTTACCGAAGCTACTATAATTCAATCAGTATTCTTATAATTATTTGGTTTTAAAAAAAGTAAAAAGGCAATCAAAATATGTGATTAATTAATAGGTAAGGTATGTACCTAAAACAAAATATTATTTCACTTGATGGAAAGCAAATTCCGGTGCCCATGGACACTCGCAACTTCAGAAGAACTGCAGGTCTGTCGGCCTTTAAGAGGAAATAGGGGTATGGGGAAGATAGGGAAGGGATTGGGTCTCCGGTAAACTCACTCACTCGGCGAAACACAGCGCAACTGTTTCACGCCGGTTTTCTGTGAGTCCGTGGTATTTCTCTGGCCCATTCGTGCCGAAGCATGGCTCTCCCACATTTAATACCACTTTAATAATTTATAATGGTATTAAAAATTAAAATAAAATAAAGATTTAATGTTTTTGCTCTGTAACAGTACGGAACCCTTCGTGCGCGAGTCTGACTCTCACTTGGCCGTTTTTTTCAACATAAACCATGCCATTACTGTAAATCCTAAGATTTACCAACTATATTATAGTGGTAAAAGTTCGTATCGCAAACCTTTTCGGACATTTACCATTAAGGATTGGTAGATCTTAGGTTTTACTAGAAAATCTTAGGATTTACTGCAGTTCGAGCTTTTACAGTAACATATCTACTTTTTTGAATGGGAAAAAAGTTTAAAAGTTGCGTTAGGACACGTGATCAAAAATTCGTAAGACGAAAGGACAGTAGTCTATCGGCCCAGTAAAATATAAGAAATACAAGAATATAGGACCTGCCGGGCTAGCACGGCTACCAGTAGAAATGCGAAAGTATGGACAAACTGTGGACATAAACTTAAGGTCCGTTCCGATCTTTACCGCGGCTAATCGCGACCGACAAAAATTCAAATAAAATGCCACTTTATGACAGACTAGGTATAATATATGTCATAAAATAGGATATTATTTGAATTTTTAGGACTATAGTCTGTCATAAAGTGGCATTTTAATTAAATTTTTCGGAACGAAAAAAGATCGGAACTTCACCTTAAGTTTATCTCCACAGTTTGTCTATACTTTCGCATTTCTACTGGTGGCCGTGCTAGCCCGGCAGATACTAAAATACTCCTTCTACCACTTGGCGAAGATGTATGCCTGCTCTGAAACATTTACAGTCCTGAAATTTAATTTTTACCAAAAAATGCTATTTAAATGACGATTCTGTGTACTAATCGTCTTCCTTGCTGCCATTTTCATTTAACTAAAAGCCTTACCTGGATAACTGAAACTAACATAGTCTATGTATCATTAAATACGGAAGGGAAGGGCAGCTAATGAGCGACGTGAAATCGAATTTCCTTAGACAAAGCATTAACTTAAGGTCCAAAAAGCCTTTGACTAACTTCCGTAATGTCATTTGGAGTGAGAGCTGCCGATAACAAGATCTTATCCCATTTCGATCTTTGTTCTAAGACAGGTATCAAAAGTACGGTAGGATGTTCAGTTGTTGATTTCAATTATCTGGATTAATAAGAAAAGAAAAAGACAGGAAAAACTTACAGGAATATAATTTCAGTAAAGTAGTGACTATGATGCGAATTGGCAAGTAGAGTTTTGGAAGTTAAACGAATGTATGAGAATAACTGCGTTGCGGTTTGAAGAACTCCGTTTGGTTAAAAATTTTATGTCTATTTTTCAAAATATGATAATTTTATCTCAGCTACAGGTTTACTACAGGCCTGATATAGTATAAGACTTTAGTCAATAAGACGTCTCTGAATAGTGGCTATGTAAAGAACAAAGTAGGTAAAACTTAAAAGTTTTGGAATACTAAATTAATGACGAATGTTAGCATGAGCACGACTACGCAGGAGAATTCCAATTGTTATAATTATTATCATGTCTAATATAACTACTATTGCAAAAATAGCAAATAATAATAATATTATGATAATCTTAATCTTACACTACTTCAGACTATCGTAAAAGACTATACTTAATCCAAACGAACAAAAAACCAAGACTTGAAAGTACAATTTAAAGTCACTCCCACGTTGCCAACTTTCCGAGTCACCTCTGACTCAACCATATTCCATCTCCAAATGATAATTGGGTGCAACATTAACGTATGCAAAATCCATTCATACTCCAAGATCTCATCTGTCCAATTTGTCAAGTATATTAGTCCTTTAAGTTTTTTCCTCACTCCCTTATCAGGGATCGCGCCGTGTTTGTCTAACGAGGGACGTGTCCGAATATTGTGTAGCGTCTTATCTGTAGTTACGGATACTGAGGACTGTTTTTGTATGGATACGCCAATTTTTTTTCATTATACCATGAGAGGAATTGATTCATCCTACCTACGTACATGGCGGACCTACCTATGTTATGGTTGGGTTATTTGAAATCGTTTGTCGTGGTCTGTCTGCTGGACTCTCTTGACCTGAGAAAATACTGTAGATTTTTAAGTAAAGATTAATTAATATGTATCACATTTAGTCTTTCTTCTTCATTTCATGATACGAGTATATTCTGATCACCTTCAAACGTATCGTTATTATTTCTGAAATAACTGATATTTATGAATATGATGTATCTGGGCGAGGCCGCCAATTTTTGCTGATTTTGCAATTATTTTTCTCCGCCCTTTGTATTTTAAAAAGTATTGTGTTTATCTTATGCTCGAAAACTGATTCTAACGAAGAAAACAAAGTGCTCAAGCATGCATTAGAATTATTTGAGTTCCAATAATAGTCTAAAAATATATTTACAATTAAACATAAAAAAAGGTAAGAAAATAGCTTAAAATATACAATCCGCCGTAGAAGAGGTGCACTTTAGCTGTCGCTGTAGCAGTGAGTATGACAGATTTGAAGATAAATCTGATATGTTATGAATACTTATATAAATGGCTATTACCTCATCTAATTCTTATAGTATTTTAAGATAACTTTCTTTATAAACTTTTTCAAATCAAATGAATCGTTAGAAACATCAATTCTACCCCACATTTTAAACGTTATCAATAATACCGATTTATTGTTATCGTTGGGTGTTAGGGAAGGTAAAATCGGGAAGTAGCAACGCTGAGTTTTTACGTATTCTATGGAAAATCTCGTAATATTCGCCATTTCTCGACAGTTCACATTTGAACCTCAGTCGGGCTGTGTACACAGTTTTTTCAAAGGAAGTTTTTTGTGACACAAATTTAAGTATTACTGTTTCACATAAAACGATCAATGCATCATGTGAGTAGTCAAAAGGGTCATGTTTGGGGCTATAATATAAACCGCATTGTGTATTATTTACAGAGATAAGTTTGATTTTCTCTACGCTATGATAGCCTCTACGCTATCATTTTGGTGCTCCAACGGCATATTTCTCAGCGCTATGATAGCGTAGATAAATAAATTCCGTACAATTTAGGTGCTCCAACGTCACAAGCAGCGTAGATTTTCTTTCTCTCGCAAAATTTTTCTGCGTCATATCAGCAAAAATTGGCGGCCTCACCCATCTACGTAATTAAGATTCACTTATTAATACTAACATACTATAAAGTTTTTTTTATTTAAATGTTATAAATCCTTAAGTCGTATCCACACTCTTCTCACCACGGCGTGGGCGCAGTCTTGATTTGAATAAGATTAAAATAATTGTACTCATCTCGTGAGATTGACTGAGCTCAGTCAGGTGCCTGTGGCTTGTGGGTGCCGGGAACTAAACCCATCACCTTAACTTTGTATTTTAATAATATGTATGAACATTTTAACACAATATCATCTCCTACATCTTTCTGTATGAAAGTGATTTATATTACATTTTTCTTCGAAGAAAGAAGTGATAGTTAAAGAAGTAAAAGGTACAAAGTATTAGTAAATCAATCCATACTTATAATATTATTATACGACATATTGGGCAAAAAAAGTGCGTACCTATTGAGCCGTTGAAAATGCACTATTTAAAATATGTATGCCTATGAAAGACAATGCACAATAACTAATATTTATTATTATATTATTAACGTAAAAAGAGTAGGCAAATAGAAAATACAGGTGAGACGAAATACGAAAGAATTAAATACCAGCAGAAATTGTAAGGCAATATTTTACATAATCGGATATGCGGTAAATATGAACTAATTGGTCTCATGTGAAACAGGATATTATTGTATACTTTCGTTTAAGAAATTGAAATTTGGATCAGACTAATGTTTTAATTGACCTAGGCTGGGTGGCACAACAATATTATATTATCAATTTTATAAGTCTTCTTAGAATTGTATTATGACCTCCTCTTTTTTGGAAGTCGGTTAAAATGAGAATGAAAGACCCAGATAATGTAGAGCAGATAATTAATGATGAGAAAAAAAAGTGTATTAACCAGTTTACCTACTAAAAATACTAAAGATGATGATACTAAAGATTATCCTAGTATAGGCACTATAAATTAACACAATGGTGTGAATTTGTCTGCTAGGCAGACTTTCGTAATGTATCAGACAATGACATAAAACTGAATAACAACTATAATATTTATCTGTATATCTAGTTATTATAATAAGTCTAGTGTACTGTAACTACTGTAAAGGCTGTAAAGGCCGGCAACGCATCTGCAGCTCTTCTGATGTTGCGAATGTCCATGGGCGACGGTAGTTGCTTACCATCAGGTGACCCGTTTGCTCGTTTGCCCCCTTATTTAATTTAAAAAAAACTTTGTTTTATGTATTGATGTAGTGGGTAGCAAGTAAATAAATAAAATGAAAAAATCTGTATATAGATTATATTTTATCTGTACTTATAGGTATAAATTGTGAATTTTTTGCCTTTTTTAAATATGTAAGTAGGTATTGCTGTTTGCAATTAACATATGAGTATAATCACAAGGCCATTATAGTACTTTAGTGTAAATAATTCTTAAGACAAATTCTTGTATGCATACCTAATCTAAACCTATTAGAATGTACTAATAACGGGACATCGATCGCCTATTTGTATGTACCTTAATGGAGCTTCAAGAGTTTTATTATAATTTACATAATCGAATAGTGTGTGGCCACCATTTCCCTCGTTTAACGATAAATGCCCTTAAAGATTAGAGACTTACAAACTTGTTCTATCAGTTTGCATTTTTCACAGAAACGAAATATATTTAACTCTAACATTGCTAACAAAGTTGTTTAGGTATAACACACATACTTAATTAGAACTGTAGTTCAAATAAGAATTTTACTACACTAGGCAAATACTATATATAATACTGCATTAGGCAAAAAAACTATATTATTTTTTACTAACAATTTTAGGTCCAAGGCTTACATTAATCCAGATCTAAATTGGTACATAATTAAATTTTAAAGAAGGCGCAAGAGCAGAGACATTTGCCTATAGATCGCTTGATTACCCAATAACCGTTATCTATACTTAAAGTCGCTTTTTTCCCTCATGTCCCTTTGTTCCCTTTAATCTTTAAAACTACGCAACGGATTTTGATGATTCTTTCAGTGTTAGATAGCTCATTTATCGAGGAAGGCTATAGGCTATATTTTATCACGCTAAGACTAACAGGAGTGAAGAAATAGAGGAAAATGTGGAAAAAGGGGGAAATTATTTGAAATGGCGTAATTATCTCGTGAACTACTGGAGCAATTGCATGTTATTTGGCACAGACAGTCATAGGCTATTTTAAACATTTTTTCAGTGACTATAATATATTTTATATCCGTGCAACGCCGGGGCGGGTCGCTAGTTTAAAATAAATTGCAAGTGCATATCCCTTAAATGCTCTAATCCAGGGGTTCCTAAACTGTGCGCCGCGGAAAGGCAAGAGGGGCGCCGATCCTCCATCATTATCCGAAATCACAAATATTATAAAATTATGTAAAGCAGATCGATGATTAAATATTTGTTAATTATCATTTACCTGCTCAACCTAACTATAATCATTAAAGGTGTTTATTTATGTGTCTTTTTCAAATAGTTAGGTAGAGTAGGGCGCCGTGACAAAATGTTGCAATGTGTATCTGCGCCGCAGGCTTAAAAAAAGGTTGGGAACCCTTGCTCTAATCCTTTCATGTGACTCCGACATTAAATTACGATCGGTCAAAAAATTTACCGGTTTTCCGTAAAATGTGGGCTTGTCGCGCATACGCTTGTGAAACATAAAAGTTAACAAACTCTTTATTATAAAACGCTACTAATCAGTACATCAAAGATGTGTTTTATGTATCTACTGTAGGCATTAATAAATACTTCGCCTACGCTCACCGTCCGGTTTTTATCAAGAATGTTACCACACGTTTGCTTAGAGAAATAATTATGATGCCACAATAAAGATAAACGTTTTGAAATTCATTGAACTTGTAAAATATTGATATCTAATGGCGCGCTTAAGGTGAACATGATAGCCACTTAATAGCGAGTGTGATAGAGGTTTAATTATCAAGTTAAGTCTGAGTAGATAATACTGATCACTGTAGCTTCCCAATGATATTATATCAAAGAGATTTCACAACTTAAGATTGAAGAATTGATTTGATACAAAAATATATTGTTTTCATATATTAAGTACCATCGAGGAAATAATTGATTCCTAGGCAGTTGACGGACCGTCATATTGTGGTCGGCTTATGTCAATTCAATGTTATTTGTGATCGGTCGGATGGGTTTTACATAGCGACCTAATTACTTAGGCCCGATATCTGCCTAGGAATCAACTTCTCTGATAGTACATAATATTATAAAAAATACTAGATGACGCCCGCAACTCCGTTGCGCCAATATTTGTTTATCGCGTGCATGTCCTTACCCAGCACTCAAAGTATCTCCATACAAAATTTCAGAAAAATCCGTGCAGTGGTTTGGGCGTGAAAAGGTTACAGATAGACACACTTTCGAATTTATAATATCAGTATAGGCTCTTATCCTAATACGTACTATTATAGAGTGTCAATATATTATCAGTTCACACGGATCGTTTCATTCCAGTGTGCGCTGACACTTAAGTTACGTAGAAATTAGAATAGGATGCATTAACATAAGCTAAGCACCCTAATCCTTTTACCAACCCGAATCGGATAAGTAGAACCGTTACTTTAAAATAATTATCGTGATCAAATGTTTTCCAAATAAAGGAACTTACTAAATAGGAAGTCAAAATGCACCGGACAATATGTGACTAGAATTAAATGTGAAACATTAAAAATTCTATAAGTGTAGGTAGGTAGGTCTCCCTGAGGTTCCAGGATAAGAACTAAGGAACTTGGATGTCTATTTTCTACTGTCTAGTGTAGCTTATTTAACAATAGATACTAGCTGATATTACGTCATAATAAACACCTCCGTGGTCCAGTGGTTAATAGCGTGGCTCTTGACTCGGAGGTCGTGGGTTGCATTCCCGCGTTGGAAACATCTTATGAATTTCAAGTTTGGCTAGGACAATGCAGGCTGATCATTCAGACAAGAATGATCCATGCTTCGCGTAGTGTATATGTCGCAGGGAAAAGAGGATATCAGGGATTTCACGATATCCCTAGGGATATCACGAACTCCCGATTGATGCCGAAAATTCTTGTTTGTTACGTCTTCTTACTAAAAATATCTAGTGATATGTCACTTCACTAAACTAAATCTAGTGAAACGTCAGAAAAGCGGACACCGCCGAATAAAAATCAAGCCACGCATTTCTCTCGCTTGCTCTAGTATACACACGGGGACTTTGATAGGATCATCCAACATCTGAATCTGACAAATAAGATGTTAGATGATCCATGCGTCGGATGGGCATGTAAAAAGTCGGTCCTGCGCCTGATATCTCGCCGGTCGTGTCAGTCTTCCGTCCCACCGGGTTATGCGAGTATAGAGATTAAGGAATATAGAGATTGCTCTTGTGTACTGCGCACGCACTTGGGCACTATAAAATTACTCTTGGCCTGGTTTCAATGAAACCGGCCACCGTCACCAAAACCAGAGTGGGAGTTATTATTATTATCACACGTGTAATGCAACTATAGCAGATCTGAGGGGGCATCACCCTATCTCTGAATCATATAGTTGAAACCAACTGAGGGTTCTTCATCAGATACTTCAGACCTTTGATTTTTGACGTTAAATGAAGCGGCCGACCAAGTTGAATATTTTTTGTAAAGGTGGCATGTCGATCTCTAGTTTGGTTAGGCTCTTGTACAGGCACAGGTACTACAGGTACTCCAGCTCTTCGATTATCCTAGTTTTTACGGTTCCGTACACAAAGGGTTAGTCTGTTTGTCTGTCTCCAGGCTAGAAGAGCTGCGCCAGCTCGAGCGACGCATTTGTTTCACTCCCACTAGTGCCCGTGTCACGTGTGGGAACTAGAACGAGCAAGAGAAATGAGTGGTTCGATTTTTATTTGGCGGTATCCGCGTTTCTGACATTTCACTAGATTTAGTTTAGTGAAATGACATATCACTAGATATTTTTAGTAAGAAGACGCAACAAACAAGAATATTCGGCATCTACCGGGAGTTCGTGATATCTCTAGGGATATCGTGAAATCCTTGATATCCTCTTTTCCCTGCGACATATATATTCTTTGTCCATGCGTCGGATGGGCGTGGTATAAAGTCGGTCCTGCGCCTGATCTCTCGCCAGTCGTGTCGGTCGTCCGTCCGTGTTGAGAGTAAAGGAATAGAGAGTGCTCTTGTGTACTGCGAACACACATGGGTACTATGAAATTCCTCCTGCGTAACTGGCCTAGTTTTAATGAAAACCGGCCACCGTCATCGAAACCGGTGTGGGAGGTATTATAATGCCTATTTAAGAATAGATACTAGATAGTTACTATGACATAATGATAACTTAGAACCAAAAAAATAGCTAGTGATACAACTTGCAAAAATAAGAAATTCTTAACCCATCAATCCCCAAGCGGCAGCCGACTACCGCATAGCAATTGAAAATCTATCGTGTCTGCGATACCCTCGATGGAGGTGATAATATTACAACTCATTTCAAAATCTATCCTATTGGAGCTTTCTTGACCATTTCCTAATGTTCAAGAAAATGAGGAAGTAAACTAACCGAAAACAGATGTGATTAGAATTAAAATGAGTCAAACGTTAGCGATTATGTAAACTATACAGGATGTTCGGATAACAGAGCGGACGCAGATTCGACGTCATGCATTATGCAGCTACTAATGTCCACGTAATTACGACCCGGGGTGCCTATTGATTGCCAATTTACTCTATTTCGTCTATATTTAATTGCTTTGTCATTAACAGTTGAACGTTAATAGTTTGGTCATTAACATCAATAATTGCTAATGTTTGTTGACATTGAGTGTTGGCCATTTTATTCCATAACGCGCTGGTAATTGCAAAGTAATTTACATTGTGTACGTGGTGTACGTCGTAGTGTTTATTGCTGTCATGGGTCTCGCCTCTTGACACATTTACGATTTGGTACACAACAGTTATAGCGCTATACATATCGTCAGTGAAAAGTCAGCTTATAGTATTAAAATATAAAATATCACTACTAATTTCCTTAGTCTGCTTACTGAAAAAATATATGTATTCTACTTACAACATGATACGCCTCATACGGCTTTCATTGAAGAGATACGAATTTCTCAGAAGCTTTAATTGACACTAAAACTGTTCATCAAATAGAGATAAACCCACTACTGGATTGGAGCTATCTTAATATCATCTCTGATACTGTAGGTATAGGCAGTAGAATCATAAAAATATCGGATTGAGATTTTATTACGAATTCTTTTATGTTGTCCAACCGATTTTCGACATAAGCCAAGTAGTGAATTCTCAATGTAAATCACTAATTAGGTAGTAAATAGAAATAAAATTATACGAAATACCGGTTGTAGAGAATTTATTGTGAACGACATTTGGTACACATTTCTTTCAACTTTAGAGCTCTGTTACGACAGAGCAACCTTAATAAATGGAACTAATAATTATTGTCAGCACTCAGCAGCATAACATGATTTTCTTTTTCAATGCATTAGAAAGTAAGAACTCAATAATATATCCGATTATTTAATTATTGTAATTGGGGCAACCCGTTGTAAATTGTTATTAACTGTAATAAATAAATAAATACTTAATAAACGATAAATAAATGAATAAAATCCGAGTTTAAAAAGCTGCTAAATCACTGTTCTAAATGTTAAAATGTAAAATTATAACTGATTTTAGAAAATTCATCTAGAATGGTCGAAAAACGGTAAACTATCTCAAAGTAATGATTATTATTAGAACATATATTTCAAACTAAATATCTATAAAAATATCGTTAAAAAAAGTTATGTTAAATCAATAAGTGTAAACTTCAAAAGTACAGTTCACACCACACTAACAGAGGCGATTATATTTAATGGAATTTCTCGAAAACATTATTCACAGTAAATCGACTGCTCAATTCCGCTTAAAACATTCATTAATATAATGTAAAAGCAATTAATTTCGTTGACAAGAAACAATCTAATCCCATTCCTTAAATAGAAAAAACTAACTAATGAAAGCAAATAAGCATTTTAATAAACAACATTTTGAAGGCAAAAATAAACAATTTTGAGTCATTCCCGGTGAACTTAGTACACTTTGTAAGGGTTTTTATTGTTAACAAGGCGAACCGCGGGCTGCGATGATATCTCCTTGTATGAATGATGACTTCGTGCGAGACCTCCTGAAGGTGGATCCAGATATAGACATGGATGTTGGAGACACGGCACGAATATGGAAATCCATACACTTCAAATGGCAATATTATTTGTATTCTCAATAATAGTTTTACAATACTATAATGCGATCCTTAAGTATTGTCCTTTGTTGTTCTCTTATTATGTTCTTTCTCATTTTGTTAGTAGATAAAAATTATGGTAAAATATAATTTATTTTATATACAATATTTTGGTAAAACTACTTTGGGCAGTTTCTAACGACCACATTCTAAAACATTTCAAAATTTGTATTCCAATATCAATAAAATTTTACAATACAATAATGGTACAATACTTTTATGTATTTAGCATATCAATGCAGTTAACGATAGTAAATAACAATAAATTATTGTAATCGTAATGAGAAATGCGTAACTTGTTGGTTAACTAAGCGACGACACTTATACGTTTGGAGTTAAGGAGATAAAATCATTGAAATGGAAATAGTTAACAGATGACTCGAATTTAAAAACAGTAATTGATACTTAAGTGTTAAATGAGGTGGATGAATCATTCAAGTATATCACCAAGTATTTTGATATCCAACTGTTGATGTTATAGAAATTAACAAAACTATCTGACGTTATAGCTGCACTAAATCATTTTTGAATAATATCCTTAATAATTTTTAATGTAGTTTAATATTTATCATAACATTTTAATAAGCATTATCAATGTACCTGTTTAAAATATTATAGATAACTTTTTATGACTGCTCAATGTTAATTTTTTTAAGACGAATAGAATAGTGAAAATTTTATTCAATCCATGGATTTTCTGGTTCCGAAAAACCAAAATTCAACAAACACTTCATAAAATTAATATCAGCTACATAACCAAGAACACAGTTTTTCGGTTTGTTTTATTTGTGTGTGATAATCTCGCCATCATATTAAAGTTTAAATGCGTTCTTCACTTTTAATAAACAATTATAATTTTTATTTCCTATAGGCAAGTGTAAAACTTACATTCCAAGTGTTTGTCTAATTCTTTTTGACACTAATTAAATAGAATTTCGGAGATATTTCGAGAACTAAAGTGACATAAAGATTTATGAGCCATGTAAGTTAATGATAATAATCATACGAAATAAATGAAAATGGCCTTTTCAACAGACCTCGAACCAAAATAATCCTTATTGCTTTCAAAATAAAGACGATTGAATTTGTTAAAATCAGATTATTCTCATTCTCACCCATTAATTTTGGAATTGTTTTCAGAAATAATATTTTTATTATTTCTGTATTGTCTCATAAATCGAATTAATTAACGAAAACTACACGAGCAGAGGGTATTAACCTTCTCAATTATTGTGTGTTTATGAAAATTTCTCATTTTGCTTAGTCCTTTTTAGCGACTAAATTTAGTTCAGAATTGAATTCGTTAGTTAGATGACAATAAGAATGAGGTAAAACAGATCTATTGCAAATCCGTAACCGTAGATCATTATGCATTTGCATATTATAAACGCGACCGAGTAGCATTCATTTTATTCCTTTGTCTGTCTGTCTACATGTTATAATTTGTTACCTCTTCAAATTTTGCTATAAATTATACAGGGTGTAAAAAACTAAGTGATAATACTTTAGGGTGCGTATGTGGTCCTTGTAGAGAGTTCACACTTCACTGTGAAAGTAGCAGCACTGAAAGACCAAATTATTTTTTCACTTTTGTATCCAGCCTATCCAGGGCAATCGCCCCAGCGTCACGAGTTTCCCCATATAAAAGTAAAATAAAATTTGGTCCATCAGTGCTACTACTTTCACAGTGAACTCTCTACAAGGAACACATAAACACCCTAAAGTATTATCACTTAGTTTTGTTACATCTGTACCTATTAGGTATGTAATGGGTACAGGGTGTAACAAAAATAAGTGATAATACTAAAGACTTGAGAAAGTACTCAAGTTGGTTATCACAAAATAATAGTCTCTCACGATAAGTGTAATTCAAAACTGTGGGCCACATAATATTACAAAAATTGTTTTAACTATCTACAGGTTAACTGATCTTACTATGCCATATCCTATCGTGTACCTTCATCGGTCTATGGCAAGCCCATCTAAGGTAGATAAAAGGGTCGACGTTTTTAGCACAAAGCACTTTCTGGCCCTGCAAGTTATTTGACTCTTGCCTCAGGAGTACCTACTACCTGTATATTGTATACAGCATACTACTTTAGTATCTATAGCATGGTGCAAGACCACCTTATCGAGACAGTATTTTGCGATTATCTTTTGTTTTACGTTACATCTTCTTTACAAATAATGATCGCACTTCATCAGTTATGCTTATGGTAACAGAAGCACACATTATCTTATATCTTTAAACGAGCAATTCTCGTATATATATTCTTCTTGTATATATATAATTGGAATCTCGGAATCGGATCCAACGATTTTCATGAAATTTAGTTTATAGGGGGTTTCGGGGGCGATAAATCGATCTAGCTAGGAATCATTTTCATAAAATGTCATTTTATGTGTTTTTTGAATTTTCTGAATACCGAGCGAAGCTCGGTTATAATATAGCTAGTTATAGTATAATACAACAACGACGTTACTTCGTAATTGACAGACAGATAAGTACGTAATCTTCTTTTTCTTATATATAAAAATGGATTTTCAAAATATGTGTTAGTCGCGCTAAAACTCGAAAACGGCTGAACGGATTGGGCTGATTGTAGTCTTAAAATATTCGTAAAAGTCCAGGGAAAGTTTTAAAGTGACACGAAGTTCACCAGGACAGCTAGTTCTTAGTATAATATTATTATATTAATTGTATTTGTATAAGTATTATATTTTATTACCATAATGTTTTTAATGATAAACAGTCGCGTTATACCTAATATACTTATGGCTAGGTTGATTTTGTTTATAATACGAATATTATAATTTCGACATTCCAATTCTCATTTTTATCAAAAGCAGTCAAAAGCCTTATCGTTTGTTTTATTGCCTCTAACTACACCTATTCTAATAAAATTAATGATATAAAATTAAACATTATTTCATTCTTCAAGATTTATAAAACTGATTGAATCTCCTAATGGTTTTAGCTTAGACTCATTACGGTCCAGGTGCTTTCCAAAACTGGTATTAATTAATTATGTCGATAATATATGGAATTTGATCATTAATTCTGCCATTTTAGGTGCGATAACTCAATTTAAATACGTAATTGATTAGGAAATTATGCTGAATTATTATTTTAAAAATATTTATCACGCGTTGATGATGATAAAATTTCGCTGACACCTCATTCGCATGTGGGTACGCATAATGGGTTTTTTATGATCCTCGTGATTTATTTAATAGCCGCTCGTACAAAACAAGCACTAAAACATGCTAAGTATACGCCTACATTTATATAAAGAATTTAATATTTTTACGTATCTAAAGCACACGAAAGCATTTTTGATCCATATTTTTATTTAATTAGGAATGAAATAAAAATATTTATCTTTTCATTATATTAACAAGGTAACTTTATTTTTATTAAAGTATAGTTCAAAACAGCTATTTCAGACTATCAAAGCTCCTTACATTGTATTCGATTTTTTATAAACTGAATACTAATTTGTTAGTATACTTTTAATTAAATACTGACATAACTTCGAAAAAAAAGGGGAACTGTAGAGTGTATAATTTACTTATCTTAAATATCTTGTTTTCTATATAAAATCAATCAATACAGATTCCCAAACTGAGTCTTTCATTGAACCATGACACCAAAAAGCAAGTTATTTCATCTCAAGACAATGCAAAGCGAGTGAGTCAACTTTCTAAACCGAAATGCTACTACTATTATGCAGTTTTATTATTGCACTACTAAGAAAGAAGAAAAAACTATTGGTGAAGCGTTGACAGGTTTTGAAAGTTCCACAATAGTGACACAAAATTTACAGCCCTCATTAACAAATTGTGGTATATTGTTTACACGCAAAATATATGGTGACGAAGAATTGCTTAATTTCTTTAGGGTCCCATAAAAATATTATTTGTACATTGCCTTTCTTTTAAGTTGCTAAATGTTTTATTATTTAGTGGTATTGTAAATTTGAATGTACGAATGTTTACACATATTTTAGTATTAATTCTATTTAATTATTAATTTTCTAAGACTTGCTAAAAATATTGAGGAAACATGATAAAATTATTTTCTTATAGTTTAATGACTTTGTTCTTGTAATAACTATGTAAGACTATCTTCTGCAAAGTAATTATTACTTTGCATATTATGTTTACTTCCCTGTTCTACAATTAAAATATTTATTTGTGTAATTCTTGTATGTACCTAAATATGTAATTATATTGAAAAATTAAATAGCTTTCCTCTATCACAGTTCATCATATTATTGATTTAATATTATGATTATAAGATATTTTACGCAAATTATTGGTGCATAGACCAATTACATAGTCATATTACGTGATTTAGACAACACCAAAATCTTACAGAACCCAAACCCAAAATGACAACGTTACATAAAAGTTTGGTTACGCATAATTCAATTGTTTAAACTATTTGTATTTGTCTCCTACCTCTCATTGTTTCTTGCTTGTAGGAGGCAAAAGCTCCCGGAAACAAGATTAGTTTCGGTCCTGACCTTTTACTAAACTTTTTTGTGGTAACAATTCGTTACCGAGATGTGTGGGTAACCACTAACCACTGCAATTTAGCCAAGGAGCTTCTAAAAAGTTAGAGAACTTATTAAACTACATAATAAAGAAATGAAAATAAATGCTGCTGCTAAAAAATTAGCACCTAAACTTAATGAACTATTGAACTAATCACTGTTATTAATAATATGAATGCTACAGAATTTGGTAATTATAGAATTATGGTTAGACTATTAACAAACATTTCTGCAATACAATGGGCCATTAAGCAAAATTTAGAAAAATTCGCAAAACTAAAACAATGAATAAATTAAGGTAGCTACATAATTGCATGATGCATGTAGTTATATTTTCCATAATATTATTTAGTATGATAAATTATTACAAATATACCTAACTATTAACTAAAAATCAAAAACATGATAATAACTTATTTCCACGTAAAATACAACTTCAGAACTTTATGATATCTAATATTATATTCTATACTAATCTATAGTAATATTAAAAAGCGGAAGAATTTGTTTGTTTGTTTGAACGCGCTAATCTCAGGAACTACAAATTTCTTTCAGTGTTAGATAGCTCATTTATCGAGAAAGGCTAAAAGCTACATTTTATCACGCTGAGACTAATAGGAGCGAAGAAACAAAGGAAAATGTGGAAAAACCGGGAATTTTTTATAAAATTGCTTATTATCTTAAGAACTACTGGTGCAATTTTTATGCTTTTTGGAACACATGAAGAATAGACCGAAGCGAAAGAATATACCGACGCGAAGTGACATAGGTTAATATTTTCGGAAAAATGTACGGTTTCCGTGAAATTCCTAATTTACACGGGCGAAGCCGCACGGAACATCTAGTCCTAATGATAAATGTCTTATTTCTAAGGACGAGTAAATAACACTTTTTATTATTAAAACCTATGTGGGACACCGTATAGATTTATGTATCTATTTGAAGGTTAATAATGAACCAATAAAAATCAGGACAATAAATTTAGGGGCCCATAAAATAGATAAAAGGAATCGTCTAAGAAAGGTCGCGCTCTCGCGATATCGACTTGTGTCAATAGTTGATCTTCACAATTGATGCGCCATATAAAATAGATTCTACGAGTCTAGATTTAAGTTTATGGCCTAACCGTAAAGTTATTTACCTGGCTTCGATGTATATCTTGGAGTTTTAATGCCTTCTACTTCTAAACGTTTGTTACGATTAAAGAAATTTGTGTGAATTTGTTTTGAAAACTTATTGTTAAGCTGCTTGTTACTTTAGCTGTTTATTTATAAAAGCTGTAATTATAAAATAATTATAAAACTAGTTCCACGCTTATATCTATTAAAATTTTTGATACATAATTGAAAATGCGACAGTGTTTATTATGGGCAAATTAAGTCCTCTACCAAAATATGAAAGTTTTTATGTCTTTCAAGTTCGATGAAAGATGATTAAAAATTGCCACCTAATTTTATAAGAAAAATTGCATTCGGAGGTCCTTAATCTTTCGATCGCGGATTCTTGGAAATATATTGTTATTCTATTGTTGTCGCGGTCGCTGCACGACATTTAGCCAAAACTTATTCGTTTTCACTTCGTTATAGAATCGCCGATCAAAATGTATGGAATTGACATAAGACGAGTCGAACGTCAACGTTATATTAACGAACGCTTATGTTAATTTCATACATTTTCATCGGCGATTCTACAACGAAGCGAAAACGATTAAGAGCCCGGGTTACCCTCGAAATTCTCATACATACGTAATACCAAAATCATTTTGTTATACGAAAATATTTGACATGTTTGAGTTATTTTTCAGCTTAAAATAGTAATTACCTAGGTTCCTGTACAAAAAATAATTTTAAAATATTTAAACACTAAAAAAAATTTTTTTGAGAATATTTTTTTTTTACTAAATTTACTACAAAATATTTCAACTCTAAAAAATATTATTTAGTATTTAAATATTTTGTAGACCCTGCAGGTGTCCTTATGGGGCTTGATGGGTTAAATTTTCTTCTTATTCTAGGATTCCCATCGCTTCACAGTCATCGATGGTTTCCGAGTTGTTACGAGATAAGTGGTAATATTCTATAGACTGTAAATATTGAGTCCTCGCAGCTTGGTGGTATTGACTCTCATTGTTGACTGTCAATTGACGATATTTCCACGAGTTATTGTATTCTCAGAACGCGGCATACCTTAGGTTATCGATTAACAAGACGACGCGTTGAAGTTCGTATCATTTCATTCTAATATATAATTTTCTGGACTTCCATGATTATTTCAAGACTAAAGCTTAAAGTTTAGCCGTTACTAAGCACTGCAAGACTAGAAAAAATTGAAAATTCATGTATAGATGGATTCTTAAAACTTATTATCCTATTTTTATTCGAATAATTCAGGAAGGAAGGTCACTTGATAACCCTTTGCTATGAGAATTTAATATAAAGGTAATGATGTCAGATCGTTATTTTATATTTGTCGTGGGAGGCGGCGAGCTCTTTATATTATGATAAGGATTCGAAGAATATAATATAAATTATAATATATTATGTTTACTTCTGGGTAGTAATATACTAATTATATTATGTACTATCAGAGAAGTTGATTCCTAGGCAGATGGCGGAACTAAGTAATTCGGTCGCGTTACGTCAAACCCATCCGACAGATTACAGCTAACATTGAATTGACATAAGCCGACCACAATATTATGACGTAGATCCTCAACTGCCTAGGAATCAATTTCCTTGATGGTACAAATATCTTAAAATTATTTCTGTACTTACTGGTAAGTGCAGATAACGTTATGTTAGATATTGTAGGATAATATGTACCTATAATTGAACAATTTGAATTACATATTTTAAATGAATCAATTTAAAGGAGATTTTTCGCCTCAAAAATACATAAATGTACTCAGTATTGTAAGCAAAGAAAAAATTTAAAACCAAACACAACAAGATACGATTTTATCTATATCTATATTATCTATATCTATACATATTATAAAACAAAGTCGATTTTTTTCCCTCATGTCCCATTGTTCCATTTAATCTTTAAAACTACGCAACGGATTTTGATCATTCTTTCAGTGTTAGATAGTCCATTTATCGAGGAAGGCTATAGGCTATATTTTATCACGCTCAGACTAACAGGAGCGAAGAAATAGAGGAAAATGTGGAAAAAACGGGGAAAATTATTTGAAAGGGCTAACTTGAACGCGCTAATCTCAGGAACTACTGGACCGATTTGAAAAATTCTTTCAATGTTCGATAGCTCATTTATTGAGGAAGGCTATATTTTATCACGCTAAGACTAATAGGAGAATGTGCAAAAAACGGGGGAAATTATTTGAAAGGGCTTATCTCGCGAACTACTGGAACAATTTTTATGTTATTTGGCACAGATAAGAAGTAGACCACGTGAAGAATCATAGGCTATCAATTTTAATAATTTTTTCAGTGGCTATATATTTTATACCCGTGCGACGCCGGGGCGGGTCGCTAGTTATATTATAAAACTAAAGGTGGCTGGCTATAAGGTACACGAGATAATAATAATGATATATTATCTTTATGTATCTACCATTAGGTAGAGTTCTCGATAATACGCACCTAGGGCAGGAAAATAAGAAATGTCTCAGATCACAATATGCAACAAACAAACGTGTTATCTGAGGCTTTCTTATTTACTGTCCATGGTGCGTATACTATTTTTGTTGTCATAGCTTTACTGTTGAACCTTTCTAAATAATAGAGTCGTCTTAAATGATATTGAAATTATACAAATAATTTCAATATCAACTAGCTGTTGCCCGCGACTTCGTCCGCGTTAACATAGTATAATAACAAAGATGGATAGTTTTCCCCTTTTTGCGGATCCTTATACAAAGGGTAAATTTCAAAAGGGAAACCCCAATTTCACCCCTTTGGGGGTAGAATTTACAAAAACGCATAAAGACGTATTTATTCATTTTTATTCAGTAGCCCAAAAATAAAGTTTCATGTTTCTAACTCAAGAAATGACGGACTTTCATTCAAACTTTCAACCCCAATTTCACCGCCTTGGGGGTAGAATTTCCAAAAATGCTTTAAACGTATTCATTCATTTTATTCAGTAGCTCAAAAATAAAGTTTCATGTTTCTAAATAAAGAAATGACGGACTTTCATTCAAATTTTCAACCCCTATTTCACACCCTTCGGGTTAAAATTTCCAAAATTCCTTCCTTAGTGGGTGTCTACTTAATAAAATAAGCCTACTCACCAAATTTCGTGGCTGTAGCTCTAACAGTTTTTGCTCAGCGATGATGAATCAGTCAGTCAGTCAGTCAGTCAGGACTTGTAATTTTATATATATGGATAGATATAGATAGATATGATTGTTAATTTCGAGTAAAAATTAACTATAAAAATAATATGTAGAGATCAACTACGATAACATGGCGCGCCCCTCCAAAATTCAAAACGTTTCAAGTGCGTTGTCTTTCGCGGCAGGCTAGCTATGATTAGTTGACCAACAAATCTTGGTAATAAATGACATTAACCGAAATATTACGTGTGCTGTGATTGGTTGAATACTCACTACGTACAAACTCTTTCATATAAGGATGTGACTACACACATTGAAACAGTCATTTGGAGGGGCGCGCCATGTTATCGTAGTTGATCTCTATCATTGCAAAATATTATGACCAACATTGCGACATACTATCTATAGATAGTATGATTTGACCCAAGACTCAAGCGGCCCCGGTATTCTCTTATCTTTTCTTAAATAATCCTGTTACGTACTCGAGTTTTAGTATAATCGGGCTTATAAGCCTCAAAAATGTCTCCCACGGTTGCCCACGGGCACGGTGTGATTCGACACGCACGTGGATCGCTTGAGATGACTTGGTGACTTACGATAAGGCATCAATGGACGTGATTTTTCAGTTAACTACCAGTTGCTCTACGAGTTTTTGGCGTGCCAACGTTTTTTCAAAGTAGGAATTAATATAGGTACGGTAGATAATCATCATACTAGACTGCAGCCTCGGATTTATAAATAGGCCTTAATAAAGCAGGGCCTAGTGGCGGTAGCGTCCTAGAAGGGAGGCAGCATCCATAGAGGCCCTATTATGTACTATCAGAGAAGTTGATTCCTTGGCAGATGGTGGACCTAAGTAATTTGGTCGCTTTAAGACAAACCCTTAACCGACCGATCACAGCTAACATTAATTGATATAAGCCGACCACAACATGACGTAGGTCCGTCAACTGACTAGGAATCAATTTCCTCGATGATACCTATTTCGTACTTAGGGCGGCGGAAATACAGTGGCCTACTCTCATAAAAAATACAAATTCGGCACTACTTGAATCGTGCATTGAAGCGTGCTTGCAGATATGTAAATAAGAACACAAAATCAAGCAAGAGTCCAATATAGAATACAATCTAAAAGAGCCAGGATATCATAATAATATTATTATAAAACTTATCTGATCTCTCTTTGATCATAGTGATTTAAAAGTAAAATATTAGAAGTGCTACCGCGCTACTCTAGATATACGTCTTTATAATATTATTGTCATGTTTTGATAAAATTCTCTAGTGCTACGCCAGTTATTATCGTAAAAATGTTTATTTAAAGTTCGCTTTACAATATTTTATAGAGTATGGAATTCAGTGAGACTTTTTTTAACACTACAAAATTTTCAAAGAGTCTGTGGTTGTAATAATTTTTTGTTGAAATACTAACCAAAATAAAGTAATTATCTTATAATTTGTTTTCATCGCATTTTGGTTTGTTTGTATTTCGAAATTCTTTGGTAAAATTAACAAAAATAGAAATGTAGGGACATTGAAATATAGAGCACTTTACACGGACGTATTTTTTTTAACGTCAGTGGCTCTTTACTCTATTACATTTATTGTTTTTTTGCTCAAACACACACAAATATGCTCCTGTAACTTCCTGCGTAATTTATTGTTGTAATAGAAAAAACCTGTAGTTCTTAGACAATACGAAACGGGTGGTACAATTTAGTTCACTCTACTGGATCCCATCTGCCACTAGAACAATGTTCCGAATGTTTGGTTTTAAAACCAGTAGCTATTCATTTTACTGCAGCGTGGTTTCATGCCGAAACGTCAGTCTTTTGTCTGACATCCGAATGTCATGTTAATGATTCAAACTCAACAAAAAATGTTACTGCAATAAAATAGTAGCAAAACAGTAGATATGTTTGGAAGCTTTAGAAAATCCATATTTTTAAAATAGAGACATAAAATATATACTATCAAGTATTAGCTATGAAATACTGCTTAGTAATATTTTAATGTAAAAGTAATAAAATAATAAATCAACTTATGTTAAGGGGCCGGGCTACCCTCGAAATTCTCATACATACGTAATACTAAAATCATTTTGTCATACGAAAATATTTAACATGATTGAGTTATTTTTCAGCTTAAAATAGTAATTACCTAGGTTCCTGAATAAAAATTAACTTCAAAATATTTAAACACTAAAAAAAAAATTTTGTGTATAAATAATTTTTACTAACTTTACTACTAAATATTTAAACACTAAAAAATAGAGTAAAACACTAAAAAATATATAAATAAATAGTAAATTTACTACAAAATATTTTAATACTAAAAATATTTTTAGAGTTGAAATATTTTGTAGTAAATTTAATATTTATTTATATATTTTTTAGTGTTTTACTCTATTTTTCAGTGTTTAAATATTTGGTAGTAAATTTAGTAAAAAAAAATTTTACACAAATTTTTTTTTTTGTGTTCAAATATTTTGAAGTTAATTTTTGTATAGGAACCTAGGTAATTACTATTTTAAGCTGAAAAATAACTCAAACATGTTAAATATTTTCGTATGAGAAAATGATTTTGGTATTACGTATGTATGAGAATTTCGAGAGTAGCCCGGGTTCTTAAACATTGGTAACCTAACCGCATACACTTAATCTTTGTGATGGTAAGCTAAAACCATTATTATCTCGTCAACAATGGCATAAGTAAAATCAGTTCAGTTCTACATCTGTTACAAGTGATATTAATGAAAAGCCCCGTGTCTTTTGTAGGGTTTTTTCAATCGGAACTGTCAATCATTATTCGGTAGCGGGCCCGCCTTCCGTCATGTATCAAAAATCCGCTTCCTTTAGTCAAAACATTACATTTCAAAATGCATTTCGAAGTAAAACGTTTCACAGAAAGTCCGTTATAAATTAGTGTAAAGCCAAAAATTACCAAGTAAAAAAAGAAATATGTAGATACTACCAAATGCGTACTTTTTTAAAAGGTGTCAAAAAGTTGTCGCTTGGTCGCCGAAAATAAGAAAAATACCTGTTTCCACGGAGTTCCTAAGCGACATCAAAAATGCTCGTAGAGATATGGGACTAAGACAAATCGATAGAGAAAAATTCGCAGATTCCGAATATATAAAAAACTCATTTTGACCCCAAGTGTCGCTTGGTAACTTTTGCCTTTCCACCGTCGATATGATACAAAATTATCAATATTGTCAACTCTAAACTCAACACACACTACGAGTCTGCGACACAAAATCGTATTAAAAATTAATTAATTCCCATAATGTAATCTTCAAAGAGAATTTATCGCTGAATAAATTACGATTAAATTCCCACATGAGCGTGTGATGAGCACTCATCGCGGACCAGACTTTAAAGTTGCATTATCAATTTTTTGAGTACTTCAAACACGCGTGCCATCTGTTATAAGCCGATGCAGTGCGGTCCCTCGGCCCGCACCCCGTCCCCCGCGCCCCCCTACACCCATGCGGCTTTCGTTCGTTCAAACTTACGTAGGTCAGTTACCGCCCGACCGCACGGGAGCATGGCTGCGTCAAAACTTTTCTCGCGACCGCGCAATCTTTGTTTACATGCGCAGTGATTGTGAACTTGTACAAACAAACTGAGACTGTTGTTATCGAAAACTGTGGTGAAGTTAAATCGAACTGAGTGACAAATGAACTGTGTTATCCTGTTACGATGACCAAAAAGTTTAGTGAAATGTTTTTAATAAAAGTTTGGATGTTTCTGGTGGCGGTTGCCGGTGCGCGCGCACGGTCCGCGCTGCCCGCCCCTGACGGCTGTCAGTGGGACTATTCGGACGCAAAGTTGAGTGAATCTAACTTTCTCACGTGTAACATCAAAACCATCGGCTCCGCTGACTTCTTATTTAAAAACATCACCACGGCGCAGGCGTACAACATCAACAAGTTAAAGTTGACTTGCACGGACTTGCTGTTCTTCGAGAGCTCCTTGCACATGAACACTGGAAGCTTTTTGGGACAGCTCCGAAAGCTCGAAGATTTGCGCATCGACTACTGCAAAATACGCTACGTTCCTGCGACTGTGCTATCGCCTCTTAGAGATTTAACGAGCCTGTCGCTCCGGTCCTATAACACCGATTGGCCGGCTATGACCATGGAGTTTCACGCTGAAAGTTTTCGTGGCCTAATGGAGTTGCGCACGCTGGACTTGGGTGATAATAATATTTATATGTTGCCCTCCGAGGTATTCTGCCCGCTATTTAGTTTGGAATCGTTAAACCTCACTAATAACAAAATTCAAGACATATCAGAAATTGGATTTTCCGATTGGGGAAAAGGGCCTATCGCTCCCGGCAAGTCGTGTAACACCGGCCTCAAAATGCTCGATTTATCACACAATAATATCCTGAGACTGCCCGACAATGGACTTTCGAGCTTAAGATCCTTGGAAGTTTTGAACATTCAGAATAACTTGATTAGCGAAATTTTAGATAGAGCCTTTGTTGGTCTCAATTCATTAAAAATTTTGAACTTATCGGGAAACAAATTAGTGGCTATTCCTCCGGAACTATTTCAATCTTCGAGAGTTATCAAAGAAATCTCATTAGCGAATAATTCATTAGCAGTGTTGGCGCCAGGATTGCTGGAGGGTCTCGATCAACTTGAGAGATTGGATTTATCTAAAAACCGACTTACAAATGGCTGGGTCAATAGAGATACGTTTGCCGGCTTAGTGAGGTTAGTAATACTAAACTTATCACAGAATTCTCTTGCCCGCTTGGATCCTAAGTCGTTTCAAGATCTGAATAATCTACAAGTATTGAATTTAGACAACAACGAAATAGAGATTATCAGTAATGGTGCCTTTGCTGAATTGAAAAATTTACACCATTTATCGATATCCGATAACAAAATTAAAGTTTTGAACGAGCAAGTATTTTCGAACTTGTTTGTATTGAATCAGCTGTATTTAGATAATAACCAAATAAATACCATTCATGAAAGATGTTTCGAAAATATTACATACCTACAAGATTTGGGATTAAATGGCAACAACCTGAATAATATTCCTATCAGTATCAAACGTTTGAGATTTTTAAAATCACTCGATATTGGAAAAAATAATATCACAAAAATTGTTAACACATCTTTTGAGGGCTTAGAAGAACTTTATGGCCTTCGATTAGTTGATAATCACATTACGAGCATCCCGAAAGATACTTTCAGCACGCTTCCGTCGCTACAAGTTCTAAACTTAGCCTCAAACAAGATTGAAGTGATCGAGCAAGACGCATTTTTATCCAACCCAACGTTAAAAGCTATACGCTTGGACGGAAATAAATTAACAGATATAAGAGGAGTTTTTAATAAACTGAATACCCTCG
The DNA here is from genome assembly GCA_905333045.1 of Lysandra bellargus. NCBI lineage: Eukaryota > Metazoa > Arthropoda > Insecta > Lepidoptera > Lycaenidae > Lysandra > Lysandra bellargus. The sequence continues at coordinate 6,996,349 of HG995350.1, read as the reverse complement.
GTTGGTTGAATATTTCAGATAATAGTCTTATTTACTTTGACTATAGCTATATGCCTGAAAATTTAGAGTGGCTGGACATACACAATAATAATATTACTAAATTGGATAGTGAACAGAACATTCAGCAAAATATTAGAATGTTGGATGCCAGTTACAATTCTTTGGAATATATCGACGAGAAGTCTGTGCCTGATGCCATCGAAATCCTTCTAGTAAATAATAATAAAATCAGCTCTATTCAAGCCGGCACCTTCCTACAAAAGAAGAACCTGGATAAAGTCGTTATAACAGATAATAAATTGAGGACAGTAGATCTCTCTGCATTTACCTTACCTCACACACCGAAATTTAAATCGTTGCCAAAATTCTTTCTTGGAAATAATCCATTTGTGTGCAACTGTCACATGATTTGGCTACAAAAGATAAATTTATGGAATCATATGAGGCAATACCCGAGATTCGTCGACTTAGATTCAGTTACCTGCGAAGTTGTGAACAATAAATACGGTGGGAAGGCCAACTTGATGGATGTTCCTGAATCACAGTTTCTTTGTTCTTATGAGACTCATTGCTCCTCCAGTTGCTTTTGCTGTGAGTTCGAAGCTTGCGATTGCAAAATGACATGTCCAGAAGGCTGTTCCTGTTTCCATGACAGTAATTGGAATTCGAATGTCATCGATTGCTCAAATGCCGGATACACAGAAGTTCCTGAGAAAATACCTATGGATGCCACAGAACTATATCTAGATGGTAATGACTTCGGCACCTTGGGAAGCCATTTATTTATCGGCAAGAAGAAATTACATAAGCTATATTTAAACAACAGCAACATTGCAGTGCTTGACAATGACACATTGAACGGATTAAATTCTCTAAATGTTCTTCACCTAGAAAACAACCATTTGACAGAACTAGCAGGAGGAGAATTTTCGCAAATAAAGCACCTGAGGGAGTTATATCTTAACGATAACTCGATTACAAGTGTTGCATCTAATACATTTGAAAACTTGTACTATTTACGATCAGTGCATTTAGAAGGCAACAAAGCTCTAGACCTAGACAAGAAACTAGCTCATTTATTGCATTTAGAAAAAGTAAATTTGCGTGGAAACTTATTTACGTGCTCGTGTGAAAACTTGATACCGTTACAAAATTGGTTCAAGAAATACTATGAAGATGCAGCTGAAATGTGGTGTGCCAGTGACAATAGAGTGCCTTTAAACGTAACGGTGTTTGACGTGATGGATAAGTGTCGTGACTCTAGTGTAATAAACAATACTATACCAACGGAAAATCAACCTTATCAATACGACGAAGTGAGCACAATTAAGCTTAACTTTGTACCGCTATTGGCAGTGGTCCTAATTAGTGTAATTCTTATTTTATTGTTCGGTGCCTTAGCCTTTTCATTTAGGCAAAATGTACGATTGTGGGCCCATTCCAAATATGGTGTAAGACTGTTTAAAAGTGCTTCAATTCAGGAGAGCGAACTAGACGGTGACCGTTTATTCGACGGCTATGCTGTGTATAGTTTGTTAGATGACGATTTTATTTCTAGAGTAGTAGCCCCTGAAATGGAGCACTTTGGCTATACTATGTGTTTCCACTATAGAGATTTACAACATGCTCCCGAAAATTACTTATTGGAACAAATCACTAATGCTTCTGAATCCGCTAAAAGAATAATATTTTTTGTTTCTTTTAACTTCTTACAAAACGAATGGTCGAAGGTTTCATTTAAAGCGGCCATAAAACATGTAGTTACTGGAATTCATCCTTCCATTCGACGCCATAGGGTTCTATTCATTCTAACTACTGACATCAGCGCCTTGAATTTAGATGTCGACTTCCAAAACTATTTAAAATCTTGTAACGTACTTCTGTGGGGTGAAAAGAAATTCTGGGAAAAAATCAGGTTTCACATGCCCGATACGACCAATTTGCATTGGAACAAAGATAGCATTAATTACAATCATGGCGTCTGTCCTAACGGGAGGCGCCATCCTTCTAGGTATACCGCATCTCCTACTGCTCCCGAGCAGTGGTACAAGTACGATGCGATACCACCGACTACTCCTACCGCGGCCATTGTTGGTAATCACGAGGATGACACTTCGATGTTGACTAACACAACAATAACCAGTCAAGTCCAAGAAGGTGATCCTCATCATAGTTACATTTCAATAGATGCCCAGAACTATGAACAGCCTTATGGCGGTCGGCCCAGGCCTCCTAACACTTTACGCAAGCATCCAGGCCACCACTCCCCTTCGATGCTAGACGATCAAGGTTATTTACAACCCCGGTCCTCGGTACACGATTGCGTACCACAAACCCATTCCACTGTACACAGATAATGTGTTTTAACCCGTCGTTATCTTCCCAGATATTTCTTAATGGAACTCTACATTCCAAACACATGTGTAAACCATTTGTATTGCAGAAGCTCAGTACCTTTAAATGTGAAATGTATCAACAATATACGTATCGAAAATTGCAAGCCTTATTGTCGATATTGTGAAAGTATGAATAACTTATTTAAGACTGATAAATATATAAATTGCCAGTATAGATGTAAAGTATTTTGGTATAGTATGTTATAATATCTCATTGTTACCAAATATATTGTAAATAACTGTAACTAATATTGTATAGTATTACTAGTCATTATTTAAGACATAGTGTTGGTAATTGTAGATAGATGCTGTTTGTTCAATATTATCACTTGATTTGTAAACTGTGAAAAGCTATTTAAGATTATTTATATGTAAGCAATAATATTGTGCATGCAGCTAGTTGTACCTAATAATATGTCGACTGTTATGTAAGTGTTAACTAATAAAAATGAATATGAACAATATTTTTTGTTTCCTTTAAAACTCATATACATTATACTTTTTCTATAAATTCTTTAGTCAATATTTTACCTTCAAATTTATGGAATAGAAGTACAATTTAACTGAATAGGTACTTACAAAAATATTTTTATTTTAAAGTAGTTTTAATATTTTGGAATTAAATATCGTACTTATACCCAATATTCTTATATACATACTTTTAATTTAAATTATCTGAAGTGCAAATTATTTTCATTCTAGAAGTTTTTATCTACAATCCTTTTTACACATTTGAGTCACAGGAGGGAAATTCTTAGTAGAAGATAAGTCATTTGTGAGTAAAAAGGGTTAAAGATAATAATTACACTAGAAAAAAGGTGGTACTTAAAAAGTTTTCAAATTTATATAACTGTGCAAACTTTTTAGGCACCTCTTCAGTTTCTAAAGTTTTGAATAGAATGTTATAATTTAATTTATTATGAGATTTTTCAAAGTAGGTACATACATAATTATAATTTCCAAAAAGATAATTAGATTAGACTATACAAATAAAGAAACATTCCCATTCATGGTTGAAAATGATCATGCAAAATATGTTTAAAATAAACTATCTTAGACGTTGGGTCCATCACAAAAACTACAAAGCAACTTCTTGTTTTTATATTTGAAATATTGAGGAACGTTTTTTTACATTTCAAGCCGACACAAGACATAATGACGGACCCTACCCAGGTAGGCTCTCATATTTTACACACTGTAGTAGCCATAAAAGAGATTTACAATAGCATTTTGTATTTGAAAGTAGTTATGGTCGAATTTGACCTTCTTTTAGATACGGTTCGTGAGCCTCTATTGATTTTTTGTAATGGTTTCCAAGTGCGACATATGGTGTGACATACTTAGTGACCAACGCATGCTGGATCATTTTTTAACCGACTTCCAAAAAACAAGGAGGTTATATGTTCGGCTGTAGATATTTTTTTTTTGTGCTTATTTTTATGACATTCTAGATCATTCCATGTCAGTTAATTTTGTCACACATTACAGATGTCATTCTGGACTATGTTTTCAGTGTTAAAGTATAAGATTTGGTCATTTTCTCAAATAATATGTCTCTCACAAGAAACTTATTTAAACGGACTTTCAAAAAAGCCTCTTTTTTAAGTTTCTTCTGATTTATTATAATATGTTTGGCTGAATATATTTTCTTATTTCATTTATTTTTTTAATTTATAATCCGCAATACTATTATGAATTTTAAATTGTAATAAAGAGAGAAATAGAACATAATATATACAAGTAGAATCCGATCTAGATTTTTGTTTCTTTATCGAATCAAAAATAATTCAGAATTAAACGCTATCTTATATCTAAATAGCAGGATTTTAATAATTCAAACAACTATTTAAGGTTTTATGACCAAATTTTTAAATTATATTCGAATGTTATTTTACAACCTAGCCAAGGGACAGCGCAGTAGGTGATCCCTCCCCGCTGGTCAAAAGTAAATCATATTTTGATATCAAAAATAAATTCAATGCTAACTATATTTTAATAGTTTCAAGTATAATAACTATCCCCAGAGTACATAATATTATTACGTGTTTTATGGTACAGACTACAGTCAAATAAACATATAAGTATGACATTAATTTTATATTACTAGTTTATCGGGGAAATAAGAAAGGCTGCGCATTATTTTTTACTAATTGTTAATTTTATCTGAAATACTTTTTTTTCTTTAAGTGGCCTCCACGACACAGGCAATATTTAACTAGTGTGGTAAATGGTAACTCATTATGACAGTACTTTTATTTACGAGTATAACAACAAATATTTCATGAAAATACCAGTTTGTAGTTAGATTAGATTATATTAGAAACAAAGCTACACAAAGATAACAGTAGAATAAGATTGCTGATATACTTCAGAATTAATCGTCTAGTTGTTTGGCACTTAAACAAATTTATTTATTTATTTATTCAATAGCACTATTGATCACATCTGGGGGCACGGGAGTGCCCCCACCAAGATGAGCCAAGCGAAGCGCGCAAGGGCACTAGCTACCTTTTCTCGAAACGTTTCGTCGTATTTTTGAACACTCGTAAGTTTGGTTTGGATAATGCCAGATACTTGAAATTTTTAGGATATAATGACAAGAGTAAAATAATAAAATGCGAAAAGTTTGAATATCGTAGCTATTATACTTTAGATTTTGTAGGTGTCCAAAAACTGTATGTAGGTTCCTGAACAAAAATTAACTTCAAAATATTTAAACACTAAAAAAAATTTTTTTGTGTATAAATTTTTTTTACTAAATTTACTACTTAATATTTAAACACTAAAAAATAGAGTAAAACGCTAAACAATATATAAATAAATAGTAAATTTACTACAAAATATTTTAATACTAAAAAATATTTTTAGAGTTGAAATACTTTGTAGTAAATTTGAGTCTGAGAATGCTGAAATTTGGCATGTAACACACTATTAGTACAGAAACAACAAAAATTATCAAATCCAACCTAACCTATATCCGTACACTTATAGAGCAAAATTAGGCCAAAAATTGTGTTTTTGTATGGGAGCCCCCCTTATTTTTTATTTTATTTTAATATTATTATTAAATATTAAAGAAGACATATTATTAAGGATTTTGAGAAAAAATCAAGTACCTACCTGTTGCCATTATTGATATACAGCAAAATAGGCCAAAAAATCACGTTTGTTGTATGGGAGCCCCCTTTAAATGTTAATTTTATTTTGTTTTTAGTATTTGTTGTTATAGCGGCAATAAATATACATAATCTGTGAAAATTTCAACTCTCTAGCTAGCTCTCTAGCAGACAGACAGACAGACAGACAGACAGACAGACAGACGGACAGACGGAAAGACAACTAAGTCTTAGTAATAGATTCCCGTTTTTACCCTATGGTTACGGAACCCTAAAAATACGTGTTATCCTTGAGAGATCACAGACTCACAGAAAACCGGCGTGAAACAGCGCTTGCGCCGTGTTTCGTCTAGTGAGTGAGTTTAGCGGAGGCCCAACTGCACTCTATTGGTATAGAGTGCAGTTGGGCCTCCGCTAAATTACAAATACATTATTCCCTATCCCTATTCTCTTCTGCTTATTCCCTTAGCCTATTCCTTCATAAAAAGGCCGGAAATGCACTTGCAACTCTTCTAATGTTACTGTGTCCATGGGCGAAGGCAGTTGCTTTCCGTTAGGTGACCCGTCTGCTTGTTTGCCTCCTAATTTCATAAAAAAGGGAAAGAGAACAGGGGAATAGGGATACCCCTTTTCCCTATTCCCTCAATTAAGCCTTTTCTGTCTGAAAGTATGGCAGCCCGGCGACGGTAGTACTTTTCATCAGGTGACCTGTTGCTCGTTTGTCCCCTAATTTTATATTATATAACCGATCCCCTCTTAAAGGCTGGCAAAGCACTTGCAACTTTTCTACTAATGCGAGTGCACATGCTCGTATGCCCCTTAATTTCATAAAAACGTGTGTTGTAAAACTTACAAAAAGAAATGAAATCCTACCAAAAAACATTTTCATGTAAAAATGCTGCCAAGATGAGAACATAATAGTCCGAGGTGTCAAAAAGTAGTGAGATCTCATGTAGAGCCAAGTTTCAAACCTTACACACTCAGGCCTAAATCTAAAAACCTTAATTTTACACATAAATCGCGGCAAAATACTTGATATAATGTGTCAGCCGCACGAGAAGAATCTAAAAACTCTACACATTAGTCAAAATGGGTGGCTTGGGCATTTTGTTATTGGTCATGCTATGATCTTTGAACTACTATTCTGTTGTACTTAATAACTTTTATATAAACCGCAACAAAATGGCCAGGCCACACATTTTGACTAATGTGTAGAGTTTTTACATTCTTCTCTTTAGATTTTACTGTATCAATTTCTTGTCATTAACTTATTAAAGCCTTTATTACCTAATTGCTGTAAGCTAAGGATGCCTAAGTAACTTATTAATTAAGTTATTAGGTTATATTTTAATTGCATTATATTAACTTAATGATAACTGCATTTTAATAGCTTTGTTTGGTTATTTTACTTAAGAGCCCGGGTAACCCTCGAAATTCTCATACATACGTAATACCAAAATCATTTTCTCATACGAAAATATTTAACATGTTTGAGTTATTTTTCAGCTTAAAATAGTAATTACCTAGGTTCCTGAACAAAAATTAACTTCAAAATATTTAAACACAAAAAAAAATTTTTGTGTATAAATTTTTTTTACTAAATTTACTACTAAATATTTAAACACTAAAAAATAGAGTAAAACGCTAAACAATATATAAATAAATAGTAAATTTACTACAAAATATTTTAATACTAAAAAATATTTTTTAGAGTTGAAATACTTTGTAGTAAATTTAATATTTATTTATATATTTTTTAGTGTTTTGCTCTATTTTTTAGTGTTTAAATATTTAGTAGTAAATTTAGTAAAAAAAAATATATACACAAAAAAAAATTTTTAGTGTTTAAATATTTTGAAGTTAATTTTTGTACAGGAACCTAGGTAATTACTATTTTAAGCTGAAAAATAACTCAAACATGTTAAATATTTTCGTATGAGAAAATGATTTTGGTATTACGTATGTATGAGAATTTCGAGGGTTACACGGGCTCTTAATAACCAAGCTCATTACTAAAACTGTTTACTATAGTATCGCTAGACATAACTGCACACATTTTACCATAACTTTCTTTGTAACAACTCAATTTATCAAATGCGTTTGACACTGAACTTACCTTATGCTATGAAATTATGCTTCAAGCACACGTTAATAGATAGTTTATCTATATCCACCGCCAAAGGTTTATCAAATTTTTTATCTCGCTAATGCCCAAACTATTTCGAGTCCGAAGTTATCTATATCCGGGGACCTATCTCCGTTCACGGGTAAATGCGCCATTACCGATCATCCACAAGTGACGTCAGATAAGTTGACCACAGATAGGGTTGTCATACAATCTCCACTTAGGTTTAACAATAGATAAGGTTCCTTCGTTTACCTTTTCCCACCTTTAGAAAAGTATTTTTCAATTTTTCTGAAGAGCGCTTTTGAATCTCGTTTCATAATCTAAGTCGAGTTTCTGACTACAATTTTTTGTAGTTTCAGTGCCAGGCTTAATAAAATTAGTCAAGGACTATCAGGAAGGCATCAACTTTTGCTTAAGCCAAGGCGTTTAGGTAAGTGATAGGTAATAAAAAAAATAATTGAATTCTACTATTATCGCATTGCACAGTTACATATTTTTAGCTCTTACCTAATGTAATTCCGCCTAAGCATCTTACACAAATTGTTATGCCAAGAAGGTCCTTAATTAACTTTACCATACCATATAGCTATAACCTTATACATATTTTGTAAGTAATTTTTATTATATATCTTTGTTTTCAGTTCAACTTTTTTTTAATATCAAGGTAGCAGTACCTTGTTATTTTTTAAAACTGTTGGAGGTTCGTAAAACGGTAAAACTGTAATCCCACCTTCACATGGCGTGATTTATACCCGCGTCATGTGTGTCAACTCGGCTGAAAAAACGATCTCACGACTTGCTTTGGCTTCAATTTTCAAATGCCACGTTAAACGGTTATCGGTTAGTTAGTAGGTTATACTAAGTAATCAGCTTATTTATTAATAACTATCTTATATTATATAAAAATGGATTTTCAAATGTGTTACTCGCGCTAAAACTCGAAAACGGCTGAACGGATTGGGCTGATTTTAGTCTTAAAATAATCGTTGAAGTCCAGGGAAGGTTTTAAAGTGACACGAAGTTCACCGGGACAGCTAGTCTATCTCTTATATATAAAAATGGATTTTCAAATGTGTTACTCGCACTAAAACTCGAAAACGGCTGAACGGATTGGGCTGATTTTAGTCTTAAAATAATCGTTGAAGTCCAGGGAAGGTTTTAAAGTAACACGAAGTTCACCGGGACAGCTAGTCTATCTCTTACATATAATAAAAACCGGCCAAGTGCGAGTTGAACTCGCCCATGAAGGGTTCCGTAACAGCAATAAGAATTATTTCTATAAAATTATAAGGTTTTTGATTTATTTTAATACTTCATTTTTGATATAATGAAAGTTAAATTAAGGTTTATCATTTATGACGTATAAAAAAAAACTACTGGCTAGATCTCGTTCGAACCAATTTTCTTTGGTAGTTTTTATAGTAATGTACATCATATATTTTTTTTAGAATTATCATGCCCCTACTTTAGAAGTTAGAGGGCACTGATTTTTATCTTAAAATATTCGTAGAAGTCCAGGGAAGCCGAATAATTTTTTTTTAGTTGATCGACTATAACTCAAAAACTTATAAAGTCTTCGTAGCCGTGATAGTTTTCCTCTTAAATTCAGCATATTTCCTACTCCCTTGAATTTTTCACATTTCCAGAAGTAACCGTTTAGCTGGTAGAAGGGGGGGGGGACACTGGACTCTAATGATTTTTTCCACTTTAAAACTTAATATTTTACTAACGGATCCCTAAATCGGAAAATGATCTACAAAAACTCATAATATTTTTAATAAACCTATCCAACGACACCCCACACGATATGCTGGACGCGAAAAAAAAATTTTCATCCCCACTTGATGAAGGTACCATAAAAAAAAATATTTTTTTAAGATTTCATGTACCATTTTGTCGCCATCATTAATATGTGCATTCATGCTAAATTACAGCTTTGTAGGTCCTATAGTCTCTGAGTAAGACCGCGGACAGACAGACAGACGGACAGACCGAAACTCTAAGGGTTCCTTGTTGACTACGGAACCCTAAAAATGAATACTAATTTTGTTAGTCTCGCTAAAATAGCTAAACAATTTTGGCTAATTTTAATCTCGAAATATTCTTGGAAGTCGGGAAGGTTTATATTAGCAGGGAAGTGATACAAAATTCAGCGGATCATTAAATTTTTTCAACATTAAGTACGAGAAATGCCAAAAGTTTGTATTTTCATCTCATCGCATCTAAATATTAGATACGTTCATAGATCAAGATTTTAGATAATTGAAGCATAGGATTATTTGTTTAACATAACATGAGCGGGCTGATGACGATGAAAATATTCGCTGACTCACCGGCTCTGTATGTTTAAAATTAACTTTTATTTCACTTGCCCAAACATCACACAACAAAGGAATGAATGATCTCCCACCTCCGATCGAATCAGATAGCATTTTTGTGTGACGTTTGATCGACGTTTGATATCCAGAGTACCATTTTTCGGATTTCAAACGGCGGTCAGCTCACCCGCTGTTCAGACATGCCGTTTCACACTTCGGTATAGAGGTCACGGGCCCTCACTCAAGCCAGGACCGACGAAATTGGTTCGTGACACTGGAGAGATACTTATCGTGATTTTCTTGGCAATTCCGCTGTTGTTAGACTGCAATGGGAGCATGAGAATGTTAAAATTGTAGAACATAATAAGTCATTATCATATTGCGAAGAATTTACTGGCGCTCGTTTTTATTAAGAGCGCGAAGAATTCATTCGTAAGGTTTCTTGTGTGACCTGAATTAAATGCACGTTAAAGGGTTGGCATCCTTCTAAACTAGTGCATCGATCTCTTACTGGTGAAGATGCCTATAATTGTTGGATATTAGACGCGCATCCCGAAGGCTAACTCATTGGAAGACATTATCTCTATATGCCTCCGATATAACGCCTCCGTGGTCTAGTGGTAGAGAGCACGGCTCTTGACTCGGAGCTCGTGGGTTCGATTCCCGCGTTGGAAACATGTTATTTCCAAGTTTGGTTAGGACAATGCAGGCTGATCACCTGATTGTCTGACAAGTAAAATGATCCATGCGTCGGATGGACATGTAAAAAGTTGGTCCTGTGGCTGATCTCTCGCCGGTCGTGTCGGTCTTCCGTCCCACTGGGTTATTAGAGTAAAGGAATAGAGAGTGCTCTTGTGTACTGCGCACACACTTGGGCACTATAAAATTACTCCTGCGTAGCTGGCCTGATTTCAATGAAACCGGCCACCGTCACCGAAACCGGTGTGGGAGCTATTATTATTAATGTGCCTCCGAAATCTAGGCACAAATAATACGAAAATCAGGAAGGAAAGGACTAGGTGAAGCACCAAGAAACCGGCTTAAGATCTCACGCAACTGCGCAAGCGAAAACCCCTTCAAGCGTGTACGGTTTTGATTGACAACGTACTAATAATGCTTGTTATTAGCCAAGCCACCAGTTGTTCGGCTCCGTACATAATAACACATCTCTTATTTTCCGAGCTTGTATCATAATTGTTTTTGTGTATAATAAGGCTCCTGTTGCCGTAAAACTGTAGAAGCTTTGTCGGCCACAGATAAGAGACAACATAATGTTCAGTATAAAGATAAGAGCGATTCGAATGAACCTTATATCATAAGAGTAAATAAGCGAAGAGAGGCTAAACTTGCTCAATGCTCTAAAGCCAAGCAATATGACTATCACTACTCTATGTTTTTATTATTCGCAGCTCTATGCTCACACTTTGAAGGAAATAATATTCTATAGTTCACGAACTATGTATTTGTAATCAACTGCTTTTTGTTGACGAGTCCACGTAGTAGTTTTCAGCGAATGAGCAACAAATACGTCATTATCTATGCGGAAAACAAATATTGTAGTTTTTTTTTGCTTGGAACTCTTATTTCTTACTTTACCTACGAGATACCAATCGCTAATTTATAAAGACCTCTACTTGTTAACTACTCATGTACTAACTTGATGCTATAAAATTCAGCGATAGCCTATTTAAGAGATTGACTCTTTGTGTAGGTGGTGGTTTGAGTCCGTTATGTGAAGTCAATTATCATGAATATCATCTTATTCCTGCTACTGTCTACTATATGTTTCATGCAGAATATTTTGTGTAATAACTTTATTTTTGCCAAATTATTTAAGCTTCATTATGTTTTTTTTTTTTTTTATATCATTGAATAGTATTTTTATTATATAAGTACAACAATTACCAAGCGGAAGTATCAAATTAATAATAGTAAATAATAAAAAAAAACACTTAAAATTGAATAATTATGCAAAAATGTAAATACAATGCCTAATATTAATATAATATAGTGGTAAAAAATACAGGTTGTTTTTAATACTTACCCCTACGACTAGGTAATTGGAAAAACTGTATTTTAAATAAGTAAAACCGACTTCAAAATTGTACGTAATCGAGAATTGAACTACTGAACCGATTTTTATGAAACTTGCAGTATTCCCTAAGTTGAGAACAATATCTAGTACAATAAAAAATAATAATTTAAATAGGACTTGTAGGTTCCGGAGATATGCGTGCACAAACATAAAAACACACATACATACACTTTTGAAATTTGGCACATTTGTTCAGAAGCGGTTTTACATATTTTATTGATTAACATATACAAAAACTGGGCAGTTCTGGAAATATTACATACATACGCGTCGAATTGATAACCTCCTTTTTTTGAAGTCGGTTAAAAAACCAAAATAATGATATAATAATAATAATAACAGCCCGCAGAGCCCGCTTGTGGCGAGCTGTTGGGGAGTAGCGACCCCACGTACCCGAGTGCTCCCAGGGAAGCCCCTGTTCTCCACCTCCGGCTTGCCTTCACCGGCCGGCCGGAATGAACACTGACGGAGAATCAGGCCCTTACCTCTGCCTTGCCGGCCGGTTAGAGTGGAGTCGCGAGAGCTTCGGCTCGGAGGGAGGATGTGATGGGACCCTCTGAGGGTGCAAATGATCGGCGTTTAAAGTCCAGCGACACCTCTCCTGCCTCAAGCCGCTCTGTCAATGTTGCCGCCTCGGTGCACCATGCGTACGGCCATTTTGAGGGGCCCATTCAAAGAGTTGGCGAGTCACTGTCTGCCAACCTTATGATACATGTTACAACGTTGTATCGGCAGACGCCATAGTCCTTCCATAGTTCCAGTTACCCAGTCCACTAGCACCTCACCCCCATAGCCCGATATCAGTAATTTAATTCCATTCCCTGCAATAGTCCTACACTGGCCGATCCCATAGTGCGGACAGGGAGTCGCCGGCCGGTGTCACATTACAATATCTAGATTAAAACTGTGTAACGGGCCTCTACGTGTTGGCTTCGGCCCCACGCATGCCTTCCAAAGGTCCGGGATTTAATTGCCCTTGAGCAAGGAGTGATTTACACAAACATAATAATAATAATAAGAACTGTCATTCTCAACACATGCCGCATCGTCCGCAAGTTTTAGCCATTAACAATTAATCATATTATTATTTATCACAATATCACCTGAAGTTGTTTGGCTACAAGCCCGCAACTTCGGCAGAACCCTGTAAAGGAGAATTAATACCCAAACAAAAAAATAATAATAATTATCACACCACGTCAGTCTGGCCCCGTGCTAAGTACCTGAAGGACTTTTGTTACCCGATACCAGACAACGGAATTACTTTTATACTATACATATATTTAAGATTTTTATTATATCATACAACATAATATTTAATAAACATCCAGACCGGGAACATTGAAAACTTTTTGTTCCGTCGGCGGGATTCGAACCCGTGACCCCCGGCTTGAGTTGCCACACACTCAACCAATTGAGCCACAGAGGTCGTCAAATCTCAAACAAAGTAACGAATGAATTAATAAGAATGACAAAGATATCACAGAGTTTCCCAAGACGCTCTTTATTGCGCTCGTGACACTTAAGGGAAATAAATTAGGCTATGGGAAACGAAGTTCGGATAAATCACTGCTCAAATCAAATACTGTCACGAATCCACAAAAATGTAGGAGTGGGAACGAGGCGATTCCATTATCCCGACCCGTCTGAGCATGACTTTTGTGGAACTTTTTGTAGACGATAGCAAAGTTGTATAATTGTAGCGTAAAGGCCCTTGGTATTTATAATTTTTATGTCTTTGGTATTTATAATTTTTATGTAGAGTTTAGAGATTTTTGTGATTGGTTGTCATATTTTTTATTGTTTGCAAATCCATAATTATAAATGCGAAAGTGTGTCTGTCTGTCACCTCTTCACGCATAAACCGCTAAACCGATTTTGCTGAAATTTGCTTTCAGCCCCGGTAAAAGACATAGGGTACTTTTTATCCCAGAAAATGTATAGTTCCCGTGCAATAAACGAAATTTGGCGTAACAGAGTTGCGGGCGCCATCTAGTTGCTAATGACAATACAATCAAATATTAATCCCTTATTAATTATAATATCAGTAGACAGGTTTACTTAAGAAGAAGAAAATATTCTTCCTAAATATTTATTTCTTACTAAAACTGTACAACTCAAAATGTGCTATGAAGTGTAGGGTTAACAGCAAGAACGTTTAAGCATTCCAGTGAATTACGTCAGTCTGTTTGATCTATCTTCATACAAATCCTTTCCGGTTATTTTGTTCAAAATAATCTTGGTTTACGTACTGATGTTAACGCTAGCCGGTACCGATTCATAGAAACTGACATAGAATTTAATATGCCAGTAAATAAATATGAATCTTCTGAAGCAGTTGCGTAATATATTACTTTTATGATTAATTATAATAAAAATAAAACGTCGACAACAAAGAAAAGGAGAGGTATGGAAAACGAGGAAGGTTTTATTTCTCAGTCTGTATAATGTAAAACCACATCACACAAAACCATTGTTGGGCCACGTGTACGATGCTGTTCATTTTGTGGATCAAAATAATATTCATTTTAGGTGATTGACGTGTCGCTGTATCACAATGTCGCCTTTGCGATTTTTTGTACAATCCCTTGCACGATACATGCAATTGTAATCTTTTGTGTAAAGTAAGAAATCGATTTCCGGTTCTTCGCCTCGATCTGAAATAATCTTAAGAAGATATACATTGTGCATTCTAGATTGTTGGCCAAAGCAAACAGAATTAATGCGTTCTGTTGAAGCCATTCTATGATCTGGCATTAGAGTTTATGTTATTTGTGCAAAAATATTCAGCTAGTACTGCTTACATTAATATAATGCAAAATAATGAAGCCCAAATTATGTAAATGCATATTTTGTTTATCATTATCTATTAAAATGAAATGCAGTGACTTTCTAATATCAAAGAAGTTTTTCTGCAGTAAGTTTTAAATCCTTATTTTTGCATAAAGTTATTATTTCAGTTTTTTAAGGCCTGCTTATTTTATGTTTAAAATAATGGTAACTATGTTTAAAATAATGGTAGTGACACTAAGGTCTCTAACCTGAATGTATCGAAGCACAGGCTTATCTCCAGCTGATTCTAATCATATCCCCTCAACAAACGTTAAAGATTAAAGTTTATCGCCTCACTGTAATCAGTTGATATAAAATAGACTAACATAAGCTTTAATATGCTTGCTTTATGTAAAATAACGCTATAAAGATATCAAAGTTATTGCATTGTAATTTACACAAATCTGCAATAATTTGTTGAGTGCCCGTTATGTTTCTGAATTTGTATGCCTCGTTGTCAACTTACAATACATGTTTTATTATACAAAGTTTTGTATAGATTATACTACTTTTAATATAATTAATAAAAATCGATTGACCTTGAGCAGCCACAGCTGATTAGAATTTCGTTTCGGGAAGTAATTTTATTGCTCTACCAAATTATCTAATTTAACACACCTGTCCATCAAAATATTACATAATGTTTTAAGCTCTCTACCAGATTCGCTTTGCCACTACACTTGATAAGATGGCCTTAATAAATCCCCTAATTTATAAATATTACAATTTTAAATCTTATATTATTAATTTATTATATAATTTAAATTTTAAATCTTCGACAGTATAAATCTACACTTTAAAAATTAAAAGTTTTTCTCTTATCAATGCTTGCAGTAAGCCCCTGGTGAATCGAAAGGTACTAAATCATAGTTCTTCTGAAAAATCATCCTACGTGATTATTCGCCACAAGCCAGCGGTGTCGGTTCTTTGAATTCGGCCCCCGTTTTGAAATTAGCCGACAAAGATACACCGAACATGACACGTTCCATAGCCCGCTGAGAAACAAATATTATTGACGCTGGAAACCATTTTTTACAAAAAGGACCTTGGCGAATGCCGTCCGATATCTGACTTCACGCGGTTGATTTCAATTTTTTAGATTATTCGATTTTTAGATAACTGTTAATGTATTATTTGTGGATGTATGGGGCATCTTTGGATGATTCCAATAATTATAGAATGCTGTATTAATTTTTAAATTAGTTTTACCTCTCTAATTTCATTTATGCACCTTTCCCTAAATGTTTTATTACCAATTGAATCAAATGCCATTGTAACTGTTTACTAATTTAGTAGCTAGCTAGTAGCACTTTAAAATTGAAATGAATCCGCAAAGAAAATCTGAAACCGTAGACTGCGACCGAGATTTTACAAGCCAGATATTCACACAGAACTCAGAAGTATGCAAAACGCTTCCTCCCATATCAAGATTTCAATGTGTCTTCTTGTAATTATAGTGCGGGGCTAAAATTTTCACATTCGTCATCATTCGCCAGAAAACACTGATCCATTAGTGACTTCGATTCTCAAAGGACCTGTAATTTCGCTGACTCACGTCCCTCGATTTGTTAACCGCCTATGTCTGTAACCACACGGTTAGCATGTGCCTTTTTTGTTCGGCTGTTCGGGTTTTTTCTGGTACTGCTGCATCCCTTTAGGCGTTCAAAAGAGCGGCAGTAGTATTTTTTAATTCGTACTCTTCCACTGCGAAAAAATCTATGAGGTTTAAATTGAATAATAACAGTAACAAATGCAAATCTTTATTTGCTATCAAATATTAAAATATTATCTCAATTATTTTATTTAGAATCAAAATATATGTAAGTACATAATATTGTTTCAATTTCATTAAAAGCTTTCACATTTAATATATAATATGTGGCTGTATTATTTTAGTCATAGCTAAGTAACAACTTTTCTATCAGTAATTGCCTATACCTATCCAAAAACTTATAATTTCCTATTTTTCAAGTTGATGTAAATATTCTTAAACCTTCCTTGTTTCATTTCGCATTTACCTTCCACAAAATATTAAAATCAGGCCAGAATATTACTGATATTGAAATAAAAAGATGGATTATGTAAGCGATAAGTTCAACGTTTCTTCGGACTTGGAAAGATTCGTACCGAGAGTTGAATATAATTTAAATCAAAACGTTGCCTCGGGGTTTTTATTTATTATCGAGTTGCTCCATTTCCACGATTGTATTAGATGGTTTTTTCAAGAAATATTTTTAAGGTGTATTTTAATTTCGATGTTAAGTATAGGTATTCACTTTTAGTTTGATAATACATAGCAGGGTTTTAGCTGGAAAATTCACTTTGAAAGGTCTATCTGTCAGTCTAACGGCTAACCTCTTCAATCTTACACCGCTGAACCAATTTTGATGAAATTCAGCATGCACATATTTTGAGTCCCGGGAAAGGATATTATCATGATAGTTTTTATCCTGTCAAAATGCACGGTTCCTTCGTGATAAACGACCGATTCCATTGCGGACGTCATCTAGTTGTGTATATTCTAAAGTTCTATCTTCTAAACGCACATCTTCTATGGTCTAATAATATATTCATGGCATAGTAAATATTTAATCTATGCAATTTCCATATTACCGACGATTTATACCATCTCAATTTCGATAAGGCGGGTGTAATGACGTGAAAATTATAGACTATCTGTCGGATACGTAGTGAAGAATGATGGCTAATGGTAGCCTATAAAAAACCAACAAGAGCCACGGTGGACTATTTTGTAATTTCACATCTTGTGGCTTTATGATTGTTAAATTTTAATGCTTTTTTTTCTCATGATTATTTTAATGTGGATTCTCCAAAGATTGCCAATACTTACGAATCCGCATTCCTGATATAAAAAAAGTAGACTTTATTTAAATATATGGCATACCGCATAGGTGATAGGAGTTTTTGTTACTTAAAGAGGTTTTAAAAAAATATGTAAAATATGACGAACGTTTAGATACTATTATAATATACATAATATTATACTTATATTAGTTAGATAATTAACATTAAAGCTATATATTTTTAGTTCGTTGTCAAATGTAACCGCTAATGGGCTTTGTTGTTAAAAAGCGACAGTAAATAAGTAATTGAAGTATAAAACAAAATGTTGTACTTAATTGAGACTATAATGCAAATTAATTATGTTTTAAAAACTAAATCCATAACAACGCCATCTCGCTAAAAAGATGTGAACTTTTAAAAAGCGGACTTCGTGACTTCTCTACGAAATGTTCCAGTGTTCACCCACATAGAACCGAGTCTGTTCAAGCTTATTTTACCTCGGAGTTTCCACGACAACGATTCTTATGTCCTTAGCATAAAGGCTTCTCAGTCTTGTCACAGGTCGAAACATAGTGTAGCTCACAGTACGATAATATATTTTGTGTGCTTCAGATTTTCAATTGCTTAAATAAAATTATGATGTTAATAAGAAATGAACCAGATGATGTCCGCAACTTAGAGTTAGGTAATTAAATACTTTACATTTATAATCCAGTGGCATACTTCATAAGCCCGAAGGGCAACTCAAAAGCTTACCAAGAAAAAAATACAGTTATCTAAGCTGTTTCTTGCTGATCTACATTAAATATCAACAAAACAGCTAGTACGTAGATTCTGAAAACATCCTGAAAACTCCTTTCTCAGAACACCTCTATATTCTTTTCTAGAAAGTTCCCAGCGTAAAGCAAACATGCATGCAATTAAAAACCATAGTGTGCGCTGCCGCTAATGTAAGCGCGGCAACATGAAAGGAACACAGGTGCGCCCGCCGTCTTTGTAATAATTAACAGTAATGGTGCTAAAAGAAACCGAAGGTTTATTGCCAATTTGTTCAAACTTATCGGTGATTTCAATTTCTTCATTACGTATTGTTTAAGCCAATTAAAATGTACAATAGGTTATCAAATAAATCAATTTCAGTAGCGTAACTCGTCATTTCTTGAATATCATGGTTTTAGTCATTATGTACACAGCTGCGTAAAATACCAATTATATTACAAATAAATAATATTAAAAATCAGTAAACATATCGTTTACTATAACATTTTTTGGGTGCATCCCAGTATAGTATGGCTTGACAGTTGACGATTATGATGGTCATATCAAATCTGGTTGCACCTTCACAAAATAATAATATTTTACTGTAAGTATGTAAATAAACCTGTATTAGAAAAAATACGATTAAACGTTATGATAAACATGTTATGCGTTAAAGATGTCACTATAAATAAGTTGATTGATAAAAAACTTAAACATCGTCATTTCTGTAATATTTATTCATAGAGTTTTTTAAAGATCGACTCTTCTGACATAAAACCCACATTATAAAATGGCTATTGGGCTATAAATTTACTCTAATAAGAGAAATATTTTATAATAATATAAAAAGCAGGCGTTTTATGATACGTAGCCCCTTTTAGATCCGATCGCTTGTGTCAAAAAAGGGATAAAGCGCCGAGACTCCTAGTGGGTGCTCTTTTTTTAAATTCCGAACGCCCATTTTTTATTTTTAATAATTTTGAAATGACATTTGAAGACGCGCATGAGAAATTAGGTGAAGTTTGTCATACTTTTTTGGTAGGTTAATTTGATAGTAAAATATTTGAGTCATATTCTTAGGAACAATGACTCATTTTGATATGGAAATTGATATTAAAGTAAGTATGTGGATATAAGAACGTTTTTATGTCTTTGAACGTAAAAGCTATCAAAGTAGTTGTTGTTTTAACGAACTTCAAGGAAAATTGTTCAAGTTCAATTTATAGGAATATGCCTATGTATATTATGCCTACGGAGAAATAAAATAATATACATTCGGAACAAAACTTATCGAAACTGCATATTGTAAAATAACAGTAGCAGAATTATAGGCCATCAGGTATTTAATTCATAATAATATACAGCATCTGTTTTAAAATACATAGGTATAATAAAAAAAAAACTTTTTACGGAGTTTCCTAGACTTTTTTTATCCAAAAGAATTTTTATACCATCAACAAACATTGACGACTCCCATTAATCATTACCATAACAATTGAGGCAGATGCTGCAGTATCAAAGAGGTTTATTAATGAACCCAAAACCAGTTTATTAACTAAACAAGGTGTTAATGCAATGATAAGAATCGAATATGACTCTTCTAATAAAATATTGATGTACTCGGTGATTTAAAATATGACAGCTGGATATGACTTCAAAGCTTATAAAGCTAATCTTAATACTTTTTTATAAAAAAGCATAAGCATTTTATATAAAATAATATATTATTCGTAGTTTCTATATCATTTTAACTAATATTTAAAGTATTTTAATTGGAGATTTTTTCAATTGGCTAATCGGTCTAGGTGAATTTGTGCTTCTTGCACTTACATAGTTAAATGTTAGTAAAATATATTCTGACAATGAGGTGCATGTTCATTTCTTCACATGACAGGGCGCACATGAGCGTACAAACGCAAAATATGTACCTATTATTAATTTCGAATAAGACATATTAAGTTATCTATTATCCTTTTATCGAAAAGTAGTTTTGGCATGCTTTTCTACTTAAATCTGCATGAAAATACGTTAAAAAATCGTTTTAACAAATTAAAAGTTACGAGCGTCATTCCTGTCTGTTTTGGCGAATGGCGAATAAAGTCACATCTAGTTTGTAGTTGCTTCATTAATCTTTGTAGTCATCACGGGGCGAGTAATGCAGGCAGCTCCACCGGTATGGCTTTGGCATACCAGATTACCACATCAAGTATTCTCTTTCTTCTAAATATACACCGAATATTCACCTTTAAAATCACTCGGGAAGGCCTAAAATCCCATCAAAGTTTCATCCGATTGCAGGTGGCATGTTTTATCTTTATCACATCTTATAAACTTTTACTTTTATGAGTTTTCAAAGCGCAAGTTGTGTCAAATAACGGCGATAGGTGGGGTTTATAAATATTTCGACGAATTGACTTTCGGCAACTAAAAACCATAAAAAGTTTACGAATAGCCCAAATGAGAGATTTATAATGTGTGATTCGTATTAACTGCTTTTAAAGTTCTAAGTAAGGGAAATGATTAAATGGTTCTTGGATTCATATTTAGCCATGTTTAAAAGATACAGTAAATCTTGAAAACTAATATTTCCTTATGTCCTGCCGAAATGAATAACTTATAAGAGCAAAATTAGAGAAACAAACTTCTGGTTTATGTTTTAGTTTTTATTTAACAACTCAACCCGGAAATTTTAGGTAATAAATTATTATGAAGGTTGGTTTGCAAGATGAGCCTTAGCACGCATTCAATGGGGCTTTTTGTTAGCCTATACTGTCTCAGTGCTGGGCAAATGCCCCCCCAGTATCTTCCACTACTCATACTCTTCCACTATTCAATGAAATAATGCTTTCTAAGATATTACCTTCGTTAAATACCTACATAATGTAATTCCCATGTGTCGCAATTTTTATGCAATATTATGTTGCCAGTTGTAATGAACTATTAAGGCCATCCCCCGAGCAAACGACCTTGGCCATACATTTGCCGCATTGGCGAGATCGCACCAAAACCCTATTTTTTTTACTTATCTTAGTTCAAAATTGTCCTAAAAAAAATTTAAAACGGGGAATATGTAGCTTATGATATTGTC
Source organism: Lysandra bellargus (assembly GCA_905333045.1). Classification (NCBI taxonomy): domain Eukaryota; kingdom Metazoa; phylum Arthropoda; class Insecta; order Lepidoptera; family Lycaenidae; genus Lysandra; species Lysandra bellargus. Next base: position 6,974,812 of record HG995350.1, on the reverse strand, counting down.
GATCTATTGGCGTGTGTTTCAAATATAAGTAATTTGTGAAGCCCGTCACAGACTTAGCTATAATATATATATTAATATATTTATAGCAAGGCATATTATTCTATACTAAATCCACATGTCACAGAAATATATATTATAGCTGAGTGTGTGGTCACGCGAAAATTAGTATAGAAAATATATATTAATATGCCTAGCTATAAACATATTAATATATATTATAGCTAGGTCTGTGACGGGCTTAAATCTTAAGGAGATGCTGAATGTATGCTTGGATTTTAATAAATTGGTTTTACTTTGGAAGCTGATATCATAACAAAAATAGAAAATTTAAAACGGGGAAAGGAATGTTGATATACTAAAGATTATTGCTGTATTTTTATTTTAACTTTATGGCTTTCAAATTATTAGTTTATAGGGCTTGAAATACGGTAAATTACGGAAACTCCGTAAGGAACGCCCTTAAGACCTAGATTATGAACCCAATTAACATTTCACATAAGAACTAGAGCTAGAGAGTTACACTTTTTCCGTGATTATGAAATAAAGTCTGTACTGTAAGAAAAATAGATTTAAATGCAATACCGATGTAAATTGTAAAGCCCAACTAAATGACGTACGCCTATAAATATTTTAATGAGTTTGAGTAGTTGAGTTTTTTTATCAATATAAAGCACAAATGATACTTATCTACTCTCTTAAAAGAAGGCATGATCTCAAAAGCCAATTTGATAGCAAACAAGGATTAATTTCATCTCTACATAATATCGCTATCTTTCTAGATCACGAGCCAAATTGATAAACAATATGAACATGCAAGTTATCGTGTTCCAATTACTAACTGGATCACATAATCGCACTTCCCATGCAATTTAATACTAACAAGGGACATGACAACTCGCTTTCTATCATTACGATCAACATCAACTCTCGATTCCTTTACTTTAAATGGTAAAATAATATATACCTATATCTACATATATAAAAATGGATTAATTCCAATTGTGTTAGTAGCGCTATAACTCGATAACGACTGAACCGATTCTGCTGATTTTAGTCTTAATATATAATCATTTAAGTCCAGGGAAGGATTTTAAGTGACACGAAGTTCACCAGGACAGATAGTCTTGAATATTTATAAATAATCAGCTGTATTGAAAAGTCTATGATATGAGAAAGTATAGAAAATCGATGTAGCTGAGATGTAGTTCCTTGAGAAACCACACTTATTTGAGGTGTTTATTTAGTATTTTCATTTGGTCTTCAAGCAAGCTCAGTCTCATTTGTTTCACTGGTATTAGACTACCGCATATTTCCATCACAACTCTATTTTGTTACAAACATTCATGTTTTCTGAAGTCGGTTAAAATTAAAAATAATAAATAATAATAAATAATAATAAAAAGGTTTATTTTTCACACAACTTACAGACAATGGTACAGATAATTACAAAGACATTTAAAGGTGTGAACTGGAGCCTAAGCTAGGATACCCTGTATTTCAGGACTCCAGGTTCCACCCGCAGATTAGATAATTGTATCTTCCATTATAATAATATAGTGTAGACTACGATATCTACTAATAAATTACTGTGAACTTTATTTTTTATTTTTATTTTTATTTAACTCTTTATTGTACACAAGAAACACAATATAAAGATAATATAACTTTATGATTTATTCCACCCAATCTATAATTTTTTATTTGATGTACTTTCTTAAAACTCTTTCACCCAGCCAATTATGACTTAATTCGTGCATAAACAGAACTGAACAGGCAACTGTTACAAAAGCTTGTTTGTGTAAGCCGCGGGCTATTCCAATATAACGAACCCATTGCATGTCCCATACCAATAGAGTTCATTACAACACTGGTACAATGAATGCTTGTTATAATAGCCTATAGCAGAGGTTCCCAATATTTTCCAGCCTGCGGCGCACTAACAAGTCAATATTTTGTCACGGCGCCCTGCTCTTACCTAAGTACTACAAAAAGAATAAAAAGGTACATAAATAAACACCTTTAATTATTATTATAGTTAGGAACTTAGGTTAAAGAAGTAAATAATAATAATTTAATCGTCTGCCTGCTTTGTATAATTCATATTAGGGATTATAATTTTATTTTATAATATTTGTGGTAATTGATAAATGATAATGATGGAGGATCGACTCGCGGCGCCCCTCTTGCCTTTTGCCTCTTGCCTTGCCTTGCCTTTCCTGTGCGCCGCGGCGCACCAGGGCGCCGCGGCGCACAGCTTGGGAACGCCTGGCCTATAGTAACATTCACTATGTTCTAGCTTAAGCTACATGAAGCAAGATAAAAAATAAATAAAAAAATACGAATAGAATAAAGCGAACAATTCAAAAAAGCATATATGGGTGTAAAGCCCATTTACTGCAACTGAAAAATATAATAATACATATTAATTATGATATATTATTGTAAAAATGCTCGATGATGAAAATGATGGTGGTGATGAGCATGTTGATAATGAATGTGATGTTTAAATGTTAGTAGAAAGCCACGAATTTTATAGATTTTTACATATTTCTTTCCTAAAAATACTAGTAATCTTATTATAACTAATAATTGCTTCTTTCTGTTACAGGTATGTACCTCACAAATTTCAAGTAAGATACCTTTAATAGAATATAAATATAACAATATTCCAAAAGTAAAAATTTTAGCTATTTAAAAATACAGCTCAATTTGTTCAACACATTTTATTATTGTGTCTACATTTTCCGATAGTGTTTTATTCCTTTTAAACAATTGTGAATTCCTCCATCCGAGTTCACCTATCTCCGTATCGACTGTATAAATCAAACTTTCGATCCGAGCAGAAGTTTCAAATAAAACCAAATTAAGTACTCCAGTAAACTCGCGAACAACATCAATTCGTGACAATAATACTGCTCTCTTTACTATTTGTACTGATTCTGTATTGCCAGTTCTTGCAGTTATTGATTAATTTCTAACAATACTGTGATAATCTATGACATAGAGTCTGGTATTTTTTCTAATAAAATTGTTTATCTTATATATGAAATTCTCGTGTCACAATGTTAGTTACCGTACTCCTCCGAAACGGCTTTACTGATTTTTACCAAATTTTATATGCATATTTAGCAGGTCTGAGAATCGGCTACTGGCTACTTTTTATATTGATAAGTGCATTTGTTGTATAAATAATTGTAAATTATGACAACTCGAGACTGACGGCGACCATTGTTTGTGCGACGGGATAGCGATTGACGTTGCCATAGTGCCATACTTATTTAGTCACTTCAATAAAATAATAATATGGGTGAAATACTTCATATGGCAAAACAAAATTTGCCGGGACATCTAGTTATTTTACAAAATATGTACAAAGTAAAAATTGGTCTAATCCTTATAAAATTATTCAATTAATTTAATACGAAGCCACTTTCAGACTCTTCTATATTTTTACACGCATCTTACGTCACATTTATACATTTGAAATTGTACAGAAACATGAGTATAATTATCGCTTTTGTGACTATTGTTTTAAGCCCTTTGCTACAGAATACATCAAAGGATTCAAACAACTCCCATCATCGAGCGGCACAGTTTCCTCTGGCAACACCGCGGTTGCATTACCCTCAAGTGGCCTGTGTTCTCACGAGGCACCGATTGTTAAACCTTTTAACTCTAGATGGGCCACGACCCCAACGTACCATAAAATAGGAGGTTAAAGAGCTACTTTACGGACGGGTTGAATTTATGATCGCAGGTCTCTGTCATACTTGACTTACTTACAAGTGTATTGACTACTTGTTGAAGCAAACGTGAAGGTAGATAGTTTCATTTTTAGAACGAGTTTTGAGAGTAAAGCACTAAAATAATTTGAACTAACATACGCTTATATTGTAACTATTTTTTTAACCTCCAACGAAAGCCAAGGGATGTCCAAAATTTGACATGTGTGTCTGTTTGTTTGTATGTGTCTGTTTGTAACATCGTAGCATCAAAAAGGGAGGATCGATTTTGATCAGCTAGTTTTTTTTTTCATGATCAAAAGTGCTGTTTGTTAGTCAATATTCATTATCATCAGCTATTTTTATTTTTTTTAATTTTTACTTACAGTTTCTTCTTTTGACTTATAAATTATTGATATCCAATTACTGAACTAGGTAAAAAGGTGAAACGAACTTTTCTCTCAACGTGTATATTATAATTACTTACTTACCTATTATTTTTCAGTCCATACTCCACATACTCCAGACAGGGACATAATAATAGATGAAGTTGTTATTGTTGTGAACCAATTACCAACGTAAAAACGCATATTTAAAGTTCAAGTGCCAACGGTCGTGCTATGATGGTAGATAGTGCTATTGCAACACTGTATGATTGACAGTACGTATCCACCCACAGCGTCGGTGGTCGAGTTCTTTTATTTGTTTTAACCTTCTCAGAATGCACGATGTGCATCATCATTTAAAATGTCAAAATATTTTGTTGCATACGCGGCTATTAATTTCATACGAACATTAGTAGAGTTATTAGCGTGCTAAGAGATTTAAGGTAAATATGGGAATCGTTGTGTGGTTCGTCTAAAATCGGCCATGCGGCCGAAGCAGCACAACAGATTTTGAAAAAAACGTTTAAGAATATTTATATTTTTAAAGTAAAAGCACGGAATACATAATTAGTACCTTATGGTGAAAGTTATATCTGATTTATAGATATAATTGAAATTAGATCATTAGAGAAAATTAGATAGATCCAGAGAAATTAGCACTAGTACAGCACCAGAGTTTAAATGCAAATTTCCATCACGTTCGTCAACGAATTTAATAAAAGCATACATATTGCAATTCATTTAGACTAATATAAAAAAAAGTACCTATTACTAAATTATATTTTTATACATAATATCAAAAAGAATATATCAAGCCAGATAAACTTGGTAAAGTACAATAAGTGCCTTCTTTTGTCCTTTGCAAGACTCGCCGGTAAAAAATACAGCCTGAACTTTTCCATTGTAAAAGAATTACTTCAAGTCTCGGCATAGGAGCTTTCAGTTCGCAGAAATACAATGTAGCGTGTCTTTTGACATCTGTTTCTTAACTGAATTTTATACTTTTATCTGTATTTTACGACTTCTATTTTATTAGTTTCGTAGCCTTGAATTAACTTTAACGTAATAAAAGTTATCTCGATGTATTTTCGGCGTGGTTAATTGCTGAGGAATGCTTAACGCATCATTAGCGGTGGAGCCAAAAATTTTAACTACGCGCTATTTTAAACATTTAAGAAATCGAATCAAGATAAAATGTAAATATTGGTAGATATAGTGCTATGGACACATACCTGTAATTTTAAGATACCTATTTGTCCAATGTCCGTAACACAATTCATATGTGACGCCTACGGGATAAAACAATAAAATATAATTTTGGTATCATGATGGTAGGTACCTGATAAGTTACATTAAGTAAAAATTAAAAAGGCTGCTATTTAAAACATCATTAATTTTTACGTAATTCTTAATAATACCGTTTGTAGCTTCAAAATAAAATTAAAGTTTATATAAAATATACTCCCGTTATTCCCTTTAAGATCCATAACAGAATCCCGTTTTCTATTTGAACGAGGTCGCGGGGTATCGCTTGAACTTGACTGTCAGGGCGATTCGATACGTCATACGTGGAACGCCGCTTCCTTTGTTATGTAACATTCGTTCCACGGTACACTGGAAATAACTGATTTCATTTAATTAAAGAATAAAACGGCCATTTGTTTATGATTTTATGAGTTTATGCTATGGGTAGTAGGCAAGGAAAAGACCATTATTAGCAATTTCAATTTATTGCTAGAATAAGATTGTTGCAAAGTAAGACATTCTTTCAGAAATCTACGTTCCACTTAACTGTATTCTCAATGAAGACTTTAAGCAATTCCTTTGTTACTCAATCGCAAGAATCACATGCAATTACCTAATTGAGATAAAGGGCGTTTAGATTGATACTGTCAAATAATTGTGCCAATGAAGACCACCAAAACGTCCACAATAAGTTTGAGGTATCATTGTGTTGCGACTTGCGACACAGGCCTTTGCTCAAAGCGAGGATGATTGTTAGTCGCTGAGGCACGGGTCCACAAAGCGACGATGCTCCTCCAGCCCACTGCAATTTTCAAGATCGGACGAAACCTGCAACAAAAAATTATCCATTCAAATATTTTGCCCTCGGCTCGTTCATTCTCTCTCGAATATGCTCTTAAAACAAATAGCAATACAATCTAAAATTGATTCGCCCGTTTAAATAAAGACTTCGGAGTGAATTTAATATTCGTTTGAGTCCTCGGGCTGAGTGGGAGTGGCTGGCTCACCGGAAAGATTTATATTACATGCATTTCGGTATGATCTGGAACCGTCTTAGGCCCACGCCCTACACTAACTTTTCAATAACCCGCAATGAATGATTGCTTTTTGATTCAGGATCATGTTTTTGCATGTGATCGTTAGGATTCCGCTGTACATTTTATTTTATGTTAAATACAATATTATAATATAACATTTGATTAAAAACTTATATGTAAAAACATTGTTTTATTGCACTACATATATTATTATGCCAAATAACGACCAATGGTGATTGGTGGTTTTAAGAAGTAATAAATAATAATACACATTTTATTATCATATCCAATACTAACTAGGACTAAGCTTCGAAATATTGCACATATTTTGACGTTGCCATAACTAAGACACTTTATGTACAAAACTGGCAAAAAGAAGATTTTTAGAGAGCCTGTTTTAGACATAGAGTGACCACTGACCATGTTACCAGGCACAATAGTAAGTCCGTAACCAATAATTTGATTAAAGAATCAAATCACTACGTGCAGAACCATGTGTCACGTGTGGCTCCCACTTGACCAGTTTTTTATTAATTCAAGCGATCATGTGCGCTTTGGGATGTGATCTGTATGGGCATGTAAGGGTATCCGCACTCGACTTGATAATGCAAGGTGGAACGATTACCATGAGAACCCCATTCTTTGGAGTAGCCGCGTGCGTTTGTTTTTTATTCATTTGTTAATTATTATTATTAATTAGAGTTATTTTTATCGATATAAAACTTCTTTACGCATGCTTGACTTGTGGAGTAAGCTGGCAAATGCGTGACGAGAGCGTTACGAAAAGTGTGATCGGGTTAGGTGAACGCCGAACGGAGAGGTGAGCCCGCACATTTTCTCAAACTTTACCAGCTTATGCGTACAGACGCATAATAAGCTGGTAAATGCGTGACGAGAATCGAACGTTACGAAAGTGTGATCAAACGAGGCGAACGGAGCTCATCAATTTTACTTCAGTTGTGTGGTCTAAAACACACTCGTTTTTTTAGTACTTCGATGATTTTTACAATGGAAATCATGTTTTCATATTATGTAGTGGTCTATATATTCAAAATATTCTGTCATTTGCTTGCTTAGCCTACAGAACATTCTCAAATATCTCAGAAAAACTAACAGGTCTAACAAAGACTAGAGTATAATTTATGTTACCAAGCTTAGAAGACGAAAATATCGAGGTGAAACTTATGTACGTCATAAATAGGTAAGATACGAAATCGCATAGATGCGATAGATATTAATAATATTATGATATTTTATTCCATTTACTTATATTAAGTTTGTATATATTAACTTTTTTATTATTGTCATAAAAGCTACTTTCACAGATTTAATCAAAGTTTATTATACGTTTTTACATTTAATTATTTTACCGACACTTTGTAATTATCGTTAAACTTAATGCAATAAAAAGTTATCTCTTAAATAGTTATATAATGGATATGTATGGAAATAATTTCGTAACAGAAATGCTTGCAGCGAGCACTTTGGTATTAGATATAACTTGAAGAATAATAATAGGGGTAAAAGTACCTTTGTTCTTTTAGAAAGTAATCAGTTTTAATATTTTTATACGCTTTATAAAAAATGTTTTACCTGCAAGCCTGCAAGCTTTTATTCCTTTCTTTAATATTTTAGATCAAACGATAGTTTTCTTACCCTTTTCTTGTCGGACGTAAACATCACGACAAAGAGACATGTCCCTTTGTATTAGTGAAGGCTGGAAAAGCATGTAAACCGCAGAGATAAATATGCATCTGAAGCATGATCCTTATTTTGTTTCACATAAAGTCCTGTGGGAGGTAAAATATTTTGAGCTGTCCGTACGTTGGACAATAACGTATTTTAATATATTTCATTAAGATTGACGGGCGAGATTGTGTCTTAAACAACCCTTCCTGTTCCACTTACTAAATTAATATGTGATCTAGTTTGTGATATGATTTATAAAAAGGCAGTAAAACGAGCAGCGATTGCCTGATGATAGGTTCCTTATCTGCGGCACCTGAATTTATGAGCAAGAATAAAGTATAGAAAAGAATGCTTAATTATTATTATTTGTTGTCAGTCGCTAAAATACTTCTATTACGGCTCTACAAGGTTGATTTCGCAATTGGTAAAATTAGAACTAATCCATACTAATATTATAAATGCGAAAGTGTGTCTGTCTTTCTGTTACCTCTTCACGCCCAAACCGCTGAACCGATTTCACTGAAATTTTGAGTTTGAGAGAACGGAGAAAGTTTGAGTCCCGAGAAAGGACATAGGATACTTTTTATCCCGAAAAAATGTACGGTTCCCGCGATATAAACTAATTAATTTAGCTTCTAATATTCTCTGTCAATGCCATTGTAGTATAAACTTGCAAGTGACTGGAATTGATACTAAGGGTCTACACAGACGGACCGCATTTCAACTGCAATCCAACCGCAAATTGCAGTTCAAGTGCAGTTTGAATGCAGTTGACACGACTGCAATAGAACTGCAAACCAAATAGTTCACACGACTGCACGCCAACTGCAACTGAACTGCAATCCGACTGCGCGTTAGGTTTGCAGTTCTACTGTAGTCGTGTCAACTGCATTCAAACTGCATTTGAATTGCAATTTGCAGTTGGATTGCAGTTCAAGTGCAGTTTGAATGCAGTTGACACGACTGCAATATGACTGCAATAGAACTGCAAACCAAACGCGCAGTCGGATTGCAGTTCAGTTGCAGTCGGCGTGCAGTCGTGTGAATTGTTTGGTTTGCAGTTCTATTGCAGTCGTATTGCAGTCGTGTCAACTGCATTCAAACTGCACTTGAACTGTAATTTGCGGTTGGATTGCAGTTGAAATGCGGTCCGTCTGTGTAGACCCTAACACTAGAGTCGTTTTGACAGAACATTTTTATCAGTGTTTCTTGTAGCGCGGTACTTCTAAATAAAACTTTTTTTTGTAATAAAAATCTAATTTATAATTTTTTCTTCCGTTGTTTTTAAAAGCTTTAAACTTTACTGTAACCTGTTGCAAATAAATAATACTCGTAACAAAAATTAAGGTTTGAATTTGTATCTCTCAAACAGTCAGGTATAATACTCCGCCCAAAGAACTTTAAAGGAATTGGCCAAAAGTTAATTATATACTCGCAAAAGTTATTCTCTGAATGTTTTGTCTGCTGTTTCTAAATTAAAATTGAAGTTGTTATGTTGACTTTGTTGATTAGTTTGGCTATTAAATAGATTATTATAGTTGATAACTCTATAATTATTTTTCTTTGTTTGTTTAGATATTATTTTATGGCCTCTACCTGTTTGTGATATTAATAAAGGCTGAAATCAAACGAAGTATTCGCTTAACAGCGCCGTAATATCGTGCGCACGTTTATTCATACTCTCGTGAAAATTCGTATGCTTGCGGTTTGGTATATTATACGAAACGAGCTATTGCCCGTGGCTTCGCTCGCGTTAATAAGTATTATTATACAGGGTGCATTTAAACCGTCCTGCCAAATTTTGATACATTGATTCTTGTTAAAAATAAAAATACACGTATTTTTTCTTTTATAGTCACTCAGTACTATAATGTTGAGAAATAGCTTCCGAAAGTTATTCTACAAAACACTACAATTAATGGACACAATGCGTCGGCCGCGCGTAACATGCCCCCGCGCGCGCCACATCCCCCGCACCCCCTCTTACTCCCCCGCGCCGCGAGTGACCGTTCTGCAACTATTTTAAATGGGATGAAATATGTCATTGAAAAAAAATAACACCCAATTTTTTTTGGTTAAATGGACTTTCCTAATGATACCTAAGCCCTGGAAAAAATTTGGCAGGAAGGTTTAATTGCACCCTGTATACAAACTTCCATCCCCTATTTTAACCCCTTGAGGGTAGAATTGATCAAAATCCTTTCTTAGCGGATGCCTACGTCATAACATCTAACTGCCTGCCAAATTTCAGCCCGACCCGTCCAGTGGTTTGGGCTGTGCGTTGATAGATCACCATGTCAGTCAGTCACCTTTGAGTTTTATATATTAGACATTTTGACTTTTGAGGTGTATAAACGCGAAGGCAAAATTTTAAAACTAGTCAACCAGAAACTTTGTCGATGTTGTACTTACACTAAAATATTTATCAAATGCTTCCTAGTTAATTCAAAGTTAAAGTTCACTGATTCAAAGTATATTATTTTCATCGCTTACAGAAAAAGTATATTTGTAAACAATAAAGCGAGGTACCGGTACCCACCGAAATACGGATAAAGCCTTCAAAAACCCTTCAACAATATTTTGTTTCTTAAACCGCTTAAATATTAAACACAGAAGCCTTTTGTTATAATGAGAAATTAAAAATTCAAAACATTTGTATATTAGAAAGAATGTCTTAGCGGTTTCAACCCCAAAGGCGGCAAGGATTAGAAAGGGTATCATCTTGAGCTTTAATCTTAAAATCCCCGTGTCTAAGAGGTTTTCGATAGGCCGTTTTTTGCCTCTTCGTGGGGGTTCTAAGAATGCATTGTTCTACTTAATTTGTAGATTTCTGTTTACACGATGACCGAGGAGTCCCAAGTTATAAGTTTGAAAGCTATCAATTATGCGGGGATATACGGACTAGAATTATTCAAACGAGGCAGGTTGTATTTCATATCTGTCATTTCGTATCCTACAATTAAAGACCTGAAAAGGACCTCTAGACTTATTTTGCCATTTTTATGTGTAGCTGGATATTAATTGTTGTCTGGTATAATGTTTTGATTTAAGGTTTTGTAACTTTTTATTGTGGCCTGTGGGCTGTGGCTTATAATGAAAATGAAAATATACTTTATTGTGCACAATCAAATTACATGGATAAAGTTTAAAATAATGTTTATAAAATAAAAAGAAAACACACAAAGGTGGCCTTATAATTATAGTCCGAGTTCCCTAGACCAATTTTCATTCAATTACAATCAAGCTAATTTTTTGTGAGTAGCTTCATTTTGATTAAAGACGAACAACATTTTTATTTTCGAAAAATCTCGAAAGTGGTAGCTAACAGAGATAGAAAAGATTTCATACTTTGACTTGATGGTCCTAAAATATGGATTGTTCTATTTGTAGGAAAATGCTAGTGTTAAATTAAAAAACTATAACCTATAAATATACAAAAAATCCAGCTGGTTAGGGTTTCGTTGTCAACAAAGTTTAGTTGATTAGTATAAAAGTATGGATAGATAATATATTTTATTTTTTAAATATAAATAACATCAGGAACTATACCAACTCAAATTTATATCTTTAAAGATACAAATCAAGACTTACCACAAATGCTCAATGCGGATTTTCCTCGATCATTTGATGTTCATACGCCAATCACCATGTACTAAAACAATAAATATAAAACACTGATTCATTAGGCTATACAAGCTTTTTAAGCCAGTCATTAACTTTATATTTAAGAGTGAGCTCACAACGATACGATACAAAACGTGACGACGCGATGTCATATTTTTAAGACGAGGTAGAGATAAACTACGATTACATGGCGCGCCCCTCCAAATTACTGTTTCAATGTGTGTAGTTACATCCTTATGAAAGTGTTTGTATGTAGTAAGTATTCAACCAATCAACCAGTACTCGTAATATTTCACTTAATGTCACTTATTACCAAGATTTGTCGGTCAACTAATCATAACTAGCCGACCGCGCAAGACAACGCACTTCAAACGTTTTGAGAACGCACTTCAAACGTTTTGAATTTTGGAGGGACGCGCCATGTTATCGTAGTTTATCTCTATTCCGATATTTTTAAAAACAATTAATGTACTTTGTAAAGTGCATGATATGTACAGCTGTAGTCAGTAGTAGGTACATGTACTGGGCAGCAGGTACAATTCGGCATTACAACTTTTACAAGTTTTTTTTTTGTAGCATACAAGTTGTAGCTTTGTGTCGTTTTAAACCCAGTGTGCTTAAGCCCTAACATATTTTAACATAGATCATTATCGATTTTTTCAATAATCTGTAGGTACTTATAGTTAAAGTAACTAACAGTAGGTTTTTTAACAGTTTTGAAATTTCAACTAAATACATACCTACTTGAAACATATTGAGTGTAGTCTTCAAACACAATATTGTAAGAAAAATACACATCAGAAGACCTTGTAATTAATGAGAAATGGAGTTTTCAAATCCCAGAAACATCAATATCTATCTCAAAGTCCATTGAAGAAAAAAACATGAATCGTAAATATTAATTTACTCTTCGCTCTCCGAAGACGCATTTATCATTTTTGCTATTAAAAATAACAACAAGGGTCTACAGGACCGAGGGGAACACAATAGAGCCCGGGTCTTAGAGGCCTGAATGTTGTTTAATTAACCCTTGGCTACTTGTGACGTATTAATGATCTTGCGTCTACACTTAGGTGAACATGTGGGAAAAATATGACCATTCGTTTGAGGGTTAATAAGCAGTGACTAATTGGAGCTTATTAGTAGTTATATTATGCTTTAAAGAAAAGAAAATTTAAAATTTTATTTCTTATTTCAGAATTAAAGTTAGTGTAGTACCAATATTTTATTTTAAAAAGCGATACACGTTAAAGTATCAAAACTATTATACTTCACTAAAAACTTCTAAGCACACTTGAAGCGTTCCGATATACAAAGCTTATATTAAACCATGCAAAATTTAAAAAGGACCTCTCTAAACAAACAAATTATGGATGCAGGTGGAAAAAAATGATGATAGTAAACTAAAAAAAATGTTACGGAATAGAGCATTATAGATCATTTATATGAAAAATGTCGGTTTGAAGGAGCAGATGGCTCAGGTAGGAACGGTACAAAGTAAAAACGACCCGTATATCAATTTTGACTCATTAGAAGGTTAACTATGAAGATAATGGAGGGTTAAATTGAAAATGCACAATCTTGTTTGTTTAAACTTTAATGCAATAATGAATCTGCGTCACAATAAAAACGGAGAAATGCTACAAAGTGTTATGACCTTTGTCTTATGTTTTATTAAACGTTTTTCAATGCAAGTATATTTTACTAATAAAAAAATAATAAAAAATAAAACAATTATTAAGTATATATTTATTAAAAAAAGAATCAACACAATATTGGAAAGCGTCAAAAATAAAAATAAAAATATTATTTAACAATGATAATATTATAATACATAAACAACCTAAAATTAAAGATAATAAAAAATATGGCTTAAAATCACTCAAGAAACTCAGCATAGTTGAAAACCATCGACGATAATTTGTAAGTTTGTTTTAGTGCGGTCATGGTTTTTTTTGAAAGCGGGTAGAACAAAAGTTTGGCTGACGTCATTAAATCGTCCGATTTTAAATTGCTTTTTTTGGGAGACTTTGATCACAGATACACGTTTTAGAAGATGCAGCTGCTACAGCTAGTGAGCAAGAAAGTGTTTGAATAAAAAATAGACATAATGAGTTTCAAAATTATGTACTACTTGCTGCATTGACAATAGTATTATTGACCGACTTCCAAAAAGGAGGAGGTATTACGTTCGGCTGTATGTATCTTTTTTTTTTTTTGTATGTTCATCGATCACTCAGCCGTTTCTTGTCCGATTTTCAAAATTCTTTTTGTGTTGTATAGGGTTCAACTCGAATTTGGTACCATGTTCACAATAGTGGTGATCTGATGATGGGATCCTTGAGGAATCGAGGGGACTCCTTGAAATTTGTATCGAAACATATAGTGATTTTGATTTTTTCAGAAGCATAAGAAGTAAATGCTACCAAAAAATAAGATTTCGCACCCTGGATCCGAAGGTACCGAACAGAACTTTTGAATGCTTATAGAATATAGGTACAGGTTCAGGGATTTCGGCGTTGCTTAAACAACTGAAAGCATCACCTAACACATCAATTTGATTGGTCATCATCATCACAACCATAATTATACCATGGTCATCACACTATGACCCAATTATTGGTACTTTTCGTGATATTTTGCATCGAAGCTGATGTTTTTAATGATGATTTCGCAGTTTGAAGACAGATTTTCAAAATTCTTTTTGTGTTGTATAGGATTTAACTCTAATTCGGTACCATATTCACAAAAGTGGTGATCTGATGATGGGATCCTTGAGGAATCGAGGGGACTCCTTGAAATTTGTATGGAAACATATAGTGATTTTAATTATTTCTGAAGCATTCGAGGTAAATGCTACCAATAAAGTAAGATTTTGCACCAGGTTATACCCTGAATCCAAAGGTACCGAACAGAACTTTTGAATGCTTATAGAATATAGGTACAGGTTCGGGGATTTCGGCGTTGTTTAAACAACTGAAAGCATAAGCTAACACATCAATTTGATTGGTTATCATCATCACAACTATAATTATACCATTGGTCATCACACTATGACCCAATTATTGGTGCTTTTCGTGATATTTTGCATCGAAGCAGATGTTTTTGATTTCGCTGTTTGAGGACAGATTTTCAATATTCTCGTGTTGTTGTATAGGATATAATCTTAATTTTGTATACTAAACAATTACGAAAGTGGTGAGCTGATTATGGGATCTATGAGCAATCGAGGGAAATCCTTGAAATTTATCAAAACACCCATAGTGGTTAAAATGTTGTTTCTAGTAAATTAAACATAATTTTATGTTACGAATAAGAGAAATTTCATACAAAGGTGTCTCTTGGTCCAAAAGCACTGAACAGAACTCCTGAACCTTTAAAGATAAAAGTTTGAAAATTGCAGCATCGCTTAGACAACTACAAACATTTACCACAATTTCGCTTACAGTATTATAATGTGAATAGTTAACATTCGAATTGGTTATTTACGCATAAAGCCTTATTTTGTAGATACTTAACTAAAAAGAGTGAAATAATTATTTTTAACAAAAAAATTAAAACCGACTTCCAATGTAAAAACAATAGTAATATGAACTAAAAAGTATTAAATAACTCTTACTCTTTAATAGTGCCTTTTTCAGAATTCGTCTAAATCTCAACTATTTCTGTACATATACAGTCTTCATTAGTTTGAAGTCGGTACCAGTTCCGAAAGTTTCAGATATTCTGACATTGACTGAACTCACGATTAAATAAGCTGGTACTGACTTCAAAGTGATGAAGACTATATGTACAGAAATAGTTGAGATTTAGACGAATTCTGAAAAAGGCGCTATTAAAGAATAAGAGTTATTTAATACTTTTTAGTTCATATTACTATTGTTTTTACATTGGAAGTCGGTTTTAATTTTTTTGTTAAAAATAATAATTTTACAAATATAGGTAATATAAAATAAGTAACGATTAGTTTAGTTAAAATTAAATTAATTTTAGTTGACTTATCATCTACACAGCTATCGACGGTAAAACCCATAAAGAGCAATTCTAATATATCAATCTCTATATCATCTACATTAAAAACCTCTGCATTATATTGGTCGTCACACGTCATTATAGCAATCAAACGGATTTCATATTATGACTAGGAAACATAATATTATATTTTAAGATGCGGCATCTTTTCAAATGTGTATCTATGGTACGGCCCTTGTGAAATTCTTCAATATCATGTTTGCGTCGGGACTCACACAAAGGGAAGATAAAAGCGATAATTATTTTATAACTGGGAGTTGCCTGTTTGTTTCTATAATGGCTACTTTAATGGAGGATGGTCTTGGAATAACAATGGTAAACGCATAATTAAATATCCAACATCTTGCGTTTGATGTTTTTGATAATTTTAATTAATATTAAACACCGTTTGTTTTGTATAACATGTTTATAATCAGTATATTGTAATGTTTAATTTTATGAATGGAGAAGCTATCGTTGTAATTATCTTTACCTGAAGGATAGGCTTTATAAGTTGTTACTCAATGTATTATTATGAAATTGACTAGAATTCTTAGTTGACTATAACTATTTTACTTATAGTAAATACAATATGTTCAGACTTATCTGACTTCTGATAAGGTTTAAATATATTAATGCGTTTTCTGACACTCATAAACAAATAATTAGTTCTACAGATTAACGTTTTTACCCTAACCGAGAAATAGTCTTGAGACCGAGTAAACTATTTTGCATTCAAGTGTATTCAGCTATTGTCTACTATTATTATATACGCCAAATTGAATAGATGTTGCCGAGCAATTACGCGAGGATAACTGGACCTTATCGTCAAGGAATAAGTTTGAATTTTGAGGCTCCATAACATGAAATGGTTGTAGGCCGATTGTATTGCGTTCGTATTATGCACATTTTAATGCGATATGTCGGTGACCGATGGGCTCGGAGTATTCTTTGCGCCTATTGTGTCCTTATGTTGTTCGCACTTTCATATACTGCGTCTACGGTGTATCAATAAAACATCATTGTCATCACTTGCAACGATATTCGAATACAAAATTCCAATAGCAATATTTTAATCCTACACAATATAAACATTAAACTTTTATTTTAATAGTGAATGAGCATAAAGCTAGAAAGACAGAAAAAAAAAGAATAGGAAAGTTTCATAAAGCGAAGAAAGCGCAAAAAACAGAAATTAATATTATTATTCGTGACAAAATGGTGATACAAATAAAAATGAATGAAATCTTATGTTTGTATTCCTTACATAACTTTCGTATCGTACAAAAATAACCAAAGAATTGTTTCAAGTATCTTACGAATGACCTAGTTTCGTAGTGTTTCTAAAATGTCTTTTGTAAAGAAAACAATAATCATAAATGGATTTTCAGTGTCTAAGCTTTGATTCTGAATAATTCCAATTTTAGTTCAGTATTTTTATATTATACGAACCTTGAGACCTAAATTGTTTATTGTCATTAATAGTAGATCCAAAAGAAAGAAAATTGTAAGCAGAAAATAGAAATAAATATTAATTTCACTTACGTACTAATCAATAAGCCCTTGTGGCGGTACCCACAATTCGCCTAACATTCCTGCATCGCGCTGTCGAAGTTTTCTAAGCGCGTCGGTATATATACGATAACTGAAATGTATCACGTAGGCTTCGGCCTGACCGAGCATACCACTTCGCTCGGTCGGAAGATCTTCCTTTGGCCGCCACGCATTATACCCACATTGGTGACCCTCGACAGAACACGCCTCCTTCATCATCATCACTCCCCGCCCCTCCGCACCGCGCCAGCCAGCATCGCCTCATCGGGTACCTCGTCCACTAGCCGCAATGTACCGCGGCCTGGGCGACTCCGCATCGGCATCATATCGGGCTTTCTCACTACACCAACCGGTCAGCAAGCAGAGCACATCTCTCCTGGTCAGCACGTAGCATCGGCCCCGCACGGCAGCTTATCCGACTCACTGGATCCCATGCAGCAGCTTACAGTTCCGACTCACTGGGACTCACTGCAACAGTTCCGACTCACTGGAACTCTCTGGCACTGGTGACTCAAGCGACAAGACTTCAAGATTCGACCTCCGGTCTTCGGGGGGGAGTGATGTGGCGGTACCCACAATTCGCCTAACATTCCTGCATCGCGCTATCGAAGTTTTCTAAGCGCGGCGGTATATATACGATAGCTGAAATGTATCACGTAGGCTTCGGCCTGACCGAGCATACCACCTCGCTCGGTCGGAAGATCTTCCTTTGGCCGCCACGCATTATACCCACACCCTGTTAAAATTCTTTTATGGTAGAGTGCACACTAAGCAACAATTTAAGAGACTTTTAATTAAGTACAAAACTTATACCACTGCTAGTTAACACAAGTAAAGAAAGAGATGGAAAATACTATGTCGGAAAGAGAGAAAACATTTGATAGACAGATGCTAGAACTGTTACACAATCAGGCATTTATTGTTTAATTAGTGTAGCTAATAACAATAAATTTACATAATTATCAAATGTTCACACCTAATGCTGTTTAAGATGCATTAGATCTTCTTATCATTATCTTGAAATGTAGTAGCCATTTTATAAGGGCCTATTTTAAATTCAATTTTGGAACATTTTGTAGAATCCTCAATGTACCGCATAACTTCGTTACAAATTCTACGAAATTTTTCGTCGAAGTTGTAAATTCTATTGTGGGTACGTGACAAGACATCTGAACCCGAAATTAATCATGTAGCTGCAAATGATGTCTACAGAATTGGAATACTCATGACTAAAGCAGTCGAAGGTAATAGAGATGCCTGGCATATCCAGACACTATTCGGAATAAGTGGAATAGCTAATACTGCATATTCGGCTATATTTCCTTTTGGTCTCTGCCTAAAATACGATATCTAAATCCTCTCTACCTAGAACTTTATAATAAAAAGAGCGACGATTTCATTTTGTATGATAATAAAATGATTATTCCCTCAAGCCCCGTAAGGCTCATATGGGCCGCGACAACAAAAGATTTCCTGGAATTGGTGATCGAGGGATTATTAAACATTTATGTAAGCTCTCTGTTCTATTATTTAGCCATAATGTAGATAAAATTCCAGCCTATAGTGGTATAATATTAAAATAATGCAGTCTAATAAACAACTATAAAAAGTAATTTCACATAATAATTCTTTATATCTGCAAATCAAATGTTATTAAGTAACAATATTGTACCAACAACTTAGGTAAAGTTTTATTCGACAGTGATAAAATTTGAACGAATATCAAGCGAAATACCGTCCAACTATAGAACCAATTAGGTGTCACTGGTTCTCAAGACCATCTCTTTGATCACTGACCAAAGAACCATATTAACAAGGATCCTGACAGATATATGGCTAACAAAGATCGTGCGCGCGTTCACAAATAAAGATATTCCTTGAAGAGTTTTATGTGTTTTTTCACGCGTGCCATGAAATTTTTTATGTTCATACTGCATCTATTTATAGCTCGCGAACAACGTTTTATTTCTTTTTAATTGTAAAATTATTATTGCGTTGATTAATTTTTTAAAATTAAATTGACTGAGTGTAATAAAAGTTTGTAACGACCGCGTCATGCTGCAAAATGTTAATTCATAATTGACGACAAATAAACTACACTCAAACAACGATTTTGTAATTTGTGTAATTAAGCATCTCTCATTTTCTTTTCATTAATTCTACTTTTTGTTTACACCGTCTAGGTATCCAATGTAGGATCTATATTTTTATGTATCTCAAGCCAACTTCCTTATAAGTAGAAATCGCTTCAGCTCATAATCTTATAATTACCATTGATAGTGTTTAAAAAATAGAATAGAATACTATTTACTGCATGAAATGTGGTATAAAAAGGTCTTACAAACAATAAAGTAATGAAGTATTTCACCAAAAAATAAAGGTCCTAAACTTTTAATTACCCAGTAGGTTGTGAATACGTTTAAAGCGGTAAAATTGAATTACAGATAACCAGTAATTTATAATGTAGGGGCGTACGCGAGGCTTCCTCAGCATAATGATGTTACAATACGTATTATGAATGAAGTATTTAAAGGATATTGTTTCACCAATACGGTACGTGGATTTTCCACAGTCAATGACTAATACATCATTGCACCTGTGGATAGTAATGAATACGTTGACCTAGTTAAAGTTAGTTAGAAGACAAGTTAAAAGTTTTCTATATTTTTCAATGCTATAAAACAGATAAACCTAATGCTGATAATCTTTTCTAATAGCTCTATTGTCTTGAAGAAATATCTAACCAAGATAGAGCTTATTATAACGGGGAACGTCGCCGTCAAAGCCCTATATCGACAAAGAAAAGTTAATATGCGGTAAGTTCAGTCAATGGTCATGTTAGATGAAGTGGAACCATCGGATTGCCATTTATACGGCCAAAAATAATCGTCAGAAATCAATCAACGAGAGGTGTGGCAGTTTCCAATGTTGAAAGAGAATTTAATGAAATTCGTATTATTGATTCTAACGGTCTTGCCGTGGATTTCACGGTTAAGAGCGTTCGATCGGAAACTTTGCAGCTGTCATCTTGTCCAGTCTTTGTCCTACGACTTCATAAATGTTTATGCGATGGAGGACCTCTTGAGATTAGTCCCACGATAAAAAATCTTTTGTCAATCTTCACAATGACTGGTCGTATCTCTGACACATTAAAAAGTATTCATGCGGTGGCATTATATCCATATCATTCATTGGCAAGGATCTTGACACTGTATTATTTATTTCCTTTTACCTATTTCGGCATTTTTATACCTAAACAAGCGAGATCATTTGGGGTTTTTTCCCGCTATTTCTATTAAATGTATTGTGCGATTTTTATTATGGCACCTATTCGAAACCTATTTTCGACCGTGAAAAAGGCGATACATTGTTGCATGGATGAAGTTTATAGCAAGATAGAGTTGTTCATGTTTTTTACAAAATTGTAAAGTCGTTTTTACTTGTTTAATTTAGTTTGCAAATGATCAATCAAATATATTTATTAATTCTATCCATACTTCCATACTAATATAAAATATTATAAATGTGAAAGTGTGTCTGTCTGTCTGTCTTTCTGTGTATTACTTCTTCACGCCCAAATTGCTGAATCGATTTTGTTGAAATTTGATATGGAGATACCTTGAGTCTCGGGACATAACATAGGATACTTTTTATCCCGAAAAAATGTACGGTTCCCGCGCGAAACTAATTTTGACGTTCTAAAAGTGTTAACTTTGTTAACCTATTTAGAAATAAATATTTTGATTTTTAATTTTAAGTTCATCACAAATCATCAGAAGTGACCATTCAATCGATTGCGAAATTGTAAAATCGATTCTCAATCAGAAGTGCATCCATTGATGTTCTGGTTGAATGTCCAGGAAGTGGGCACACCGTGACGGCTTTGTCTCTGGTGCGATGACCGAATGCCAAATGATGGGTAACTGATGGTAACGATTAAAACTCATGCTTCTATGGTCAATTATGAGCTTACTGTAAATGGAATTCTTGTGATCTTGAATAAAGTTCGTCTATTGCTTCTTCTATGTAGTGCAATGTTTGTAATTTATAATAATATTATACGTAATATGTAATCAATACTACATAGTTACTTAGAGATAAAATGTTTGGTTTTGACTTGCATTTGCATTAAATAGGCTTTGAAACTTCTGCAATATGATATTATTTTAATTTGGCACTATACTTTTCTGCATTTCATAAGTTTGACTCTACAATTTGATAAATCACTTAAATTCTAATGTTTTGCAATTCAAAGACATAATTTTATCTATTCACAGTGCCTTCTCGGGAAGATCTCAATGTATGTAGCAACTAGTACTATGCACGAGATAAAAAACACCAAATAGTGTCGTAACAAAAGTATTTAGTTACTGAAATTAATACGTCCAATTGGATTGGCAATGGAGGATAAAATGTTTAAATGTCGATCGGCCTCTGTGACATAGATAAGCCGAGATAATAATCTATGGATTACAATTGTTGCGTTCACAATACGATTGCGTTTTAGTCGCAATATAGTCCACACAAAAGGTAAATTGCACATCGATATGGTATACCTGGTGTTTTTATATTTCTCGGAACGCATACAAGGGTGTTAGATTACTGGCAATCATAGAAAAGAAATAGCGAAAACTGAGTAGTGAGTTTTACGAATTATCTTCATATTGTATTACTTTCATATTTCGTAAATATGATATTGACTTTTGGTGTAGGTATTACTTGTATCTGTAAAAATAATTTCAATAAAAAATAACATCCTAAGGATAATTTTCAATATTTTAATAACATAACAAATCTGCGAAATCCAGCATTTTCCTGGAAAAATTTAGCAAATAAATTAAATTAAAAAACAATTCATTCGGCGCGTTTTAAGACTTGTTTATTAATATTTTATTTCTGGCTTTTAATGTGGTTATAAATTTTTAATAATTGACAATAAATATTTTCCCTCAACTCTTATTTTATGGCCGTACTTAAATTAAACATTTTAAATAGTTCATAAATCTTCTATCGTAGACTTTGTGAGATTTAAGGTTTTGGAAGCTTCTGAAAGTGGTCTAGCTGTTTAGCCGTTTTGTTATTTTACTAAGTCAAAAAGGTTTTAAATAAAAATGTTATCCATCAATCTATATCCATTAAAGCTTAGGCTCTATTTGGATATCTTTATCTTCTCGTTGGATCTGTTTGTTTTACAGAATGCATCAATATGCATCAACTAGCTGGTGCCCGTGACTTCGTCCGCGTTAGTAGATTACGTCCCAAGTATTATTTTTCAAAAATATTCAATGTACAGAATCGACTTTCCTACGATTTTATTATATATATAGATAGATAGATAAAGATGTATAGATAGAAGATGTGTTAGTTTGTTCGTAAAAAGGAGAAATAAAACGCAATACAAACGCCACGGCGAAACGACCGATGCCGAAGCTCATCGCATATTAATCAAACGACACTCGAAATCGGTAAAGATAAGATTGATAAAAGCGCGTAGCAAGGCAAGGAGTGGAGATAGATACAAAGTGTAAAGCACAAATTTATAGGAAATTTAATGAACTTTCATTATGTACTGGACTTTTCTTCTCTACGACGCGCTGTTTTAGCGATATGAGCAAAAAACTAAAAATATGGAAAATTAAACCCCTACCCTCACCCTAGGTGATATCGTTAAAATTTATAGCCTATGTGTTGACCCGATCTCTAAGTAATATTTGTGCAAAATTTTAAGTAAATCCATCTAGTACTTTCTGAGTTTATCCCGGACATACATACAGACAAACAGACAAACAGACAAAAATTCTAAAAACTATATTTTTGGCTTCCATATCGATTGTAGATCACGTCCCAAGTATTATTTTTCAAAAATATTCAATGTACAGAATCGACTTCAATTAGAGATCTCTCTCTAGCTTCTTTCGTTATGGCCAGAGAGTTTTTATTACCTTTCTTGATATGCAGCCTGGAGTCAGACAGACATCAAAGTCTCAGTAATATTACCTTTTGCGTACGGAACCCTAAAAATATTTCGATGGTCTCCGTATCTACGAAACATTAAAATTTCTGTGCGTTTATTTTGGTATATCCAAGCGAGTTATACAACAAAAAATCCAACATTTCTAAGCTCACACAAAAGCTATTGACCGTCCCAATAAATCACTATAAGAAATGACAAAACAAATTTTATTGTCCATGGCGTACGTTTCTTAAAAGTCTTCTACATTGTTTAAAACCCACAGGGTATCAAAGAACAGTAGTCATTACACAGAAGCAAACATTGTAATGCTACTGGATGCTAGAACATAATGGGGTTGAAAAGTTAAGAGCCCGGGTAACCCTCGAAATTCTCATACATACGTAATACCAAAATAATTTTGTTATACGAAAATATTTAACATGTTTGAGTTATTTTTCAGCATAAAATAGTAATTACCTAGGTTCCTGAACAAAAATTAACTTCAAAATATTTAAACACTAAAAATTTTTTTTTTGTGTATAAATTTTTTTTACTAAATTTACTACTAAATATTTAAACACTAAAAAATAGAGTAAAACACTAAAAAATTTATAAATAATTAGTAAATTTACTACTAAATATTTAAATACTAAAAAATATTTTTTAGAGTTGAAATATTTTGTAGTAAATTTACTATTTTTTTATATATTTTTTAGTGTTTTACTCTATTTTTTAGTGTTTAAATATTTAGTAGTAAATTTAGTAAAAAAAAAATTTACACAAAAAAAATTTTTTTAGTGTTTAAATATTTTGAAGTTCATTTTTGTTCAGGAACCTAGGTAATTACTATTTTATGCTGAAAAATAACTCAAACATGATAAATATTTTCGTATGACAAAATGATTTTGGTATTACGTATGTATGAGAATTTCGAGGGTAACCCGGGCTCTTAAGACCATTGTAGTTTCGGCAAGCAGTGGCAAAATATTTTCCAATTTCTATGTTTGTTTGTCTACATATTCTTGTACTTACCTTGACTAATTATGTTTTTTTTTTTACTTTATAATATGAAAATTAGACAGTTTATATATTTTTAGTACATGCTAATAGTAATAACATCGATCTTAGTAAATATAGTTAAGAAAATAATAATAATAGTTCATTATCAGGTACTATGGTTTAAGTCACGATGCAATCAATAAAAAGAGTGGAAAAATAATATCTTCAGAAGTATTAAGTAATAATTATTATTATCTTATATCTTTAAACGAGCAATTCTTGTATATATATAATTGGAATCTCGGAATCGGCTCCAACGATTTTCATGAAATTTAGTATATAGGGAGTTTCGGGGGCTATAAATCGATCTAGCTAGGAATCATTTTCATAAAATGTCATTTTATGTGTGTTTTTGAATTTTTTGAATACCGAGCGAAGCTCGGTCATATAGCTAGTAACCATTAAACAAGAATGTAGATACCTGATTACTAGGTGCACTAGTAATTTATTTCTTGGCTTTTATTAATCAAGCATTATTAAGACATTTCCCTCGGTTATTAAAGGTATGGTACATAAAAGTTAAAACTTTACCGATAGTTACCAATACTCATTAACCGTTACTAATTTGTTTACCAATCAAGTGTTTACTCGTTGTGATAATATTATCCGCCCGAAACATTGTTTACCCTACTTTAGTTAATTTTAATATTGTAGTCGTTACTAAAATATGTTGCCCGCAATATGTTGTTCGTATAATCAATAAATTATAATAAAAAAAAACAAGTTAGTATTTTTGTTTACAAATTTTCAATTATGTTGTGGTTTATATAAAAGTTATTAAGTACAACAGAAGAGTAGTTCAAAGCTAATAGCATGACCAATATCAAAATGGCCAAGCCACCCATTTTGACTAATGTGTAGAGTTTTTAGATTCTTCTCGTGCGGCTGACACATTATATCAAGTATTTGGCCGCAATTTATGTGTAAAATTAAGGTTTTTAGATTTCGGGCTGAGTGTGTAAGGTTTGAAACTTGGCTCTACATGAGATCTTACTACTTTTTGACACCTCTAACTATTATGTTCTCATCTTGGCAGCATTTTTACATGAAAATATTTTTTGGTGGGATTTCATTTCTTTTTATAAGTTTTACAACACACGTTTTTATGAAATTAAGGGGCATACGAGCATGTGCACTCGCATTAGTAGAAAAGTTGCAAGTGCTTTGCCAGCCTTTAAGAGGGGATCGGTTATATAATATAAATTATAAAATTAGGGGACAAACGAGCAAACAGGTCACCTAATGGAAAGTACTACCGTTGCCGAGTTGCCATACTTTCAGACAGAAAAGGCTTAATTGAGGGAAATAGGGAAAAGGTGTATCCCTATTCCCCTGTTCTCTTTCCCTTTTTTATGAAATTAGGGGGCAAACAAGCAGACGGGTCACCTAACGGAAAGCAACTGCCTTCGCCCATGGACACAGTAACATTAGAAGAGTTGCAAGTGCATTTCCGGCCTTTTTATGAAGGAATAGGCTAAGGGAATAAGCAGAAGAGAATAGGGATAGGGAATAATGTATTGGTATAGAGTGCAGTTGAGCCTCCGCTAAACTCACTCACTAGACGAAACACGGCGCAAGCGCTGTTTCAGGCCGGTTTTCTGCGAGTCTGTAGTCTCTCAAGGATAACACGTATTTTTTAGGGTTCCGTAACCATAGGGTAAAAACGGGAATCTATTACTAAGACTTCGTTGTCTTTCCGTCTGTCCGTCTGTCTGTCTGTCCGTCTGTCTGTCTATCTGTCTGTCTGTCTTGTCTGTCTGTCTGTCTGTCTGTCTGTCTCCAGTCTGTATCTCAAGAATAATAGCTAGAGAGTTGAAATTTTCACAAGTAATGTACATTGTTGCCGCCATAGTAAGAAATACTAAACACAAAATAAAATTAATATTAGCACAAAATAAATTAAAATTAGGGGGGTCCCATACAACAAACGTGATTTTTTTGGGATATTTTGCTCTATATCAATAATGGCAACATGTAGGTACTTGATTTTTTTCTCAAAGTCCTTAATAATATAGTCCTTAATAATATATATAAAGTAGGTACTTTAAAATTTAATAATAATATTTAAAAAAAATAATAATAAGGGGAGCTCCCATACAAAAAACACAATATTTGGCCTAATTTTGCTCTATAAGTGTACGGATATAGGTTAGGTTGGATTTGATAATTTTTTTGTTGTTTCTGTACTAATAGTATGTTACATACCAAATTTCAGCTTTCTCAGACTTCAGGAAGTACCCTAACAGTTTTGATGATAGGTTGAGTCAGTGCCAAAATTGTGGGTTTTTGGACACCTATAAAATCTAAAGTGTAATAGCTACGATATTCAAACTTTGCGCGTTTCATTATTTTACTTATGTCATTATATCCTAAAAATTTCAAGCATCTGACATTATCCAAACCAAAGTTACGAGGGTTCAAAAATACGACGAAACGTTTCGAGAAAAGGTAGGTAGTGCCCTTGCGCGCTTCGCTTGGCTCATCTTGGCGGGGGCACTCCCGTGCCCCCAGATGTTGTGATCATCTGTTATTTCGATTGCTTCGTGAAGTCGACAAAAATATAGCACCACCAGCTTTGATAATACTAAATTCTGATGAATCATACTTTTGTGATTGGCTGGATTTAAGGCGACGACGCCTTGATAATTTGGCTGTAGCGATATCGATTTTTCTCAGCAATGACTAAAGCTAAGAAATGAAAGTTCATTGTCAGTATTCATCATGTCTTTGTCTTTGAATTGCCCATAGCATAACACGAATGGTCAACTTTACATTGGATAAATATGCGTCCGGGCGATCGCGCGTTTTGGTGTCCAACAATAGTAATTAGTATGTAACAATATTTTATTACCCGACTACGGCGAAGCAAAAAGGAGGGTTAAGATTTTGGCCTGTATGTATGTATGTATGTATGTGGGTATGGATGTTTGTCTGTTCCCTCGTAACTTTAAAACTACTTGTCCTATTTAGACAAATGAGGTATTATTGGAAGCGTCTTGATTGTCCGCTGGTTATAGGCTACATGACTTTACGTAAAATTGGCTATAGCGCCATCTAGGTCACTTAAAGTATAGAACAAAAAAATTTTTTTTTCCCGACTTTGTTGTGTGGGGTATCAAATGAAAGAACTTTGTTAGCACATTTCAAATATATAAATTTTATTAGCTATTTCCCACGGGTTTGCTTGCAATCACCTGATTATTGCATGAATTTATGATATCACTTCAATACAATATGAAACAACAATTAATTATATATACCTTCACCCTCGGCAAGATCTTGGGGGAGCTGCGCTCCCCCCCCAACCCCCCTCCCCCCCTCCTGAACATGTAGTAGAGTTATAATTCTCATGTTTTCAGAACAAAGCTATAAATTGAAAGTGAAATTATTGTGATCGGGTCCCGTTTTTACCCTTTGAGTACGGGTTATGGTCCCTTACTTAAAAGAGAAAATTAAACATCTCCGTTATTATGCTATGCTAACGCGGACGAAGTCGCGGGCGACAGCTAGTGAAACAATAAATAACTATTCGTTTGCTCACTAGAACCAAATAAATTGTAAAATATCGTCGTCGATCATTTGAGGAGTTGGGAAGGTTCAGAAATTTATCGAGCGAATTTTAGCCCCAAAATTGAAATAAAAATAAAGTTTAAAAGACTAAAACCCGACTACTAAAACGCGCTCTAAAAAGTATGAAACAAGAAAACAGGTTATAGGGATATGGAAATGTTTAAAGGATAGCCGTGGTCGTATGCCACCTACTACTATAGCAAAACAAATTCATTGTAGATAGTAAAATTGGGCATACATACGACCACGGCTATCCATTAAATATTTCCATATCCCTATAAACTGTTTTCTTGTTTCATACTTTTTAGAGCGCGTTTTAGTAGTCGGGTTTTAGTTTTTTTAAACTTTATTTTTATTTAGATAGTCGTGGTCGCGCTCTCATCCATATCCATACTAATATTATAAATGCGAAAGTGTAATGCGTATGTCTGTCTATCTCTCTGTCTGTCTGTCTGTCTGTCTATTACCTCTTCACGCTCAAACCGCTGAACCGATTTTGCTGAAATTTGGCATGGAGATACATTGAGTCTTGGAAAAGGACATAGAATAGTTTTTATTCACGAAAAATGTACGGTTTTCGCGCGAGAAACGATTTTTGGCGCAACGGAGTTGTGGGCGTCATCTAATTTACAATAATTGTTCGTGATCTTGCGGTGTAGCCGCCAAAGCGCGCGTTCGGGCGGACTTTATCTGGAAAAGTTTTAAGCTAAGGAAACGTAGCGAAAAAGTAACTTAATAGGTACCTAATCATGACGAGGTTTTATACTTCATAATAAATTATTAGACGGAAAGTATAAGACAAGTTTATAAAAACCATTATAATATTTAGCCATTAGCAAAACTATAATATTCAAAATAATTTTTACTAGTCCCAATAATGTCTTCCAAAGCTCAAACTCATAATGCTTTAATGCCTCATCATTTAGCCGTTGTAAAAATATTTTCGTATCATAAACTTGCTTGGTGTGTGTTTTATAGAAAACTAGCGACCCGCCACGGCGTCGCACGGGTATAAAATATATAGCCACTGAAAAAATGATTAAAATCGATAGCCTATGATCCTTCACGTGGTCTACTTCTTATCTGTGCCAAATAACATAAAAAATGCTACAGTAGTCCGCGAGAAAAGCCCTTTCAAATAATTTCCCCCGTTTTTTCCACGTTCTCGTATTAGTCTTAGCGTGATAAAATATAGCCTATAGCCTTTCTCAATAAATGGACTATCTAACACTGAAAGAATTTTTCAAATCGGACCAGTAGTTCCTGAGATTAGCGCGTTCAAGTTAGCCCTTTTAAATAATTTTCCCCGTTTTTCCCACATTTTCCTCTATTTCTTCGCTCCTATTAGTCTTAGCGTGATAAAATATAACCTATAACCTTCCTCGATAAATGGGCTATCTAACACTGAAAGAATCATCAAAATCCGTTGCGTAGTTTTTAAGACTAAAGGGAACAAAGGGACATGAGGGAAAAAAAGCGACTTTGTTTTATAATAAGTATAGATAAATCAAAATATTGAACGCTTTGCTCCTTTTAAGGATCATAAAATCAAGTTTTACAGTTACCTATAAATTATTGTTGTATATATTTGGACAAATTGTATAATAAACTGCGTAGAGTAATTAAACTGCGAAATTTTTAGCAATCAATGCGATAGTTACCTACGTAGTAACGGTTTAAAGTTATATTATAACGGGGTTCTAGCACTAGCTGGAAAACGAAGAATAGATAATAGAGAACCTCTACCATTATAATGAGTACTTGGGCTAATGGGCTCAAAAATATTGGACCCAATGGGACCAATGGCTAGATTACGTATGTCTACCGAACAAGGCCTGTACAATGTGCATCAGTTGTGGATGATTTATACAGTATTTTCAGAGCGAAGTAACCACTCTTCAAAAATACAGATTAAGACAAGATTTAAATTTCCGATTTTTTAAATGTCCGTAATGGCCTAAGCCCACATGGCATTCTCGAAACATAGTCGGCCTAGCCCAGTAGAATGAGTAGGTCAATAAGTCTGGGACAAAACATGTGCGGGCTTTCTTAGGATGCTTTCCTTCACCGTACGAGCGTCCGTATTATGTACTTGAGATCTGAAAATGTCTCATTGGTACACGCCTCCACCCGGGATCGAACGCACCCTCTCGACTCTCGAGAGCGTGCGTCTTGACTCTTGTCACTATGCCACGGAAGCTCATAACTATGTCTACCATATGAAGAGATAACAGATAAAAAATAATACAATATTATTATTATTATTATTAACAGCCGTTAGTGTCCCACTGCTGGGCAAAGGCCTCCCCTGCCTCTTTCCATGTGTCTCTATTCTTCGCTGTATTTGGCCACTCTTTGTCTGCAGTAGTCAATACAATATTAAGTGTGAACAAAACTTGTAACTCTACAGACAACATCGAAATGTTTTTTAAGTTTTTCATTAGCCTCCATCTTAAATTTGGTAGCTAATTAAATTATTTAAATAGATAAATCTACAGAGACTTTGAATTTTCGAAATCTAAAGAGGTTATCAAGGTCATTCAAGGACTGAATGGACAGGTGCTTGAAAGCAGTAAAGATAATGTAGATACGATTACGAAATACGTATTTTTAAAAATCAAACTAAGTACAGTGTAAACTCTATATAACGTCACTGAAGGGACCGTGCATTTTATGAAGAGTTGTCGTTAAGTAAAGGAGAGTAAAATCAAAGAATTTCCGTCAATATACTGTGTTTTTTTTTCGCTAACCGTATTTACTATTTCGAAGTTTATGAGCAACTGAGAATATGATAACGTTTAGATACTTTTTATGTTAAAAAACAGTCTACTCGTGCAAGTAACCCCAATTTGTAAACAAAAGAATGAATTTCTTAAAAATTTCGGTATGCATGATGCCGAAAGTCTAGTTAATTGCGGGCTAGGATAGTAAAGCGACAAAAAACGCACACAGCTGCGAAATTTTTAGTAACTTAAAAAGTAGGTTTATTACTCAATCGTTGTGATTTTGTCGTTATTGAGAGTGAGTGTGATGCTATACAGAGTGTATCATTGTATGGTAGACAAGCTAAACCAACCAAAGTCATAAGATTACGATGCTTTAGAGTTTAGAGAGTTTGTCGCTAAATAGAGTGACGTTACATCAAACGTTACATGGAGTTTACACTGTAATTATTACTTAAAGAGGTTTTAGGCTATTGCATAGCTATTATTCCATAACGATAATAAACCTAACACCCCTCACTCCGACCCACTTCCGTGCATCATTGCCACGGACTTTATATTACCTCCGTGGTCATTGCTATGCATCGTCATTTCAGGTCGGCAGACTTCGGCACGGTGTTTGTGTGCTTGCAACTAGACGTATGCGAATTATAAATTATTGCAAAAGTTGATAAAAAATACTATGCAATATATATAGCTTTACCGCGGCAGTCCCCGACTACCACACGTATTTTTTTTAGTTATTGAAGAAGTTGTAAGTACATTGTAGTGACTTGTGTTACCTTGTATGCAGATTGCAGAATGAGAGTTCTGATCTTTATATTATTCCGTTTTTAGGGTTCCATACCCAAAGGGTAAAAACGGAACCCTATTACTAAGACTTCAATGTCTGTCCGTCTGACCGTCTGTCTGTCACCAGGCTGTAACTCAAGAACCGCTACAGCTAGACTTCTGAAATTTTCACAAATTGTGTATAATATCTGTTGCCGCTGTAACAAAAAATACTAAAAAAAATATTAAATATTTAAGGGGGGCTCCCATACAACAAACATGATTTTTTTTGCTATTTTTGCTCTTAATCAATAACAACAACAATAACACATATGCGATTGAAATGTTCATATAATACTTAATTATATTTGTACTTTAATAGTTAACTAGCGACCCGCCCCGGCGTCGCACGGGTATAAAATATATAGCTACTGAAAAAAAAATTGAAATCGATAGCCTATGATCCTTCACGTCACTACTACTTCTTATCTGTGCCAAATAACATAAAAATTGATCCTGTAGTTCGCGAGATAAGCCCTTTCAAATAATTTCCCCCGTTTTTTCCACATTCTCCTATTAGTCTTAGCGTGATAAAATATAGCCTATAGCCTTCCTCAATAAATGCGCTATCTAACACTGAAATAATTTTTCAAATCCGAGGAGTAGTTCCTGAGATTAGCGCGTTCAAGTTAGCCCTTTCAAATAATTTTCCCCGTTTTTTCCACATTTTCTCTATTTATTCGCTCCTAATAAGTCTTAGCGTGATAAAATATGGCCTATAGCCATCCTCGATAAATGGACTATCTAACACTGAAAGAATTATCAAAATCTGTTGCGTAGTTTTAAAGATTAAAGGGAACAAAGGGACATGAGGAAAAAAAGCGACTTTGTTTTATAATAAGTATTATATTTAATAATAAAATTTAAATAAATTAAATAATTAAGGGGGGCTCCCGTACAAAAAATACAATTTTAGCCTATTTTTGCTCTGTATTGGTACGGAACCCTTCGTGCGCGAGTACAACTCGTACTTGGCCGATTTTTTTTTGATGTAAACAACGCAGCTTGTACTTTAACTTTAAGTTGGTAATTATAATGTTGCCAATTAAATTTTCATATTATTGACCGAAAAATAAATAAATACGATGGCTCAGTAATTTGGTGAAGTTGCAATTATTGTTTAGATTAAAATATATAATATGTACCTACTTACACATATAAATAAATACAAAGTTTGTTTTTTCTTTACCACTAGAAACTTAATTAAAATATTGCAACTATCCTTCTATATTGTTAAAAAAATATTTATTTATTTCACCTTTATTTAATTTACTTTCGGCATATTTGGGTGTGAAAATATTTTGATAATGTTACAGTAATCAAATATATATTTAATAGTTAATGCAATAATGCGGAAATTAATTCTAATTTAGCTAATTGCACTTATTGGTAATTAATATTGACAATTATTAGGGATCGTGAGTACGCCATACTGCAGGTGAAGGCAGACGCCTGGCAGGATTGGCTACGGACACTCGAGGAGGATCCGTGGGGCAGACCGTACAAGTGGGTACGCCAAAAGCTGCGTCCTGCAGCCGCCCCAATCACGCAGACGATAGAGCCGGAGATCCGAGGTCGGGTCCTGTCGACCTTGTTTCCACATGGGGCTAACTATTCTCCCCTCGTAGCTCCGCGAATGGAGAACTCCGGGGCTGAAGTTGTAGAGGAGGAGATACCACCTGTCACGTCAGCTGAGTTGGCCGTGGTGGTGCACAAAATGGGCTCGAAGAACACGGCTCCAGGCCTGGATGGCGTGCCGGGTCGTGTCTGGAGTGCAGCAATGAAGCATATGGAGCCACAGGTACTCACCGCTTTGACCAATTGTTTGGTCCAGGGTCGAGTACCGCGGCGCTGGAAAACAGGCAAGCTGGTTCTTCTGCGCAAGGACGGGCGGCCAGAGGATCAGCCATCGGCCTATCGCCCCATCGTGCTCTTGGACGAAGCGGGCAAGATGTTGGAGAGGGTAATGGTGGCGCGAATTAATCGCCATTTGGAGTGCACCGGGCCAAACCTTAGTCCTGCCCAGTACGGTTTCAGGAGCGGCCGGTCCACAATTGACGCAGTGGCTCGTCTGCGTGACTTGGTTGAGGAGGAGACGTCCCGGGGTGGAGTTGTGTTGGCAGTGTCCTTAGACATTTCCAACGCATTTAACTCCATGCCCTGGAGCGTCATCGAAGCCGGATTAGAGTACCACGGGGTGCCACGTTATTTACGCCGGACCATCAAAAATTACCTCTCCGAAAGATCGGTTCAATACCCGACGCAGGACGGATGGGAGGAGCTGGAAGTCGATTGCGGTGTCCCACAGGGATCGGCCCTGGGACCGACCCTGTGGGACATCGGATACGATTGGGTTCTCCGTGTTGTACTCATACTTGGAGCTGAGTTGGTTTGTTACGCAGACGATACATGTGTGGTTGTTCGCGCACGAACGCATAGAGAGGCGGTGATTCGGGCGACAGCAGCTATCGCACAGACAGTTCACCGAATTAGAGCGTTGGGCCTCACAGTTGCATTGAACAAAACCGAGGCCGTTATGTTCTATGGGCCCAGGAATGCGCCACCACTGGGTTTGGAGATTGTCGTGGGCGGAACGAGGATTGCCATATCGCCGTCGATGACGTACCTGGGCCTTGTATTGGACGGGCGTTGGACTTTCGGGGAGCATTTCCGTCGGCTCTCCGAAAAGGTCACGAGATCTGCGGGGGCCTTGGCGACTCTACTCCCGAATCTCGGGGGTCCGAGCCTGGGCTGTCGGCGCTTGTACATGGGTGTTATCCGCTCAATGTCTATGTACGGAGCGCCGATATGGGCTGGAAACTTGTCACCTAAAAATGCGCTAAGTCTTGGGAGGCTTCAGCGCGTAATGGCCACAAGAGCGGTTCGCGGATACCGGACGATCTCAAGGGATGCGGCCTGCCTACTTGCTGGAAGCGTTCCTTGGGACTTACAAGCGAGAGCCCTCTCCGACGTTTACTGGCGCTGCGCAGAGGTCCGCGCCGGGGGCGGCAACCCCCTACCGGACGCCTTACGTCGGTGGAGGGAAGCGGCGAAGGAAAGGACATTGATCCTGTGGGAGGAGCGGCTTCAAGAGCCGCAGGTGAGCGTTGCCCTAATAACGGCCATACGCCCGCTCCTGAAAGAGTGGATCACCCGGACATACGGCGCACTCTCCTTCCGTCTGACACAGGTGCTGACCGGGCATGGCTGTTTTGGTCGGTACCTGTGTGAGATAGTAAGGAGAGAGAATGACACTAGGTGTCATCATTGTGGAGACGAAAGGGACACGGCCGAACATACTGTGATGGCCTGTCCCTCATGGACAGGACAGCGTGCGGCCCTTGTAGCCGCAATTGGACTGGATCTCTCGCTACCAGCTATCATTCGTGCAATGCTGAGTAGCGAGACCGCGTGGATGGCAGTTGACACCTTCGCCCAGGAGGTTATGGCTGCTAAGGAGGAGGCCGAACGCATCAGGGAAAGGAAGGCGGTCGACCCCTCGAGACGGCTAAGGCGGAGACGTGTGCGACGCCAGCACAATGATCCACCTTAGCCGGGGTACTGGTGGTGGCGGCGTGGGGACGCCGTCATCAAATTCGAGTCCCAGAGTGAGTCACGATGCACTAAACACTCCGTGCATCGTGACACCAGAGAAGGCGGGCCCAAGCAAGCCCCAAGTGGGGCCTCTGTCGGCCTGCGGGGCGAGAAGCGCCCCCAAATGAGTGTGGTCTGACAAAGGTCGGACGGCCACTGACGGAGTTGCGGTGGGTGTGTCGTGCCCGTGGCTTCGTCTTGGTTGGCGAGAGGAGCGTCGCAGAGTTTTGGTGGGTAGGATCGCGGCACATACCATCCTCGCCACGATGAGCCCCACATATCCGCAGCGGGAGTCCCCATCCCCTGCGTCGAATGCGTAATGCATTTCTCTGCGTGAAAAAAAAAAAAAAAAAAAGGGATCGTGAGTAGGTATTATTTAGGTACTATTAATTAATACTACAATACCTATACAGAGTACTTATAACAAGACTTTATAGTCTACTAGATGACGCCCGTTGCGCCAAAATTCGTTTATCGCGCGGGAACCATACATTTTTCCGGGATGAAAAGTATCCTAGCCCTCAGGGGACTCAAAGTATATCCATGGCAAATTTCAGCAAAATCGGTTCAGCGGTTTGGGCGTGAAGAGGTAACAGACAGACAGACAGACATACAGACAGACGGACAGACAGACAGACACACTTTCGCATTTATAATATTAGTATAGATTATTATTATGATAATAGTTATTGGAATCAGGCGTTACTTTGAAGAAATGAATACTAGCTTAAAATTTAGTTTTTCGCGGAATATTTCGGAATATTTCTAAAATAATAAATAATAATATTATACTATTTTTTATAAGATAAAAATTAAGGGACTGAATATGAGTCTCGTAGTGAAAGTAGCAACGCAAGAGAGCACATTTTTTGTGATTTGTATGGCAAGCGCCCTAGCGTCGCAGTGAGTTTTCTCATACAAAAGTATAAAAAAGTTACTCTTTCAGCGTTGCTATTTTCACACTGAACTCTATAATATACAAGGGGCATATGCATACCCTAAAGTATTATCACTAGGCTTTGTTACACCCTGTTTATTATATTTTTATAGGCATTGTTATTGGACAAAGTCTATTATGATTTATGAAGTACGAGTACGATCATTAAGAAGAGGCCCTCTTCGAACTTTAATCGATAAAATAATAATTTGAGAATGGACGTAATTATATTTCAAAAAAATAATTTTAATGCCTATCAAGTACATAATTGGCGAATTAGCTTTAGGTTTGCAATATAAACAAACATTGGCACGTATCTAAATAGTAACAACCTTTTTGAAATTTTAACCCCTTTCGCCTTGTTATCTTTCACGAAATTTCAGGACGTTGTGTTTTGGTAGATTTGTTGTGACTCAAACATATCGGGTGTTACCAGGGGTTCATTGATTTCTCAAGCCTCTCGGAGGGTAGGGAAATCGTATAACCGATTACCCCAATTTGGAACAAATCGAACGCCAATTAGTTTGACGCTTTACATCAACTTTGCTATACCGCAGGAAATTTAATGAAAAGCCTTTGGATCCCTGTGATGTTTGTCGGTAGTTGTTCGTGATTTTAATATGTTGAGGAAAAAAACCGTGTTGGATATGTTTTAGATGGCTTGTTGGAAAGGGCGTAAGCGACAAAATGGTTTTTGTCGCGTAATTTAAAAACCATAAATTTAATTCATATAAGCTATGGGCAAATTAAAGTGTATCCTTGGACCAATCTATGTACAAATTTTTGAAGCTTAAATCGCTCTCTGTTGGAACTCTCAACTTAGAATCCCTTTTTTCACAGAGGTCTTATTGATTGTTTATTCTGTGTTTTAAAAGTTGATCAATCGTGTTATGCTATGGGTAATTCAAAGACAAATACTGACAATGAACTTTAATTTCTTAGCTTTAGTCATTACTGAGAAAATCGATATCGCTACAGCAAAATTAAGTAAGAGATATTTTTAATTTTTATATTAATTTTATTTTACCTATTGGTCTAAGTTATTGACACTTTGTCACTTACCGTAAATTGTCACTTTTACGGTTTACCTTCACTAACAATAATAATCGACAATGTTATTCTTTGCAAAGTGGCTTTAGTGACTGGATGACGGTAGCAACTCCATTGCGCCAAAACTCGTATATCGCGCAAAGACGTACATTTTTTCCGGCATAAAAGTTATCCTGTATCCCTTCCCGGGACTCAAAGTATCTCCATACTAAATTTCAGCACAACCGATTTAGCGGTTTGGATGTGAAGCAGACAGACAGGCACACTTTCGCATTTATAATTTCAGATATGGATCATGTAATAGATTTTGCACTTGAATGAGATTTAAATTTAGCTCCTTTGTGGTGAGAGTACCGACGAATCTTCTGCCGACTTTCGAGGCGCCGGAGTTCTGACCGATGGATGTAGTCTACCGGAGGTTCCGGGGGAGACTCCGGAACGAAGCGTCACGTCGCCGGCAAAACGTGACAGTGTGAGTTTTTTAAGTACCTATATATATAAAATAATATGTATGTTAGTTTTAAGGTATTTATTATGTCATTATATGTATGTTAGATTTTATGGTGCTCCCACACCGCCGTTAGAAAATGTTTGTTAACTGTTACATGTTTTAAGTGCTCCTACACTTGAGAAAATGTTTACTAATGCTTACTAATATTTTATAACATTTAAATATGGTATTGGCTCACCGCATATTCCGCCGTCACCTATAAAATGTATACAAACAAAATGTAGCACGTGTTTTATTTTGTTATAAGTAATTTGTTTTGTTATCATTTGTTAACATAAGTTTACGAAACATTTTCTAACATGAAAACATTTTTAACATTCTTTAACATTTGTGATTAAATGTTTGCTAACATATGTTTACTAACGTTACTAAACATTTTCTAATGGCGGTGTGGGAGCACCATTAAGGTATTTGTTATATGGGCCTCTGATGCCCGAAATAAATGATTTGATTTGGTTTAAATGCATACCTGCAACTACTGTAATAGTACCAGCTTTCTTGTTGCAATAAAAATATTTTATGATCATAATATTGATGATTTATTTCACAAACATAGATCATGTTGAGCACTAATGCTACTAAATTAGACTTATAAGAATTCAAGCGATATTTATGGGCAAATCTCATAATGTGCTCAAAACTCTATAGCACCTAAACCTCTAATTGCATCTCCAATGGAAAATGCAACTAGAGGTTTACTTCGCGACGCAAAAGAGTATCACAAAGGAAACATAATATCTTTTTACACTTACTTTTTTTTTTAAATTAGCCTATCACAGCTTGTCTTCTAATTTCATCAAAATCAATTCAGTGTAGATCCTTTACCTAAACAAATCCATTGCTATTAAACATTTACACTCTAAGGTAAATAGTTTTTACCATTGTCAAATTCGTTAGAAGAGGCGTGGTAAGTTTAGATAATATCGGTAAATATGACGTCCCATGAAAGACATTAACGACTAGAATTATATTTCGTCGCTTCATTCTTCAGATACAGTGATTAACAATGTAGTCCTTTAACCTAACAGGCATTAATTCGCATGTTTAGAGACTCGATTATGAGGGTAATCGGAAAAAAAAAAAATATATTCTCTTTGCTTATCGCCATACTGTACCGGCCGGTTTGACGTCATTCTTTTTCCGAGCGTGGCAGCAATCGCATGTATTTTCAATAGTAGTTTATTTATTAATTTCGTCATGCCGAAAAGAAGCAATGAAGATAAGATACGTCGCTACAAGCGTAAGCTTCGAAAACTCGAGGAAAAATGTAACAAAAGTTACAAGAGAATAATTATGTCGGAGGATTCCGAACAATCAGGTCAGTATTTCAATTTTATCATTACAATATTTATGCAGTGGTACTAGTGTACATTAAAAAGTGTTCAAAACTTAGCTTGGAGGTCGACCGTGTGTCGTCACGAAAGCTTATTTTAGCCCGTGAGGTTAACCGAGTGTTAACACGTTGGGTATTTAAACTATCATAATATTATTACTATTATGATAAAATGAAATTTTCACGCCGAGAGAAGGATCGTGTATCCTTACACTGGCTATGTAATTTGTAAAATACGTAAATAACTTAATATAATAAAAATGTGGGTACCCACATTATTATTTTTCACGAAATATTATAATGCTGTTTTAAGCATCATATCTGTAACGATTATTACAATAATTTATTTGTCTAATATTTCCAGACAAAAATGAGATTGATGAGCCTGAGGCCGTTTCATTACAACCCGCACCTCTTGACCAAAATATTCAAGACGCGATTGAAGGTATCGACCAAAATTTAACAACTGGCTTAGAACCGGCCACCTTACAACTGGATCCAGATATTCTGATCGCCCTAGGCGAATCTACAGAGGAAGCTCCTAAATTCGGCCCGAAAATACATGATAAGCCATCATGTCTTTGGTTGCCAATACTGAAGAAAGGCCTAAATAAGGACCAAAAAGAAAAACTCTTCAAAGAGTATTTGATTCCCGAGAATTGTGCGCTGTTACAGCCGCCTAAACTAAACCCAGAAATTTTGGCGGCAGTTTCTGAAGGTACCCGCATTCGAGACAAAAAAGTAGAAGCGGTACAGAAACAACTAGGACAAGGTATTGTGGCACTCAATAAGGGCTTAGAGCTCCTGTTAGACGAAGGCAGCGATAGAATCTCAGCCATAAAGTTTTTGAGCGACAGTTGCCGCATGTTGTGCGACTTACACTTTCTCGAGACGGATTCTCGCAAAAAATTTATCACACCCGGACTAGACAAGAACTTCTTAAGCTTAATGCAAGACGTCGAACACGACGAGTTACTATTTGGAAATCAACTTCCCGAAAAAATAAAAGCCTCCAAGACTATAGAAAAACAAGGCTTACAGATAAAGAAGCCTCCGCCAAACCCCAAGGCGACGCCTTCCCAGTCTACGTCTACGTCCTACGTTTATCAGCCTTCGACGAGCCGCTCCCGCCAGCCGGGAAACTGGGCCGGCCCTCTTCGCTTCCCGTCGACCAGGGGGGGGAGGGGAGGGCAGAGGACGAGAGGGAGTGCAGTGAGCCGCCGATCACAAGTTCTCGTTCCTGCTCACCAGAGACCTGCTCAGAACAAACAGCCGCGCAGAACGGCGCAGCAATAGAGGTACACGCTGGACGAATCCAGCATTTTATTAACTGTTGGCGTAAAATAACAGATAATTCCGAAATACTAAATTGGGTCGCAAAAGGTTTCTCTATACCTTTTTCTAAAGATGTTAAACAATTTTCAGTTCCTTTAAATAATAATTTGCCAATTAATGAGCGATCACTTATGTTAGAATCCATACATAAACTTCTAGACCTAGGCGCAATTTCACCTTGCCAAAAACTTCGTAACGACTACTGTTCTAGTATATTTTTAGCCCCCAAACCTAATGGGGATAAAAGATTTATTTTAAATCTTAAAAGTTTAAATAACTTTATTCAAAAATTTCATTTTAAGATGGAGGATCATAGAACAGCAGCCAGGCTCGTACCTAGATCTGGTTTTATGGCTAACATCGATCTAAAGGAGGCCTATTTTTTAGTTCCTATTATTAAATCACACCGTAAATATTTACGTTTTCATTTTGACGGTATTTTTTACGAATTTAATGTCATGCCGTATGGATTATGTATCGCGCCTAGAGTCTTCACAAAATTAATGAAAGAAGTTATGAATTATTTACGTAATCTAGGTTATATGTCGGTGATATATCTGGACGATATATTATGTATAGGACAAACGTATACGGAATGTAAAACAAATGTTCAGAAAACAATAAGTTTATTGCAGTGTCTGGGGTTTGTTATCAATAAAGATAAAAGTAATCTCGAGCCCCGCCAAGTCTGTCGGTTTTTAGGTTTTAATTTCAACACAATAGATATGTCCCTAAGTTTACCAGTTGATAAACGTAACAAAATTTTGCAGTTAGTGAATAAGTTTATTTTATTACCCAGATGTTCTATACGAGAACTTTCACAATTTATCGGGACCCTTGTCGCCGCTTGCCCAGCGGTTAAATATGGTTGGCTTTACACAAAAACCCTAGAATACTATAAATTTTTAGCATTGCAAAAATATAAAGACTTCGACGTAAAAATTAATTTAACGAATATTATATTACCAGACCTACTTTGGTGGAAACAAAACATTTTGTCTACGAAAAATTTATTAAGATTAGATACCTCCTATAAATTAGAAATTTTTACCGATGCATCTCGAACCGGTTGGGGCGCTTTTTGTGATGGTAAACGAGCCTACGGTGGATGGAAAGCAGATGAATTAACTCATCACATAAATTATTTAGAACTGTTAGCCGTTTTCTTAGGTCTAAAATTTTTCGCTAGAACTTGTTTTAACTGCTCAATTCTTCTAAGAATTGATAATACGACGGCCATATGTTATATCAACCGAATGGGCGGAACTCAGTTTCCCCATCTGAACAATTTAGCAAAAGAAATTTGGCAGTGGTGTGAGATGCGACAGATATTTTTGTTCGCATCCTACATTAGTACGAGCGAAAACGTCGAAGCGGATCAAGAATCCCGGAGGATAAATATGGACACAGAGTGGGAACTATCCGAGGAGGCCTTCCAGAAGATAGTTCAAACTCTAGGTCAACCACAAATCTGCCAAATGTTCTCAATTCGTCTCCTGGAAACCGGACCCGGATGCGCTTTCAGTCGACGCTTTTACAATAAGTTGGCACCCCTCCTTCTTTTACGCATTCCCTCCCTTTAGTCTCATTTTAAAATGTTTAAGGAAAATTATTCAAGACCGAGCGACTGGAATTTTAGTTTTTCCTTACTGGCCCGGGCAAGCGTGGTTTCCACTTCTCCGCAGACTGCTCATATCAGATATAATTGTATTTGAACATAAAGATGACCTTTTGCGTTCAAATTACAGATCCAGTCACCCGCTCTGTCGCAGCCTTTCCCTGGGGGCCGCGACGCTCTCAGGGAAGCATTCACTAGACTGAATACTCCCGCTATAGCATTAGACCTTATGCTAGCTTCGGTGTCAGATAACACCATGAAACAGTACTCGGTGACGTATAAATTGTGGTGGTCATTTTGCGCAGAAAACTCCGTAAATACCTTCGAGGCGCCAATATCTTCGGTTATAAAGTTTCTCGTCGATAACTTTAACAAAGGTGCATCGTACGGCACTCTCAATAATCATCGGTCTGCCCTATCTTTACTCCTAGGGAATAATGTCGGTTCAGACGAAAGGATTAAACGGCTGCTCAAAGGTATTTACAGACAGAAGCCTTCTCTTCCTAAATACAGTTCTACGTGGGACCCGAAAATTGTTCTCGACTATGTATCCTCGTGGTTCCCACATAGTGATTTAAGCTTAGTTCAAATAACTAAAAAATTAACAACCCTGTTAGCTATTTGTACCTCCCATCGAGTTCAGACTTTGGCATCGATTAAAATATCTAATATCCGTACGACAGATTCAGGTATAAGAATACTGATAACCGACATCATTAAGACTTCGGGAGCTAACCGAGACCAACCTATTTTATTCTTACCTTACTTTACTAGTAACCCCAGAATATGTCCGGCTAGAACCCTAGAAGATTATCTGCGGACCACATCTAACTTGAGAACCGACGAGACCGCAGATAATCTTTTACTCAGTTATAAGAAACCTCACAAGAGGGTAACCTCACAAACGATCAGCAGGTGGATAAAACAGACGCTCGCGGAGGGCGGCGTGGACGTGGGGGTGTTCGGGGCCCACAGCACCCGGCACGCCTCCACCTCGGCGGCGGCATCCGCGGGCGTCTACGTCGACACTATCAGGAGGACGGCCGGCTGGACTAGCTCGTCCGCCGTCTTCGCGCGGTTCTACAACCGCCCCGTACTCGATGAAGGAGCATATGATCGATCCGTTTGTGGGGTTACCGATAACACCAATTGAGTATTATGATCGTTAATTCATCATATTATAAGACCAATTATAATAAATATTGTACGTCAAATTAATATTATATTGATTTAATATGTCTAAAAAGAATAAACAGTTTTTTCCTACTTTGTATCTTACTCACTCTCTGAACATCTACATTGTTAATCACTGTATCTGAAGAATGAAGCGACGAAATATAATATAAGATCAAACGAACTTCTTGAAGTGAAGTTCGATCATTATTATATGAGTCGCTTCATTCGAAGATACAAAGTTCCCACCCGCCCACAGCCAAAAGGGAAAAACTCAGTTCTCTAAAAGAATGACGTCAAACCGGCCGGTACAGTATGGCGATAAGCAAAGAGAATATATTTTTTTTTTTCCGATTACCCTCATAATCGAGTCTCTAAACATGCGAATTAATGCCTGTTAGGTTAAAGGACTACATTGTTAATCACTGTATCTTCGAATGAAGCGACTCATATAATAATGATCGAACTTCACTTCAAGAAGTTCGTTTGATCTTATACAATAAATAACACTACGAGTTATTTACAGAACTGTATTTATGACCTGAAACTTCCCCGAGGAGATTGATTAGATAAGATAGTTGAACTTCGCAATTTATTGCCGAATCGAAATTTGAACTGATGATATCCATTAATTCCACTCCGCAGTGACAATACGAGTTTAGTTTAAGTTTTAACCACCGCGGTAATGTTTTGTGCTTAAACGCAAGGATCGGTCCTGTCTAGGCAGTGAATGTCTCCAAACTTGTGGCATATTGGGGCCATTATGGCCTATGGTCTTACAGAAAAATAAAAATGTTGAATTTCTCTTTTAAGATATATATAAGAAACAAAAAAGTTTTCTTTGTTGTAAAAGGCTATTACTTATTATAAACAACTAGATGACGTCTGCAATTACTTTGCGCCAAAATTAGCTTATCGGTTTAGTGTTTACCTTGAGCTTTGGTGGACAAATTATTGCGAATCTGTCAGAAGGATGCACAATCGACAACAGGCAATCATAGACGAACGTAGGGTACGTTCGTCTATGATTGTCTGCACGTCCGGAATCACTTTTACTAACCGTTCTTGA
Organism: Lysandra bellargus; assembly: GCA_905333045.1. Classification (NCBI taxonomy): domain Eukaryota; kingdom Metazoa; phylum Arthropoda; class Insecta; order Lepidoptera; family Lycaenidae; genus Lysandra; species Lysandra bellargus. The sequence continues at coordinate 6,930,788 of HG995350.1, read as the reverse complement.
GCCACCGTGAAGATGTCACATATCTATACTTATTATAAAACAAAGTCGCTTTTTCTTCCCTCATGTCCCTTTCTTTCCTTTAATCTTTAAAACTATGCAACGGATTTTGATGATTCTTTCAGTGTTAGATAGCCCATTTATCGAGAAAAGTTATAGGCTATATTTTATCATGCTGAGATTAATAGAAGCGAAGAAATAGAGGAAAATGTGGAAAAAACGGGGAAAATTATTTGAAATGGCTAACTTGAACGCGCTAATCTCAAGAACTACTGGTCCGATTTGAAAAATTCTTTCAGTGTTAGATAGCATATTTTATCACGCTAAGACTAATAGAAGAATGTGGAAAAACGGGGGAAATTATTTGAAAGGGTTTATCTCGCGAACTACTGGAGCAATTTTTATGTTATTTGGCACAGATAAGAAGTAGACCACATGAAGGATCGTGATAGGCTATCGATTTTAATCATTTTTTCAGTGGCTATATATTTTATACCCGTGAACGCCGGGGCGGGTCGCTAGTTACATAATAATTATATGAATCAATATTTTCTACACATAAATTCTAGTATATGTATATTAGGTAAATTGGTATGTGCAAAGAGTTCGCTGTGGCTTATCCTTACTTTTGAAATGTGGTAATGTCTTAATAACTGTAGTTTATCTCAATGTACGGTATTGGGAGTTTTAATTAAGTAAATTGCTTTATCTGTGAGACAATGGTATGGGGGAGGATTAACACCATGAGCTATATACGGGTCCGGCCCCATTGGACTGATTTGTTTGATCTATATCCTATAGTCTATACGCACAATTGTGTTAAGGCATGGAAATAGATTGGTTAGATTATTATCTTATTTAAAAAGTTCTCTTGACGCAGAATGTGATGGCAAACTACTAATAAGTGACTGGACGAATTTTGATGAAACTTGATGAGCATCAAAACTCAGAGCGTAGCTTAGGTCTGAAAATCGGGCATCATCTATTTTCCATTCCCGAAATGACGCTTGTTTGCCTAGTTAGCGAATTCTCACATATTACACAAATAATGAGCCAGAAGTATCTAAAAGTTTTTGGTGCAACATTTTGTTTTCAATAAGTTAAGTTTTATACCTAAATAATTTTACGTATTAAAAAAGTTCATAGCTCGGGGAACGTTCCTTTTACTGGAGTAAAAACTATACTGCATCTTTCAGCGGGCCTCAATAATATAATATTAATTCATCTAAAAGTTGGTTTAAAGGTTTAATCCTAGAGATGCTACATTGTATTTATAATAATTAATAACTATTTTACTTACACACTATATAATAATTAAGCGTATTAAATTTCTTTTAAGCTTACCACAACACACTTCCACGAAAAATCTAAATATTAACGTCTGAACATGAAATAAAGCTCTACGTGGTCGAGTAATAAATAACACTTAAATAAAATATATTCAGTACTTTGTTCAGTACGAAAGTTGTCGAGTGTCTTCAGGGTCAAGTCGAGACGGGAGACGGGTCTTATGAGCTCTAGTGAGATCTACGATGAACTAGATTCCACAATTGTAGCTAGTATTTTACTTAGAAATTTTGTTCAAGAAAATTGGGTTTATGTTTCTTTATAATAATATTAATATGGTTATTACATGAAATTATAATCATAACACAAGACGTCCGCAACTCCGTTGCGCCAAAACTAGTTAATAGCGCGAGAACCGTCCTTTTTTGGTATAAAAAATATCATAATATTTTCTTTCCCTAGAACACAAACTTCATCAAAATCGATACAGCTGTTTGGGCGTAAAGAGGAAACAGACAGACTGACAGGCAGACACAAATATTTTTTAAATCTGTTTCATGCCATAAAAAAATATTGGTATTAATATACCTACTTTACTATTTAATTTTTTAAAGAAATAGTTATTATAAGACAATAAATCATTTGAGAACAAACAAAAGATATTTCCCTTATTAAAATCACAGTTACACAATGGATACGCTATACAATTTATGTCCTTGTCTATCAAACGTCTTTTCCAATGTTACAGACAAAATATGGCTATGAGCATTGTTTTCTAATGACTAACTCTATTTACAGAAACTTACACTTCTTAAATATTATTAAATAACAAATAATAAAGTAAAAAGAAAGTCTAGCTTGTCTATGCACTTGTCTATTTGCTGAGTCACGTGTTTGAGGTTATCGTGACACCGCACATGTTCCCAGAAGTTAATGTTAATATTAATTTAATATGACCCGAATAGATAACTTGCACTTGTACATTTCTACTTAATTAGGAGTATTACAAACGAATAGAAAAAGTAGGAAGAATATTCTATGGAAAGAATTGGTTTCATGCTATCCTTTTCATTTCGCCAAGTGATAATGACATGTAGAGAAATCTCTAAATTTCTGAAAAAATTAAGCTTTAAGCTAGAAATCAAATTCATAAGTCGCGGCTGACGGATGCGGCATAACAATGTGCACGGTTCATCCTCGGACGTCCGTGGATGTAAAAACATCCGGCCAGCCAGATTCTGTTCGGACGTCCGAACGCTCAAGGTCGCGTCGGCGACTTATGTCAGGCAATGTGCACAGTTTAGTGTATTTTGTATTAACCAGATAGCAACAAGCCGCATCCTATGAAAACGTCCGATAATAATTTGTTGCCATCTTTACAAGACTCTTATGGTGCATTTCCAATATCAGAATTGACGACAACATCTTATAAAGTACTCGTTCAGTCCTATTGTATGCTTCCATATCTTCATGTTCTCCAAGTACAATTTAGCATCGATCGAAATGAAAACTGACGCTGGTTTCATTTTAAATGACTGTCACTTTGCATCCTCACCAGCTTGTGCTCTTACCCGTGTCGCAAGTTCCTTGCAGGTCTATACAAAGAATCTACAGAGTGTAAAAATGTCATAAAAATGTGTATGAATCTTTTGTGATAGTGGCAGCACTGTAAGAGTTACTTTTTAGTGTTCCGTACCCAAAGGGTAAAAACGGGACCCTATTACTAAGACTTCGTTGTCTGTTCGTCTGTCTGTCTCCAGGCTGTAACTCAAGAACGGTAATAGCTAGAGAGTTGAAATTTTCACTGATTAATGTGGGTTGCCGCTATAACAAAAAAATATTAAAAACTAAATAAAATTAATATTTAAGAGGGGCTCCCATACAATAAATGTGATTTGTTGGCAACTGGTAGGTAGGTACTTGAATTTTTCAGAAAAATCTTAGGTATAATTATGTGTATTCAATTGTTTAAAAATAATATGAAAATAAAATAAATAATTAAGGGGCAAAAAACACAGTTTTTGGCCTAATTTTGCTCTATAATAGTACCGAACCGACGTGCGCGAGTCCGACTCGCACTTGGCCGATTATTTAAATTTTCGTATGGGCAAATTCATGACGCCGCCGGGGCGCTTGACTATAGAAATTTTGAGAAAAAATACTCTTTCAGCGCTACTTAATCTAGCAGTAAACTCTATAATAATATATGGGATATATACACAGTACACACCCTTAAGTATTATCACTTTGTTTGATACACCCTGTATAGTCTATGACTTAATCTCCAATTTCTCACAGACTTTTCCTAAAAATATAATATTTTTATTCAAAGTTCAATTTTACTACAAGCTACACACTTTACATTTAAATTTTCTCTCGACACATAATTCTAAATAAGTATGCAGCGACAAAAAACACAATACAGATTAAATTATACCGTTTTGATATATTGATATTTAGTTTTAATATAATATTATTAAATTCCACACCAAAGCATTACGACAAACGTGATCCAGAGTACAAATGGTTGAATATGAGAGTATTATAGAATAACTTTCTCCAATTTGAGTACCAACAAAGGGTGTATTACATTATCGTAGGGATGCGACAAGAGATGGAAATAAATATCGATATTTTACGATTTTTTTTTCAGGCGCTGCTTGGAGGCTTCGAAACATATGAATGTAAGTTTTTTTTAATATTTTAATTGCTATTTCTAGATGTTTTTTTTTTGTACTTAACCCGAAAGTGTAACCTAGTTTTAAAGTAGGTACGCTTAATTAATTATTGCAATCAGATGAAGACTTTTGTGGTTGATGATAACAATAACAATGAACTATCGACATTCCTCACTTAACCTAGCAGACAAAAAAAATATGTATGTCAAATTGCCTTTTTTTAAAAAAAAAAGGTTTTTATACCAAATGTAAAATTCCAATAGCCCAGACACACCTTGCGAGGCGCGTAAACATAAAAACATACGATCGAGTCCCAGTAAATAGCATTGTTATGTAATGCTGTGAATTTAAATAAATTTTCTATAACATTTACATCAGGAATAAACTCCACGGCGGGCTGGTACAAGTTAAACTTGAAATAATAATTTACGCCTACGTCTGAGCATAAAAAGAGCAAAAGTAAATGACAGTGGACGAGTCACGACACGGTAAAATGGTGCACTTAAATTCATTATATTTATTTGCTTCCCATCACTATTATTTAATGATGTTTGTTCAGTAAATTGTACAGAAATATTTCGAGTCGAGATTCCGAGTATGAAATGTCGATATTAATAGTGTTGTGAAAATGTAATTATGCGGCCAATTATGAAAAGTCGTGATATCCTATAATAGTTATATCTTTTGATTTTGTTTATTTAAAAGTAATTAATGTAATAGTTTTGACAAAAATACAAAGTATTTTTCTTTATCTATTTAAAGTTTAAACGTTCTAAAGAGATAGAGTACCTAATTTGTTTTATACCGATGCAAAACTTAGCTTATTCGACCCTTTTAAGCTCCAAAACTAGTGGTCCGATTTTGATAAAATGCAAAATATAGAAATGCTCACGGGGAAAGCTCTTAGAAAATGTACGGTACCCGTGGATTTTATTGAGCCCGCAAAAGACTTTATAACAGAACAATTATTATTTGCTCACGGTAGCACCTATGTTTGTAAATATCTTGACATGCAAAGTATCTGAGATATAGCGTTTCTCTTCCATTGTATCTCCAAATTTAACCCTCTTCAGGCGGAATGGACGTGCCTGTGCATAATTCCCGATGACCTCAATTAAGAGGTAACTGAGATGAGAGGTATTATCTCAGCTAACAGCTCTGTCAATATCGCTAACTATCATAGTCTTGTGTCAATAGAAACCTATAAAGTTTATTGGCGTGCGTAACATCAGATACCTTTGTGCGGATAATGTTGTTTACGGCTCCGCAAAAACAGTATCTATATCCTAGGTATAAAAGGTATCATTATAGAACGGGAGAGTTATATGCATTAAAAATATTCACAGACGAACATGAGCATAGCCTCCTCCTTGTTGGAAGTCGGTTATTAAAAACTTAGAAGTCGTATAGGTACATAATAATTATTCCCCGTCGTATAACTTAATGTCTGGGCCCTTCTCTAAAATGTTTTGTTTGCTCATCATCTCAGCGCCTACGCTATCGGAACCTCTATCAAGGCAATATTAGGAGTTCCCTTATAATCAATTATATAAGAAATTGTGTGTAGACTAAATACGAGAATTAGAGATTAGAATAAAATTATGCAATTATTTTAGACTAGATGACGCCCGCAACTCCGTTGCGCCAAAACTCGTTTATCGCGCGGGAACCATACAATTTTCCGGGACAAAAAGTATCCTATGTCCTTTCCCGGGACTCAAAGTATCTCTATGCGAAATTTCAGTAAAATCAGTTCAGCGGTTTGGGCGTGAAGAGGTAACAGATAGACAGACAGACAGACAGACACACTTTCGCATTTATAATATTAAGTATAGATATTCTAAAAAATTGGTTTATTATTCAATAGGAAAATTTTATTTCTATTACATAGCAATCATACCTAATTACCTACCCTCTACAATTACTGTTAATCACTATACAAGAAGCGTAAATTAGTAATCACAAAAAGGCATAATTTTTAATTGATCGCTTAATTAAATGTTATCGGGCTCATGTGACTACAGTTCGTGACTTACTAAATATATCTTAATGAGGATCAAGATGACTGCAAGATTGGTGATAGGTGGTCCAATGTGGAGATGAAAATGGTTCAAAAAGTTGTTGGTTTTGTTCCCAGATGTAGCCATAAAGAAATCATAATCTCAAATGAAGCAGTAATGTAAATTTTATTATTGCAATTGCAATAAATTTTACTATAGCAATTGCAGTAATTTTTAGTATAGCAATTGCAAATGTCTTTCTGTGTAAATGATATACAACCACCGTCTATATTATGATAACTTATACGCTTCGATATCTCTTAGAATAATTACTTGTTTTAGGTAATAAAATAACTATGTAATATTCATAGTTTTCAAAGTTATTAGAACTAATGTGGCTCAGCTTACTATTTAACAGGAATAAACACTTCGTCACTAAAGTATCAAATGTAACATTTTTTGTTATTAAAGCAATCTATAAATTCTACGAAAGATAGATTTTATGTCATCAAAAGAGTTGCCAGTATTTTATGGTACGTTATTTTCAAGTTGATTGTAATGTTAACGCGGCAAAAACGAAGAACCTCACGAAACAAAAAGAGAATACAGAGAATAAAGAAAATACAGAAAAACCAATAGTAATCTCAGAATTGGCTCAATAAAAGTGCACAATCTAGTCGTAAACTTGAGCTCGTACTGTAGTCATGGTTGTATAAGTTTTAATTAATCGTTGAATTACACTGTGTACTTATCCGCAGGCTTGTCGTTGTACTCTGATACTTTTTTACGATGTGCCTGTTTCCATTGTTGAGATCACTTGATTTCTTTGGACGTCCGTTGATCCACTCACAGCACGATATGGTCAGCTTCATACCCCTGATACACACGGAATATGGCTAGCTTTAGACCTACAAGGATCTTGTTTATATCATCATCAGCTCAGCACCATCAAATTCTGAACATAGACATGTCAATTATCCAGTGGTACCTACTTGAATATTATTGTCATGGGACGTGGAGATGATTCAGTTGTCGATGAAGATTTAAACGCTGTTTGTTTTGTTTTCGGCCACATGCAAAATAATACTTGTATGACATTGTCACGAGGGCGTGAGCGTAAAACAGCTGTCTCCCAAATGATGATAAGGAAAGGCCGATCCCACCCGGTTAGACTAATCATAGGCTGCCTCTTGCCTATATGGGGGCTTCTTTTTACAGTTCTGATTTTGGCCATGCAAAAGAGCCTTTTAAAACTTCAGACTTCACTGGACCAAACCATAGGAAAAAATTAGTTAAAGTGTTCTAAGCAGGTGAAATGGAAACACGCGCCGCTGTCGATAGTAAAAGAATCTAAGGTGCAATCCCAAAGTCGGAGACACTTAGTATTAACGTGAATGACAGCTTCATTCTAAGAACACGGCTCTTATTTCAGTTCGTTAAACAAGAAGCCCTGTCCGCTGTAGCGTTGTGCAAGATGTCACTTCAGATAATGCCTAGCCCTTTCGGTGTTCGGTCATTTCATTAAAGATTAAACAAATTAATGAGGCACTTCGTTTTAATTAAAATCATTGTTTTAACGTTTATGTTAATCTTTATCGCGGTGAGAAGTGGTGGGATGATCCGAGTTCAGTTACTTCCTCGGTTCGATTTTCTAAATGATTTTCGCACTGTGTGTTGTTCTTAGTCTTGTTGTTCTAAGTCTTCTTCTCCTAAGATTTTCGTTACTTCTGCGATTGCCGTAAGGGCTGGTTTACACGTATTAAGTAGATAAGTAGTTAACTAAATTTTAAGTTTTTAACTGCATGTAAACACAAAATTTAGTAGCAAGTAGCAAGTTAAAATTTAGTTAAGTACTAAACATGGAAATCAGAATTTTGACTATTTTTCGTTAGGTTGGCAGGCGGGGCTTGTCACTTGACACATTTCGGGCAGGCACTTCAAATTTAATTAAAATTTAGTTATTACTTATCTACTTAATACGTGTAAACCAGCCATAAGCGGCGTAAAAAATATTTTTGGCATAGTAATGCATGGCATGGCATTTCAATAGTAGAATTGTCATTGTGATGACTGATGAATAACACAACCGAATACAAATAAAAGCGTCGAAATATTTTTTGAAATCCCGTTTAAAGACTATAAGTACTAATAAATAGAAAACATTTTGATTCTTATAGCTACTACACTTTTACTAGTTAAATTATCTGACACCATGACCTAAAAACTACTCAAACTTCTAAAAGCCTTACTGAACATTTATATAAGAGTCATAATATTCCAGTGACACTTCAGTTCAGATACAACACGCACATCAATAAATTTCTTCCAAGTTACGACCGAGTTCTAGGGATATTTCATACAATCCCCGATATTAATATTATGGGTTCATGCAATTCTCACCGTTGCGTAACCTGATCTGGATCGGCAACAAATTGATTTGGCGTACATAAAACATGACATTCGCATTATCAGGAGCATTCATAATGTATATCTAGGGAAGAGACTATAGGCAGTCGACTATGGTCTAATATCAGACTGACAAGGATGTTTTAGGCGCATGATGACAACATGAGCGATACATGATTTTTTGCGTTAGTCACCCTCTTAATAAGTAATTAGCCATGAAGCTGAACAAAATGACGGTTTTTAATTCGACCACGCGTCAAAGGGGCCTTGTTGGGCTGTATTACAAAATTAAATTCTTCCTTTTTGCTTTATAGCAAAACTTCTATTTATATTAACGCTTTACTCGAATTTATTTTCAGAATTATTAAACTTAACAATTTTTTAAGATTCTTTAACCATCTATTTTAAAATCAAAATTTTACTTTCACTTTTCAAAATTTCGTGTAAAATAATAACTGATGATACATCGATGAAAGTCGTTTGCAGTCCCATCACTAATTTCAATCATAATCTGAATACTGATACTGAAACGTGCAACTAATTGAAACGATTTATTGCGTAAACTGATAGATACTTCAATTTCTGCAACTTGAAGCGTGCACTAATGGACACATAATTCGGACATCATTATTAGACAGACAGATAGATAAACGGACAAACAGACACACTTCGGTAATCGGTATAATATAATATATGGAAAAATAGCTAGACGCTAAGAAGAAGTAAGTTCTCCACTTTGATGGTTTAAGAGTTTGAACTGGATAGAAATATTATTTGTAAGTACCTAATGATATTAAATTAAAGGTTTAACAATTTTACGGCAAAAAGTCTATAAATAGAAAATAAAATATACACTTTATTAGTTTAATTACAATAAATACGTATCATACGGTGTAATAATCGTAAAAAGCTGGAGTTATATAGATTATATGCAAATTCAGAATTAATAAAGTTATGAAACATAGAAACATACATTAATTTATATGTACTTAAATTATTTTATTATAATAATAAATTATACATTAGAATACTTTGCATGAAATTTAAAAAAAAACTTTTATGACTTTCATGGTTGTAAATAGATAATAATCACATAAAACCACAATTAAATTAAAAATAAATAGAATAAAAAATTTAAAAAAGTGCTTGATAAAAATAAACTGAATAAAATCTAAATCTTATATATAAAATTCTCGTGTCACAATGTTAGTCCACGAACTCCTCCGAAACGGCTTTACTGATTTTTACCAAATTTTATATGCATATTCAGTAGGTCTGACAATCGGCTTCTCGATACTTTATATATTGATAAGTGCATTTGTTGAATAAATAATAGTAAATTATTACAACCTGAGACTGACGGCGACCATTGTTTGTGCGACGGGATAGCGATCGACGTTGCCATGACGACATACTTATTTAGTCACTTCAATAAAATAATATGGCAAATATTATTTTATTATGGCAAAGCAACGTTTGCCGGGACAGCTAGTAATAAATAATATTATAATCAGTATTAAAAGTGTCTACCCAAGTTTGGCAAAATAGTTTGAGGCTAAGCAAATGACACAGAATATTGAAAATAATGTAGGTATATAATTAAGTTTATAGCTTTTATATAACAATAGAAAATTGTTTCTTCAATGACGTCATAACCCAAAATTCACCAGAATAAGCCCACAAGTGTGAGGTCTAACTTAAAACTTTCAAATAAATTCGTCACGACGTACTTCTGTGGTCCATTGGCTCACGCCCTTAAACCACTGACTATCTGGTGGTCCCCTTTGTTTCACCAGAAAGCCGGGAACTCGCATGAAATCCGATTTGAAAGAATTCGCACGTAACGAGACAGTAGCTCATAAATAACAAAGATAAATGGTAGCTTAACAATAGATGAATAGGCACTCTTGAAAGTGTTAGGACTACTATTGTTAGTTGTTACACTGTTACAGGTGGGCATTTTGGCTGTTCATTAAAAACACATAAATTTCTGTATAATTCATCGTTTCTATTTAAAAGATAAAATATGTTGAAACATGCAATGCCAGATGGTTGTAGCATTTTTGGTTAACATTAAAATTATGTTCACAGCATTTGATGCAATAGTAAAAAAATAGTAGGTAAATCTTTCTTCAGCTTTCAGACTACATCGCTACATACTCAATATATACCATAGCTACATTCATAAAAATGCAATAGTCATAGTCATAAAAGCATTAATCATCGTGGAAACCTTTCAATTTCTTTATATACCAGTAACAATAATAAGTCGATGCATAAACAGTAAATATGAAATACACAAGCAATATAAAACTCTACCTTATTCGTTCGAAAAAAAAACGGTAAAGAAAATCTTTCGTCTGAAAAGAAAATCCTACACGAACATTTATACCGGAAGGAATTATCCACAAACCAGAAGTAAACACAAAGGAGTACTCGTAAAAAACCGGCAATTTAAAAATAAGTGTTTACTTTGTCGGAAACATCATACCGCTTTCTTTGAAGTGGCTTCCATTACCAACCCTTTCTGAGATAACACTTATCTCACTATTCCTACGTTTAATTTTATTTACTTTTACTACACCTCTTGCTCATCTGATGGAAGATTTTAGTTTTGAATTTATGTAAAACTTAGCAAAATTATTTTGAGATTTGAAGGTCAGAGTAAGGCCTATAGAAAGTAGAATGATTTTGTGTCCTAAGAATTAAGACGGGGAGTCCAATTTTTGTGTTGGAATTACGAGTGTATTACTTTACAAATAAGTTTTTTTTTTATTAGTATAGGCTATCAATAAAAAAAATCCGACTCCATAACTGGAACTTAATGGTATTTGACTTTGATGTTTGGAGAAATTGCTGTTTGCAGTTTAGCAGTTAACATTACTTGTTGTGTGGTTATTCGTCTTCCGTATTTAAAAGTTTTTTTTTTATTAAATCTATCTATATTACCTACAAAACTATTAGTCATGTAGATAGCTTGTGTAATCTAACTGTATAGTGTTTACATTTCTAACAAGATTCAAGATCGAATGCAAAAAGAAATTGCGATCCGAATAAAGAAAACCTGTCTACTCTCTACATACTGCATACCTAACTGTTGGTGGGATACTTTTGTCTAGTTCTGTACTACAGAATCAGCCTGCTGCATCTGCATTAAAAGAAAAATTTTGCTTAGATTTTGATGAAACTTGGAACACAATACAATAGTCATCAAAAAGGCTATTTCTTTCGGATGAAAATTGCCACTAAAGGTGGCCACCTATTACGAAATAAAAAGCAATGCATGGTGTTTTCAATAATTTATATGATTTAAGTTCGGGGGTTCCACCCCCTGTCCAGCCCCAATACTCACAAATTACGTGAAGCAATTTTAGGCGCAATCCGAGCAATGACATTACTGCAATGGAATCTCGCCCGCAAAATATTCTTTAGCGACCTCGGACGATGATGTAGAGTTTATGGATATGGCATGTTAAGTATATTTAGCAAACCTACAAGGATTGAAGCACTTCAATGATAATGTTATTCTTATAGGGATGTGGATGCAAAACAGCCGTTACTCAAAACGATACTAACGCTAGTTTTTATTTTGGCTACATAATATTATAAAATTATGCTCTCATGACCGTGACTGAAGTTGAGTGATAAACAGCTGTTTTAACAAAATTTTTAAACTCGGTGGCGTTAGTTTTGAGGCTAAGAAAGCCCTGTAGAGCTAGTTCCTAAACAAAATGTGCTGCAATATTATAGTCACAACAGTGAGATTTCAAAAAGTCGCAGTTAATATTATATTCTATAGAGTACAACTAGCTTAAGAAATGATCATCAATTTAAATTAATTTATTGGATTGATCAATGCTTATGAATCTGGATTCAAATTTGTCTGGACAAATTCCTACACATACCAATTCAGCTGTATTAGCTGAATAAAAAATCTTTCATTGATTTCTCGACCAAACAGTATCCATCAATGTAATTTATAGTTCCGTTGCACGCCCTACACCACGCATCGCTGTTCCCTCTCGGCCCTTGAAAATTTAGGGGGATGCAATCATTCCCTTTGATTCCTCTTCCGCCTCGTTCAATTAGAAGGCATCTCTCAAATGTCTAACACAAAATGGCGTAAGATCCGCCAAAGAACACTACTACCTAATTATGTTTTCCTTTCATTTTTTGTAACGAATTTTCATCTTGCGTTTCTGATGTTTTCATGCATATTTAATTTGAATGCGATGGTCGGGTGTATTAAAAATGCTTTAAGTGCCTTTTGAATTCGGGGAATTTTTATTTCGAAGGGAGGTAATGTTTTTATCATAATGATTACAAGAATAATAATACATAATGTTTATAGAGTATTGAGAAATATTTACCTAATCTTGATTTTAAGGAAATAACGTTATACACTTAGAACTTATAAAACATCAAAACAATGCAATATAAACTAGACGATTTCCCGTCTGTAAATATCTCCATACCAAATTTCAAATTGGTTCCGCGTTGTAATCGTGAAAGTAGACAGACAGACTGACAGACTGACTTTTACAATAAGGATGGAATGACACTGCTCAGATTTACTACTGACATTACCAGGGAGACATAAGTGCAAGATAGTGCACGCAATAGATCATTAAGCAGTACATAACCGATTTGGCAGCTCCTCAACACGACAGGCTACAAAGACAGGTGCTAGTTATGACTTTGGCTCACGTTCGCCACTTGCTAGTGCTATTAGGCCCGAATGTCCTTGTAACAATAGCTTGCTCCAGTTACTGTAACAACATAAATTAGATTTATTGCACGCTGAGATCTTTCATTGAAATTTGTATTGTCTAGTTTATTTATAAAGGCTGAGATGTATTCTGATGACTTTGTTTTAATAAAGTAATATTTTTCTTTTAAGTTTTTGAGTGAAAAATTATTTGACGGAGATTTGATCTTTTTTATAGTAGATTAAAAAAATATTGTTATAGTTTTAGTTCCTGTTTCACCACTTAGCTTTCTGATACAGTGCCGAATAGGCTATTCACAACTTTTTTGACAGATTCTCCATACTTGATCTGTCAAGTTAATTGTTGGATAGCCTATTCCAGGGGTCACCAATTACTTTCGCTCGGGGTCCGTTTTAAGAAATGAAATGACCTTCGCGGTCCACACATTTTATAAAAAAAAATATTTATTTTAAACATACGGAAGCGGACATTACAAAGATATTTATTTACATATCAATGAGAAATGAGAAAGTATCTGAAGTTTGGAGTGAAATATAGGTATTTAATTCTGGAGATGTTCATCAGTAAGTCGAGACCGAATTTATTTTTAATGAAGTTCATCTTCAAAAATGCTTGGTCCGCACATAATGGCTCGGCGGTCCGGATGCGGACCGCGGTCCACCATTTGGTGACCCCTGGCCTATTCGTTACTTATCAGGAAGTGGTGAAACAGGTCCCTAGACTTTAAGTATCGCTTTTTATATCATGCTTAGATATGAAATCCTAATTATAATACTACTATGCGTTGCGCAATAAACCCTAATCCTCGCTGTATTCCCGGTAAACGAGTAGAATTCCCATCACATTTCCCATATAACACGCTGGCCCAATTTGCTACACTCTCGAGATGATACGCTTCAAAAAATGAGGAAGTGATACCAGGATTTCATAAAGCATACAAAATTATTCTTTTGATACTGTACGGCGTTCGCGCGTAAATTGTTACTCGTGCGGCATAATGGGCACCAATTTATTTGATTTGAACTTCAAACGTTGGAAGCAATTAGTTGTAACGCTCTTTGTTTTTCTGTGAGCCTGGTAGTCTCCACCCATGTGCTGTTTACAGCACGCTTTAACGTCAAGAAATAAACATACATTTTTGCTCCGAATTTTATATTGACTGAGCAAAAATATTTTGCTGAAATGTTTGCTACAGGTAACAAAACATCGATCGATATCAGTGTTACGAAAATATTATTTCCATCTTTCTCAAATAACCTTCCGTACTCTCTGTACTGGAGTACTAGTAGGTACTCTGATACCAATTTCTGTCTGGGCCTCTTCAGTTCCGGAGCCCTAGACATAGCCCTATTGAACATTGTTCCAACTTAATGCACCGTCATTAATTGCGCAAGCATTGTCGTTGACAACGGCGCAAATTCGTTCTGCTCGTCTAGACCGTCCATAAACATTTTGCCTCTCACTTGATTTGAAAATAGTCCTTATTTCTTACATGTAATGGTCTTGACAGAGGTCAAATGAATTTGAACGGACTGTAACGAATGCCAGCAAACGCCATGCCCGAACTGTGCATGACTGTGTGGGATTTTTTATCGTCTAACGCCAGTGCAGTCATCGCTTTATATCAATTAAGTTTTATTAAATTAGCCGGTTGCGTAACGTATCATAAAGCTTCTTGTTTATTGTTCTAGTCTTAAACCCTTTACTTGTACTTTAAGCATTTGAGTTTGTTCAATCATTATTAGAAAAAATATGTCTATCACTGCAGTTTTGTTCATACATATTTTTCCTATTTATTTACAATTTACAAAAGCTCTCGTCTTGGATTTACTTAGCGTTATGTTTTATGAGTTGCAAGTTTTATCACTGGTATTTAAGACCAAAGGATATTTAAATTGATCGATTTAAAAAAAAAACCTTGTTTGGTCTATAAATTACAATTTACAGTCATGCTCCTCAAACAAATGCAAAACAAGTGTTATCGGTGGCCAGACATGAAGACGTTAACTCACGGGCGTAATTACAACCGAGTGGGTGGATTTAAATCTACTTTCGTGAGACAGGTTTGAAAAATAAACTTAGTGAACAATGTTTTGATGAAATTGGAGAAAATTCTCCTCTTTCTGATATTATTTAAGAGCCAGTTTTAAATCAAAAACAAAAAAGAAGACTGTAGGAAATTAATTTAAAAAAGTATTGCTTTACAAAATACAGGTAAAAACTAGAAATGTTCTGGATAATCTCAAATAGATGACAGAATTACTCACTGGCTCAGAAACCAGTATGGAATCATTTGACGGATTGATAAAAACGAGAGCTAAAAGCCAGGCCTTTTCCTATCTGAATGTCACGCATTAATTGCCTAGTTTTAACGTGCCTGTAGATGTTAATACTCTGATCATTAGCATTTTTCTTTTTATTATAAAGTGAAATACCTATTTATGTTCTCAAGTAATAACTCTATCATGCAAAGTGGTAAGCATTAAACAAATCCGACGCTGTAAATATCCAAAAAGGTTATATGTATATTGTTTTCGTCACTTAGGTAGGTATTATTTTTATATAAGCAATTTTCTTTTGTTTCCTATTGTATACTCTTATTGTTAAACTGTTGGAAGTTTGTTACTCCCATAGTGTTAGTATTAAATACCTCTGGTTCAAGAAGCAGTATCTGGGGGCCCGGCAGTGCCCCAGCCAAGCTTTTTAGCAAAGGCACGGCCGTACCATACTTTTCTCGAAGCGGTTCGCGGCTATTTCACACCCCCTTTATCTTCGATGTTAACAAAGCTAGGGATTTGAAGTTTCGATCACTAGGAGCAAATATTAAAACTAGCTTAAAATCCAAATTACATGAAATTTCGATAAATAGTTTAGTAGTTACGGATGGTCAAAGTTACTACACTTTGTCACTGACTGAGAGATCATCAAAATTCTAAGGTACTTCTAGCAGACTTAGAACCTTCAAATTTGGTACCTGGATAGGTCTTTATTCACAATGAAAGGAAAAATTATGAAACCGGCCAAGTGCGAGTCGGACTGGTGTACATAGGGTTCCGTACCGTAAATTTGTATGGGAGCCCCCCTGTAATAATGAGTTTATTTAATTTTTATTAATAATTATTATTTATTTTACTACTCTTTGGCATATACAACATATCACATCAAGTCCCTACCTTAGTAGATCGAACGGCATGGCTGAAAGATCAGTTGCCATTGTAAAGAACATGCTTAGAAAATGTAAGGCTGATAATTCAGACCCATATCTTGCACTTCTCTCTTACCGTAACACTCCTAAAGATATAGGATTTTCACCTTCACAACTTTTAATGAATAGAACACTCCGTTCTCAACTTCCTAGTACCGATAGTCAATTACAGCCGGAAACTGTTGATACTACACTGATAGAGAAAAAAATAAAAAAGGAAAAGGTAAAACACAACATTTATTATAATCAGCACACTAAACAACTTACACCTCTCAACATAGGAGATAAAATTTACTATAAGAAACATCCTAGTAGCACATGGTCACCCGGTATTGTAATACAGTCTGGTCCACAACCACGTAGCTACACTATACAATCTCCTGAAGGTACTTTTCGTCGTAATCGTCATCACATTTTGAAACCGAAATATTCTTTGTCACAGTCTTCCAGTAGACAATATGATACCCCAACTCAATCTCCATTACAGTTGTCTCCAATGTCTTCTCAATCTGATTGTATTCTTCAACCTGAAACGAAAACAAACAACACAAATTATCAAAATACAAATACACAAACAAATAATAACACTAATATAAAATACTCGTCGTTTGGTCGCCCTATTATTAGACCCCGTCATTTATATGATGAATAAGAATATTGTCTGAATGTAATGTAAAAAACATTTAAGAAATTAAGTATAAGCATATTGTAAGTTTATGTATCTAAATTCTAAGTTCATTGTAATTTTATAGGTTATATAAATATTATTTTCCTGAAACTACTTGTCAAATGTCAGTTGTCATTAATATTTGTCATGTTATGTCAGTTGTCAACTTAATGTCAAAGTCAAATTGAAGTGTTATTTTTTTTTATAAGCAATGTTTTTCATAAGGCAAATAAATGTGTACTTACGGTTCAGTCCTGGAAATAAGTTTAGAAGTAATTTTAATGTCAAATTGTAAGAAATATTGTTTTTCTTTTGCGAAGGGAGATGTCAGGATATTATAATGTGGCAACACCGCGCTCTATTGTCGATAACCTAAAATGTCTTCTTCCTGTTCCCGGTGTGCAACTTGCTGTGTATAAATGTTAACTAATAATAAAGTTACTAAAAATGGAAGTTATTTAATTATACCTCGAGCCATCCACCTGCCCAGCATGACAATATATATATATATATATATATATATATATATATATATATATATATATCCGTTTTTACCCTTTGGGTACGGAACCCTAAAAATGAAATTAAATATCAACGTCAATAATGAAACAATAATTAAATTCGATTTAAATATTATAATTAATGTAATCACTAATCACTAATCAGTACTGAGATATACAATCCTTACTTGCTCTATAAAATTTGGGAGTTTTAAGTTATCTCATCAAATGTTAGGTGACCCGTTTGCTCGTTTGCCCCCTTATTTAATAAAAAAAAAAGAAATAAGGTGTGCTCTTTTCCTGCGAAGAACGTCGAGACGCTTACAACAGTGCTGCTATGTATTCAACGGCAATGCTAAAAATGACCACCTTCAAGTATTAGCTTAATATTCAATTATATATTATGAACAAAATAATCGACTCAGAACTCAGAAGTATTTACATTACATTGTCCACCTATAGGACTACGAAGCCTCAAAAAAAAAAACATATTAAAGGAGATAGGGAATTAGTACAGAAAAGTTATAACGTGACCTGAAAAGAAAAGAAAAAAACCTTCAAAAAAGAAATGAAATCCCACCAAAACATGAAATGTAAAAGGAGCCAAGCAAAATATTGCATAGCCATTATTGAATAAAAGAATATCGTAAAAAGTTTTCAGATCACATTCAAGCCCAGCCTTCAACTTATTTTGTAATTTAAATCAACATTCAGTAAATGTATCAATAGATTTCTTTATTTTATAATTATTATAGTGGCTTGGCAATGAGCACAATAGAAACAACAAATATAAAACTGCATATTGGGAGGAGTTCATACTTACACAGACGGCAAGCGTAAAGTGTTTTAATATGAACGACGCGACGCATGTGGCTGATGGTACCCAATAAATCCAATTAGTAGCTGATTATTTCTCTAGTGCTCATTGCCAAGCCACTATAATAATTATAAAATAAAGAAATCTATTGATACATTACTGAATGTTGATTTAAATTACAAAATAAGTTGAAGGCTTGGCTTGAATGTGATCTGAAAACTTTTTACGACAGAAGTGTTGAATAGCTATGCAATATTTTGCTTGGCTCCTTTTGCATTTCATGTTTTGTTGGGATTTGATTTCCTTCAACATTAAAATTTGTTTTAATATACATGATAACTAATCTTTGTCAATCCCCTTTGTAATGTACTTTTAAACTCGTAACGCTTTTTAAAACACAATAAATCCAAATCAATACTTAATATTCATAATTTAATAAAAAAGTTTAAATCATAGGGGTACTTAGGGTTTTGTTGGATGTTTTTTACCAGGTTCATAAATCGCTGATTCGTCATAGCTTTTACGTTTATTTCTGATACTGGCACGTTATTGAAAATATGAGCAACATAATGGCGACGCAAGGGCACTTGGTGCTTATTTTACACGCCCATTTATAAACTCCATTGAGAAAGTATTTATAGACTGCGTGAAGTTTTTTAAATTGAATAAAAACCGTTATTTATTTTGTAAGTTTTAAGCTCATAATTGAGGATTATTATAAATACTTTACTCTTGCTATTAGTAGGTACTTAATATTACCGTATGATTGACAACTTTACTTAATAAATTAGCAATAAGTACCTAATCTATATATATAAAACTCAAAGGTGACTGATTGATATGGTGATTTATCAACGCACAGCCCAAACCACTGGACGGATCGGGCTGAAATTTGGCATGCAGGTAGATGTTATGACGTTGTCATCTGTTAAGAAAGGATTTTGATAAATTTCAACCGCAAAGGGTTAAAATAGGGGATGAAAGTTTGTTAAAATAATACTTCTTAACGCGAGCGAAGCCGCGGGCAAAAGCTCGTAACTAATAAGTTAATAACTAGTTTTCTTTTATAAAAGAAACCCTTTTGTGTAATGTGTTTGGGTACTTAAAAAATGCCCGTTATAATAATTTTCTAAGCCTTTCCCTATACTTAACATTTTTTCGCGATTAAAAAATGTTTTTGTCCTTAGCCGGATCTCAAAGGTAAAAGAATCTCCGTACCAAATTTTATCAAAATTAGTTTCGCGGTTTAAGCGTGAAAAGGTGACATTCAAACAATCAGATACACAGTAATAATATACACTTTTCATGCACTTTTTCCACTTTTATTAATTTATTTTACACGAATTTCCACCAAGAAGTTACGGTACATTCAATATCGTAATACATATAATCAGATACACTTTCACATTAATTATTATGATACGGATAAGACATTTAGAATGAAGATTTAAGACATATTTTATAGTGATAAAATAATAGCAACAAAATCAGACTTCTAATAATCATCTTCAAAAGCAATAATAGAAGTTCGTTAGGAATCTTTCCTCTCAAACCAAATAATGTTACAATCACAACTTGTTGTTCTAATTAATTAAACGATAAATTAAAAGTCAAATAAAGTCTCGGTATGAACTAATTCAATATATCAGTTGGCAAACAATTTATTTGCTCTTCGTCGTGACTCTGGCGCCAGCTGCTAGATCAGGGGTGTTTCGACCATAGACCATAGGAAAGGGTAGACGTACCCATAGGTAGGCCTTTGAGAGATATAGCGTTGAATTTAATTGAAGAAGGTCCATAGAACATTAAGACGGTAGACATGCTCATTTGTAGACAGTTTAGACTTTAGAGTTACAATCATTACCAATATTGTAATGATGCGAAAGCGTGTTTGTCAGTTTTTCTATATGTCTGTCTGTCCGTTATTTCTTTACGATCAAATCGCACATAATATAGAGTTTATAATAATTTAGTGTACAAAGCACCATGTTATTGATCGAGAAATCAACCTTGAAATACGTATTATTTTGGTACAATCTATTTGTTCGGTTATATTTTAACTTTCTAAAAGAAAACTTTACTGTATTATGATTATTAACTTACATTAAAACGTTATTCGAGTTACTTTGTAAATGGTTTGTCTTTATATTCATAGATCTATGGCGATACAGACAATACATCGGAATGTATGCCAGGGGACTTAATAAATATTTGAAATTAACTTTCAATATTATATTTCATCCGAGTGAGTTATTACAAGATATTTCTAATATTAATAACAAACCTTTTATATATAACTAGCGACCCGCCCCGGCGTCGCACGGGTATAAAATATATAGCCACTGAAAAAATGATTAAAATCGACAGCCTATGATCCTTAGCGTGGTCTACTTCGTACTGTGCCAAATAACATAAAAATTGCTCCAGTAGTTCGCGAGATAAGTCCTTTCAAATAATTTCCCCCGTTTTTTCCACATTCTCCTATTAGTGAATATTAGTGAAGCGTGATAAAATATAGCCTTCCTCAATAAATGGACTATCTAACACTGAATAATTTTTCAAATCGGACCAGTAGCTCCTGAGATTAGCGCGTTCAAGTTAGCCCTTTCAAAGAATTTTCACAGTTTTTTCCAAATTTTCCTCTATTTCTTCGCTCGTATTAGTCTTAGCGTGATAAAATATAGCCTATAACCTTCCTCGATAAATGGGCTATGTAACACTGAAAGAATCATCAAAATCCGTTGCGTAGTTTTAAAGTTTAAATGGAACAAAGTGACATGAGGGAAAAAAAGCGACTTTGTTTTATAATATTACGTATAGAAGATATAGATTACGGTCTACATTTTGCTGTCTCTTAGGTTTCATTAAAAATCTGCTATTGCCTTTTGTCTGTGATATAATATAAAAATAAATATAATATTATAGAAAATATAGTAGGTACTAGATAATATAGAAAAAAATTGAAAAGTATCTAAATATTTTTCTGCTTCATTGTATTCTTTTATAACGTCTGATATCTAGATTTTATCTATAGACCTTACTAGCTTTAAAGATTTTTAGATACACGTTTTTTATTTCGCGCATTTACAATACCATAAAAACCAATTTAAATCCTAAAAGCGGCAATCCTTAACAGCACTACAATAAGTAATTTAAATATGTGGGCTTTTATGCCCTTATAAAACCCCATGGTAATTGATTAAAGTTTTTGTAACACAGAAATGGTTTTACATTCGGCGGTGGTCAAAGTGATTCCGACCAGAGATTTGGTCCACTGTCACCTATCGTTTATTGTCACCTTAGATGATTCTGATAGGGTATTAACATTAAGCCCGCAATGTGCACATGGGCGGAGCGATAAGCGAGTTTAATTTTATTTTGGGGTGTTTTTCTGGTAAACTAAAACGAATACCTAGATGCTATAATAATGTTGAAAATGCCTGATTAACCTTTATGAACATCTCAAAATAATATGTCAGTTAGTCATTATTTAATAAAATATTTTATATATTTATCACAGTTGGTTTAAAATGGCAGAAAACTATAAACCTTATAACTTGATAAAAATTTCATATTACTATATTTAATTTTAAATACTGATTCTAAAAAAATAGGTACCTACCTATCCTAATTTTTTTCTGTCTTTTACATTGTCACACTCAAATCCCTGATCAGCCATATTATGTCCTTACCTTGTGAGATTACCGTGAGATATACCTACTTTCTGCCAAATCTCGATAATTACCTAAACAACGTGTAGTAAAAGTACTTTTTGTTCTCACAAAAATATGGTATATATTATACCAAGCGAAGCCCAATCACTTTTAATTAGACCATTTAATTATCGATGGTTTAATTAATGGAGACACTCCCTTATCTGATGTCATTTATGGGATTACAGTTAGATAGAACTGATATAAATGGGAGGTAGTACGTTCGAGCTCGAAGATTTTCCAGCTTTGTTTTTATGTTAATTACACAGACCGGTCTTCCATATTTGACTTCCGCTGCAAGTGTTTAATTTTCACATCGTACTTTGGGTTAAGCACGGCTTTAGCCACAGTTTATACACGTTTTGGTTATACAGTAAAGTAACTATGTGACCTTCGAATTGTAAGGCGGGATATGTGAGGAGGCCGATCAAATCTGGCCAGTGCGCCTGGCATGCGCATAACGAGAAATTTTTGTCTACATGCTTTCTCGATGTTTGATGGTTTTTCTCTTCATCTCTATTGACTTTTACATGACCATTTTTTCTCGTGTAGATCTGTCGTCAAAATCTATCGACATAATGTTACAAAATGATTTTGACATTATATCGATATCGACAATATAACTACACTAGAGAGTGAGATATATCGTTGTACGCGCGTGCTAGACGCACTGACCGGACTCGCTTTGTGTCTTCGTCCGAGTGGATTAGATCGGCCTCCTTGCATGTGGGAAACTTTACTCACTTGACACAGAGACAAAGTTCTGACAGTGATATCACAGCGTAATAAATATAGTGATATAATACACATTGTTTTGAGAGTTCAAGTTGTCTAAAATCTCACAAATGTTCAGTCACAGTGCATCAGATTGGAGTACTGAATATAGTCTACTGTTTATCACTTACAATGTGTTTTAAACAGTAATGAACAAGTTCATAACTATAATGAAGTGTTTAGAACTGTTAATACTTAGGAAGGGTTAAATTAGGAGAATCCTGTATAAACTCATCTTACCTGATTAGCATTACATCCGTAAAGGAGAGATTTACCTTCATTAGTTAGTAATATAGTTAATAGAGGTGTAGATAACCTTGGACCTTGGGGGAGCCCTTTGCCAAGCAGTGGGACAGCGTAGGCTCTTAAAATAAGCTAGAATAATAATTATGATATGATAATTTGATCTATGTCCAAAGACTATATTGAGTAATAAACTCTGTGCAACCAAAAATAAAAGTAGGTGATTATCGTAGAAAATTTATTGCATTGACATCAACCAATTTTTCGGTATAAAATCTTTCTTTCCCGAGGCTGAATAGGCAACAGACAGACAGATGTTAGCATTCACCATAATAATACTTTTTAGCAAGAATAGATTAAATGTTTTGTGGCACGCAGAGAAACACTTCAATCAAGAAGCGAACGACACTTTTTATTGAAGTCTGAATATAATATTATTTTAGTTATGACATCTGCAACAATTGATCCTTGTACTTTACTAAACAATTGCATTAAGCCCACCATTAAACAATGTATACTAAATCAACGTTTCTTTCCTTTATGTTTATGACTTTAAAACCAGTCATAACTCTGCACGGACTAAAGAATTTGCAGATCTGCCAGTTTTCTTTTTGAGAAAGACTCGATTTGATTAACAGAGTTGAAAGAGCGTCCGTGTATTATGGTACCTCTTCACGCTTAAACCATTGATATTTGAAACATTTTCATAAGCTTATTAAAAGAGAAAGGGAGACAGAAAAAATTATCAGGAAATACGAATTACAGCCCAACGAATATTCAGGTAATATGCAGTTAGTTTCATTTTTAATGATAATACAACGACTACTTTGGAGAATCAAAGTTTTACTGTAAATGACAGTTACTAAATTATTGCGTCATCTCTCCCCGTTTCTTAGTTCTACATCGCTATCACGAGTGACATCATGCAAGAAATTAATGGTCGCGAAAGTTGGGCGCGTCCAGCACGACCCGACATTGTATGACTTGTATGTGATTGTATCATTTTGTAGAAAATCTTAGTAACGCACTGACTCATGGCAGGTTAAATATGAACGTGATTCTCATAGTTTTACCTCCTTGAATCCTTTATAAAAAAGCTATGAGCCATTTCCGGACGCCAAAGCGAAGTATGAAGTAATTTTTCACTATGCCGTTATTGCGTTCTCGCCATGATCCGTTCGGGACAAGATGCTAAGCAATAACTATAAATTATTACCTTTGATTGCCAATCTCCTTGTCAGAAACACAAATGGTACCTTTACTTTTATTCTATAAGAAGGTGAACTCTATTTCATGTGTTTGCTATGCAAACATCCTAATTTTTATTCTTGGATTCCCTTCCCTGAAAATTTATACTTAATACTTCTTATTCTTGGATTCCCTTCCCTAAAATGCCCTTATACATACTTAATGGGTTAACATTTTTTAAGTTACGCTTACCCCATACCAAAGACTCATTATAAAGTCTTTTTAGACTCATTGTAAAGATAATGGGTGACCAATTTATTATTTTACGCTTACTCCATACCAAAAACCCATTCCAAAGTCTTTTTCTGGATACCCTACCCAAGAAAATGATAATGGGTAACCAATTTATTATTTTGCGCTTACCCCATACTAAAGTCAATGTTTGCAAACATAAGACTTTATTGAAATGCAGGACACGGCTCTCGGCCCTCGAAAGGCGTTCTTATGCAAATTCTATGCTAGGTTTTATTCCAGATCTCGAGTCTTCAAAGTGAAGTGGGTGTATTAAATTTTTCATAACTGCCCGCTCTATGATATAACTTCTGTTTGCATTTCCATTTTAATTCCGTCTTTTCTGCGCTATTTATAATTTATGAGTATTTTTAAACAAGGCTTCTTCTAAATTGAGAATTATTGGGACAAACTAATTTTGAATATCCAAAAACACTCCGTAAATGCCGGGGACTCTAAACTGAAGGAACAGCTAAGCAGGTACACATTTTTCTGCGATATTACTTCCTCGAGCAGATATAACTTCCTATCCTACGCCACGCCAGCGGTCTACTCTCCCTCACTTTATGGACATTTCGATATAGTTACGTGCTTAGCATTGTTTATCTACCCAGAAAAGATATTAACGCCGCAAAAAAAATTACACTCCAGAAAAAGTTTTTAATTAATCTAAAAAAAGACGTATATAATACCTATAATTATGAAGTATCTACATATAACTATTTAACTATTTGACATCATAGGTAACATAAATTTTCTCTAGAATACGAACGAAATTTGAGAGAGTTCTAGATTCAAAAAGTTTATAGAAGATCGATGTAATAAGCTGTATTTATCAGAAAACACGCACGCTTTTGGTCGCCCCTGTATCTTTCAACACCTTTCAATTACAACCTTCGAATCTGATTTGAATATTTTTCGAATTTGGAATTATGTCAAAAATTATAGAGTTCCATTTCCTGTTGCTCGTTTAAACTTATCGTTTTAAACTTTTGATGATTTTCCCTTGCCATAAATTTAACAATATTTTTTTTAGCATTTTATAAGCTGAGCCCAGTTTTTGAGGATTATTGACACAATATTATTATCTTTTTAGGAGCGTTGTTTCGATTGGTTAACTAGTACATAATATGATGTTAGACAATCAAGACTGCTAGAAAATCTATAAATTCCTGTCAAAATACTTTAGATACCGGATACTAAAGTACATTACCAAAGTACTTACCGAATGTAATTTATGATAAGTACATTAAAGTATAATAATAATATAGTAACTTTAAAGTAGTTAAAAATCTATGTTGGGTTGTCTATCTTACCAACGCCATATTATGTGGAGATAAAAATAGCGGTAGCGACTAGCGGTAAATTGCTTATATTTTCGTCATCTTGTGAAGCAATTTGTTAAAATGTCTATCAATTCATCTAACTTGGCAATAAAGATACAATCACAGTCACGACAAAAGCTGTACTTAATAATTTTACCTCCCCACCTATTGAAATTAAGGTATTGCATGTCAGGAGGCAGTAAGTTATTCCAAATTCAAATATTACCATTGTTATTGTCAAGGGTGAGAAGATAGCTTAATAAAATAATGATATACTATTGTTAGTCCAATTTGAAAACTATAATACTGCTCTATTACAATGGAATAAGAGCTAGGAGCTTATGAAATTAGGACTAATATTTTTAAGGTTTCGAAAGCGATCAGATTCACCCACGATAGTCTAAATAGTTAGTTCGTGACGTTGGCAGTTAAGTTGTAAAATTGTACAGCTCATTTCATCCGAAAGCTAACAGAGTATGACGTAATAGTTTCTAAATGAAATGTTTTATTACATAATTGTCACTTCCGTGTATCACTAACATGACATGAGGGCTTAATCTGTACGATATAAGTGCAACAGATAAAAACCCAAATGAATAATTATTGACATTACTTATTTACTAGGCATAATTCAAAATTTACTTTAAATTGGAGATGTAAATATTTTAGAAATAAAGTAAATCAACTAAAAATTTTGAGTAAAAATTTTAAATTATGTAAGTATGTATAATTAAAAAATTTACGACCCCTTTACTTAGAAAAACAGATAAGGTAGGAACTTATTCCCAAAAACGTTAAATTACTAAATTCTTAAACTTACGGACGAAGCTAGATATTTAAGTAAAATGTAATCACTTTAAATACTTCTAAAGTTTATCTTTGAGACGGTCAAGATGAAGTTTGAAATATGTTTATACAAGCTTCGCTCGGTTTTGAACTGAAGTTGTTTAAACTTGATAATGATAAAATAAGATGGCTGACTTGAAATTAAATTTTATTTCAATCAAAATTATAATTTATCCATAGACAACACTAGAGATTATTTGGTGGTATTGTCGAAGGCTTGGGTTTTCGAAAGGGGTGATAACTCCTGTAGACAAGTAAAGAGCGTCAGCTCATCTCGATGTAAATCCATACCAATATTTTTAAGGCAAAAGCGTGTATCTCTGTCACCTTTTCATACTAAAACCGCTAAACCGATTTCAATGAAATTGTGTAAGAAGATAGTTTGAGTTTCGGAAAAGAACAATATAGAATAGGTACTTTTAATCTTGTAATAATGTACGGTTCCCGTTCAGTAATTGAAATTCTGCTCAACGGAGCTGTGCAGGGCATCATCTAGTGATTCATAAAAATATGCAAAGCGATTTCATAAGGCATATTTTAGCTGTTTGTAAGAAATAAGGACATATAGTGTCAGTGAAATAACGTTCAAGACTTAACATCAAAACACACGATCATAAAGATGTATGTAAAATCAATAAAAATAAATACCCCACACGACGCGAGTTCATTTGTATGTGAGGAAAGTGTATGGCACATGGCACGCGGCATGTAATATTGCTCAGTCGTATTGGAAGAGAATGACATGGATATTACAACCTGTAGATTGCATGCTCTCGTAGGGTTGCCGACTTTAGAAAATTTCATTTTGAAAGTGTATCTGTCTGTCTACGGCCTCTTCACGGCTAAGGGTCTACACAGATAGACCGCATTTCAACTGCAATCCAACCGCAAATTACAGTTCAAGTGCAGTTTGAATGCAGTTGACACGACTGCAATACGACTGCAATACGACTGCAATACGACTGCAATAGAACTGCAAACCAAACAGTTCACACGACTGCACGCCAACTGCAACTGAACTGCAATCCGACTGCGCGTTTGGTTTGCAGTTCTATTGCAGTCGTGTCAACTGCATTCAAACTGCACTTGAACTGCAATTTGCGGTTGAAATGCGGTCCGTCTGTGTGGACCCTAAACCGCTGAACCAGTTTTGCTGAAATTTCATACGGAGATACTTAAAGTCCCAGGAAAGGGCATAGGGCATAGGATATCTTCTTTTTATCCCGGAAATTATATGGTTCTCGTGCGATAAACGAAATTTGGCGCAATAGAGTTGCGATCGTCATCTTGTGCTAAATACTTTTTTGCAACATTTACAGACATTGAATAAGTTTTTTTCAAATTTAAAAATCCTTGTGTTGGATAAGAAGCTGGCAACCCTAAAGAAAGCACGTATATATTACGTGTGCAAGAGAAATATGTGATATCAATAATTATAATCGAGACGCTAATAATACATTGACAAGGTGAACAAATTGAACAATAAACCCATTTCGTAGGGAATCGTTCAAGATTATTGGGTGCACTCCTCTTATTATAAGTTTCAAGAGTAGTTCGGAAAGTCTTATTGAAATGACAAACTTTTGCCAGCATATTGGAATGTTACCAAATATTTTCCCGAATAAGTGTATTTCATTATGATTATGAGCCAATATTACATTTTATGTTATTGCTTTAACAGGGTACGTATCTTCTGTGTTTTGTTAGTGTAATAGTTGTGGCTTATTCGACCTTTGAAAAAGGGAGTTTTTTTTAACCAAACATTGACTCATTAAAGAACCTATATCAGAAGCTTCTATTAAACAATATTCTAAATACTTCATAACGCTTAATTAGCAATCAAAATGTTTTTCATACTTATGAAATAGTTTACTAATCTCTAAAAATACTAACAAAATACGAATTCGAATAAACATAAAGTTTTTATAATCTGCATGTCTGCAACATCTTTAATATCTGAAAACGATTTAAAGCTAACTCGGATACCATTTGCACATAATTTCGCTCGCTCTCTGAATAAGAAGCGAAATAGGTGCTGACTTTCCGATACTTTCGTATTATCAAAGGACTAAGACGGGCAAATCTCGCTTGAAATTCAGTACCAGCGATCGTGAATACCAGGTATTTTCAGCACCATTAAAGTTTATGCATTTCTGCTAAATAGATAAAGTTTTGTTTATTTTCTTGGCTGAGGATGATACTTTCAAACTTTATTTGCAGCTTCTTTCTAGGTCAAAAGATTGTTCATTTTACTGTGAGGTAGAGTTTTTAGTTTGCGCTACTTGTTACTTTATGATATTATGATTTGTGTCTTTGGGTGTGGATGCTGAGTACTTGGGATCATTTAGTTAATCGTAGTCGTTAATTTTTGATATTGATCTCATTAATAGATACTACGAAAACTATTTCTGCCTGATAATAATTCTACATTTACTTAGGTTTTGCTTCTGTATCTAAATATAAAATTTCACCTACACACTGTACCATTTAGGAAGGT
The DNA here is from genome assembly GCA_905333045.1 of Lysandra bellargus. Classification (NCBI taxonomy): domain Eukaryota; kingdom Metazoa; phylum Arthropoda; class Insecta; order Lepidoptera; family Lycaenidae; genus Lysandra; species Lysandra bellargus. The sequence goes on along the minus strand of HG995350.1, from coordinate 6,901,624 downwards.
GTTCAGGAAATAGCAATTTCAGAGTTGAGATTACCAATTTTGTATCTTTCACAGACAATTGCAATGTAAGCAAAAACAATGTCAAGAAAACACTTGAAGAACATTGTTTGTCGAAAGCATGAAGACCACGTCCGTGACTGGAAACCATTCATACTTTTATAACCTCTGAGAGCACCCTTATGCGAACGACATAAGGACCTGAACCTATAAAGTAAAATAAGTTTGAGCGGTCTGTACTCTGTAATGTAGATCGTTCTAGGTGGCGCACTCCATCCCACTCAAGAGCGATGTTTGTCATAGCACTTACTGCTACAACCGTTATACGTTTTGACTCACAAATACTGCATTGAGATATATCATTTGCTGCATGATATTTCAAAACTTCGAATACATTTGAAATTGTTTTAGTTACCATAGAATTATTTGTATTTACATTACAAAGCGCTCTCTATCTTTTGATATCTTCTATCTTGAATGTGATGTTATAAATTGTGTATGCTTGGTTATTTGTATAATAAAACGTAAATCTAAAAACATTATTGATACATCTGTATATATATATAGCAAATAGTGACAAAGTTTGAAGAATCTTCTCCTTCAAATTTTGTAACTTGTATCTAACAATAATTTAGCCAATTTCGTCCAATAATTTGCAGGATTCATGATATCCATTCAATAATATTGCAATAACAATATACGTAAGTATATTTTGGGGGCTGTTAAATGACCCCAACATAATGAAGAAGTTTATCCCCAGGGATCCATTGATTTGACCATCCTTTTAATAATTTAATAAAGGATCATATTTCCCCCTAATGCTCGTTTTATTATGTGTTTACATACATTCTAGTTATGCTCCAACGGTGCTTTGGGAGATATCAAATTTTCAAATGATCGATATTAACCCATCAAGCCCCGTACGAGCACCTGTGATCACGACAACAATGGAATATCCCTCGATTGAAGGATTGACTAGCAGTAGCAGTAATTACAACCATTAGATTATCACAAACACTTACAAAAATATAACTTGATTATGGTACAAAACATAATTACTTGTGCCTAACCTTATCATATAATATTTTTGCTTCGACTATAATCTAAACTCAGTACTTGCAAAATATAAATATATAAGAAATCGTTTCACAAACACCGATTGCTTCCATGACAAGATTATCTAAAATTAATAACCTAAAACGCGAGATTTCTAAATAAACTCTACCTATAAATTAACATTCTTGCTTCGAAATATTGATTAACCTTAGCCCTTTGTTTCAAAACATAAACAAGTAACTTCCGTTCGTTAGCGTTCAAAGTTTCCATCTATAGTCGAGGCAATAATTAAAACGTCAAATATTAAACGATAGTTTTAAAAAAACAACGACGCCAAGCCGAAAATATCTCGAGGTAAATCGATTACGGAGAACGCCTTGTCATCGGAACTAAAAGCTTTGTTTAAATCATCTAACCACGCCTCTAGTCTATAAACTATTGATACTTTTTTCTTTTAATCATCATTAGCATGTACTCTAACTAGGAGATCGAATAGAGAAGAATTTAATTCGCCATCTTCAATTTTGTATACTGTGATGAAAGTTTGAGTAATCTTTTTAAATACCTGTAACCACCTTTACGCATGGTAGGTGCCAGACTGTAGAAGATCATTACAAAATTCTTTCGTTCGTGAAGATTTTATCCACATGTAAGACAGGCGCAAATTTTTACACATGTTTCACACAAGTAACAAATGCATAATTAAACCGATCCTACTCATTTTGCAATTCAGTTAAAGAATTTATTCTTAATTATTATAATGCACCTAAACATATTATAGTTTTGTAAAATCTAGTAGCTATAAAAAATCTGACTATTTTGTAAAAAGATCCATATTTTATAGCTGCCGTTTTCGATAATAGTTCAATCATTTCTCAAAAATCGTACCCCACCCCACAGGCGATATTATTTAAAAATTCAATTTTAGAATTATTTCCTTCCAACGCGTGCAGGTTTTTTATTTGTTTAACATCAGACAGGTGTAAATCCCGATTCGTTAGTTTTTTTTGTGAGCGATCGACCGTGAAATAGATGTAGATGATCATTAATTATGGAGGTAGCTGTTTGTTTTGGTCGGCCCACGAAATTTATGTATGAGCAGAACCATTAAGGGATTGTCGCTCCAGGCTTTGCTCAATAGGATAAATATGCCTGTCCTGGTGTAAATTACTGAGCTTCGATACAAAGTTTATGTGGTCAGCTCTATTTTGGGTTACATTTTGGGCATTATTTATGGACTTTTAATTGAAAGTATTATTATTCCACATTGAACAATATTTTATGGATCTTATTATTTATTGTATTTTTCTTTGCTGTTATTTATCACTAGCTGGTCTTCGTCCGCTTTAGCATAGTAGATCACGCCCCAAGTATTATTTTTCAAAAATATTCAATGTACAGAATCGACTTCCTATGATTTTATTATATGTATAGATTACTGGTATTTTTGTTACAATAGTAGGTACCTCTTTTATTCAGAATTGCCTCTATAAGTTTTTATTAAGTATACATAAAATGAAATTAAGTATGCAATATACATATTTTGTTGCAACTACATACTTTAACACATGTCATGTCAATAACATTTTCTGATATTTTAATACAATTTTATTGCAGTTTTATCACCTTTATTAATCCCAATCGAATCTTTATGGATTCTTTCGGTATTTTATGCATTATGAAGCAGGTGTCTATATTCACGACTACCAGATGATATACGCAAGATAAAAACCTGGCGCACCTGCTACCAAATCTGACACTTGATACACTTACAGATGTCGTAGCATTGTTTACAATAAAATCCTTACATTATTACTTGGTAACAAAAAAGGATAAATGAATCTTAGAAGTGTTATGGCCTAATATTATGATAACATAACGTGAAGAATTTAAATAATCACCCCGAAAAAACATTTTTTTTTTTGCTTTTATAAAGTTTCCATGTATCTGAGGTATTAATCAATTTTAGGGTACTTTGATGACCTTCATGCATAGCTAGATCCAAACTTAATTCCCTATTATTTACAGAAGTTAACAAAAAATAAAGAGTTGCTATAGCTGATCTATCTATGGATTGTAACTTATTTTCTCATGATTCGTGGGAATATTATGCAATCGAGTTGTACAACTCATATGCTCAATGAAAGAACTTTCACTGATATACCTGACAGAATACAACCAAATATACCTTTTTTAAAATGGCCAAATATGCCTGAATACGCAATTGTTGCCCTTTTGACAGAATCCCACGCACGTGTAAAAACTCTTTGAGAATATGAAGCTAATGACCTTGTTTCGCAGACCCATATCAGGTAGCCAGTGACAGATGCGTCGACGGCATGAGATGCAAACTAAGGCAGACGTGACTTTACTAAACTTTCTATTGTACAACGTTATCACTTATCATAATCCAGTCCGTGGGAACTGCCTAAAATAAAATCGGCCAAGTGCGGACTAGCGTACTGCGTAGGATGGGTTCGGTACGGTTTGTTGTTATCGAGGAAAAGGCATTTTGTTGTAGCTCATAAATATTAATTTTATTTTGATTTTCTTATCTATCATTAGATATTGAAGTAAGAAATCCATCTAGTATTTTGCGAATATTTTAAATCCCTGCCTAGTGCATATTGCCATTGTTGTTGATATCGAGAAAAAAGTCAATCATGTACTTTGATATAATATGGGATTTGTTTTTATATTGAGACACGGTCTGGCGACAAATAGACAGACAGCGAAGTTCTTCATAATAGTTTGGGTAAAAACTATTAGGGTTTACATCCTTTGGGTAAAAACTATTACGAAAAACTTCACCCTTTGGGTATGGAACCCTAAAAAGATTATCTGCGATGAATGAGAAACGTGCCATGAGGCATGATTAGTGAAGTCCTCGAAATCCTCAAACCCTCACCGTCCACATCCCTATTAATTCGACGCATGTGGACAATCGAAACTGTCTATAGTAGACGTACAATTTACCACGTTTTGCGGGTAATTATGGTCATCCAATTGCGTGAACACGCTTTATTATACGATTCCAATTGTCTCCATGTGCGGTAATCCTAAATATAGGTAGTGAATTTTAAATACAGTATTCAATTTTCACAGCCATTCACATAATTGTACAGTTTCCGCGAAATGTGTTCGACTGTTAAATTTAATTGAGCATCTACTGTAACAATCGTTATTGTATTGTCACACTTTGTTTTAATCGATTATAAATTGTTTTCATCGTTAAATGGACATTGCGTGCAACTTTGTCAATAACTAGATCTTGCCTGCAACTTGGTCGTGCAGAAATTTGCTACACGAGCAGGCACCATACATTTTCAGACAAAAAAATAATATTACCTACCTATAAGACTATGTCATTTCTACAAGTATCTTATAAATTACCTCTATATATGTCCATATATAGAGGTAATTTAGGGACCGAAAGACTGATGGAAAGGCAGACATACAGTTTTCGCGTTTATAGTAGTATTTATATGACTGATTGGTAGTAAGAAAGTATTGTTGTTGGGTTTGACTCAATTTAAGTGAACAAATTTAACTTCAATTATTTTGAAGTGAGCGGGGTCGGTATCCTTTTCACATTTAGCGCTCCCTTCATTACATTCCACAATCCTTCGTTCTACATCTAGATAAGACCCACCCATTTCTATTTTTCTGTTGTGCACCCTTTATATTATGCTTTTTAGGGGCTCGTTTATTACGTTTGGATTCAATTGAAAGCAAACAAATTCATTTTTTGGGTTCGATGCTGGAGATTGATGGAGCAACTGATAGATCACAAGGTGCACATTTGTAGCTATGGAAGCTGTTCTCATTAATTTCATTGAAATAAAAATGTTATTAAATATGGGAATGATTTTTTGTTAAATCAAGATAAAGGGCTTGAATCATTGAGATGTATGGAGTTGCTATTGCCAACAAAAAACATGTCATACTTGAGGCATGAGCGGGGTGAGAGGCGGGGCGGTGATGGCTATAGATCAGTATCGCAGAAGTGACAAAGTTTTGTGCCTACACTTGAATGAACGCAGACTTGAGTTAATGGATAAAATAAAACAAAAATTTTTACTAAACATTATTAAAAGATTTTATTTAACTTGCTCTGTATATTATTATTTACATATTATTAAATATATTCGTACATATTATTATGTAAGTTCGGGTGGAATTTTTGAACTCAATTTCGAAGTATATATGTACATAACATAATATTTTAACCGATTGAGCTGAAATTTTGAATACACGTTTGGATAAATATAAAATGGCCGACCATCCAAGATAGCAGAATATGCCGTCGTATAATAACAGTATGGATATTAAATGAAAGAACTTTTTGAGAACAACTCGAAAACGAATGTAATGTCATTCTACATCCAATATAGCGGCTCATCTAAGATAGGGGAATACAAACAAAGTTTCGATTATTTCTGCATGACTAAAGAATTGGATTTCAGTTAAAAATAGTTAAGTGAAATCCAACTTTTTAATCATGCAGAAATAAATGAAATAATAATATTGTTACGGATACGGGCAGTTGTTTACCTGCGCGCGACAGTTGCGCGTACCTTCTAGAAAAGCCCGACCCTTGTTTATGTGAATTGCGTGTTTACGTAAACAATCCAGAATAGAACGCTCCAGAAGGCGACGCGGGCCATATAAAAGGTAAACAAGCCGGCAGTCAAGGCAGTTCGATCCGAGCGATCATCAAGGCGACTTCAATACTGAGAACAAGTGATCAATAGTGATTGTGATAGTGAACTAACGACTCGGCTACGACCTAGGACAGTGATAGTGCTCAGTGATTTGGATCTAGTGCTTAGTGTTTGGACTTAGTGATTTGTGTGAGCTAGTGCTTGTGAATAAAGTCTTCAAGAGAGTCACCAGGTCTTTCTCTCCAAATCCTCGAACCCTAGCACGTAACAATATAACAAGTCGAATGTGGAAAAAACGGGGTAAATTATTTGAAAGGGCTTATCTCGCGAACTAGTGGAGCAATTTTTATGTTATTTGGCACAGATAAGAAGTAGACCACGTGAAGAATCATAGGCTATCGATTTTACTCATTTTTTAGTGGCTATAATATAGTCACTGAAAAAATGGTCCCAGCGTCGCGTCGCATAGGTATAAAATATATAGCCGCTATATATTTTACACCCGTGCGACGCCGGGGCGGGTCGCTAGTATATTAATAAGTGCATTTGTTGAATAAATAATAGTAAATTCTTACAACCTGAGACTGACGGCGACCATTAAGTTTATGCGACAGGATAGCGATCGACGTTGCCATGGTGACATACTTATTTAGTCATTTCAATAAAATACTCGTAATATGGGCGAAATACTTCATATTATGGCAAAGCAACGTTTGCCGGGATAGCCAGTTATATTATAATAAGTATGGATTCAAAGTCCACTACATACTTACCTTATTTAAATTACTTAAATATTTATAAATACAATTATAATGTACGCATGTATAATGTACACATAATAATAATAGTAATATAATAATATCTACGGACGCTTCACACCACGTCAGTCTGGTCCCGTGGTAAGTACCTGAAGGACTTGTGTTACAGGTACCAGACAACGGAAATATATTTAATACTTTTATACTATACATATATTTAAGATTTTTATTATATGATACACATAATTATTACACATCCATGACCCAGGAACTTTCATAAACTTTTTGTTCCGTCGGCAGGACTCGAACCCGCGACCTCCGGCTTGAGCTACCAACGCGCTCACCACTGCGCCACGGAGGTAGTCATACCGTATTTATATTACCGGAGAAAACCGTATTTATATTACCAAAATACAAACTCGTCTACCTGAATACTTCATTCATTATTGTCTCATCATAGATATCTGTATTCTGCCTACATTCCCCTCTGAATCTACTACTCTATGACAATGCGAAATGGTGCGCGTCTTCGCCTAGTAATTGAATGTTCGTATTTTAATTGAAAATAATTAAATAAGAATACTAATCGATAAAATGTTATGCCGTCGCATTTGGAAGTGTTTTTGGAATTATTTTTACAGTAACATAAGACACACCAAGGCATTTTTGTGACTTTTATTTTGTTTTTTTATAATTGTCATACGTCAAGCGCCCAGAAGAGCTCCCGGCCGACTAAGTGCCCTGCGGCTATATAGCCTCTCTTGAATGTGACCAAGCATTGCGTTGTGGTGTCAACTCCGTACATCTCAATGGCTTGAATATAATATGCTGCTATCGCTCTAAATGACATATTTAATAAATAAAATAATTATTATGTCACATGTCACAATATGTCACACAATATCATAATGCATACTTATTATAACATAACATGGCATGGCTAGAAAAGTGATCTTCTAGAATGTAGCCCATATTTTATATTATGTATTTAGAAAGATACAATTTTCTTAAAAAATTGTATTATTGTAAAACGTTACTAATAAGCAAACTGACTTGAGTATTAAATATGAATTGGTGTCAAAATAGAAACATCGTAGTGCTAAAGAAAGTGATGATTGTTTTGATTATTACTATTGTATCTGTTATTGTGTACAAAGCTGCAATTCGTGATTCTGTATAAGAATTGGCGAAGCAAGCTCACGACATTGTTTATAAAATTGGACACTGGAAAGATTTTTTTGGGTCAATGAATGATTTATTCTCAACACGACTTGGCAAAATTATCCCATTTAGAGAACTCTTTTAGCTACAGCCCATATTAGGATAATCTCTAGCTAAATTGTTGAACAAAAGTTATCATCCTCTTAAATAATACATGTGTACGATTAAAACTTAGACAAAAGATAGCAATTTGTACAATTATGTAGCTGGGTTATTAGCCGACTTATAAAACTTTCCACGCTTATTTAGTAAAAAACAGTGAAATTGTTATACCTAAAGATACCAACTTTTTACTTAATTACGATATGACTCCTAAAACCTAAAACAGATATAATCCCAAGGGTCAAATCTTCCAACTTGAAGGAAATAAAACAAAAACTAATAATATAGAAAGCCGTCACCCTAATATAAAGCAATTTCATATTTGCGAAATGGCAACACTCGTCATACTGGAAGTGTGGCACAAATAGAATGACATGCCGACTGCACTTGAATTTGAGAAAATATTTGCGCCATTTTGGACTCTAACGCCTCTGACATCAATAGCTCGAAACACAGATATACATTCAGGGGGACCAGCCACCGCCAAATTTTCGTTAGGTCGCGACTCGCGAGTCGCAAGTCGCAACCTTCGAGAGCAATTAATTATTGATATTGTTAGAACGAGAGTTTTATTTTGTGGCACCTGCAATTTTACTTTTAAAATATTATAATATCTTGTGTATGTAGACTTTGACTTCATGAATCGCAAATAACACTAAGAAATGTAGAATACATTGCTCACAAAAAGAATGTAAATGTGAATTAAATAAAACACATTAAAGTTTCTTTTGATGTTGTTACTTTACACTTGTAACATCCACTTAAACATACATCCGTGTGCGCTTTTTTCTGAGCGTATTTATTTTGGTCGAGTGAGCGTTGCACTGTCAGCCTTCCCCATTGCACCCTAATCGAATTGCTCCACGCTTGGTGTCTCCCGTCTTGTGGGTCCGTCCCCTACAGAGGTCGCTCCGCTGAAAATAAGCGACAAAATCAAACGGGCGGCGGGACTTTTAATTGGTCCCCCCGAGTCATCTTTGAGGATTAGTTAATTAGGTTTTGTGTTACATTCTCCTATGTAAATTGGTGTATGCTTAACTGCTTTACTTAATTTTGTATAGGTATGTATGTGTGTGTATATTATTCATTTTATATATTTTAACATTAAATGGCCAGCTTAAGATTTTATTTTATGCCACTTAGGAACAGATGAACTCTTGGCATTACTTTTATATTACTAAACAAACGTACAAAAATCTAATAAGAAGTTCTAATAAGGCCGAAATATTTGTCTTAGTGAGTTTCTTAAGAGATTCTTATTATGACTAAGAGTGATTTGTTTATTTGCATTAATTCCTTTAAGCCCCTTTGTAGTGCCATATCATTATAGTGCCATAAATCTCTGTCCGTATCATATCTAATTTCGTACTGCTTAAACGCTTTGTGATATTTTTGATATCATATGCAAAGTCCACTTCTGAGAGGAGATTTTCTACTTTATTCCGTGACGATATAGTTCAAATTGCATTTTTGTATCCTGCCGAAGTTACTTGCTTATGATAATCAAAAACTAAGCTTGGAGCGTGGCTCGGACTTGGTTCTTTCGTCATGCTTGCCTGGAACAAATTCTCTAGATATAGGGGAGGGTAACGTACAAAAGATAAGCGGGACAATATGAGGACAGTCTTCTATTCTTCTATTGTATTGTTTATCGTAATTTAATAGTTAAGCTAGGCAATTTTACGGATTCTACCTTAAGACTTTGATCTATAGTTGTTCTTAGATCAATTCGTAATAATATGTTTTCTTGGTCATCATTTACTTTTGTCTATAAGTACCTACTCTATTCAGTTACATAATATTACAAAGTGACAATATTATTGATACCATATTGCAAGATTACAACGTCTTTATAATATGAAATGTCATAATGTCCAGATACTTTACCACGTTTAGATACATGATAATAATATTAATAAACAGAGAATTCCTCATTTTAAATTTACTGTTGAATTCGCATAAGACAGTTCTTATACAAATTTCCGGCTAACATTGCATAAATGCATGAAGTAAAGAAAAATAATAATAGTCCATTGAAATGTTACAATTTTAGGACCGAAAATTGCATTTATTAGAGGACGCAATTTTATTTTTGGAATATGTTGGGGGGCTCAATAGAAGCTTAACTTCAAGTTTGTGGGTCGCCGCCTTTGTCCCCCGGCCGCCATCTTGAAAAAAGGGGTGACAACATTAATTTCGTGATATTTCGGAAACTATAAGTCTTACAGAAAATTTTAAGAACATAATTTGTTGCAAATTATTTTGCCAACAAATATGTTTATATAATTTTTTACCCTAAATTAAAAATTTAAAAAGTTATAAGCAAAAAAGCGATATTTTTTTTTAAAGGTTTATTATCGCTCTTTAACTTTGTTTAATACATTTTACAAAAAAAATACCTTAGAACAACCTTGTTAATGATATTTTGAGAAAAAGATCCCCCAATCCCCCCGATCTCATGAAATTAATTTTCTGCAGATGCAAAGGAAACTGTGAAGGCATGCGTGCCTGAAGAAAAGCAGACCTAAAATGCTCTACAGTATGCCTACTATTCTGTAAAGCTTTTCAGACCTGCTTTTCTGCAGCCACAGTCTGCAGTATGCCTACTACACTACATAAATATATGCAAATTGCAAACTATATCATAGTATGCCTACTATACTAGTCTGCACATGCCTACTATACTATAAAGCATTTCAGGCCTGCTTTTCTGCAGCCACACATGGTTCCACAGTTTCCTTTGTTTCTGCAGAAAATTAATTTTATAGGACCGGGGGATCTTTTTCTCAAAAGATCATCTACAAGGCTGGTCTAAGGTATTTTTTTTTGTAAAATGTGTTAAACAAAGTTAAAAAGTGATAATAAACCTTCTAAAAAAAATTCACTTTTTTGCTTATAACTTTTTAAATTTTTAATTTAGGGTAAAAAGTTATATAAACATATTTGTAGACAAAATAATTTGCAACAAATTATGTTTTTACAATTTTTTTTGTAAGACGTGTAGATTCTGATATATCACGAAAATAGTGTTGTCACCCCTTTTTTCAAGATGGCGGCCGGGGGACAAGAGTGGCAACCCCACAAACTTGAGGTTACGCTTCTATTGAGCCTCCCAACATATTCCAAAAATAAAATTGCGTTCTCTAATAAATGCAAAGCAAATGTAACATTTCAATGGACTATAAGAAAAGTCTCCCTTCAAACGTAACGCACTCAATAGAATTATGACAAATGCAACATCCGGACCGAGACCCCTTTATATTGGAGCCGAATATCACTTGGAGAACTTTGTCACATGTCACTAACAATTGGTAGCACTGTGATTATATACAGTCATGGAAGTTATCATATCACACATTACTAAATAGTTACTGAGTAAGTTAATTTTGTAACAGTGAAAATATTGAGTAAAATCAAAGAGATGTAGAAAAAAATCAGTTAGGCTATTGTTTTTCGGAATTTTCTATCTAACAAATAAAATATTTTTAATTTATCCTCAAGTCTCCAACTTCTGTTTGAACTAACTTCTTATTAGAAATAATAGGATGCTTATAAAAATGTTGATGACAGTATTATTTTTTAAATTACATTCGTACGGGTATGAATTTCAAGCGCATACCGTAAATGACCAACCACCAGTGGACAGCAGTAATTTTCCACACCACTGATCTGAATAGGAACTTTTTCAACTTCAACACTTTTTACATAATTATTACCATCAGGTAATTTGCGGTTTGAAAGCTTTGCTCGTATTTTCTTTCTTATTAGCTGTATCAGCGACAGCAACATTCTTATAAGATAATTATTAGAGAAAATAATATTATATTTTGATAATAGTAATGCTTACTTGAAGGCGCAAGTAAGCACAAAGACAGATATTATTAACTACGAAAAAATTTTGATTTCTGTCCGTTATATAAATGTATGTGCAATTTAATCAATAAATCTATTGGATAATACTTCGACATCATCAAATAAGGGCGTGTAGTATTTTAAGTAACAAATATCTGAAGTTTAATCAATACCCCTGCTATTAGGTCCGCTAATGTCTATTGTGGGGCTTGAAACATTAATCAATGGCGACCAGAAATCAATCCGAGTGCAGGAATCCGAGGGTTCAATACAATGATCAAGTAACATTACAGGAAATAGCTTGATGAGGAATTCACTTTATAAAAATATTAGATAATTACATAATTAACTGCAGCAAAAATAAAATAGAAAACTAAATAATTTAGGACTTTGTGGAATAAGCGCCGCTGTCAAAACATGTCTAAAATCACCTTTAATACATGTGAAGACAAGCATTAAATTCTTAACACCTTCGACGTTATAAGAATTGACACGTACACAAGATACCAAAAACAAAAGAAAACCTAAGATATTAGTACCGAAAAGGGTGTTGTCAAAACAATTCACAAATTAGATCCAAACAATACTGAAGCCGAGCGTCAAATACTTAACACTCTTGATGGTATGTTCTTAGAAGACGATGATAAACCTCCACGGGGGGTGCATGTCACCCGATACAGCTACTGTTTGCTCCCAGGAGTCACTCATGTGGATATTGCGATCAGGTTTCATACACGATTAACACGACCATAAATGGGCGTCAGAAATGACATGGCGGCAAGGATTCAAGTTGTACCGGGAAACGAAATTGCAACATTGTAGCAAAAGTACTAAAAATTAATGGTAACGTGTATATTTATGTTATTATACCTAATGGTATACAACGACACACAAATCAAATTAATAACCGCTTTGGTCTCAATGATGATATGATGAATTTTGAATCATCGTGAATTTTTAATCGACTTTAAAAATGAAGGTTATATGTTCGGCTGTGTATATTTTTTAATAAATTGTGACGGCAAAACTGAATGAAAATGTTAGCCAGGGCATAAAACAATTATTCAGTCTAGAATTCCAACCGAGCTGATCGAGATCTGTTTTTACTCATTATCTTTATATCCACTAATGATAAACGCGAGGCAAAAACCGCCTGTAAGCGTCCGTTACTCGCAATTTTCTGTAATCATTTGTAAGTTTACTCTTCTTCTGAGTTGATTTCGAAACCTCATTTGCGGTTTGGTTTGATCTCAGGTGTTCTCCTGCACCTAACTTATATTGTGACCAATACTTTATAAATTGGTGGATACAAAAACTTTCTCTATAGAAAAAATGAGTGTCGGTTTTATGGTTTTTTTATTAAATAAGGCAGTTAAAGAACTTGCGTACTTATAGCCTTTGTAACTACCTACTAGCTTATTTTTTAGAGATTTTTAATTAAATATTATTAAGTCATATATTTTTTTTACTTTCTAAATTGTTATTATTCACCCCTTCATGACTATACAGGATTAATTGCAAGATTATTTATGAAACTTGATGTATGTATATTTAAACCTTGTGTTGTGAGCGTTTACATCTAATTTCAAGTTTCTATACAAAGTTGCGGCGGACTATTTGAATTGCTTTGCGCGCAGCGATTTATAGTAGTTTCAAAATATTTGTAGAAAAAAAAATAACAAAAGATTTGTTGATATTTAAATATATATATATATATATATATATATTTATATATATTTTTTAATTAAAGTGTTCTTCTATATGATCTGGAGGTGTTATTATATTAAATTAAGTTAAATAAATACTAGGCTGGCATTTTCGGTTTCGATACAAGCCTAATAAATAAGAAAAAAAAAAGTTAAATAAATAGGTAAAAAAAAGTTTCAATTCCTTGATATTTCTTTGATATTTCTTATTCTTTGAATTTAAATTACATGAAGTTAAATACCTAAACTAAATATATTTTTTCTGCTAACTATTTGCTTAAGGATCTTGTCAGCAGGCTATTTTTTTTTTAGTTAAATCTGTCGCTGGTTTCGTAAATTTTAAGCTTGAAAACTGATACTAAAACGGAATGTAAGAAAACCTCTGTTAAGGTATCGAGATTAATTAATGTAAAAATACTCTATAAATCGTACTTTTTTCTCTACTAACTATATAGACAGTGAAATTTCCTATAAAAATAAGTTGTCAACATTTTTATCAAGATAAGTGGTTGATGATTTTTTCAAGTTTGAAAAGTACAGTTTTAAAGCCAAATTGAGCGTGAAACGTGTAAACGCTCTTAATACTATTTTGCAAATTGAAAATATCCTCCAATATAATCAATATTAAGGGCCTATTTCACCGCTTCCTGATAAGGCTATCCACCACTTAACTGACAGATGGAGTAGGGAGAATCTGTCAAATAAGCCTATCCGGCACCCTAACAGGAAGCGGTGAAACAGGCCCTAAGACTTCTAACACGAAAACACTACCGGTCATCTTCCACCTTTAGTAGCAATTTAAACGCAATTAATAATCACGTTCCTCATCAGTTAATTTGGTACAGAACTGTCCTCTAACGTGGACTCATCACCGGGCGCTCGAGCGCGTAATCTGCGGTTGGATACAGCGGACGGACACGCGCTGCCTTTGACCAATGGGCTCGGCTGTCTCGTTAAATATGCGATTGTTATGTCGTATCAAATATGTAGTCATGACTGCTGTATGATAATATTATGACTTGAATTATTATACTTCTGTTGAAATTATAGTGTTTATAGAAATTCGATATAGGTATTGTATCTTTTGTGTTTTCGTTAATGTACCATAGAATAATGAAGAATCATAGGCAGTTTACGGTCCTACGTCGTTTGGTCGGATTATGTCAACTTATTGTTAGGGTCAATTCAGACCGCAACGCGAGACATAGATGCATTTTTACGGCCTATCCATATCTCCACGTCACGACGTCGTCAACGTGGATTGGTGCAGTAACGTGGCACGGTACAGTAACGTGGCACGGTACGTTGACGTGACGTGAACATTTACGTCAATTTGACGTGAAAATGCACGTCATGGTGTAGCAACATTTTACGTCTTTTTTTACTTCTATCTCTCTCCGTCTTCTTAACAATAGCAGAAGCAGAATACGTATTGTGCGGTCCATATCTAGATATGTAGAGAATAATGTAGCAGTTTTACAAGGCATGGTGATTGGTGACGTACAATGTTGCTACATCGTGACGTGCATTTTCACGTTACGTTGACGTAAATTTTCACGTCACGACAACGTACCTCGCCACGTTACCGCACCGTTCCACGTGGACGACGTGGTAACTTGGACATGTGGACAGGCCCTAAATTTGTATGGATTTGACAGACTTCAATTGAGTGAGAACTGAGACGTCTTGCAAATCTGTCAATTCAATACAAATTTAGAAATCCATCTTACACGTCGCGTTTACGCTTGACAAAACGCGACCAAAATACGTAGGATTGGTATCTGTCTATGAATCAATTTCTCTGATAGTACATAGTACTTTTTGTATTATATTTAATAGAGTACTACATATTATCTCTAATATTATTTTTATGACAATGTAGTATGTTATTTTGTACTAGGAATTTTGATAAGATTAGCAATTACCTAGTTTGAGACAAAGTATTCAAATGTATAAAAGTATAATTTGGGTAGCTTCTATTAACTTTTATTTGTCAATTAACTTAAATCATCTTTCTAATGTTTCAAGTGGCCCTATTACCTTTCATTTATCATCTTATAATCATCCGATTGAAAATGAAGATCGTAAGAAAATGAAATTCAATATACTAAAGTTGATTGACTGTAAAAGCTTCTAAGTGAATCAAGTTGTAATTAATGAGCGGAAATGGAGGTCGGTGTAGTAAATAAACTTCGATGTTTATAAGTGAATCAATCGTAGTTTAATACAGACCTACCACATTATTGTAAACTAATACTTCATAACTTATATGTAGTAGGAACAGCGATATTATAGTAGGTATTGTAAATGTGTACACTTTGACTCTGATTGTTAATATACTTAATTAAAACTTTAACAATTCTTTAAATAAATCATAATTGAGTGAATATCAAAAAAATTGTACATCACACAAAAGAAGCACAATGGAATATTAGAATTTCTGTAACACAAAAGAATTAGTGTGACACAAAATAATATAAAGGTGCATACATATAAATTAGCATTTCACGGAAAGCTATTACTTCAAAGGGACAAGGGTGGCGCCCCCACAAACTTGAGGTTAAGCTTCTATTGATCCCCCACATGTCCAAAATATAAAATTGCGTCCTCTAATAAATGCAATATTCGGTCCTTAAATTGTAACAATTCAATGGACTACTGTGCATAAAACAAGACTAGTAATCGGGGAAATAGACAATATTATACAAAAACCACATAGGGACACGAAAATATGATTCGGACTGTTACGATCATTTTGAAACAAAAAAATAACCAGCGTGTATGCACCCTGATCTTTTGTGTGACGTCACACAATGTCACACAACGGAAGCAAAATATAACCTACCAAAACATGAAACCACGTGCAACAAACAAAGTATTAAGATTTTCACAATTCTTGTATATCAAACGATTTCCTTATTAGAAATATTATCCTGAGATAATATGTATGTACTGAAATCATGTTACTTACCTGAAATTTAGCGTAACACAAGTATTTATTTTATAAAGTGACAAAACGGTGATCACAGCTCTCGACATCAAAGACATAAAAAAATATGGCTAACGTTTTATTTTGTTAGGTTGGAAGTAAAGCAAGTGTTGCCAGGTGTAAAAAAAAATACGGATGCGTTCAAAAAGTTTATAAGAGGGCAGATAATTAATTGCGTCACACAATGGTCGTAACACAAAGAAACAAAATATGGAGACATCATTTTTTTCTTCAGTTTACTCATCAAATACAACGTTGCTAAATAAATTAAAAGGTTTTTCATGTACAGTGATCATTTTCTAAGTATTCGTTAAGAAAAAATGATAAGTAAGTTCGTTTATTAAAAAATATTAATTTTTTCTACCTAAAGTAGGCACGTGGAGACACTCTATTTTTGTATGACAAAAAAAAAACTTCACGTCACTAGATTTGCTTTTTAGTGTATTTCTTTAGTCTAAATTAGTTGAACTGGTGTTTGATATATCAAAAGAATTATATATTGTGGCGTCTTAATAATTAAAAATATGACTTATAATCACTACAGGATTTTTACATCTGTTTTGGTAATGGGGTCACCGAGCTTTTTTGTTATGTACCTACATTTTTTTTGATATTCACTCATTTAGGTAATGAATTTTCAAAGTTTTTATTAATTAAATCCATAGTAATTTATTCAAAAACTTACAAATAGGGTTTTTATTTTATTACCTTGACAACAATATAATATTATGTAATAATAATATCCCAACATCTCTCGTTTTGATTGAACTTTTCACGTTTGCGACATTTTTAATTATGTCGTCTTTATCAGATGGACCAACAACAACTGTACAGTGGATATATATTACATAATGCACTGTTAGATTAAATACATAAGATAAATCACATCACATAACCCCGCTTTTGTTGCATCAATCCGACCGATTCTTCATGGTCCATTCAAAATCATGCCTTCAATTGCGTCCGCTTTAAAGTTTATTGATTCAAAACGCGCATGATGCTACACAAAGATTTTATGGTCTACTTTATGACTTATAAATGAATGTATTAAGTTTATTTCCGAAATTATTAGAGAGCTTCGTTTACGACACCATTCTAATGGCACTAATGATATTTTCTGTTCTATCGAATTTTTCCCATCGTGATTGCAGTCAAAATTAAATTTGAGATGTTGTGAAATTTATTGTAAGATTTTATGGCGTTTGCATAATGGTGTTACTTTGATAAGTGTAAAACTTGTAAATGATGAATTTCTCAACAATACTTCTTAGGTTTAATAAGGCGTGGTTAACTGTATCTACAATCAAACTCACAAAAATAACGGTGTATTTATCTACTGTATGAGATATGACATCGATAAAGAAGTATGTAGACAATAAAAACAATTGTAGTTTAATTGTGTGATTCATTATTCAATTTTGCTTATTTTGAAATCATAATTATTGTAGTTCAATATGATTTCAAAATAAGGAAAATTCATTCAATCGGATGATCATATTGTAGTCCGTTCTGTATTTCCACTCTTTTTTACATGGACTCAAGTATGTATTCCTCCCTCTAAATAATCTAATTACTAAATAACCTGCACGTCCACTAAACATACATATATTTTTATTCGACTCTACCCCTACTTTAAAATAACTATTCCGTTTCCGCAATTACGTTACTATAAGAATTTTTTCTTTCTTTCGTAAATTTAATAAACATTAAATTTTGTGGTCAATCGAAGTGTCACGTCTCGTAATAGATACACACTCTTAATTATTTCCAAGGCGAAATTTCCAATCTAAACATATCAGACATAATTATAGAGATTGGTCAAATAGCCCGATGTGATTTAACAAAGCGTGCCAAGGCTAAACAAATATTAACAATCGGTAGTTAAAATAAACTCACATTATGGAACTTGTGAAGCGAAATATTATATTGAGGCTAGGGTTTACAGAACACGACCTTATTTTATTTTAAAGATGTATTTATTTATCTACTAATTGATGCCCGCAACTCATGCCCAAAACTCGTTTATCACGCGGGGACCGTACATTTTTCTGGGATAAAAGCCTTTCCTTTCCTGGGACTCAAAGTATCTCCATACCAAAGTTCAGCAAAATCGGTTCAGCGGTTTGGGCGTGAAGAGGTAACAGACAAACAGACAGACACACTTTCGCATATATAATATTAGTATGGAAGTATGGATATCAATAAAAATGATTTTTTTTTATTTTGTCTCTCTAAAACTAGAGAAAGGCTAAACCGATTTCGCTAATTTTAGTCTCGAAATGTTCGTGGAGGTCCAGGTAAGGGATACAAAGTTCACCGGGTCGTTATTTATAAAACCGTAACTAAAATGATACCTTATTTGATATTCTAATAATAATGTAATATTTTCATTCTTGCTGTTAAAAATATACTTTCGACAAAAAATTACCGAAGAGGAAATTATTGTGGTTACTGTTGGTTACTTTAATAAGAAACCCATCACCTTTTTACAAGTAGGTACGTCCGGTTAGCAACTCTTTAGTTTTTACAATAAACTTATAGAAAATACCTTAAAGATGAGTGTTAAAATCTAGAAAGTACAACGAAAAACCAGAGTTCTAACTTAGTTCAAAGGATATTGGCCATTTTAGTATGGACGTTGAACCAAGTGCTGATGACTCAACATTAATCCTACTGCATAATGTTCTTTACGCTTATACTAGTCCGTAACCCAGAGCGCTTTAGAATATATCCGAGGAGTATCGAGAAAAGGTAGCAATTTAATTCGATTAGGAAGGGTTTGTGGAAGCGACAGTCGAAGCAAGAGTATATTACTAGAGAAGCATTTACGGATAGGGTTTTATCTCAATTTCTAGAAAATAATCATACATTTTCGTTAATTTATTTTTGCCAACCCTAATCACGACAGTGAGTACAATAGTTAAATGAACGAGTCGTGAGTGATGGGGCACTAGCACTGTTTCATCATACGCGTTGATGTTTATTGATGTTTATGTTCGTTCTATTATTTGTGTTACATCTATGGTAACATTGTATTACGTGTTCGTAAGAAATCGTACTTTTTGAAATAAAATTTTATTTTCAGTAAAACTCATAAAATTTCTCGAGCATTACTTTACACAATATCATTTTCTTAACGCATTTGAATTGTTAAGAAAATCTACTTTCTCTATGACTTACTTTTTTATCGATCGATCGATGTCTGTTATGGTTTGTTCATTTGGGTTTTTCTAGATAATTTTATGTATAAATTCTTCTTTGGTCAATTTTAATCAATTTTTTCCAGTTGAACTATCGAAAATTAGATTCACATCATTTATTTTAAGGTATACAACAACTCTTGCAAGACCTGTTACCAAAGACTTACGAGACTACCATACGGTTCTTGTAATAACATTACATCAAAATCGTGACTGCAAATGAAATAAGGTGTAAATGTCGATTGAAGAGGTCAACTGTTTACAGCAAACTCCAACATAAATAACGAAAATTGGTTTGAATGGTTCATTACATGAAATAGTCCAAGGACTTATAACAATAGTGCGTTAACGGAGGTATTTGAAATATGAAACAGAACTCTTGCGAAATATTCTAGAAATAGTTTTAATTTGATCACAATAGGTACCTATAACGTACCTACTTTTAAAAGTCTTAGGTAGAGACCTAAGACTCTGTAGCACTTCCATCGTGGGTATCGCAGACACAGTAGATTTTCAATTGCTATGCGGCAGCCGGCTGCCGCTTGGGGATTGATGGGTTAAAGAATACTTTCGTGTACCTTATTTTATCGTATCTCTGGTACAATACAGTTTAAAGTACGGTTGGTACAGTTTCAGTTTAAAGTACGTCGTAACTCGTAAGTTATATACTTTTTTGGAATAAACTTTGCTTTTGTGAATTGTGATAATCCAGAGCTTGAACTTACTATTCCAATTGCCATATTAGATTAAAGTTCGTTCAGTAGGTTTTGCAGAAAGAAGTTACAAACTTTTTTTGTAATAATATTAGTTTTACAGTGGAATTCATCTAACGCCCATCTCAAAATATGTATCTTGCAATTTCATAATGCGCTTAATATATTAAAAAAACATGCAGACAAGCAGAATCAGGACATCATGACGAAATACTGTGAATGATCAACGATTGTGTGATCGATACTTCATCAATAGTGTATATAGGTCAGCTTCCATAAATATTATTACGTAACACCAACAAAGAGGTTTTATTAAATCACGTACGAGCCAACAATGCGCATGACATAATTTGTTCCAGAAAGAGCCAATGAAATTTAATAGGTTTTAGTTAATGTCTCGTATTTCATTTTCATAGAATTGCACTACTTGTTAAGACTAGGCTAACTTCTTCCACGTATATAAGAACGTAAATTCACGTAAAAATGTAGCTCGTAATCGAATTGAAGTTTGGCGATTATTGCTTTGCTATTTTCTATAATTATGACAGTCTTAATATTATTTATCAGGCAGCTATAGCATTGCGTTCAATTTTTATGAAATGATACTTGAGAGGAACAGTCAGATTATTAGGTGTTAAGCGATATTCTGCACCTTTCACGTACGTCGTAGACTCGAACCTTCAAATCGTTTCAGTGTTGTGAGATGTTTTGTAGAGTCCTTAAAACTCATCAGGCCTACCGGTCACCTATTCACAACAAAAGCTTTGTTTTCCAAAGATTTCTTATAAGTCCATGTTATTATTCATTCCAACCCATTTGTAAATAATTCTCATTGGAGAATTATTTACAAATGGGTTCACCAACGCTTTCAATATTAATTAGAATATTTCAGTGCACATGACATCATTGCAGCAATCACTACACCATTTGAATATCGAGAACAGGACAGCAAATTGACAGAGAAAGAGAAGGAAGATGTCAGATCAATTGACCCCAAGATTCCTTACCACAATCAGCGTGCGAAGTCATATTGTATCCATTAAGTAGAAACAAGCATTATTACGTCATCAATAAGCTATCATTTGCCGTATGCTCTTGATACTTGAGGTCAAAATGATTAAGGAAGACATTGGCAATTGGCTTGGTAACAAGAAGTTTTTTTTTAATTTTTTGCTGTTATTGTCAAGTTTTTGCCAATAGATATATTACTTAGTGTCCACTTTGATATTAAAACACTGGCAACATTATTCAATCAACATAAAACATAAGCTTACTATGCCGAAATATAATACATAATACTTAATATTATATACTCTCTCTTATAAATAAATCACTATTGGAGATGGAAACTCGGTCTCTAAAATACTCCTGTGTTTATTACTAATTCTTTCCTTTGCAGTTAAAAATATTGGCACAGCTAGTAAACATTCAAGATCTAAGCAGATATTGTATGTACGATAAGCGTTTTTTTATGATATACTGGAAACGTCACATGAGTCATGGATTCATGACAGACTAAAGTGCTTCAGACAGAAGAACGTCACTTGAACCAGAATTTTATTACTGGCTCTTTCTTTCTTCCGCTATAACCGCATATATTATGGTATACAGAAAAAATATTAAGCCAGTTACAAAAATAGTCCCAGCATCATTTGTTTCAGTTATAATTGACTATAAATATTATTAATGATCTAATTAGTTTAACCAAATATTTGTTACAAAACTTTAACATTCGTGACATGTGTTACAAATCTCCAGGAAAAATTAATTTGACATGACAATTGAAAACGTTAACGAACAACTACATGATTTTTGTGTAAAAGAATTTAGATGGTTAACGATTCTTAGTAGATTTATCTTAATTTATATATATGTATTATGTTAACCCTAGAGTACTAATATAAAATTTCCACCGCTTAACACTAATGATCGCCTGGGAGGCTACTTTTGTAATAAAACTTGTTTATTATTTTATTTATTAAGTACATTTTCACAAACCCATACTAATGTTATAAATGTGAAAGTATCTCTGTCTGTCTGTCTGTCTGTCTGTCTTTCAGTTTTAAAATATGACAACAGATGGCGTTTAATTTTTTACTTAATTGTAACATAGAACCATAGATAGAATTAATCATACTTATTATGTTTTTAATTATAATTTTTAATACGTTAGATATATTTTGTTTAAAAATATTATCACTTGGTATAATCAATCTATCTTATCTTAAGTTATCTATATAAATTGAATTCCTACTGCACAACAGATGGCGCTCTAAAATTCCATCCAGAAATATTATATCAATGCAATGAACATTTTAGTTCTAATATATAAAAACAGATGGCGTTTCCTTTTTTACTTCACATCAGAACTAATCAATAATCATACTTTATGTTATTATTCATAATAGGTATCAAATTTAAAAACTTTTAAAAACCTTGGTAAGTGGGACCCCTCAAATCAATATACACAAAAACAGCTGTGCTGCATGCACATAATATTTAAGTTTTTTAAATTAAACTTTATATTTTGTGCCAAATTTTAAATCTTTACTTTAACTATGTACTACATATTTTTACCCATAAACTATTTATCATTGAGTTACGTCACTGCATAGATAATTAAGTACTTACTGAGTATTAAGTTATAGGTATCGAAAGAATTGGCCCCGTGCGAGTTACTTACGCCGGTTCTTCTCGCCAGGTTAGTTCCCGAACCGGTGATAGGCACCGTAGATCTACGTTTTCAAAAAGTGTATTCATGATACCTATTTTGAATAAAAAGATAATATTTTATTTTATCCCGGCAGTCCCACGGAAACGGGAACCACCGCGTGCTGTAAAATGAAATCCACGCGGACGGAGTCGTGGGCAACAGCTAGTACAGCATAAATTAAAAGGCAAACCCCTTACTTTTTAAATACTTAAACCCCAAGTCTTCTTTAAAATTAGTATTAGTCTTAAAATTAGACTTAAAACTTAGGCTAACCATTAGTTTTTCTTGTAGCAGTAGGTTTTTTAAAAGTCTTGAAAAATAAAAAATACTCTTTAAGTTTTACTATTTTGGTATTAATATAACTATTTAATATATTTACTTTTTAAAATACAATATTTAGCATTTGGTAACATGATACTTTTGTCTACACACTAATTTGAAGTTAGCCTGTAAATTCTTACTATTTGGAGATCAATCGATCCATCTGAACTGGTGAACCTGACGAATTACTTGTGGTTTGATGTGGTACTGAAATATTCGAGGGTTCAAAATTATTAACTACTTTATTTTGTAAGTCTTTTTTCAGCCAGAATTGAATAGAAGAAGGATCTGCTGCGCTATGGTCATATAGTCATATAGATCGACTCCAGGTGGTCCTTAGTTTCGATGTCCAAAGTCCCATTTAGTAAATATCTGTGATTTGGTGTTCATTAAGTATATTATGAAAATAAAATTAGCATTTAGTAGATCAAAACATGCTAAAAGCTGTAAAAAATCGCAAAACAAAACATGTTATGAACGAAAAAAACTTACGGTTAATACTAATGATCGCCTCCCAGGCGATCGAGTAGCTTATATTTTGAAAACGAAGAGTCTGTGCCAGACCCTGTTTAGTCTCAAGTCTGCAGCAAGGTGTATGCGGAGTTGGCGCGAAATCACAATTTGATTCGCGAACATGTTTTTGAAATAATTGGAAAAAACTGACTGCACGCGGCCTGTCAGGCGATGATTAGTACTCTAGGGTTAAACTTTTGTAAATAAAATGTGATTAAGTTGGCGATTTAATTTGAAGAAGGTGACTTTTCTAGTAAAGTTATTGCTTACACTCACTTTTTAATCGATCAAAATATTTGATGATAAGTGATGATAACCAATGCTTCCTACCACGAGAAAAATTACAAAACTTCCTAAGACACGTCAAAATTTTTATATAATTTCTGACTTGTCTCGTGGTTTGAACTATTACAGTATTTACAATGCAATTCCAATTATCTTGCTTATTTTTTATACATTGCAGATTTTTATTTAGGGTTCCTACTTTTCTGAATTTTCATAATAAAGCTGTTTCATAAATACACCTACACATGTCACTTTAGTGACATGATTTAACGCCGTGTGAAGATCTTGTAGCATTAATAAATTCACTCTCTTAGTGAGAGATTAAAACAAATGATCCTTCGCTGTTTACACAGGGTGTATTTATAATGCCGTGTTAACATGGGGATGTGGTGAAGACGAGAGCTGAGCTATATTATATGTAGAGTAATTCCAAGATAGAAAGATACATAGATGACTGATTTGTATTATGATATTGAATGTACTGTAACTTCTTGGTGCAAATTCATGTTCAATTCAATAATTTTACACTTTTCATGCACTTATTTCACTTCATTATTTGTTCTTCACAATATTATTATCCTCCTGTCCTCACAGTATTATTGTGAGAAACAAATAATAAAGTTGAATAAGTACAAGAAAATTGTATAATTATTGAATTGATTTGTATTGATGACCGATGACTTATTGTAATTAAGCCATAATATCTGTAATGCATGTTATTTTGTATGTAAATTTGTTATGTATAAGTAAATAAATAAAATTAAATTAAAAAATTTCACTTTGGTTGGAGAGAATAAAATGTAACTATAATACTAGCAAGTAGGTACTCGACTCTGTAAATCTCAGGGGTACGTTGATAACGCACATAATTTAACAAAACTATGTGCGTTATCAACTAAAAGTTACAAATATTATACTACTACATAACGCTCGCAACTCCGTTGCGCCTAAATTCGATTATCTCAAGAAAATCGTACATTTTTTGGAATAAAATCCTTAGATGTCTTTTCCCAGGTCTCAAAGTATCTCCATACAAAATTTCAGCAAAATCGGTTCAGCGGTCTGGGCGTAAAGAGGTAACAGACAGACACTTTCGCATTTACAATATTAAGGGCCTGTTTCACCACTTCCTGATAAGTGGCGAATAGGCTATCCTGTATCCACCAATTAAGGCGATATATTGAAAAAACTGTCCTTTTTTGACGTAATACTATAGGACCCTCAGAAATGTTACAAATCTGGTAATGAGATAATAATATATACATATCTTCATAGCCTTATCTAGGTTTGAGAAGAACTAGAAACACGATTAATGTATTTTGCCTCGATACATTTCTCGATCGAAATGACCTCTTAAAAATACGAAATTTGAAGATTTAAAATTAAACGAAAATAGATGTATTGTAGGAAATTAATCTAATTGATAGACACCTTTGCAACTCAAAATCGTATAGAATCATTTTGCTTAAATGCTCCTAGTTATTTTTTAAATAATTAAAATTACGTTTTATTGCATGTTTTCCGAGCGAGCCGATAGCTTCTGGCCGCAGCGTATATTCACGATTTTATAGTCATACAAATTAAGTATAAAATTGCCCTTGCGGTAAAATAACTTTCAATATAGCGCCTTAACTTGACAGATCGAGTATGGAGAATCCATACTAATATTATAAATGAGAAAGTGTGTCTGTCTGTCTGTCTGTTACCTCTTCACGCTCAAACCGCTGAACCGATTTTGCTGAAATTTGGCATGAAGATACTTTGAGTCCCGGGAAAGGACATAGGATACTTTTTGTCCCGGAAGAATGTACGGTTCCCGCGCGATAAACGAGTTTTGGCGCAACGGAGTTGCGGGCAACATCTAGTCTGTCAATAAAGTTGTGAATAGCCTATTCGGCACTTTATCAGAAAGTGGTGAAATAGGCCGTAAGTATAGATATAATAAGTGTAGATATAAAGTAAGTCGAATATATATTAATTGCACAATGCTTCAAAGCTTCATTTACCTATTTCTATCATAATTAAAAATAATAATTTATAATATAATGATTTGTGATCATGATATTAAAAAAAGAATTTGGAATATTACTAGCTACATTTTACTATGAATATAAATTGACACAATAATATTGACCTGAATTGAGATTGTGGCGTGCATTGATTGACGCCAATTTAGAGTCAATTTGGCAGCCCACAAAAACTGCACGTGTGACCCATTTGTGTTTTAACCTATAAAAATGTTTCTAAATAAAATTGAAACAAATCCATTACTCCGTCAGAAAAATGTCCGTTAGTATTCTTTAAATTAATAAAGAACATCAATTAAAATGCCGGCTAAAAAAAATGTGCTACTCTGAAAGAAGTTGTCCGCCTGATTTCTTATAAGATTTTAATTCAAAGCTATATCGTCACTGTTTTTGGTTTTCTATTTGAGTTCAAAAACGTTACTTCAGCGGCTTGGGCGTCAGGAGGTAACAGGCAGACCAACATACAGACTTTCACTTTTAATATTAATAATAATACTCCCCACACCGGTTTCGGTGACGGTGGCCAGTCTCATTGAAACCAGACCTGTTGGCTGTTACGCAGGAGTAGTCTTATAGTGCCCAAGTGTGTGCGCAGGACACAAGAGCACTCTCTATTCCACCAGTGGCACGGAAGACCGACACGACTGGCGAGAGATCAGGCGCAGGACTGACTTTTTACATGCCCATTCAACGCATGGATGGGATCGGATTACTTATCAGACAATCAGGTTATCAGCCTGCATTGTCCTAACCAAACTTGGAAATAACCACAGAACAATAAAAACAGTTTTTATTGTTCTGTGGAAATAACACGTTTTCAACGCGGGATTCGAACCCACGACCTCCGGAATCGAGAGCCACGCTCTAACCACTAGACCACGGAGGCGTTATTTATAACATTACTATGCATAGTATTTATCTTATAAGATGTTAAAAGTAAACGCGACACACGTTTAACTTTCTCTCGTCACCTCGTTAGGAGTATTTATTCACCGTGATTAGTCCCGGGGTGAAACAGGATAGCAGTACTTTCTCAGAACTAATTTGCTCAGCTAATCCACTACACCTGTTTGGTCATCGTATTTCATTATTCACATTTCCTCATCACGTTTCATTTTCATAATCAGATGTGTGAGAAGTGTTTCCGACTGTATCAGCGTTTTGTATGTGGTAAACAGACGTAGACCGACAAAATACGAATCATTAGTAAATAAATCACAGATTACTAATTAGGTTTAGTATTATTTTCAAGTATGTATTATAACAAAATCAGAAAAAGGATGACATAAAATTTCTGTGTTTATCTTAAAATAATTCTTACATCAGCCTTTATTTTAAGAATTTTATGTTTTATTATGCATATAGTAGTACCACATGTACTCGAGACATCTCGAGAAGATACCTGACTTAGTTAAACAAGAGTTGAGTTAGTTGAGATTCCATCAGGCTCTAACAATTAAAGCAATGACGCATTGACAAAAACTAAATGCCTGCCTACGCTCCAGTTTTGCCTTTCAAATTAGACACGGACATTGTTTCATGTTACTGGTTCCATGTCATGCCAGGATCAAATTTTATTAGATACAGCCACGAACCAAGGAGCCTGACGTGCGCCTATTCATATAAATAAGACGCCTACAATCACGTGCACAGAATCTGTCTGACCATAAACAATAAAGATCAGAAGATTTTATGATACCTACAACGTTCTAAATAAAGACATAAGTTTGAGGGAATTTATGGGTTGCTAAGGCATAAATGTGCAGTCCACAACAGTGTCTAATTTCAAATACTTAAAAGAACGTTTTCAGGATATATTGGTGTGTCAAAAGTGTTCTAAAAATGAATTAATTAGGAGTATAATATGTAATCTAAATACTATCTAATAAATATACAGTGGTCTTACAGTGGTAATAGTAATGAATAATGATGTCAATTCTAATATTATGGTTAAGTCAACAACTCTAAATACTTACCCTTTCAACAAAGAGATCTGACATCTCGTTTGTTTTGTACTCTTAATGATATCTCAAAGCTAAATAAAATCTATTAAACTCTCTTGGTGGCAAAGAATTATAGCATTCCAAGTGCTTAAAAAGTAACCCTTCTCCGGTAGTCGGTTAAATAATCAGTTAGCCTTGAAAAAGTTGCGCTTATTTCCAAGTGTTTGGGTGCGCGAGACGTATTTATTGGCTGTACGTGATTTACAGCCGCCACCGGCCAACGGGCTAAATTAAATTTGTAACGAGACACCGAAAACAATGAAATATTTATATTCATTTAGGCGTTAATACAAAATATTGTTTTTGCTGTAACTTTTATATTTGTAAAACGATATATATAGTCTTGCATCACACGTTGGTTTATTTCCATCTACGATATTGAAATGTAACCTTTTTTCTGATTAGAACTATAAATTTATAAAATTCATAATTGATTTATTTTAAAAACTATTTTAATTTTCAAGTGAACTAAAAGTAAATTATATAAGCAATGTCCTACTCTTGTATAAAATTGAAACAAAAAAGGAGGAAGTATGAAGATTGCAGGTAACATTAGCCCAATATAAGTGAAAGTAAATTAACCAACTTATAATAATCAACAAAACCAGTCCAAAAACAGAGCTAGACCACCAAATATCTCGACACCGACGACAATATGACAATTTATCAGTGTTTGTGTTCCATTTGCAAACACTGTCCTATCGATTAGACCACGCGTAGGTGAAAATGTAGTTTAAATGGTGTGCATTAATTAACGCGATTAGGCCATTCGTGACCGAGGGGCTGTTTGGCCAGTGATGGACGTCGGCCAGTAATTAAAAGTACACACGCATTTGCGCCATAATGAATTAACTATTGACTATCGACATTATTGACACTACAGGCACAATGTTTGACATTCTATAGGATGAAAGCTAGGGAGGTATATTTTAAAAGCTTGCTACAGTTTAACCAGCTGGAGTCACAATTTATGTTTGTCTTCTTTGGGATAATTATGGAGTACACTTATGAGAACAAAAGTATGTATTTAAATGAATGAATTAACTACTTACTATTGACACTATAGGCACAATACAATGTTTGATATCCTTTAGGATTTAATTGAAGTAGGTATACGCGTGAGTTTTGAAATAAAAGCCATTATACGGCCCGTATCATGACGATTTAAATCCGACGCCACTCTACTAGAATGCCATTAGTGCGACTACTAGCAAGTGTGACGTATAATTATAATGTCATCCAAACGTGTTTCCTTATATTTTGGAACTAATCTAAAATATGGCTCTAATACTGAACGAATCTTATATACTGGAATCAAATTTCGGCACTCTAAAAGCTCCTTTGGAATATGGATTAAAAATTAGAACATAGTATTTTAATTAATTTCAGCCATGCTTAGTCAGAATCTAATATCAATTAAATATAGTTTTCAAAAGAACTTGTAGCCTTATATCTTCGCACAACAACGGGCCACTAAGTGGTCCTATTACACGCCAAATCAGAAGTGGGATCAGGAATGTGATTAAAATATCAAATGTCTTCTAAGATCCCTAATTCTAACAAGAAATCAGATTCGTTAAGTCCCAATTTCACAAGTTATACAATGTCGTATGTCCAAGACTTTGTAATAGGACTCTAGTGAATACGAGAATGATCAAGTGAGCACAAGGGAACGGGTCGGTTCTAACAACATTTAAACTAGCTGAAGTTCTTATTGGAAGTTATATTTCAACGGAATTCACCCTTTCTGTATCAGCAAGATCTTTGCTTTATGAAGCTTCATTGACTTCAGAGACTGGGCAAAGAATTTTATACAAATTTTGAATTTTTTAATGACGTTAGGGTAACAGTATATTTAAAAGTATTTTTAATAAGCGTGGTACCTACACAAAAAAGAGTTTGTGTGTACAGTAGGCTGTGGTCAAAGAGTGGTGGTGTCCATCTTATCATCATTAGATGAGATGGAATTCACGCATTTTAAACCATTCTCATTAATGTTCGTATTTAAATATTGATGCCATTAACGATACAGACTTTATCATTATTTAAATGATTGTTTATAATATGGCACATATCATTATTTTCCATCTATCCCCTGTATTCATTCACACAATCCCGATCAATGGAAACTTATCGAGTTTTAATCATGGCCTCGTGGCTCTGAATAATTAAGAGACTTCTAATTATTTTCTATCGGTTAGATAACTTTGATTTATTCGAACGGAGTCTATGGAGATAGCGTCCGAAATTTATGCTTTGTTATGATAACAATTTATTACATTTATTTTGACATTTTAATCGTTATACTTTAAAATTTGATTTATGCAATTTAAAATTTATCGCCAAAGATGAAACAAAAGAAACGACAGGAATATAATTTCAATTAAGTAGTTGTTTTGAATCATTTTGTTGTTTTACTTGGTACCAATAACAAATTGTTAAATAATTATTATTTATGTTACGTGGACAAAGTAATTGCTAGTCGTATATGAGATATGTATAATATGTATATTATGAAATTATTAGACATTTAATTAATCAGTTTCTGAGAGTGTTTGTCAGAAGGTTATCATTATTTATTATTCGGTATCGACACATTATGATTGAAAAAACTCCTGTCAGAAATACAATCTGAATTATAAGTCGTGTTTTATTCTGCCATTACACAGTTACCTGTTATCAAGTAAGCTATAACCATTAACCTTCCTCTTATACCTTTAGTTTGCTCAAGGCTAATTTCTCACCTGGTCGTAAACGTTATCTCGCAAACTTTTTCACCAGGTAACGTAGCATCAGTACTGTGCTCCCGAGGAATATACAAACAAAACTCAAGGCTGTAATATCTTAATGGGATAAGTTTATAGTCAACAGCTGCCTGGAGGGTACTATTCTTCATTAGGAGATGAAACACCCCGGCAAATTATTCTAAGGGACTCTGCTATACAAGTAAATTCAATTTCAACTTTTCACCTTTAAAATCTTCAAAGACTTGTTGATATTGCTGTGTACTTTCAAGTTTGTTTGGGGAAGGTAAACAAAAGCGATGAAGGTTTTAACGTTCCAAATTATATTAGCAGGAGATCGGATTCGATGCTTAGCTTTCTTAAATAGTTTAGAACAAAAAATAAAGCTTTAATATTTTTTGAACCAGTTATTACTTACTGATACTAATGTTACAAAAGTTAATTTTATTTACATTAAACGTTTTACAGTTGTTTCTTCTCTTTATGCTTGTTTTTGAAATAGGATTCCTACACGTGGGTAGATAATAACCCTTTACTATTCATGATACTCATATAGGCATTTAATTAAAACAGATTTAAACGTGTATTACAAACTTAAGCCGCGAACAGCGGGTGGTTTGCGTGCGATTTTTGCTATAAGGCTTGTTTCATACAATATGTAACAGATTCCTTGATGTGACGGTAACATGCTCTGATGAATGGATAATAAATCCATTGTAAGGCAAAACATGAAAGTTCGGCTTAGTACATTAATGTAGATTAAAATTTAAGATATAAGACGTAGGTAGCTTTCCTCGCTAATTCTCATAGCCTACTGGAATGTGACGAAAATTTTATTTTACTTAAATAGGCCTTTAACAATTCTAATTGTATAATAGTATGCACTATGCATATTTGTGTTCAAAGTAGGCTATCAGATAATGAAATGTAGAAATAATGAAATGCAGATACAATTTATACATACCTCGTCCTAACGACTGTCCACTTGCTAGTTAGTTATTAATTTATAGCTAATTTTAATCCCCTGAAAAAGAAAGTTCATTGCTTGTTTTAGTTATATTATGTATAATTAAACTTCAAATAAAAAATAATATTTTTTTAAAAGTATCTTTGAACCTGCAAATACTTGACAGAACCCTAACGGTTAACCAACATAAAAGGACACAACCCTTTAAAACTCGATTTTACGCCATAATCTATTGATCCTTTCACATAACATCGCGCGTGTCTGAACAAAAAGCGGTTCGGCGAAATCGGTCACAGGGCCAATATAAATTAGCACCAAATGGCACCACAAAAAAGGCTTAGTCAAACAATATACCGATTCCCATCTGATAAACGGTTTGTTCCACTTAGCGCTTGCGGATGATTTTTTTTTTTTGATGATGTTGATGTGGGAAAGTGTTGATGCGTCGCTGGATATTATGATGAATCCCAGTGGAAATAAATATGAATTGATAAAAAATATAATATAGATATGAATTGTTGTTTTAAGTTATCTCGCGTGTGAAATTGAAATACCACGCTTGACAATTTGTATCGCCGCATCATATTATTAAGTACTAGCTGTTGCCCGCGACTTCGTCCGCATGGAGTTTAGTTTATAGTTGTTCCCGTACATCGATTGAATAGTTAACGCGCAAATCATAAAAGTATATTGTGTCAGACAATATACTTTTATGATATGATAGATGTTCCGCGCGGCTTCGCCCGCCTAATTTAGGAATGTAACGAAAACCGTACATTTTTCCGCAAAAAAAGAAACTTTTTTCCTTTCACGTGGTCTATTATTTATGTGTGCCAAATAACTTAAAAATTGCTCCAGTACGTTCAAATAAGCCCTTTCAAATAATTTCCCCCGTTTTGTTCCACATTTTCTTCTATTTCTTCGCTCCTCTTAGTCTAAGCGCAATAAAATATAGCCTATAGCCTTTCTCAGTAATTAGACTATCTAAAACTGAAAGAATTATTCAAATCGGACCAGTAGTTCCTGAGATTTACGCGTTTAAATAAGCCATTTCAAATAATTTCTCCCGTTTTTTCCACACTTTCCTCTATTTTTTCGCTTCTATTAATCTTAACGTGATAAAATATAGCCTATAGCTTTCCTCAATAAAAAGGCTATCTAACAATGAAAGAATTTTACAAATCGGACCAATAGTTCTTGAGATTAGCGCGTTCAAATAAGCCCTTTCAAATAATTTCCCCCGTTTTTTCCACACTTTCTTCTATTTCTTCGCTGTTATTAATTTTAGCGTGATAAAATATAGCCTATAGCCTTCCTCGATAAATAGGCTATCTAACACTGAAAGAATTGTTCAAATCGGACCAGTAGTTCCTGAGATTAGCGCGTTCAAACAAACAAACAAACAAACAAACTCTTCCCAATTATAATATTAGTATAGATTTCGTCTTGTTTCGGTGTTACCACGTGTAAGACAAGGGCGAATCCAGCTTTTATTTCAGTGATCCCCTGAATCCGCCCTTGTTTACAAATTATTACGGTCTTAGCAAAAACTACTGAGTAGGACTTTACAAAGTGATCCAGTTCAGCAATATAGTAAATTACAACTTTATCGTCTCAAATAAAACATTTTTACATCAACATTTTCCTGTTATTTCATTTGAGAGCACAGTGGAACACACCAGTTTATTGAATTAGTAGGAACCGTGACTAACCAGCCGTGATGTGATACATTCTCGCGGTCGCGTCTGTAGTGCCGCTCTATAACTCTTTTTATCAGCTTTATGTCAATACAACTTATGTTCTACAATTTAATGATAAACTAGCGGTGCCGGTGGTTTTACACTCTGTGTTAGACATTTTTCTTTTCACACTTGCTTAATTTTAACGACATCAGTTCCAACTTGACTTGATTGACTATTTTGGACTGAAATCAAAGATAGTAATTTGACCAATCATAGCTCGATTTCAATACTTTACTGGCCAAATTATTATCTCCTAATATTGTTCAAAATATAATTTTCAATCGCAGGAGAATCTAATTTGTTTGGGCTACAATGACAAAATTATTTTGTCAAAGGCCGAGAATCTTCATTCGTTTTGGATTTGACTAAGACCTGTTGTCAGACCTAAAGAGTTAGGATTGAAAAGACAAATCTAGAATTTAAAACCACCAACAAAACTAGATGACGCCCACAACTCCGTTGTACCACAGAATATATATTAGTAGTACCAAATTCACCAAATTGTACCAAAAGTCGTTTATTGGACCAGTACATTTTTCCGAAAAGAAAAACGTATCCTTTGTCCTTTCCCGGATATCAGTAGATTTCCCAATTTCGGCAAAATCGATTAGGCGACTTGGGCGTGAAGAGTTAACAGACAGACAGACAGACAGACACATTTTGCGTTTATAATATTAGTGTAGATATTCAGTGCCAATGATCACTAATTCTTAAGTCGGAAATTCCTCGTCAACTTTACGATTCAATCAATATTAATGAGTCAGTGTGAATTTTAGCGCCAAACTCATAAACAAATGTCACGTATAACGACTTTCGGTCAGGTTACTTTATGACCTACAACTTTTAAGGCAGTTATTGATTTTTATTAAGGTTTGTGATTCGCTTGGCATTTCCGAAGTCCATTACTAGTGAAGTCTTAGTCATAAGATGGGTATCAATCATTATCGTAATTTTGATGTTTGATAAATCATCATCGGGTTAAATTATATTCTAGAATCTAGTACATTGTATTTCCGGGAACTTAAAAATATACACTCCTAAATTACTTATTTTGTGTATGATGATATTTTGTTTCATTCACTTGGCTTAAAATGCGTCAACTATTATTTTTGGATAAATCCTTTGTGAAAAAAAACCTTTCCCTGAACCATAAGTATCATAATGCCAAATTTCATAAAATCGCTTGAAACACAACACGCAGAAACAGACAGACAGCTAAACTCATAATCGTATTTATAATATTAGCACAGCGATATGAGTATGAATATATCGGCCCCGAAATTTTAACTAGACCAGCCATTCTCAAAGTCCCTAGTCTCCGCAAACGATTTATGTTTTTTTTTGTAGAAAATATTATATCATCAGACACCAGCAATCAGCATGTAGACAATTTATTCAAAGACGAAACTTTCTTTTTTTAGGGGGCCCGTCAAATAGGTCCCTTCTTAAAAGGGTTCCGTCACTTCCGCCATCAAAAGTTTGAGAACCGGTGTCCTAGACTATCATTTGTACAACGTGTAGGCTACATTGATTGATATACATTTTGTAACTCTGACTTCATACAGCATCTAGCACAAGGACACTTAAAGTCTCACCGATCCAGCAAATGGACGGCGTGATCGATACCATGGATCACAGATCTGTCATGTCAAATCATGCAAGAATAGTCTAGATGTGTAATCTAATTGGCAGCATTCTGATATGAAATTTATCAATCGTAATTCCTATTAGAACATAATAATATTTTGTATTAGATTTGCATTTGAATTGAATCTAAAAGGTGCAAGGGGTGATGACGGAATTAAAATGGATCACAATAATATTATGATTAAGTAATAGATAACCGCCGTTCATGGCACTCGCAACACTAGAGCTGTAGCTAGTGTTTTTAGGGTTCCGTACCCAAAGGGTAAAAACTGAACCCTATTACTAAGACTTCGATGTCTGTCCATCTGTCCGTCTGTCCGTCTGTCCGTCTGTCCGTCTGTCCGTCTGTCCGTCTGTCCGTCTGTCCGTCTGTCCGTCTGTCCGTCTGCCTGTCACCAGGCTGTAACTCGAGAACCGCTATAGATAGCTTCTGAAATTTTCACAAATTGTGTATATCTGCTGCCGCTATAACAACAAATAAGTACTGAAAATAAAATAAATTAAATATTTTAGGTGGGCTCCCATACAATAAACGTGATTATTTTGCTATTTTTGGCTCAATAACGGCAACACATAGGCAATTGAAATGTTCACAAAATATTTCATAATTGTATTTGTACTCTAATAATTCATAATAAAATTTTAATAAATTTTAAATCAAGGGAAAGGAAATAAAGCGAAAGTAGACAAAAAATTGTGTTTTTTGTATGGGAGCCCCCCATACAAAAAACACAATTTTTTGTCTACTTTCGCTCTATACCGGTACGGAACCCTACGTGCGCGAGTCCGACTCGCACTTGGCCGATTTTATATAGGTGTAGTTAGTGTTTTTTATATAAATCTACTAGATGACGCCGGCAACTTCGTTGCGCCAAAATTCGTTTATCGCGCGGGAACCGTAAATTTTTTCGGGATAAAAAGTATCCTATGTCCTTTCCCGGGACTCAAAGTATCTCCATGCCAAATTTCAGCGAAATCGGTTCAGCGGTTTGAGCGTGAAGAGGTAACAGACAGCCAGACAGACAGACACACTTTCGCATTTATAATATTAAGTATGGATGTATTTCCTCTTTATAATTGTTTGTTGCTTATATTAACTTTGTTAAAGCCAAAGAACATGTTTTCAAAGAACACTAGTTTATCATAACCAAGTTTAAATCCAAGTAAGACTTAGGACTTTTTGTAAAAATTTGTTATCACTGGTGAGAGAATAATTATTATGCTAATTTTTTTGTCACTTAAATAATTTCTTTTACTTATCCTTGCTAATATAATAGCTACATAGGACTTTTTTATATTACAAATACTATGTTACAAGTATTGAGACTTGCGAGTTGCGTTTCTGAGCGTGATCATGAACTCTTTTAGATGAAGTAATCGTAACACTATCGACATTCATTAGTTTTGACAACTCTTTATTCGATATTGTTAAGATCTGTTTTGGTCCTTAAAATTCCTACCTCCTCTTAGGCTTCCGAGATATTTTTCCAGATCGAGATTCACTCTACGAAATACAATGTACATGTCGTTTCTCACCGGTTTTCTTTAAGGCCGTCCCCAGAGCAAACGACCTTGGCCATACATTTGCCGCGTTGCCGAAATCGCACCAAAACCGTATTTTTTTTACTTATCTTAGTTCAAAATTGACCTAAAAATAATTAAAACGGGGAATACATGTAGTTTATGCTATTGTCGATCTATTCGCGTGTGTTTCAAAAGTAATTTGTAAATACTAAGAAGATGCTGAATGTATGCTTAAATTTTAATAAATTGGCTTTACTTTGGAAGCTGATATGATGAGTATAATAAACGAAAATAGAAAATTTTAAACGTGGAAAGGAATGTTGAGATACTGAAAATTATTGCTGTATTTTTATTATAACTCTGTAGCTTTCAAATTATGAGTTTATAAGGCTCTAAATACGGTAAATTACGGATTCTCCGTCGCTTAATGCCGCAGTTAACAACTGACCCATTCCAAGCCCAATGGCTGCTAAAATGGTTTATGGAAGAAAAGTTATAAAAACTTTACCTTGTTTGTGCTACAAGTTACTAACAGTAACTCGTAGTACAAATAATGACTTAAGATAGCAGTATGTAGATTGAAGTGTTTTGTAAGTACATAAGTAATTAAGATAGGCTATCATAAACAAGATAGAAAGGTAAGTGATTACAGATTGTCACCCACATTCGGAAGTGTGACGTAATAATACTGTATAATGTTAGTATAATGAGTAAAGTGAGCTTATCTTAACGACTACGCTAATTTATAGTTATGATCTTGGGCAATTGTTATGATTATGACAATGTTTTGGTGTATTTATAATAATAAATTTCAACAGATATCCAAAAAAAGAAGAGGTTCTTTAATATATTCAATTGTATTACATATTTTTGACCTTAAAAATTATCTTAATTAATTGTTATTTAACCTAAAAAGCAGAAACCTAAGTTTGCACCAGCTTGGCTGGTATAATAACATGAATAAATGACATCTTAAACTCTTCTAATTCTTGCATAATATGAACTCTAATATTATAAAGAAGAGGTAAAATTGGACTCCTAGGAGTTCTCCGACAAACAACATTCTGATTACATCAAAAGCTTTTGTCATTGCGTATAAGTAGTCTTAATAAAACTATTATGCGGTTGTGTAGGCGTTTATTTGCTAGTAACGTAGGCGGACACTTCTGGGTGCCAGACTATGTCTCATACAAAAGCATGTCTCAAGAGTCCACATTACTTGTGTTATAATTGTATAAGGACGTAGTATCTACGTAATATGTATGTCATTTTGTACCTGTACAGCTGATGCAATTACCTATCTACAAACCTCTTTTTGACTTTCAGACGTGGTTGAAGTGTTGAACTATCTATAATATTTTATACAGAAGTTGCAATTTTTCTGATAGGTTAGTAAATAGCTCGAAAGCATTAAAAGCCAACTAGTTATTACATTATAATAATTGAACATTATTACTCTAACATGGATTAACTAATACTATGAAGTAAACCAGTCACTGATCATGGTGAGATCAACAAAGAACTTGTTAAATTTATAATGCCCAACAACAACAAACGACAAAGGAAAAAATGCTCATAAAAATATTGATACGACCTTATATCATCCCGAATTACTTGATTGGCACATCCCTTTTCAAACTGACATGACCCAACAAAGGGCCGTGAGGGTGCAAGTTTGCGATATTGGCATAAAACCTTCAGTGAACTATGATTGATAGTGTCTCTGAAGATGTATCTGGCCGAAAGGTTATAAATGATTTGTCGTGATATTAAATTTTCGATAGTGGTGTTAAGGGCTATTTAAATGCTCTTTATGTTGTGGTATACATTTGCAAATATAATATGTTCCATGTATCCATCAGTATTTCTATTTGTCTTATCACACACATTCACGTAAGCATGTTTCTACCTCAGTGCAATGTGCATATTGTGTCAGTCTTTTTATCAGCTGTCTCAACTGATAAGCTATTTTCTGGTCTTAAAACCGCTGAATTGATTAAGATAAAATAATTGCTATGGAAATACTTTAAGTTCCGGAAAACAATATAGGATTGTTTTTCGAAGAACGCTAATTTCTAAGAAATCAGGTAAGTCAGATTAAAACATTATGTGACACTAGCTGTTGCCCGTAACTTCCTCCGCGTGGTCTTCAGTTTATAGCGCGCGGTGTCAACAAAATTGGTGTCAAATTAAAACCCTGGTATCCTTTAAATCAAAATACCTACCCTATACCTACCTACATACCCAAAAACAGCTGTGCAGTGTGCACATAATATTTCATTTTTAATTTAAACTTTATTTATACCAAACTTAAAGCTTATTTAGCCCCCCATTACAGAACTTTAGCTTTACCCATAAACTATTTATCATTGGTAGGTTCAAGGTTACGTACTGCATAGATAAAGTACCTACTGGCTACTACCTAGTCCTTTTTTTTTAAACGCCAAGAAATGCATTTACGCATTCCGCGGGGGATGAGGGAGATCCTGACGCGGATATGTGGGACTCGCTAGAAAAGCCCTACCCACTAAAACTTGGCGATGCGCCCTGTCTCCGACGACGGAGCCACGGGTACGACACCGCGACCGCAGCTCCACCAGCAGTCGTCTGCCTAGTGGTCGGCAGACCCCTCTTCGGAGGGGCGATTACTCGCCCCCCAGGCCGAACAGAGGCCCCAATGCGGGCTTGTCTAGGCCATTCCTCCTAGTCCTACTGCATAGTGAGTTATATTTTAATAACGTGTATAACAATCGAAAAAATCGGAAAACTTGAGTTAAAATGGTACCATCTCTTATAGAAAGACGTATGAGCAAGCGATAGCGCGATGTAGGAGACTCTTGGCGCCATCTGTTATGAATTTTTGGAACTAACTTATTTTGAACAAATTTACGCATTTTCACCCCCTTACAACCCCTTTTTCCAGTTAAAAAGTAGCCTATGTCCCTTCTCAGGCTTTAGACTACAAAATTTCATTACAATCGGTTCAGTAGTTTTTCCGTGAAAGAGAGACAGACAGACAGACAGAGATACTTTCGCATTTATAATATTAGTATAGATTAGTATAGATTGTCCAGACAACGTACAATCCCTTATGTTGGCTGAATGATAATTTACATAATACATTATTTTCACACCCTGAAGTGTTACAGTTCTATTCCAGTAAGGCACATTCTTATATTCTTACTGACCATCTGTAAATTGATTTCATTCAAGCCTTTAATTTATGATAACTCCTAGGTACATTAGCGGGCAAATTGAACATTGTAATGAGGTTTTAAATCAAGTTTAGGTAGAATGCAGTTTAATTAAGCTGCACAATCAACAGCCGCTGCCGAAGAAGCACCCTAATTGAGAAATAAATTCTTGAGGGCTCGTGCTTCAGCGTTGACAAGACTCGTAAAACTGCACGCAATTTTAATATCTATTACAACAGAATAAAGCCTATGTTGCTCGCACAAGTTTGTCAATAGAACTTATGTCCCGTTGCTTTAATTTTCTTTTAATCCAAAACGCCTCGATATAATCATTAGGGGGTTCCCCGTAGCGAATTAAACGGATTGCATTGAAGTCGCAAATTGGGCTATTCCAGTCCTCCTGAGACGGCTGAGTCAAGAGAAGGGTGCGTAAATGAATGTTCGATTGTTTACTCATATCTACATCAGATAGGAAGCATGATATTAACATTATAATATCTAATAAGTGGGATATAATGGAGGAGTATTTAATGAAAGTGCCTAATGGGAAGAATATTAAATACCGACTTTGTGTGTAATTACGATTGATGTAGACCGCAGTATTCGGGGAGAAGTCTATTCTATATCCTCATACTCGAAGTATAATATTGATTATAACAGCTAATTTGATCAAAATCTGTTAAGTGGTTTAAGCTTGAACGGACAGTCAGACAGATACACTTTTGCGCTTATAAGATATTTCAATGTGATAAAGTTGACTATTTTGTAACAATGGTCTTCGTTAAAGAATTTGAATCCATTAGCCAACAAGCCGTAACTACTTAAGTCCAGAACTGACTACAAACTATCAGGACTCAACCAACTAGTAATTTCTTTTCGAGGACATGACTCCTATCTAATATTTGAGAAGTTTTAAGCGACTCGAAAGTTGTAAGAGCTTTACATTATCTGAACCGAGCTGAACAATCTATCGTCTATCGATCCCACGTCCCTTGTGCATTCTGCCTTGAAATACTTTGTTATATTTTAAATATGCAATCTTCCACTTTGCGAAATAAATCTTTTGTGCCCGTCAAAGAAACGGCTTGACTCCTAAATTTTGCAACATTATGCATGTAGGGGTTTAGAAGAGGTAAAACTAAAAGGTAAGAGTGGTAGTGCCTTTTCTGTGTAGAATGAAATTTACGGGTTTTATTAATAAAACTGTTTACCTTGTTTACGCTAATCTATGTTATTGTCGTTGTCTGATGCATTGTAAAGGCATGTGTGGAGTAATTTGTTTTTAACAAAAATAACTTGTTTGAGACCAGGCCGCCTTAGACAAAGTATCTTTCGTTAAAAACGATGTCGAAATTCGTTATCAAAATGTATGCAGTTTGACATACCTAAGTCATCGCATCATCATGACATTTTACAGACAAAGACTACTGTCAAATCCCATACATTTTGATAACTAATTTCGTCATCGTTTTTAACGAAATAGACTTGGTTTAAGG
This sequence comes from Lysandra bellargus, assembly GCA_905333045.1. Classification (NCBI taxonomy): domain Eukaryota; kingdom Metazoa; phylum Arthropoda; class Insecta; order Lepidoptera; family Lycaenidae; genus Lysandra; species Lysandra bellargus. The sequence continues at coordinate 6,860,190 of HG995350.1, read as the reverse complement.
GCCCTGCCAGCATAAAGTTTATGTTATATTAAAAAGTTTATCTAAACTAATTCTCAACGCTTCGATCCCTTAATATTGCCAAGATTCTAGGTACCTATAGGTACGTAATATGAATTTAACAAATTTGAATTCGAAACCTTTGTTTCATGGATAAGGGAGAATTCTTGGAAATTTTACACAATTTACATAACCCCCTCCACATGAATATTCGAGAGGAGCCTTGAAACGGAATTTTTGTAAAACAAGATCTATTTACTTTGCGTATGCTTCATCTTTCATTCCATTATCCTTTAAATAAACATAGAAAGAGGCTTTCTTGTAAAGGAAACATTTGTCATATTATCTTTCGAATCCCTTTCTTTACTTATTCAGATAAAATATATTGGGATCTGGTTGTTTCGGACCTTTTATAATAAAATGCGTGTCCTAAATCTACACTCGACGAATGAGATTATGCGAGTACGTGTTTTATCACTAATACATCCATTTTGTATGCGAATTTCCTTCCAATATAAATTACAATTATATAAAAGCCTCCGTGAATGTATCAGGGAAATGTTTTAACAATTGCCTTTCATGTGTAAAGGATTCTTTTTTAATTGGGATAGGTTTTTGTCTTGTCTTTTTGGTCATCCTTTTTCTTTTTGGCTTATGTATTTTTAATTGATATGATTCATTTTTTTAATGTCATTTGATATTAACCTAATTTGAATAAGATGAGTGTCAATGACCAGGAATTGTGACATTGATTTTATTTATTTATCAATAGCCTTTTTCCATTCAGCCAACCTAGTTTGGGATTCAAGTATTATGCAGAATTGCGTAGTAACCAACGACATATTATTTAATTTAATATTCAAAATGAAGTTCATATTAAGCACTATAATATTATTAAGTAGGTATCGAATGTTATAGTTAATAGTGTAAAATGTAAACTACAACGTTGGACATTCTGTATGGAATCATTAAGAAAATTATAGTAGGTAGACATTTTAGAATACAGCTTCTCTTAGCTCTCAATAATAGCTCATTGGATATTATTAATATTTAAAATAATATATTGCCATCTCTATTCCAATTAATTTGATGTAAGTGTACGTATACAAAAAAACTTAACCAAATTGATGTGCTATTGCATTTCTCTATTATACCTCTACTACAACTAAGTGACATTTCTATTGGTAGCATTATAGCCACCCACACTGATCTTTGATTACAATTTACATCAAAATAGACACAAGTATTTCCATCAATACCTACGTAAGCATGAAGTATTTAACCATGGACTGTTTGTTGGTGTCAAACTCATAATTCAGGCATCCGTGGTCATGCATAAACATCGAAGCTCCACCCAGGGTTCAGGGCCGATTAATTTCGATCCTTTATGCCGTGATTGACAACCCTGAAATTGAGTACAGGAAATATGGAGCTAAATGTACAAAAAAATGTGTCTTATAATATTGATAGACAATAAAGAACTGAAAATGTACATTATTTTACAACGGATAATTTTATTGTCTTCTGCACAGCATTTTGTTATTATAATATTATTATCCGTTGTAAAATGAGTGTTCTTTTTTTATTATGGCGATCTTAGTGAATTGGCAATGTCAGAGACTAGTTTTTAATGTAGGTCTGGTGAAGAAACAAGAATCAAGATACAGTATCTAAAAATCCAAAAACCTGAATATACCTGAACTAAAAACAAACAAAAATTTGTATTTCAGCATAGTTACGATGACGATAATAGATGAAACATCAAAATGGTCTTTACAGTCAATGCATAGTGACATACATTTCCAAAAACATCACTGTAAACACGGATTTAAAAAAAAATACGGATGGAGCATTACACTATAAAGAGGTGAAGCATGCAAGGTACGACAATTTCATCACAATTTCGTTTATTGTACACGTGACCAACACTCACACACGCAACTAGGTACTATAACCCGCTGTCATTGTACATAGAGTGACGGCGCCAATGAGACGCACACATCCTACACGGGCGGCCATTACTATGCTTCACTCGGGATTAGACAAGGTTACATCCGTATTTTTTTTTAATCCGTGACTGTAAAAAGCAAAAAAAAATATGTGTTTTACGGATTTTTTCATAATAGCAGTTACAAATACAGATTATATTTTGTAACAAAATATTATAATATACACGCACCAAAGTCTCGTTTACAAACATTTGTAAGCAATCAGAAGACTATAGTAAATTATTGCCTACCCATTAAATTTTGGTATTATTCTTTTACACAGACAAATATCATTCATGTTCACACCAATGTTTTCGTAATCACCAATTTGAACTACAAGCGTGATGACGTCTTCCGTATATATATAATATGACAAATTAATCTATACTAATATTATAAATGCGAAAGTATCTCTGTCTGTCTGTCTGTCTCGCTTTCATGCCAAAACTACTGAACCGATTGTAATGAAATTTTGTACACAGATAGTCTAAAGCCTGAGAAAGGACATAGGCTACTTTTTAACTGGAAAAATGGGTTTTAAGGGGGTGAAAATGCGTAAATTTGTTCAAATTAAGTTAGTTCCAAAAAAGTTCATAATAGATGGCGCCGTGCATCTCCTACATCGCGCTATCGCTTGCTCATAAGTCTTTCTATAAGACGTGGTACCATGTAAAACCAAGTTTTTCGATACTTTTGATTAAATACACGTTGATAATGTATAACTCACTACTCAGTACTTCATCTATTTAGTGATGAGTGACGTAACCTTAAACCTACCAATCTAATATCTATGATAAATAGTTTATAGGTAAAGCTAAAGTTATGAAATATTATGGGCACAGTGCACGCTGCACAGCTGTTTTTGGCTATTTTGATTTAAGGGGTACCAGGGTTTTAAAAACCTTTAAAATTTGACACCAATTTTGTTGACACCGCGCGCTGTAAGTACACTAAAGTCCACGCGGACGAAGTCGCGGGCAACAGCTAGTATTTATGTATGTGATATTATATGCCCATGTTTTCTGAACCTGGACATTTATATAATAAAGTTTTATTCTTTATGGAGCCAGCAATAACATAAAGGTTATAAGGTCTTATTATATTACAAGTATTATAAATTCTTTTTACAACCATAGAATTGACAAGTGTGGGAGGTAACAATTTATATTGACGTGTTTCTGGTTGAATTCGTAAAATCAATTAAATTTTTAGGTATAAAATGTTTGTTTGATGAATGTATTATTGTTTGCAACTTTCGTGCAGGTTTTTTTTTTTATTTAAAGCACTATCATATTTCTAATCAAAATCACTATCAACAGCGAAGCCATATTCAAGAATTGATATTTTGTTTTATATTTATTATTTGTACCTTAAATGTGGAAACTTTTTTATTTTTGTTGATTGCTTATTTTCTACTAAACGATACAACATTATTATTAATCCATCTATCCCAGTTTTTATCACAGTAAGAAGTGCAGTAAGATTATATCTCTCAGAGAACAGCTTAAAGAAATAAGAATTCTGACCGTAATCTCTAATAGTTAATACACTTTCTAGGATGTGTTACTATACGTAAGAAAAAATGAAAATAATTTTGAAACCAAAAGTGACATTCACTGCAGGAACACTAGGAATAAGCACAATCTAGATATATCAATAACCAGGATGAGCAAAGTAAGCAAATCTTTCAAAGGTCAATGTATACGCCTATACAATAAAATACCAGGGAACGTCCAAAATATTTTAATAAATAAATTTTAAATGTGTGCTAAGGCTTACTATAAGGTAACTGATTTTCTCAATGATACACACCTTGATAAAAATTAGCTGACAGACCATAGGCCGCCTCTACATAAATGTACCACATCTTTACATCATAGCATTGTAATTTCCCACCTTTTTGGTAAAAGGTGGCCCCGTGCGCGGCGAGTTTCTTACGCCGGTTCTTCTCGCCGGGTAGACGAGAGCCGAGAGCTACTATGCGTAAACGGCTTGAATTCCCTTTTGGTACTTGTTCTAAGAAATTGAATATTCAGAATTCCCAAAACACGTTCACACTTCAACAGATGGATGGGTGTGATGATATGTTGACGCGGTGCAAAGCCGAGCATATAATTAGTATGTGATATTTATAACTATTTCTTAGTACGCTTACGGAAGTGTTAATCAAGTCATTTTAGTGACTTGAGCTTAAAAAATTGAAATAATAATTATTATTTTTTTGCATACCTTTCGAGTTTGGCAGATTTGTAACTATTCTGATTCTATGCTGTTTGATTTTTGTTTGCTTTTCCCAATTATGATCTTACATGACTTTATCTCCAACATTTCTCCTCCTTGGGTGTTTATAAAGGGCCTTAGTTAGGTTTTGGTTTATTTGTTCTTCTCGGCATTTGGCTAGTTCCCGAACCAGTGCGACTACCATCCTATGTCCTCCTAACTCCTGCTATTGGCCTACGGTAGAAGTTAAGTAGGACAATTCTGAAAACATTTTTTTTAATTAGAAAAAATATTTTTTTATTTAATTTACCACATCACCAAAACTGAAAATACAAGGCTTTGTTAGGCTTTGTAGCTGGTAACACAGTGGAAACAAAAACCTCGTTGATAGACATTCCTGACGATTTAGTACCACAATTAGTTAGGTGGCGGACACACGACAAACGATCGCCCTAACTAATGGCCTAGCCCGACCAGGCCAGTACCTATCGTTGGGATTAGGGATTCTAATGTAATGGACTAGCTGCAGCTGCAATATGGAGTATTACAAATACATTAATTCCTGATTCTTACGCCAGATACCTTTATAGCTTAGCTTAAATTTAAAGAAGGGCTTGACAGAAAATGTATAGATTTTATCTCAAAATCTTAATAAAATCAAAGTTTAGTATAACCAATAATAAATGAGCGCGGCCGCAACGCGCTAAGTTTTGGTCACCCTAAACATTTCGTTCAGAATTCAAAAATAAATATCCAAACTTCCAAAGTAGGTAGGTACAAGGTGATTCTTTCATATGGCCTAACATATAACATAAATAAAAACAATTGGTATAGTTTATCTTATCTTCATGTACCTATCTTCGTTTATCTTATCTTCATGTATCTTCATGTATGTAACTAAGGCTCAATTTCACCAACGACTGTTAATGTTAATGCTCGAATTAGTATCACGCTACCTCTTTCATTTTTCATAATGAATTAAAGACAAGATATTAAATTTTAACAAGCTGTTTACACTAAAAGAGGCTGGTGGAATTGGGCCTAAACCTTTTTTTAATTACCAAGAAAACATTTCAATTTTTAATCGCAAGCATACCGTTCTGTCCGTACCAACATTTGATCACGAGCCAAACTTCACAATTTTAAACTAGTAGAGATTACGATCCCGAATATTGAGCGGGACTACGGATTATCAAAATCAAGATAACAATTCAATTTATATTTCCGGCCAGTCCCCATTTGTGCTTAAAATCAAATTTTGGCCCCCAGTTCTTCGAAAGGCGATCACAATCAGAAAACCCGCACCACAATTCAAATTCAAACTCAAACTCAACTCAAATAATAGCAGATCCAATTTGGCAATATTGCTATCAGTGCTATAAAATTGATGTCTAAAATCTAAATACAAAAATAAAATTGTTGTTTCTGTTAGTCCCCCATAGATCTCACAAGATGTGAAGGAGTATGGTGTAGGGTAGATCACATTTTAGAGGCAAGCGGGTTTTAAATCAAAATTATGGAAACTATATTTTATGTGTATCAATAATACGAAAATAAGACTGATTATACAAATCCATGGCTAGTAAGCCAAAGCAAACGGACTTTAAATCAAAATTATGAAAACTATTTATGTCTGTGCTCCTATCAATAATACGAAGATTAAGACAGAACATACAAATCCATGGCTCCTGTTCTGTCTTACATATTTTAAAAGCCATGTGACTGACAATGGCAGCAATATTAATTTTGTTGATCTCAGTTTATTTTTAAGCCATAATTTGTCTATCATTTCACCATATCCTTAATCCTTACACTAGAGGAAATAAGCTAATTTCATGGCAACACTTACTCTACAAACTATACGACCTACCTATATTACCAAACTACTTATCTACATGTACCCTACCAAACCTGTAACCCTACGTGGCATTGATTCATACGTTAGATGGTGGCATTCGACGCCAATCTTATTTCATAAAAAAATCTCCCATTTTCATATCATCTACATTAGGGTTTGCATGTTAAAATGTTCTATCCTAGTCATTAAATATAAAAGCATGCACAAAGCGTGACCCGTGTGGAATTCGGGCTTTCGTGCCATTGTGCCGTGCCATTGCTGACATCCACTGAATTTTGCAGCATGCCACCCTGACAAATAGATAACCGCGTTTATAGAGATAGTTAGTTATGTTTGGTTCTGTTTTTAATGTGTTTTTGTTTTATTTTTTAACCGACTTAAAAAAAAGGAGGTTATCAATTCGACGCTCGTATGTATGTAATATTTCCAGAACTGCCTAGTTTTTGTGTATCTGAACAAATGTGCAAAATTTCAAAAGTGTATGTAATAACTAATATGTATGTATGTTTGTATGTATTTATGTTTGTGCACGCATATCTCCGGAACCACAAGTCCGATTTTAGTGATTTTTTTTTTATTGTACTAGGTAAGTATTGTTCAACTTAGGGAATACTGCAAGTTTCATCAAAATCGGTTAAGCAGTTTTTGAGATAGGGAATTTTAATTCTTAATTACGTACAAAAATTTGAAGTCGGTTTTATCTTTTTAAAATACTATTATTATGTTTTATTTTTATTAATTTAAGATGACAGTTACGTAGTAACTATTTAGCGTAGCTATTTAGTAATCTGTGTAGACAGTATGTGAGTGTAGGTTACTACCTAGTTAGGTTAGGTACGCTTGTTGCTCCTTCACGAAAAACCTAAAGCACGGATTTAAATTTAAATTTACATAGTAGTGGTAAAGGCTCTGGAAAACGAAAGGATACTATTAACTCTAAAAAGGACAGTATTCTTTCTTTTTAAATAATCTTTTCATATGTTACTATGTCAACCGCGGGCTAAAGATAGTATAAAATATTTATTATGATGGAATTACTCCTATTACTTTGACCAAGTGTCCTTACTTAAGTTATTAATTATTTATTAGTTATTACATATTATACATACATCTAACACTAATTAAAGCGAGATGACCATAGTTATGCATTCCCTTATGACATAATCTCTCATCTAAGGCCTTTTGATCCTCTCCTCAAAGGCGGGATTCCGTTAGTACAGGCAGTTCAGAACAATTTTACCTCTGACAGAAACTTTATACCGACGAAATAAGGATTGATCTCAAAGAACCCCGAGGTAAATCAACTCTGAATGGACTACTATACTGTCACAGTATAAATACAGTAGTGTAACTCGTAACATGTTCGTGAAAAAAATTCGTGTAACGCATAAGTAAACGCGAATGACGTGCAATATTCTGTACTCGGTTCTTCTATTGTAAGGCTACCTTTATTGATTTGTCTTCTTCTTTATTATGGACTCAGTGAGTTGCCAATGTCAGAGTGTCACGAAAAGTCTAGTGAAGCAACTAGGGCACGATTACTTAAATTCCATAATATTTACAAGAAGTTTATTCGCCTAAAACACAAGTATTAGTAAAAACATCATAATCTAATATTTCTTATTTAGCCTGTTTTCCTTCAACAAAATTGTGTTGATATTAAAATAATTGTCATATCAACGTCAAACGCTTTATCGCATCGATGCATAAAACCCGTCACAGACCTAGCTATAATATATATTAATATGTTTATAGCTAGGCATATTAATATATATTTTCTATACTAATTTTCGCGTGACCACACACTCAGCTATAATATATATTTCTGTGACATGTGGATTTAGTATAGAATAATATGCCTTGCTATAAATATATTAATATATATTATAGCTAAGTCTGTGACGGGCTTGACGCATCAAAAATTAAATCTCAAAAAGTCAGTACACTACCATAATAATTGTGCTTTCAAAACGAAACGGAACTTGTACCTACGGTCTAGTTCCTAGTGTGAAGTCAGTCTACTGTAATTTACATTGTGATACCAGCTTGTAAGCCGGGATTGAGCTTGGCGTGTCATGTAGCCACACTAGTTAGGTCCGAGAGTTTCAAGGTGTGGAATAATTTAGGACCTATCTAGGTCCTATTTCTATGACAATTAGGGTCTTACTTTGTTATTTTAAAGTGGAAACTCCTTATTGGGTGGGTAAAAACTAAAATGCTCACAACTTACAAGGTCACGTAATTTTAAAAACTACCTAAGATGTGACCTGTGCAGGCTTAGCATGGCTACAGTAGTGCTAATCTAAATTAAATGGTAAATCTAATGCGGCAGAATAGAAACGCTGACAGTTTTTGCGGACAAACTGACATATTTTCCCTTGTTAATTCATCACTTTGTCTACTTTACCATAAGAATAAACCTTTCTACGGTGGCCATGCTAACCCTACTGATCGTGATTCTTATGGGTCTTGTTTCACCTAACGTCTACCGAGTATAGTGGCGAGACAGTAGCGAGACACTCTACTCGGTAGGCGTAAACAAGGTCTAAGAGAGAAGCCAAACGAGCGTAATTTGTGAGTTGTGAGACTCAGAATTTCGGTCGCGTAATTTACACTACATAGATATTTATATTTTCATACAAATCATGACTCACAAAATTACGCTCGTGTGAATCAAACAGAACTTTTGTATGAAACTGAATGCAGCAGAATTTCTGACAGCCGAAATTCTGCGACTTACAACTCACAAATTACGCTCGTTTGGCTTCACCCTAAGGCTCGTATAAATAGTCAGTACTCAAGATGCATCTCGGTCTCAAGACACAATTCAGGCTCTGTGATTGGTTGGCTGTCAAAATCTGGACCAATCACAGAGCCGAACCGCGTCTTGAGACCGGGGCGCATCTAAAGTACTGACTATTTATATGGGCCTATGTGTCTAAACAGACTAGGCTGAATTACGCCGGCGTAATTTCCGCCGCAAATGTCAAGCGCATACAAAACGCGACGTAATAGTGTGTCACCCCTCGTATTCGGCCCGTATTTTGTATGCAATATGAACGCGGCGTAAACGCGGCGGAATTTACGCCGGCGTAATTCAGCCTAGTGTGGTGGTCCAGGTGTCTACATTCAGGTGTGAGCCAAAGCACTTGGACCGTCTCCAACTTGGCGACCGGTCTTCATCGTTAGAGAACTGGGTTAAGAGATATCGAGCTAACTTCTACTTTGATCATGATGGTTAAAAAATTCGCCAACTTTGGATCATGAAAATAAAAGTTAAGTAATTACAAATTTATTTATTTATTTATTAAGAATTGCTATTCATAAAAACATAAATTAAGTAATTATTTTAACTTCTTTGAATTATTCCTTTCATCAAGCAAAGTATGAATTAATCTTATCTGAAAATGAATACTATTTTGATCTTAACTTATTTTTCTTTTAGCTTAATTAATTTTCAACGTCTTTCATTGCGGTCTAGACATTTTCATTACAGATTATGAATCGTAATATAATAAAAATTTTAGACTGAAACTGATGACGTTACGTAATTAAGTTAAAATTAGGTATTTATGTTATAATAATCGGCCAAGTGAAAATCTGTGAAAATTTTAGAAGTCCAGCTATAGCGGTTTTTGAGATACAGCCTGGAGACAGACAGACGCGCACGGACAGACATCGAAGTCTCAGTCCCGTTTTTACCCTTTGGGTACGGAACCCTAAAAAGCATTTTTATATTATAATAACATATTGTAATTACCTTTATAATTAATTTAATCGCGCGCTGTTTATTCTTTCAAATATTCCTATATAATAATTTAATAAACTGTAAGTAATAATAATTATTAATATATAATTATTATTAGTATTTAACTAGATTCTAGATAAAAGTTTATATTCTTTTGCTTTGAAATTAATTTTTCAAAATTCAAATATTACAATATTATTAAGAATGTTATTTTTATTAATTCCTTAAACCAATAATTATTTTATAAAATATTTTATTTTGATAAAATATATTAACTTTTTGTCGTTTATTACTGAGTTTGATTTTACTTTAGAATTAGGTATCTAAGCGGCATCTAACAATCACGCGCGGAACTAAGCAGCTTCTACTGTTCGCCGCTAGATGGCGGGACCAGTACATGCGCAGGGACTTTTTGAATAACTATTTTTCGTAGATAATCTTGTTTTTTCCTCGGTTTAAGAAATAATGTATAATTGTTTCTGATTAATAATATTGCAAAATATTTGTAATACTCATTTTCTTTTGTCGATGGCTATAAGTACTTAATATTTTTAGATGTAGGTATGCTAAAGGTCTTTTACCTATCAAAAATTAATAGATTTCAATGTACCCAACGATCATTATCACAAAATTTTGATTATATTAAGATAATCTTAAAAATCTTTATAAGTAAGTATTTCACACAAAGATCTGTTACGTTCATACTATTTTCCGGCTTAAATATCTTTCGAACAATTTTCAAATTCAAAATTGGACTTTGACAGATAACTGAAACAAAAGATACGAAATGCCATTTACATAAAATACTAAAGAGACGGACTAAATAAAAGACGACTCGCATTTGAGTCTTCACAACGCGCGCGGTAGTAACATAATTATCTGCTTTGAGTTTTTTGTTTATTATCATTGATTTCACTCAAAATAATCAAGTCTTCCCGTAGTAATTATGTAGGTACTATCATTGGTACTATAATATTATAATGATCTTATCATCATGAATGAAATAAGTTTATTAATGAACATTGCAAAATGATGCGCTTTTCCAGTATATTAATATAGCGATAAACTTTTATGACTACTTACAAAGCAATTTAGATGTTACTTGATTGTTAAGTCTTCTTATCTGCATTTTAACTAAAGCAAGCATGTTTTTCCAGTTCAGAATAAAATAACAAACCACATTACCTTCTGTTCGAAACCAATTTACAAAAATATAAAATGGCGGCGTCCGCATTTTTCGCGGTAAGTTCCAAATTTAAACCGCGTTTTTTTAATCGAAATTCGAATGACAAAGGATTGCAGACTCGATCAGCCACTTTTTTCTAGCAATCTGGAAACCCGTCCTTTATAAATATTTCATTTGTGTTTTGCCATCGTCTGTGACAAGATTGAAGAATGTCATCGTCCAACGCCATATTAATTTCATCCGAAAAGTAATAAATGTGTTTATTAGCTCAGGTATTATAGTTGTATTGGCTCGAATATTAAAGAAAATATTATGATTGATTGTAATTTTAATATGCTATAACTGCTAACTGTGTGTTCTGACTTCTGATAGTGTTTGGTTTCTATTGCAATCAAATTTTATTAAGGGTGTGCCATCAAGATAAAAGAAGTATTTTTAAGACAAACAAGCACACGGATAACCTGATAGTTGCCTACTTCTACGAGTGTTTAGGAATAAATAGGGGATATACGGACATACATACTTTTTATTTGCATTATAAGTGTGGATAAGCAAACTTATTCCGGATGAATTTAAAAATTAATAAATCAATATTACATGGAACTTCTAATGTTAATGGAATTCCGCCATAGCTTTCTAGATAACTGTAGGTACATGTGTAAAGTCTAGGTCTAATAACTTAGGTTATAGGTATTACAATACGGGAGCATCGCAATTAGGATTACAATGCAATTAGTACTTAGAGATTAGCACTTGATAACTAATAAGCTATTAATTTAATGATATTAATAATTGTTGAGTATGTCTACATATTAAAGTACCTAGTATAATAATTAATAATACTTGCGGACATTAGTATTATTAGTAGACTAATCACTAAAGTGTTGGTAAGCTTGGAGTGGGCCATCGAATATAAAAATACTATATACTATAGTTTGTTCGTTTTATGATGATATGCGTGACACATTATAATTGACAATAATAGGGAAGTTACCTAAAAAAATTAATCGAATAATTTAAAAATATCGAATCACCTCGTAAAGGAATTGCAATCGAAATTATCGATTTCGTACTGATGTTTCAGAGTGACGCCGGCGATTTAAGATGGCCGCCCTTTTTTATCGATTTGATTTCGATTCAACTGTGTCAATATCTATTGACATAAGTTCCGTTTCATGCATCTGACATTTTTCAAATATTTTCGTAACAATAATTTTATACTCCTATTTCAAAGTTAATATTTATAATTTTATATCAATAAGTTAGCATTTAGCAACTTTTCATTTTTATTCATTTACAATTACAGGAAACATTTATTTTTGTAGATGGAATATAATTTATTACATTCTGATTTTTTTTGTTTTCTTATAAAAAAAATCCGTAGCAAGGAATATGAGGACTGTCACCCATATCATCTTAGAACGAACAAACTATAGAAGTATAGAAACCTAGGGCAGGAAAATAAGAAATGAGTCAGACATTTCTTATTTTCCTGCCCTAGGTGCGTAATGTACCTACTTAACTATTGTGTCGGTTAATACCAAGTTTTTTGGGTCACTTTTCGCTCAAAATGTCCCCTTTAAACTGCAACGCAACGCGTAGATGCATTTCTAAATTTGTACTAAATTGACAGACATGATGGCATTAACATAATGTGACGATAGGGTATTTTGGTGATGATATTTATAATATCAACGGTAGCAATCATCATACCGTAGCTTCTTTATATGCAATGACTGACGCAATGATAGCTTTTAATTTAATATTACTTCACTACGTATACACAATTGAACAATTTAGGGTTACCACTAGTATGGAATTTAATTAATATACCTACTCTAAAATTTTACCTACCTATATAGCTGTTGCAAGTTTGGTCCACCGCGGCGCTATCAACTAGGAATCGATTTATCTTTATTTATAGCGATAAAATAATATATTGATCCTACAAATATTATAAATAATTTATTTTTTTTGCCGCAAATAAACTATCCTAATGTAATTACTTAAAAATATAATTTATTAAGTATTATAATAGATAGATCATAGACGTTTGCATTACTTATTAATTTTGGATTGGATAATGGATTGTGGTGTATAATATAATTTTAGTTTGGTGTGGATAACCCTAAATAGACTTTTTACTGTTTATGTAAGACCATTCCAAATATCTGCAAAGCCTCCCACATACTTATATCTATAAAGTTTTAATGCCGCATTATAATTTATAAGAATTATAACCATTTAGTCAGTCAGTCACTTATCCCTATTCAACTATGACCATAATTTCCATTTTCTAACATGTGCCAACCCTACGCATAGACCCTCCCATGACAGCCTAATCATGGTACGTCAAAAACTCGAGTTATGGTAATTTTTAATTGTTTGTAACTCTTGAATCGGTTACGCTAGCTTTAATTGCTCTATTGCTAACAAAAATATGATCATGGTATATTTATAGCATTTTTGAAGAAGCCAGAAACTATCCCCTAAATAATTAAGAGATCCACACTGAGTATAAAAGTTAAAGTTACTTAGAGGTTGTTCCTCTGTATGCGTTACAATAATAACAATAATAACTCGTTTCGGTGACGGTGGCCGATTTCATTGAAACCAAGGCCAGTTACACAGCAGTAATTTTATAGTGCCCAAGTGTGTGCGCAGTCCACAAGAGCAGTCTCTATTCCTTTTACTCTCATAACCCAGTGGGACGGAAGACCGACTTTTTACATGCCCATCCGACGCATGGATCATCTTACTTGTCAGACAATCAGGCTTGCATTGTCCTAACCAAACTTGGATGTTAATGTTTCCAACGCGGGAATCGAACCCACCACCTTCGCGTCAAGAGCCGAGCTCTGAACCACTGGACCACGGAGGCGTTAATAAATTAATAATATTATTATGCGATACAGATGACTAAACTTTATGTTACTTTAACGATTTTTAGGGTTCCGTACCCAAAGGGTGAAAACGGGACCCTATTACTAAGACTTCGTTGTCTGTCCGTCTGTCCGTCCGTCTGTCTGTATGTCTGTCTCCGGGCTGTAACTCAAGAACCGCTATAGCTAAACTTCTGAAATTTTCACAGAATGTGTATATCTGTTGCCGGTATACCAACAAATACTAAAAATAAAGTAAAGTAAATATTTAAGAGTGACTCCCATACAAATACACAATTTTTTGTCTACTTTCGCTCTATACGCTCCGACTCGTAATCAATAATGGTAACAGCTAGGGCACTTGAAATTTTCACAAAATCCTTAATTATATTAATTGTTCTTTAATAATTAATAATAAAATTAAAATAAAGTAAATATTTAAGGGGGACTCCCATACAGAGATTTTTTTTCTACTTTCGATCTATACGCTCCGACTCGCACTTGGCCGATTATTACTTTACGATATAATATTAGAATAGTAAATATTATACTGTGGTCGACTTGCTTGGTAGACCTCTGGTAGACTTTCTAAAAGTGCTAATTTTTAACCAGCTTAGAGCAAAACATTTACGTTTCATTTGCCTTTATGTTTAGTGAATGGATTTGTGGCGTCTCTGTCGCACCTTTTAGCTTAATCTTAATTAATACTAATGCTTGTTAATTTGTAATCATCAACCTTGTTCATAGACTATGTCCATATCGCATATATCCTATTTTTAGAATTTAGGCTGGAGAGAAAAAACTTTATTAAAAAGACAATTGGATTGACAGATGAATGTAAAAATTTAGATAAAAAAGAATGATTATGAATTCAGCTAGATTATAGCTATTGTTACGTGCTAGGGTTCGAGGATTCGGAGAGAAAGACCTGGTGACTCTCTTGAAGACTTTATTCACAAACACTAGCTCACACAAATCACTAAGCCCAAACACTAAGCACTAGATCCAAATCACTGAGCACTATCACTGTCCTAGGTCGTAGCCGAGTCGTTAGTTCACTATCACAATCACTCACTATTGATCACTTGTCTCACTTTGAAGTCGCCTTGATGATCGCTCGGATCGAACTGCCCCGACTGCCGGCTTGTTTACCTTTTATATGGCCCACTTCGCCTTCTGGAACGTTCTATTCTGGATTGTTTACGTAAATACGCAATTCACATAAACAATGGTCGGGCTTTTCTAGAAGGTATGCGCAACTGTCGCGCGCAGGTAAACAACTGCCCGTATCCGTAACACAATTCACATAAACAAGGGTCGGGCTTTTCTAGAAGGTACGCGCAACTGTCGCGCGCAGGTAAACAACTGCCCGTATCCGTAACACTACTCCCCTCTTAGAGATGCTCGTCCTGAGCATCGTTGTTACTGCCATGATAGCGCGCCAAACGGTCTATGTGTACCACTTTGAATGTGCCTCTTGGTGGCTTTTGAATCCTGTAAGTCACATCATTCAATCGGGTAACCACTTTATATGGGCCGTCCCACTTGGTCTGCAACTTTGGAGATTTCCCTTTTCGGCGAGTTGGGTTATGCAGCCATACCAGTGACCCTTCTTCGAAGCCGCTCGTGTTCGATCTCCGGTCGTATCTGGTCTTCATGTTCTCACTTGACTGTAACCCATTTTCCCGAACCATGGCGTGTATGTAGTGCATCTTTTCCCTTAAATCGCAGACATAGTCTTGTACGGTCTTTGGTTCCCCCGGTGACGCTCCTGTCAAGAGGTCTATTGGTATTCGTAGTTCTCTACCGTAATTGACATAAGCCGGGGTAGCTTTTATGCTCTCGTGCTCGGCGGTACGGTACGAGAGAAGGAAGAGTGGTATATACTTGTCCCAATCCTTTTGTCTGTCATCTACCAATTTCGCCAAATGCCTCTCTAGAGTCTGGTTAAATCTCTCAACCATTCCATCAGACTGTGGATGGTACGCGGTGGTCCTCGTCTTATGCATTCCCAAAATTCTGCACACTTCCTGGAAGACCTGCGATTCGAAGTTCCTGCCCTGATCGGAATGGATTTCGAGAGGCACACCAAAGCGAGATATTACTTCTTCGACTAGCTTAGAAGCAACCGTTGTAGCTTCTTGGTTTGGTATGGCGAACACTTCGGGCCATTTGGTGAAGTAGTCCATGACGACCATAAAGTACTTGTTTCCCGATTCCGTCACGGGAAATGGCCCAGCTACGTCAACTGCAATTCGTTCCCACGGTGCGCCAACGTTATACAACCGCAGGTTCCCACGGCTCCTGGTCTGTGGTCCCTTCACTGCAGCGCAAGTAGTGCATTTGCGGCACCAATCCTGTACATCATCTCGACAATGCAACCAGTAGAATCGTTCTCGCACTTTTGTTAACGTCCTCTTAACACCTAGATGACCTCCTGATACGCCATCGTGTATTTCACGGAGAACATCCGGTACTCTCGTTCTTGGGACAACTATCTGAAGATGGAACTCTCTGCCGTTAGTCTTTTCCCATTTTCGGTAAAGTATTCCATTTTGAAGTATCAGACTGTCCCATTGCGCCCAGTACGCTTTAGTGACAGCGCCAGTGGGTGCAACCTCACTCCAGATTGGTTTTTCGTCACCTCGTTTCTTCCATGTAATGATGTGCCGTAGGTCGTCATCTGTTTCTTGAGCCTTCCTCATAGCATCATTCTCCCATGGACCCAAAGGACTTGTTTTCGTTAACTTTAATGTCACTTCATTAGATTCCTGCTTAACACAGTGTTTGCAGTCTTCTGAACACGGCCTTCGTGAAAGTGCGTCGGCATTCCCATGCGCCTTTCCGCTGCGGTGTTCCGTCTTGAAGTCGTACTCCTGGAGTTGTTCAATCCATCGAGCTACTTGGCCTTCTGGGTTCTTGAATTGCAGTAGCCACTTCAAGGCTGCGTGATCAGTTCGCAATAAAAACTGTCTGCCGATGAGATATTTGCTGAAATATTGTAGCGTCTTTACAACAGCCAAGAGTTCTCTTCTTGTCACACAGTAGTTTCTTTCTGGCTTAGATAAAGATTTGCTGAAATATGCAATTACAACTTCTCTTTCACCCTGCTTTTGAGATAACACCCCTCCAATGGCCGTGTTGCTTGCGTCCGTGTCGACTATAAACTGGCCTTCAGGTTGTGGATACCCCAGGATTGGTGTTTCACACAGACGTTTCTTCAGTTTCTGAAAAGAATCTTCAGAAGTCTCGTCCCACATAAACTGTCGTTTATCTTCTGTCAGCCGATGTAAAGGCTTGGCTATCTCTGAGAATCCCTTAACAAAACGCCTGTAGTAGGAGCACAGGCCGAGAAATGCCCGCACTTCAGTTTTATTTTTAGGGGTTGGCCAATTTTGAACTGCTTCCAGTTTCTCCGGGTCCGTCTGGATTCCATCACTGGAGATAACATGGCCGAGATAGTTGACCTTACTCCTGAATTAACCCAATTATGCTTTCCAATTGAGGAGCCATTTGAGGGGCCGTAGAAACTACGGGCGTGACAGGATGGATGGAGCTAGTTGACGGGGCCTGAGCAGGCGGGGCCCAGTGGGCGGGGCCAGTGGGCGTGGCCTGAGTGGGCGTGGCCTGGTGGGCGGAGCCAGTGGGCGTGGCCATGTCCAGAGTGGGCGGGCCTGGGGGGCGTGGTCAGTGGGCGGGTCCCGGTGGGCGGAGCCAGTGGGCGCGACTTCACCCGAAGTGGGTGGAGCCTGGGGGCGTGGTCAGTGGGCGGAGCCAGGTGGGCGGGGCCGGCGGGTGGGGCCTGCCCCGCAGTGGGCGGAGCTTGGTCCCCAGCGGGTGTGGCCTCCGCAGCCCCACCTCCAACTCCTCTCTCGAAGTCAATGGCAGCAGCTCGCTGTGCCCTTGTCCTGACACTCCCCTTGAAGTCCTCTCTCGGAGTCAATAGCATCTTCCAAATCCCACTTCTGACACCAGTTGTTACGTGCTAGGGTTCGAGGATTCGGAGAGAAAGACCTGGTGACTCTCTTGAAGACTTTATTCACAAACACTAGCTCACACAAATCACTAAGCCCAAACACTAAGCACTAGATCCAAATCACTGAGCACTATCACTGTCCTAGGTCGTAGCCGAGTCGTTAGTTCACTATCACAATCACTCACTATTGATCACTTGTCTCACTTTGAAGTCGCCTTGATGATCGCTCGGATCGAACTGCCCCGACTGCCGGCTTGTTTACCTTTTATATGGCCCACTTCGCCTTCTGGAACGTTCTATTCTGGATTGTTTACGTAAATACGCAATTCACATAAACAATGGTCGGGCTTTTCTAGAAGGTACGCGCAACTGTCGCGCGCAGGTAAACAACTGCCCGTATCCGTAACACAATTCACATAAACAAGGGTCGGGCTTTTCTAGAAGGTACGCGCAACTGTCGCGCGCAGGTAAACAACTGCCCGTATCCGTAACACTATGTTAATTTTGCGAACACGCATTTTGTAAATATTATATTAAAGTGGAGTCTAATGTATTGTGGAATTTTCATTTAGAAATATCCGCCTACCATTCTAACGGACTCCAAAGATTCATAAATTAACATTAAATTAACCAAGTATTACCGACTAAAACCTTGATCCAAATAATTCCAGAAAAAATATGAATATCCCAATTTCTCCGCTCCCTTTCCATAAAAACGGGCCGTGTGGGTCGTTAAAAGTACTAATTGCTGAATAAATAAGTCCTTTTTCAGATACATTGTGCTTTTAAGCTTTTTTATACATTGAGGACAGCCAAGGGGCTCATTTACATACCTTATTTAAGAGCTGGACAGTATCCGAATTATGCTATTTTGATGCAACATTCATGAGGCTTGTTTGTCGATCCAGAATTATTAAACTAAACATAAAAAAATGTTAAACTAACGTCAAATGAGTTATTATTGGTTTAAAATCCAAAATTCATTTGTTGGAGGTAAATGAATGAGTGTTTATTGCTAATACTAGATGACGCCCGCAACTCCGTTGCGCCAAAACTTGTTTATCGCGCGGGAACCGTACATTTTTTCGGGATAAAAGTACCCTATGTCCTTTCCCAGGACTCAAAGTAGCTCCATACCAAATTTCAGCAATATCGGTTCAGCGGTTTGAGCGTGAAGAGGTAACAGACAGACAGATAGACAGACAGACAGACAGACGGACAGACAGACAGACACACTTTCGCATTTTCAATATTAGTATGGAAGTATGGGTAAAGCATAGGTGTTGTATGTCCATTGTCCTCAAAGGCATACTTAAAGCATTAATTATGATTATTAGTATGCAACTCGCATTTTGCTGTGTGCAGTGTAGCAGCAGTAATGTAGCATTACAATTATAGTAGAATCGAGGACCTGGACTATGCATTTCGTGATTTTGTTCGTTTTGCCGCCCAAACTCCGTCGCTGAATTTATTGGCGCGAAAATGTAATCTATCCATTGATTTTTGTGTATTTACGAGTAGTATTAAAGGTTTTTTTAGTCTACGAAATAATAGCATTGGCATAGGCTTTGGGATAGAGTATTTAAAATTTGATTTTTTTTTTTGATTTTTCGGGTTTCCTTCCCAAAAATTTTACTCAATTATTCACAACAATTTCTCATTTATAACAATTTAAGCTAAATTGTTGCGAATGAGACCAGACATAAGATGCTATTTAGTAATTGTCTAATTAATTTTATCAGGAAGTAGTGTCCTTCTTCATATGCAGCAAGGATGTCTTAGCCGGAAAAAACTTCCAGTTAAGACACCCTACCTGCTGCATCCTCAGTACAGTAGCTCTACCATGAGTCTAAAGCTAAAGTTTTTATCGATACTCTATACCGACTACGTTATTTTTTAGTATGGCAAATTTTACGCCTTTAGCGGTCACTTACGGAACTAAAATCGCCATACTAAAAATTTACGTAGTCGGTGTCGAGCATCAACAAAAAAGCTATAGCTAACTCATGGTATCTAGAGCTACTGATCACTAAATATATAATTCTAGTTAGAGATCAACTACGATAACATGGCGCGCCCCTCCAAAATTCAAAACGTTTGAAGTGCGTTGTCAAAACATTTGAAGTGCGTTGTCTTGCGCGGTAGGCTAGTTATGATTAGTTGACCAACAAATCTTGGTAATAAGTGACATTAACAGAAATATTACGTGTATGTGATTGGTTGAATATTTACTACATACAAACTCTTTCATAAGGACGTGACTACACACATTGAAACAGTCATTTGGATGGGGCGCGCCAAGTTATCGTAGTTGATCTCTACCGCAATCCTTACTACCAAATGCTACATAAGTATCAATATAAAGTTAATACAATCATTACACTAATAGATAGCTCGAGCTGACTTTTTTGATTGAACGATACACACATCACTCGCGACGGCTCCGGCACCTACATACCCGCTTCCCCCTCGTCGCCCTTAATCCCCCCTCTTTCCCTCTTCTTTCCCCCTCTTTCGTCCCCCCGCGGTATCACAACCTGTTCGCGGCGTCATTTGTAGCAGATGAAATGTAAATGCACATTCGTTACGTAGCCCGCACCCGCTCTGTATTCATGAGAGGCTGGCCTAAGTTGTGAGAGTTAGCGGGTGGATTTTTTGGAAAAAAAGATAAGGGACAAAACTAAGAAGCTCGAAATTTTGGGGTTTTGGGGGTAGTAAGATAATTGAAAACTATGTAATTTCTGTAAAGTCACTCCAACTAAGTACATATTTTAGCTGTCCACCCACTAAGATACGAAATATAAGAAACGAAAGAGTTTTGTAATCATCTAATAAGTAATTACCATTGGGTTGCATACAAGTTAAAACGACAGCTAAAATATGTATTTCTTTGTAATTCTAACCCAATTTTATTTCACCTTAACCTACATTTTGTGTTTAAGACTTTTGTTAAATATGTGTTCAATTAATAATTTCAATTTGAAAATTTGGAATCGTGTAAACCATCAGCTTGTCACTTGTACCACACGAAGTTTTGAAGAACATGCGCATATTATCTTCAAATGTGTCAACGGCTCGTTTTCTATACACCACCACTACTATTTGATATGTATTTTTCATTTTGCTGCGCTAAATGTCAGATATTTGTTATTCACAAATAAAATTGTCCTGCACTTAACCTTTTATTTTGTTGTTATTTTTGCTCGTTAGTAGGTACTACTTATTTTTCTACGTCTGACAGTTGGAGATGGTTAGTTATTCCTTTTTATTTAAGATGGTTTCGTACGCGTACGTATCTATCATAACCTTAAAAGTACTAACGTTTCCATTGTAATCACTAATTAGGTCTATACTCATCAATGAAAACACATAAGATGTGGTCTATATTGCTGATTAAAATATTATTTGGAAAACTACGGAAGAAAAATAAAAACATGAAAGTCAAAAACATAAATCTTTGGCTTTTTGCTATTTTCTAGGGTTGTACGGTGTACCAGATCAAGCGTCCATTTTTTACTAATGAAAGTCGACTGACCTAAAAGCCGTAGTTCCAATCCAACGTGCGTCATATTTGACTCGTCCTAATGACACTGACTCCAAATTTCCAATATTTTCTCAGAACACAACGCTTTAGCGCTCTCTATGCATAAGCCCTTACTCTGAAGTTAAAACAATGATCTGTCAATCCCATCTTCAGAACTTAGGTCATAAATTCATAACCTAAGAACAATCCGGGAATGAATGGGAATGTACAAAAAGGCGCGGCCAAATTTATGCGTTCCGTACGGCGGACCGATGCATCTCCTTTCCGTGTCACCCGGCCGGGTCCAATTAAGTTAGACTCACGACCTCCAGTAGGGCCATGATACGAGAGGTTTTCATAAGCTGAACTTTTTAAGAAGAAGCTGAAATAGTACATTACGCCCCAAGGGAGGAAAGTATGACATTTCAACACGCGCGATATTGTCACCCGAGCCGAAGGCGAGGGCGACAAAAGCGTCGGTTGAAGTGTCATGCTATCCTCCCGTGGCGCGTATAGAACTTTTCATCATACAAGGGACCGAAAGTTTAATGACAATAATTATTGACATCGTATATAAGAAAAACGAATGTGGTTCAAATAATCTTGCTAGGGGTCCGGGGCGCAGACGAAATAAAACAACAAATTAATAGATTTTAATTGAACAATGTTGTTTATTTTTATTTTAATTGAACATTTTGTGTAGTAGGTTGAACCTGTAGTTGCTTGTAGTGCTTTATTTCAATAGAGTGACTTTAACAAGTATGGCACCATGGCAACGTTCATCGCAATCCCGACTCAAAGATAAGGTATATTATATCAGCTCTCCCCCGCTTTTCCTGGCTGCTGGCCTATAGGTATATAAAATAACTAAGTTGGTAGCCGCGTCCTCAACTCAACAACTCAACAATTATAAGATCAATATTATAAAATTGCCGCGTGTATTAATATTATGGGTTTGAAATAACAACTTCACGGTTGCCATGGTAACGAGTTATTTCAAATAGGTAGCGGGAAGAAAATTTTAAACTGTCAGTTGTGAGCAGTCTGAAGGAAATATGCAACTTTCTTCCCGCAAACAAGGGAAGAAAATCAAACTTTCGGTCCTGGTATGATAAAAATAATCTTTTGTATTACAATTCATACTACCAATTTCACCAACGTCTGTTAGTGTTAACAGCTTGTTAAATTGTCATGTCTTCTCTTTCATTTGTAAGAAAAACGTAACGTGATACTAATTCGAGGATTAACTTTAAGGCCCAGTAGTCCCGAAAATTAGTAGGCCGATGTCTGTCAGTATGAATATCGACGTAAAGGACATTAAAATAACATTCATATCAGAGCGCCTTGTACAGTGGCGGTTACGCGCTCGCCGCGTGCCTTGATAATAGGAAATAGGAGAAAAAACCTTTTGTTTTTAGTATTACACAAATCAAATATATCAAATCGTTTAGGTTAGGTTATGACAAATGTACTACATTTTTTGTTTTTTCTAGAAAGTGTGTAATTTAGTCATAAAATGATTTAATTATGAAAAGTAGCGTTATAATAGTCATCTTTGATTTTTTTTTCTATCGAGCAGAATTTTTCAAATTGTGTACTGATATACCTTTGCGTATAGGAAATTTTCTCAATTTTAAAACGGTACTTTTTTTATACTTAAATAATGACATTTCCTTTACAAAAAACGTTATTTAAAAAACCCATTTTACGTAGTTGCAACAACCACTGCACCTTAACAGTCGTTGGTGAAATCGGGGCTTAATATTATAAATGTGAAAGTGAGTCTGCTTCTCTGTCTGTCTGTTACTTCTTCACGCCCAAACCGCTGAACTGATTGTACTGGGTATGTAAATACTTTGAATGTCGGGAAAGGACATAGGATTCGTTGTCCCAAAAAAACGTATGGTTACCGCCGCGCCGCGCCGGCGAGATAAACTAATTTTGCAACGGAGGCAACGGAGTTGCGGACATCATTTAGTTTTAGTATACTTCAATAGTATTCCTTATTATTTTACATAAAAGCCACTGCGAAGGAATGATGTAAAAATATTGGAAAACTGTAAAGTATTTTTTATTTAAAATATTTATTACACACAAAACACTATTTATATAAAAATTGACATAGAAAGACGACATTTAAAAAAATTGTTTATGAAAATTTGTTTTATTATAGCGGATACGATATGCTGTTTATGGTAATTAGAATGACAAACTTATAAAATATGAGAAAATTAACAATGTTTTGGATTTGATTGTTCTCATAAAGTCGACACAACTGGTTAATAATGATTTGCACAATAATTCAATTCTACATTTTAGCTACAAGACATTACAAAAAAAACGATGTTTGTGGCTTTGTCGTACATAATAACTTGTATTTAATTGTTGCAAATATTATGAATTATTATTAATTAATGTGTTTTTAAACAATCGATACATGTAATAAATAATAACTTTTGTAACGGTTACTTTACATAAATATTAATCAAAACATTGTTATTTATGAATCAGAATTAAATTTTTAAATGTCAACATAACAAATCTAAATACTACTTTTAATATTATAATATATTTTTGCCAAAATTGATGTTATGTTGAAATGCTTTCTCACGGATACTCATGTATTATACGAAGACGTTAAATATATTACACCACCACTTCCTAAATATTGTATGCTACAATTTCATAATATATGCAACTAGCGTCCCGCCCCGGCGTCGCACGGGTATAAAATATATAGCCACTGAAAATTGGCAAAACTGTATTAAAATCGATAGCCTATGATCCTTCACGTGGTCTACTTCTTATCTGTGCCAAATAACATAAAAATTGCTCCAGTAGTTCGCGAGATAGGCCTTTTCAAATAATTTCCCCCATTTTTTCCACATTTTCCTCTATTTCTTCGCTCCTATTAGTCTTAGCGTGATAAAATATAGCCTATAGCCTTCCTCGATAAATGGAATATCTAACACTGAAAGAATCATCAAAATCCGTTGCGTAATTTTAAAGATTGAAGGGAACGAAGGGACATGAAGGAAAAAAGCGACTTTGTTTTATAATATGTATAGATTATCTTCTTTGTCTGTACTCGTAGCATATACTATGAAAGAGATAGTTTACTTATTTAGGGTTGCATACGTAAACCCATATCCACATAAGTAGACCCAAATATTTATTAGTCCGAAAATCGCTCGTTTCGTGGCCTAGGTCAGAACAGTAAGGTCGTGCAGAGAAAGCGGAAAGCGGGTTAGATCGCTATTAGATTGTCATGCATGTTGGATGTGGTAATTAATTGTGACAGTTCATTTCGCCCGTAAATGTTGGTGCTTCGTGTACTTCATACATTTTTGACTCGGATCGAGTTGCATTGTTGCGAGATGAGAATGAATTTAGAAATGTAGAATTGTATTTCTCTAAGCTGCGACTTAAACCAATATATTCCACTTTTGCCAGTACATTTTCTTTCACGAATGGGCCGGCTCGACCGGAGAAATACCACGTTCTCACAGAAAACAGGAGTGAAACAGCGCTTGCGCTGTGTTTCGCCGAGTGAGTGAGTTTACCGGAGCTGGAGGCCCAATCCCCTACCCTATTCCCTTCCCTACCCTCCCCTATTCCCTTTTCTTCCTATCACTACCCTCCCCTATTACCCTATTCCCTCTAAAAAGGCTGGCAACGCACCTGCGGCTCTTCTGATGCTGCGGGTGTCCATGGGCGACGGAAGTTGCTTTCCATCAGGTGACCCGTTTGCTCGTTTGCGTCCTTATTTCATAAAAAAAAAACATTGCACATTTTCAACAATGTTGTTCTTGAGATGGTTAGCACTAACTGGCGCTTGTCGGGGAGGTTTACTTTCAGCAGTAGACGGTGATAGGCTGGTGATAATGTATAAGTAAGGTAGTTGCACCAGATTACGTCACGTCAAAATAACATACTTTCTTTTTCATATACAGGGTTTAAAAAAAACTAAGTGATAATACTTTAGGGTGTATTTGAGTCCCCTTTATAAAGTTTGCTGTGAAAGTAGCAGCACTGAAAGAGTAACTTTTACCTTTGTATGAAAAATTCATAAACAATTTAGCACTATTGATTTCACCGTGATCTCTATATAACTTAATATTATATTTCTTCGCTTCATTCTTCGATATGTAATTACTAACCAGTCAGTAGTACCTCTGTATCTGCTAGGCAATCGCGTTTTTACAAAGACGTATGTGGGTAGTAGAAAAAATACCTGCACGCTCGGTCACTGGACGTTCCGGCATGTCTCATGTTCTTTGTTAACGCGAGGCAACGCGAGCACGAATACTTAGTAACCATGCCAAAGCGCTGCAGCTGGTTATAATTATTATTAAAATGATTGAGTCAGTGTTGGAAGTAAATAAAGTCAGTGTTATTTTATCGTGTAATAAGAAAATACATGTAAGTACTATTAAATACTTAAATAAACGGCAGGCACTACCGAGGCCTAGACGAGTCAAGTATATTCAATACTAACCGGCTTGTACTGCGACCGTGAGTTAATAAACGTACAATGTGTTGGGACTGCGAGTCTTTATTCACGATCTATAATATTATGTATGCTTTATCTGTTCTATAAATAGAATTATAAAACTATATGATTGCCGGATTGGGGGAAACAACTGCAGGTGATTACTGCAATTATTTTAACTAACCGGCACGTACTGCGACTGTGAGTCAATAAGTACCGTGTGTTTGGATCGTGAATCCTTTTACACAATCTATATTCTATAATATGCATCGGAATTGATTGCGGATCTCTGACGATGTTTTACCTATTCTATAAATAGAACTATATGTTTGTCCGATTGGGGGAAATAACTGCAAGTTGATTACTGCAAGTTTAATTATATATTAAGTTATTTTATAAACCACCATAATGTGTGGATTGACTACGGGTCTCTAAGCACAATTTATATGCATCGGAATTGACTGCGAGTCTCTGACGATGCTTTATCTGTTCTATAAATAGAACTATACGTTGGCCGGTTTGGGGGTTAACAGCGAGTTATTTTATAAACCGCTATAATGTGTGGATTGACTGCGAGTCTCTAAACACAATATTTATGCATCGGAATTGACCGTGGGTCTCTAACGATGTTTTATCTAAAAATAGAAGTACAATACTATGTTGGCTGGTTTGAGGGGATTAACTGCGAGTTAATTACAATTTAAAATATATTGATATTTTTCAAATCAATATTATGTATGTTAATAACATTATGGATTGACTACGAGTCTCCGACAATGCTTAAAAATAAAAAAATTGAAACTACCGCACGTTTTTCCCGCGCTCTTTGTTCTATAAATATAAATACATAATTATTATTATTATTATAATATTAATAACTTTGCCGTTTTATAGAGAATAGCTATGTCGAGCTAATAAACTGCGAAGAAATAGACAGCGAGACTCATCAGTTCCAATGCGCGTCTCGCGCGATCCTTTTGTTCTGAATATAGAACTACGATTATGATTTACTATGTCTGCCGGTATATAATTATTATTATTAAATAAATCTTGCACCAATTTTGGGACTCGGGATACACCGCGAGTGTACATAATGAAACTTACTTAATATCTACGTAACGTTATAGTTACTACCCCCAATATTTTTTGCAACATATTTTATCGATAAATAAGTCGATTATAACGAGCTACCCTAATATTTATTTTTTTAGGTCACTAAGACCAGACAATCGGGAAAATATCACTAAAAGTGACCAATATAGGTACGGGATGATCAGGTTACGAATGAACCCGAAGCGTTCCCGAGTACCGGCACTGATAGAACCGGACCAGATCCGGATAGATCCAGGGCTCCTACTGACGTTAGGTGCACCCTCGTTGGATTCGCCAGATTATTGTTTTAAATGATCCCAGAAACCATTAAGTTAAGCTACTGCTTATAAAACATTCCTGATAATAATTGTTGCAGATCGATTTCATTTCGATCGATTATAATCATTATAGATCTCACCTAACAAAGTCTCGATATGATCAGACTTATCAACAGTATCTGATTTATCTCGATATAAATTATTATCAAACTTATCAGATAATATATTATCAGAAAAAACTTCGTAACGGAAACCTATAAAACTCAGACTCGATAAGTCTTGTCTCAATATCAGACTGAGATTATTATTGTTTCGTTGGATAATTCCAGTTTTTGTTCTCAGAGACAAATTAGTACATCCCATCAATCGGGTGCCTTTTGGGCTATGGCAAACCCTTCCCGCTACCCGTCAAAAAAAGGGGGGGGGGCAGAGCTGGTTACCATCAGCTGGCGCCGCTAGTACTGTACCGCTACAATCAACCTCTTTCTAGTTCGAAGAGAGTTGAGGCGACTAAACGCTCAACATCGCAGCCGTAGTGCTGACAGTTAATTTTATATATATTTTATAGATGTTACTATTATAATTATTGTGGGCTTTACACAGCTATCCCCAACCCGCGGCTCGCGGGCCGCATGCGGGCCACCGGGACTTTATTAGTAGCCCGCGTGATGTTAAACCATTTTGAAATTCACGCCCACGGGCAAAATATTATACAGTCAACGTGAAAGTCTTTTTTCACTTGTAAATCGTTAATTTTAAATTACGTTATTTTTTAAACCTAAAAATGTTTGTTGCGGCCCGCGACACCAAGACCAAAAATGTTTGCGGCCCGCATGAAAAATAAACCCTTATCGAAGGTTACCTTATTTCAAAGATTTTCTTTTCCCCAAACAAAGCGGCGGAAAATATTGTATTATATTTTAAATACAATTATTGAACTATTTTAAATTTGAAACCACTTCGTAAGTTTATTTCAAAATTACATGTTAATTTGGAAAATTAATTTTTAAGGCTTTCAAGCCAATACCCAAAAGTGGATATCTAGCAAAAATTGATTTAAGAGCCTACTTCTTGTATTCTATTAACTCACTAGTCGATCTAAAGGATTTAATTAACGGATTAAAAGCATTAAGTCTTGACATACAGACTATTAGATGCGCTTACATTTCTTTTTTTTTTCACAAAAAATATAAATAAGGAAACTAGACCAGGCGTAAGCTTTATCTAGACTAGACTTACCACGCTTTAAAAATATCAGTATTCTAGGCGACAATTCTTCAGCCTCAGGCGCCCCCTTTTTGCTAACGTTTTATTGTTAATAGTGCCATGGGTGTATTAAACCCACAAAAAATATGTAAATATTTAAGTCTTGATGTTTATAATATATATTATTATAACAACTAGCTGTCCCGGCAAACGTTGTTTTGCCATATAAAGTATTTCGCCCATAATATTATTATTTTATTGAAGTGACTATACCTACTAAAGAGTATGTCACCATGGCAAAGTTCATGATTGCTATCCCGTCGCATAAACAATAGTCGCCGTCAGTCTCGAGTTGTAACAATTTACTATTATTTATTCAACAAATGAATACACTTATTAATATAAAGATAAAAGAGTAGATGTTGCCCGATTCTCAACCCTAGCTCGCTAAGATTCACGAAAGTCGGTCGAACCGTTTCAGAGGAGTTCAACCACGCACACCGTGACACGAGAATTTTATATATTAGATATATTATATAATAATATATGCCTATTAAAAACGAAATAATATAAAAGAGTAAAATCAATGTACTCGTGAGCTATCTCAACTGATAGATATTTTGACACCTTCATATCCTGATTCCTGACCCTCGCCGCGGAATGCAACTAGTTTTAAGTGATTAAAATATTTAATACTAAATAAAATATGCAATGATAAATACGATACCAGAATCACACTTATTCTTGAATAATAATTGTTAAAATATTCGGCCTGGTGGACCGAGAACACAATATTCTCGACTTTTAATCGTAATAATATGCAATAATCACATTATCGATGACCACAGAGCTAAAGCAGTAGACTCCTTAAAATTTATTCTAAAATACTTTACTTCGATTTAGATTTTAGATAAATACTCTGTTTAATCTTATTAACTAAATAGACTTATTACAGAGATCTTCGTCCGCTCCATCGGAACCTTAGCCAAATAATTTGACAATGGCTGTAATACGAATCACGATATTATCTTCTACAGCCATCACTGTGCACTGTCATTGTTTATGAACAATGTTGACTTTATTGGTTGGTGACATTGGCTCAGATGAATGTGTGAAGACTGAAGCGTCTTTCGAAAGAAGCTTTCCGGTAAAAATACCTGTATAATAAACACATACCTGAGTAGTATAGTACCCGGGATCCACTTATAAATTATTTGTTTTTTCTTGCACTCTGTACCAACTGAATACTGGTCATTGACCAACTGAATACTGGTCATTGACTTAAAACTTTCTGCCTAATAAAACTCGGCAAAATAAAAAATTACGGTTTTAAACAGCGGCTTAAACAGCAAAAATTTTTATTACGAAGACATCAACTCCCGGGCGTGATTGGATCGGTGATGATATTAATTTATGTAATTCTTTTTTATTAAAAAAGAAGTTTCGAGTTATATTTGAGTTATTACGCCATGCGATGGTTATTCAAGATTATATTAAATAGGATAAAGCAGGTGCTGTGCGAGATCGGCGCAGCGTCGACACGAGCGTCGACACGAGCATGGACACGAGCGTCGACACGAGCGAAGACACGGGGACTGAAACTGGACACGATTAATGACGATTAGTAAGACGACAGTCGAAAGGCAGAACTAGCGACTCCAATACTTTCGATATTTTCCTTAGCCATAATTTTATCGACGAACAAAGTTTCGCTGAATCAGTTATAATATTATGTATAACCACCATGAACCCAGTATGTTATCATTTAAATCACAAACCATAGAGGTCTCTTACGTTTGACTATTATTATTATTTGTTGTTAAATTCTTTCTCCAATATAATAATGATTACTATTCATAATGAATATGGTATTTCGTAAAAAAAAAATCTTTCTTTCGTTACTCTGAAAATCTACTGGTTAATAATTATATATCGAAGAATGAAGCGAAGAAATATAATAAATGATCAAACGAACTTACCAAGTGAAGTTCGATCATTATTATATGAGTCGCTTCATTCGAAGATCCCTCCCACCCAGTCTGCACGAAACTATGTTTGCTGCAGTACCCAAAGAAAGAAAGAAAGATTTTTTGCATTACTTCTCTCTAAACATAATGATACATGCCGGAACGTCCAGTGACCGAGCGTGCGATTGCCTAGCAGATACAGAGGTACTACTGGTTAATAATTATATATCTTCGAATGAAGCGACTCATATAATAATGATCGAACTTCACCTGGTAAGTTCGTTTGATCATTTATTATAAGGGATACATACACAATACACATCCATCGTGTGACGTGTCGTATATAATTGTATCACGTCATGTAGGTATATTCTCGTCGACCTTTTGGCATTCTCCAGATTTTTTTTACTCAAACAGTGAGGAATGCATAACTTAATAAGTCACAAAAATCCATAATACATCTAAACATACATCTGCTCCTATTCGAAAGGAGCAAATGATACTAAGGTAAAAGATCACCGTTTGATCCGGGATTCCTTTGTACTTCCGAACAAAAACTCCAACAAAAGACGTTCTGATTAATTAACATACACTGACCCAATTCCCAATGATAAGTTAATCCAAATGAATTTTATAATTGGATCAGTATTTGGTACTCTGATTCTACTATTTCAATGCAGGATTGAACCAGCTATGTTCCTAGTTTGATTTAGTCTGTTCGTATAATAATAATCAACATTCAACTATCAAGTAGGTATCAACTAAATATGACGGGTCCGCAGTTCCGCACGACGTAGACGATCGCTGGCAGTTCGGTAGGTTCTATAATCGTACCCGCAACTCTGCCTTAAGGCCGTCCCCCGAGCAAACGACCTTGGACATACATTTGCAACTAAGTAATTAATATATACGTCGCAGTCCACTGGTTAATATAGCCGTTCAATTAAACAGTTAGCCCTTTGACTGAACAACGCCATTCAATCACACGGCTATACGTCGTTTAGCCGACTTGTTGATTGACTGCAACGTTCAACACTACAGCTAGGCGACGCTTAGCTAACTGGTTAACTGGCTAAATTAACTAAGCTGACCATAAGTTTAGTGCTATCATTACACAAGCGCAATGATAATAAGCAGAATAAATTGTATTCTAACTCATTTTGAACACAATAATCGCAATTAATACCTTGGTGATGCATTTCATAATCCCGTAATTTCTTCTCCAATATTTGTTTTAAAATTTGATTCACTCGCTTGTGCATTGTGCGGTGCCCCCATAATTTCTGTCACTTTAATAACACACTCTTGTTAAACGTATATTTACGAAAAATATCTTAATACAATCACAAAACACCGGCTAGTGGACGCCATATTGTAAACAAAACGCACCTAGCGCCGCGATGGTGAGCGCCGAACTAATTCAATCAAACGGCTGCTTTTGAATCAGCTGTAGTGTTGAGCGTTTCGAGCGAGTGAAATATTCAATTAAAAAGCTAGCCGTAAGATTGAATGGCGTTGTTCAAAGGGCTAGCTGTTTGATTGAACGGCTATTTTAACTAGTTGACTGCGACATATACAAACATTGTAAGTAAAGACTTAGTACCTTATGCAGGCGTTTGCTTAAAAATTGTGAACAATCACAACATTATAATATATTCTTACAATACTATACAATATACCTACTTACTAAATTTCCAATGTTAAACGCAACTTGACTAGTCAGAATTCAAAAAATCAACTGAAAATAATTGTTTTTATAACATGAAACTGGTTCAAAGCACATTAATAATATTTAAGCAAAACAGCTACTAAAATGCAAAACGTAGTTTGACATTTGCTTGACGTATATAGATAGGTAAAATAGTAACTAGAGATCAACTACGATAACATGGCGCGCCCCTCCAAAATTCAAAACCTTTGAAGTGCGTTGTCAAAACGTTTGAAGTGCGTTGTCTTGCGCGGTAGGCTAGTTATGATTAGTTGACCAACAAATCTTGGTAATAAGTGACATTAACTGAAATATTACGTGTACTGTGATTGGTTGAATACTTACTAGATATTAACTACGATAACATGGCGCGCCCCTCCAAAGGACTGTTTCAATGTGTGCAGTCACATTCTTATGAATAAGTTTGTATGTAGTAAGTATTCAACCAATCACAGTACACGTAATATTTCAATTAATGTCACTTATTACCAAGATTTGTTGGTCAACTAATCATAACTAGCCTACCGCGCAAGACAGCCCATTTCAAACGTTTTGACAACGCACTTCAAAACGTTTTGAATTTTGGAGGGGCGCGCCAAGTTATCGTAGTAGATCTCTACATACAAACTCTTTCATAAGGATGTGACTACACACATTGAAACAGTCATTTGGAGGGGCGTGCCATGTTATCTTAGTTGATGTCTAGTTACTATTTTGCTGTTGGATACATAAAAAAAATTGGAAGTCGATTAAAAAATGCCAAGATTAACCCATCAAGCCCCATAAGGACACCGATGACCGTGACAACAATATAATAACTAGATTTCCAAGAATTCGCGATCAAAGGATTAATAAAGAAGGAATTTTGGATTAAATACTTGGCAGAGAATCAGGGTACAGCTGGTACAAAAAACCCTTTGCCTGTAATTGGGCTAATTACCTGAATTTAGACGTTAATATTAATACTTTGAATTTCAATAGTTCATATTGAAGTTAGTTAATTTTATAACTTGGCTTAAACTATTGATTAAAGCCATTCTAATATTTCGTGAATCATTAATCGTCATCTAATTATTAGAGGCCGGGCTACCCTCGAAATTCTCATACATACGTAATACCAAAATCATTTTCTCATACGAAAATATTTAACATGTTTGAGTTATTTTTCAGCTTAAAATAGTAATTACCTAGGTTCCTGTACAAAAATTACTTCAAGATATTTAAACACAAAAAAAAATTGTGTATAAATTTTTTTCCTCAATTTACTACTAAATATTTAAACACTAAAAAATAGAGTAAAACACTAAAAAATATATAAATGAATAGTAAATTTACTACAAAATAATTAAATACTAAAAATATTTTTTAGAGTATAAATAGTAAATTTACTATTTATTTATATATTTTTTAGTGTTTTACTCTATTTTTTTGTGTTTAAATATTTATTAGTAAATTTAGTATAAAAATTAGATATATTTTGTTCGATTTTTCTATTTCTTATAACTGAGTTTATTTATTTTTGGGTAACTGCTAACACTTGTTGTAAATATGAGCTTAATATTACTAGAATTCTAATTCTTACTATAATTTAGTTGAAACATATTCAAAATTGAATTTAAAGCTATGAAAAATAGACATTGACCGATTTTTAGGTTTACCCGATATTAGGATTTTAGCAAAGAATTATTATATTTTAAGTCATATATAGATGCTCATACAATTTTTGATCTCTTTACTTATGCCCACTATGAAGTTTTGACTTTAGTTTAGTTGCTTAACATTTTGACCTATGTTACCTATAATAACGCCGAGTGGATAAACTCATCCAAACCCGTCATAAGCCTGGCATTCATGTTTTAAATCATCCAAAACTAATCCCATCTCATCCCTGTTTTAATTCGTATATCGTTCGTTAGCACGTTATAAATAAAGTACTGTCGCGTCGATTCCACACGTAATATCTCAGCGTCAGCTGCCCTTTGATGCTGTCGAGACACTGTCGACAACTGTACCAGACACTGTTGATGACTGTACCAGACACTGTCGACGATTGTACCGAAAGTAGCTTTGTGAAACGCCTGACATGACGCCTGACGCCTGAAGAAGCTTACTATTATTGCCATAATATGATGAGAAAAAATTTGATACTATGAAATGGGCTCTAAAACTCACGCATGGGATATGTCACAGGTATATAGCACCTGATACCTGCATATAGCAGACAACATCTAATTTTTAATAATTCTATTGTCTTACTCTTGAAGGAGTTATTCAATATCGACGGGTGAAAGCGGAAGTGGCGTAACTTGAATTTTGGCCAAAATCACTTTTTAATTGATTGTTGTATAAAAAAAATTCTGCGTCGAATGGTCTATATCTCGTCTTTCTACGATAAATTCTAGTAAAGATACGACCATGGATTTTTACCACCTTTTAGCACAGACCTTAAAAAAAAATTGTCGTAACTAGACGAAAAACTGCAATTTTTGAATAAAAGATAGATACGACAATGCGTGAGAAATTAGAAAAAGATACGACACGGGTTTTTTAATTCTCTAGTTTGATTTAAATGAGTTACGACATTTTGTCGCCTAAAATACAACATTTACAAAGATACGACAATTTATTTCATACTAATTTTATAGGTATGAGAAAGTTATTACATTTCAAACACATAATTTTATTCTTAAACCTATACTTACAAACAATTAATATACTTAAGTAATGAGTACAGAGATAAGTAACGCCATTTCATCTCCCTCCTGCCCCTGTATGACACCTTCGCTGACGCACCATATAAGCCGTTCTTAACGCCTTTTAGTAGATTGTTAGCGTCGATTTGAGAAAACGTGTTTGTGTGTATCAATGCACGTTTATTCTGAATGGAACTGAACACGCTTATTCTTAAATGAAGCTTAAAGACGTATAGTGAAATGTTGCATGTATGTGTCCACGTATATTTTTTTCCCCTGAGCATTGCTCTGGACATCTACACACTTATTCTTGTATACATATTTTGTTGATTTTACATGTTTGTAAAGATAAAAGCCCGTATATTTTCTGTTAACAATATCGATTATCGACTCATTGCTATATTGCATATGTTTTGCTAATATATTTTTTTGTTGATGGTTCAATAAAAAATATTGTTGAGCTATAATTGTTGTTGTTAATAAATATTGAGCTCCTTCGGGTCTATGCGTGGACACACACATAATATAAAATGGAGTACAACCTTGCCTCTACGTCCTTCAAGAGAGAGAGATGTCTCTGTCTGTGAGAGACTCGAGACTCCTTCCGGGAACCCGTACATGGTCTCTGGCCAAAGCTATTGAAGGCAATTTCATGCAAGCTACCATCCCTACAAGTAGAAAATGGATCGCTAGCCCACGATGCAAAATACAAAACCGATCTTCTGGGCAAGCTCTTTGCGTCAAGCTCGACCCTATATGACGAGGGATAGAAAACGCCGACCATACCACGATGCACGAGCATCATGTCGGAGTTTCATCAGCGCTCAGTCCTGCGTTCCCTTGATATCCAAAAGCAGAGATGCTTGACGGAATCCCTCCTATTGTGTTAAAAAAGTGCTCTCCAGAGTTGGCTCCGGTCTTAACGCATCTTTTTCAGTTCTCCTACTCTTCTGGCATTGTCCCAGCTTCTTGGAAGACAGCCTTGGTGTAAAAAGGTGACCGCTCAAATCCTTCCAGCTACAGACCAATCGCTATAACCTCCGTCAGCTCGAAGATTATGGAATCCATAATCAATACCCAGCTTTTTCGATACTTGGGCGGCCAGGGACAAACAGTACGGATTCCGAAAGAGTCGCTTGGCTGGTGATCTCTTGGCGTACCTAACTCGTCATTGGGCTCAGGCGATTGAGTCGAAGGGAGAGGCACTGGCTGATAGTTTGGACATTGCAAAGGCCTTTGATCGGATTTGGCACAAAGCGCCGCTATCAAAGCTTCCATCATATGGGCTCCCCGAGAATTTATGCAAATGGGTCACAAGTTTCTTAGCAGATCATGTTACAGAGCAACGGCATTTATTGCTATGCGGATACATACATATGCGGTACAGTACGCTGCCCTATATACCGGCTTCTCTGATATTTTTCTAGATATAGAGTCGGAACGAACTTGTGTCTAAAATAGAGAATTCACAGGAGAAAGTCTCTGAATGGGGTAGACGTTACTTATTCCAATTCAACCCCACCAATACATAAGTCTGCGCGTTCACCACTAAAAAGTCACCAATGGTCATATTCGTTCATATTCTCCTCGTTTTCAGGGCACCCCTTTAACATTCTCCCCCAGCTTTGAAATACTTGGCGTAAACATATCAAGCGAAGTCCAGTTCTGATGTCATCTAGAGGGTGAGGCCAAGTTAGCCTCGAAAAAGCTTGGTGTCCTTAACAGAGCGAGACAGTATTTCAGTCCGGACCAACGACTATACATAACTCTGCAAGGCGCAGGTTCGGCCTCATATGGAATACTCTTCTCATGCCCAGAGGCAGGGGCGCCAAATACCAACTACTCCCTTTGGATCGTATACAATGAAGGGCCGCTCGCATTGTTGACTGCCATAGTGTTTCAAACAGGCTGGACTCCTTGAAAATACGCCGAGATGTAGCTTCACTCTGCATCCTCTATCGGCTTCATGATGTATCACGGGGAGTGCCCTGAGGGATTGTTCAGAATCATACCTCCTGCAATTTTTTGCCATCGTTCCACGCGAAAAATATACCATCCTCATCACCTTGATGAGTGGCAGTCTTCCACCGTGCGATTTTCACGTAACTTTCTGCCGCGTACTGTAAAATTGTGGAATGAACTGTCACCAGCAATATTTTCAGACCTATACGGCCTGCAAACCTTTAAAAAGATAGCGTATTAGTACCGGGTAAGGCAGGCAACGCACCAGCAGCCCTTCTCATGTTGCTAGTGTCCATGGGCAACGGTAGTTACTTTCAATCAGGTGACCCTTGTGCTCGTTTGCCCCCATATATTATAAAATAAAAAGAATAACTTTAAATTCATGAGCATGAATAAAATATTAGGGCTTAAACCTTTATAAAGTAGAAAAAACAAGAGAAATAAATGTTTTATTACATTAATTTTCATTTTATTATAGTGATTTTATATTTCAATGTTGATTAATGATTAATAAAACAAATTTCCATTCCTTTATTCTCTTATGTTATAAACAAATAATAGTAAATAGTCATATTATTTCTTTTAATTTGTTATAATGACATTCTTTTAAAACAAACAATTCATTTAGTTTAAGATACAGCATTTCATTTTTACAACGTCTGTCGCCGATTTTGCACTTGAACCAAAAGTTGTAAGGCAATTTAATTAAGTAAACAAGATACGGCGAAATGAAATGCGTAAGGGCCTGTTATATTTGAGATACGACAGATCCGTCGCTCAAAAAATTATGCTTTTTTAAGTTATCTATACATTTCCTCTCAAAGATACAACATTTTTGCTGCGTAAAATAGAAATATTTTTTGTCGTAACTTGTTAAAAATCAATGAAATATCAACTTTAGAAAAATTTTAACAAACTCATCGTATAGGTCTTAGGTTAATTTAAATACGTTCCAATTTTTAAGTTTCTACCTTAGTAAATATAGAAGTTATGAATTTTTTTAAAAGTTTTTTGGCTCTCCTGTAAAGTTGAATTTTTCAAGTTACGCCACTTCTGCTTTCACCCGTCGATATGAACTTTTAAACTTTCGCGTTGCATCATAATTGAAACTTCGAGAAAAAAGTATGTAGTAGCATTACTACTAGAATAAGTCCCGAGTAATAAGTTTCGGAGTTATTCAATTTCATAGTTTTGATGAATTGAATTATTGTGAGTGGCTTTGAGCATAGTGTTTGTTCATTCACTTCAATTCACTTCTATAGCAAAAATGAAGCAATTTTTATAGTTTATAGTTTTAAACAAATTATCATTCTTTTTCATAATTGCTGAAAATAACATCAAAGAAATCATAATCTGCCACATCGTAATTGGAAACTTGTACATTAATAACAAGTTATTACCAACCCCATTAAAGAACGGTTTGTCCCTTAACAAGAGGAGCGGTTACGATATAATATAAGATCAAACGAACTTCTTGAAGTGAAGTTCGATCATTATTATATGAGTCGCTTCATTCGAAGATACAGTGATTAACAATGTAGTCCTTTAACCTAACAGGCATTAATTCGCATGTTTAGAGACTCGATTATGAGGGTAATCGAAAAAAAAATATATATATTCTCTTTGCTTGTCGCCATACTGTACCGGCCGGTTTGACCTCATTCTTTTAGAGAACTGAGTTTTTTCCCTTTTGGCTGTGGGCGGGTGGGAACTTTGTATCTTCGAATGAAGCGACTCATATAATAATGATCGAACTTCACTTCAAGAAGTTCGTTTGATCTTATATTATATTTCGTCGCTTCATTCTTCAGATACAGTGATTAACAATGTAGATGTTCAGAGAGTGAGTAAGATACAAAGTAGGAAAAAACTGTTTATTCTTTTTAGACATATTAAATCAATATAATATTAATTTGACGTACAATATTTATTATAATCAGTCTTATAATCTGATGAATTAACGATCATAATACTCAATTGGTGTTATCGGTAACCCCACAAACGGATCGAGCATATGCTCCTTCATCGAGTATGGGGCGGTTGACGGCGGACGAGCTAGTCCAGCCGGCCGTCCTCCTGATAGTGTCGACGCAGACGCCCGCGGAGGCCGCCGCCGAGGTGGAGGCGTGCCGGGTGCTGTGGGCCCCGAACACCCCCACGTCCACGCCGCCCTCCGCGAGCGTCTGTTTTATCCACCTGCTGATCGTTTGTGAGGTTACCCTCTTGTGAGGTTTCTTATAACTGAGTAAAAGATTATCTGCGGTCTCGTCGGTTCTCAAGTTAGATGTGGTCCGCAGATAATCTTCTAGGGTTCTAGCCGGACATATTCTGGGGTTACTAGTAAAGTAAGGTAAGAATAAAATAGGTTGGTCTCGGTTAGCTCCCGAAGTCTTAATGATGTCGGTTATCAGTATTACCTGAATCTGTCGTACGGATATTAGATATTTTAATCGATGCTAAAGTCTGAACTCGATGGGAGGTACAAATAGCTAACAGGGTTGTTAATTTTTTAGTTATTTGAACTAAGCTTAAATCACTACGTGGGAACCACGAGGATACATAGTCGAGAACAATTTTCGGGTCCCACGTAGAACTGTATTTAGGAAGAGAAGGCTTCTGTCTGTAAATACCTTTGAGCAGCCGTTTAATCCTTTCGTCTGAACCGACATTATTCCCTAGGAGTAAAGATAGGGCAGACCGATGATTATTGAGAGTGCCGTACGATGCACCTTTGTTAAAGTTATCGACGAGAAACTTTATAACCGAAGATATTGGCGCCTCGAAGGTATTTACGGAGTTTTCTGCGCAAAATGACCACCAAAATGTATACGTCACCGAGTACTGTTTCATGGTGTTATCTGACACCGAAGCTAGCATAAGATCTAATGCTATAGCGGGAGTATTCAGTCTAGTGAATGCTTCCCTGAGAGCGTCGCGGCCCCCAGGGAAAGGCTGCGACAGAGCGGGTGACTGGATCTGTAATTTGAACGCAAAAGGTCATCTTTATGTTCAAATACAATTATATCTGATATGAGCAGTCTGCGGAGAAGTGGAAACCACGCTTGCCCGGGCCAGTAAGGAAAAACTAAAATTCCAGTCGCTCGGTCTTGAATAATTTTCCTTAAACATTTTAAAATGAGACTAAAGGGAGGGAATGCGTAAAAGAAGGAGGGGTGCCAACTTATTGTAAAAGCGTCGACTGAAAGCGCATCCGGGTCCGGTTTCCAGGAGACGAATTGAGAACATTTGGCATTGATGCGAGATGCGAACAGATCGATTTGTGGTTGACCTAGAGTTTGAACTATCTTCTGGAAGGCCTCCTCGGATAGTTCCCACTCTGTGTCCATATTTATCCTCCGGGATTCTTGATCCGCTTCGACGTTTTCGCTCGTACTAATGTAGGATGCGAACAAAAATATCTGTCGCATCTCACACCACTGCCAAATTTCTTTTGCTAAATTGTTCAGATGGGGAAACTGAGTTCCGCCCATTCGGTTGATATAACATATGGCCGTCGTATTATCAATTCTTAGAAGAATTGAGCAGTTAAAACAAGTTCTAGCAAAAAATTTTAGACCTAAGAAAACGGCTAACAGTTCTAAATAATTTATGTGATGAGTTAATTCATCTGCTTTCCATCCACCGTAGGCTCGTTTACCATCACAAAAAGCGCCCCAACCGGTTCGAGATGCATCGGTAAAAATTTCTAATTTATAGGAGGTATCTAATCTTAATAAATTTTTCGTAGACAAAATGTTTTGTTTCCACCAAAGTAGGTCTGGTAATATAATATTCGTTAAATTAATTTTTACGTCGAAGTCTTTATATTTTTGCAATGCTAAAAATTTATAGTATTCTAGGGTTTTTGTGTAAAGCCAACCATATTTAACCGCTGGGCAAGCGGCGACAAGGGTCCCGATAAATTGTGAAAGTTCTCGTATAGAACATCTGGGTAATAAAATAAACTTATTCACTAACTGCAAAATTTTGTTACGTTTATCAACTGGTAAACTTAGGGACATATCTATTGTGTTGAAATTAAAACCTAAGAACCGACAGACTTGGCGG
Organism: Lysandra bellargus; assembly: GCA_905333045.1. Taxonomy (NCBI): domain Eukaryota; kingdom Metazoa; phylum Arthropoda; class Insecta; order Lepidoptera; family Lycaenidae; genus Lysandra; species Lysandra bellargus. Next base: position 6,819,346 of record HG995350.1, on the reverse strand, counting down.
GGCTCGAGATTACTTTTATCTTTATTGATAACAAACCCCAGACACTGCAATAAACTTATTGTTTTCTGAACATTTGTTTTACATTCCGTATACGTTTGTCCTATACATAATATATCGTCCAGATATATCACCGACATATAACCTAGATTACGTAAATAATTCATAACTTCTTTCATTAATTTTGTGAAGACTCTAGGCGCGATACATAATCCATACGGCATGACATTAAATTCGTAAAAAATACCGTCAAAATGAAAACGTAAATATTTACGGTGTGATTTAATAATAGGAACTAAAAAATAGGCCTCCTTTAGATCGATGTTAGCCATAAAACCAGATCTAGGTACGAGCCTGGCTGCTGTTCTATGATCCTCCATCTTAAAATGAAATTTTTGAATAAAGTTATTTAAACTTTTAAGATTTAAAATAAATCTTTTATCCCCATTAGGTTTGGGGGCTAAAAATATACTAGAACAGTAGTCGTTACGAAGTTTTTGGCAAGGTGAAAATTGCGCCTAGGTCTAGAAGTTTATGTATGGATTCTAACATAAGTGATCGCTCATTAATTGGCAAATTATTATTTAAAGGAACTGAAAATTGTTTAACATCTTTAGAAAAAGGTATAGAGAAACCTTTTGCGACCCAATTTAGTATTTCGGAATTATCTGTTATTTTACGCCAACAGTTAATAAAATGCTGGATTCGTCCAGCGTGTACCTCTATTGCTGCGCCGTTGTGCGCGGCTGTTTGTTCTGAGCAGGTCTCTGGTGAGCAGGAACCAGAACTTGTGATCGGCGGCTCACTGCACTCCCTCTCGTCCTCTGCCCTCCCCTCCCCCCCCTGGTCGACGGGAAGCGAGGAGGGCCGGCCCAGTTTCCCGGCTGGCGGGAGCGGCTCGTCGAAGGCTGATAAACGTAGGACGTAGACGTAGACTGGGAAGGCGTCGCCTTGGGGTTTGGCGGAGGCTTCTTTATCTGTAAGCCTTGTTTTTCTATAGTCTTGGAGGCTTTGATTTTTTCGGGAAGTTGATTTCCAAATAGTAACTCGTCGTGTTCGACGTCTTGCATTAAGCTTAAGAAGTTCTTGTCTAGTCCGGGTGTGATAAATTTTTTGCGAGAATCCGTCTCGAGAAAGTGTAAGTCGCACAACATGCGGCAACTGTCGCTCAAAAACTTTATGGCTGAGATTCTATCGCTGCCTTCGTCTAACAGGAGCTCTAAGCCCTTATTGAGTGCCACAATACCTTGTCCTAGTTGTTTCTGTACCGCTTCTACTTTTTTGTCTCGAATGCGGGTACCTTCAGAAACTGCCGCCAAAATTTCTGGGTTTAGTTTAGGCGGCTGTAACAGCGCACAATTCTCGGGAATCAAATACTCTTTGAGGAGTTTTTCTTTTTGGTCCTTATTTAGGCCTTTCTTCAGTATTGGCAACCAAAGACATGACAGCTTATCATGTATTTTCGGGCCGAATTTAGGAGCTTCCTCTGTAGATTCGCCTAGGGCGGTCAGAATATCTGGATCCAGTTGTAAGGTGGCCGGTTCTAAGCCAGTTGTTAAATTTTGGTCGATACCTTCAATCGCGTCTTGAATATTTTGGTCAAGAGGTGCGGGTTGTAATGAAATGGCCTCAGGCTCATCAATCTCATTTTTGTCTGGAAATATTAGACAAATAAATTATTGTAATAATCGTTACAGATATGATGCTTAAAACAGCATTATAATATTTCGTAAAAAATAACAATGTGGGTACCCACATTTTTATTATGTTAAGTTATTTACGTATTTTACAAATTACATAGCCAGTGTAAGGATACACGATCCTTCTCTCGGCGTGAAAATTTCATTTTATCATAATAGTAATAATATTATGATAGTTTAAATACCCAACGTGTTAACACTCGGTTAACCTCACGGGCTAAAATAAGCTTTCGTGACGACACACGGTCGACCTCCAAGCTAAGTTTTGAACACTTTTTAATGTACACTAGTACCACTGCATAAAGATTGTAATGATAAAATTGAAATACTGACCTGATTGTTCGGAATCCTCCGACATAATTATTCTCTTGTAACTTTTGTTACATTTTTCCTCGAGTTTTCGAAGCTTACGCTTGTAGCGACGTATCTTATCTTCATTGCTTCTTTTCGGCATGACGAAATTAATAAATAAACTATTATTGAAAATACATGCGATTGCTGCCACGCTCGGAAAAAGAATGAGGTCAAACCGGCCGGTACAGTATGGCGACAAGCAAAGAGAATATATATATTTTTTTTTCGATTACCCTCATAATCGAGTCTCTAAACATGCGAATTAATGCCTGTTAGGTTAAAGGACTACATTGTTAATCACTGTATCTGAAGAATGAAGCGACGAAATATAATGTACACTAACCGCAAGACGGAGATTATCCGCTCCTAAACTAGCTAAACCGCAGATACACAGACATACACACAGACTGATATACAGTACATGGCATACGAATTTGAACACTATGTCTTTGAATTAAAATGTAAATTTCATTAAAACCTTGAATAAGATGCATAAAAAACAGCATTTGTACAAAAGAAATAGAATGTAAAATAATTTTTTGCCGAGATTTTCAATTCTAATTAAAATCTCTGAATTAGGAAGACCCCTGTCTTTTTTTTTTTTTTTCAATTTTTAACAAAACGTATCTGGTGCATAGTTTTTCATAACATTGTTTTTTTGCCAATTTCCTTTAATTGCTAAAAAATATGTATAGCAATATGACGTCATACATATTTTATCTTCAATTATTAATATACATAATATAATAAAAATGTTATTTTTATTATAAATATTGAATATAGTCTTCCAAATAAACTCCTAAGGACAGGTGTAATCAAGAACATTTCCGTACAACGAAATGATTAATACAACTTGATATCATTAAAGTCTCATATGAAAATTAAAGGTTAATACAGATAAAGAAAAAATATTACCCCACCGCATTAAACGGGTTGGCTTGATTACAATCATCAGAATTTATCACCATTTATATTATTGAGTGGCTAATAAATCTTCATAAAGCTACTGACTTTTAAAGCTCAAGTTTTGAGGTGCACTCAAATAAAACCCAATTCTCACATCAAGTTATTTTTAGTTCAAAGCGATCGCGAAGTTTTATTTGTAATTAATCAACATTAAACACCATCATTATCGTGAAACAAAAACATAGTATGTTAATAGCTTTTATTGGAGTTACATCTAGCATCACGTAACACAAAGGTTTTATCTAACACTCTTAAAATAATTCAATGTTATAAAATAAATAAATAAAAACTAGTTAATGCGTATGAATTGGTTAATTTCCGGAGTCATACATTTTTACGTGATAAAACGAATCCTATGTTCTTTTGGACTAAAGTATCACCAGCCAAAATTCATTTAAGTCGATAAAACGGCTTAAATGAAATTTTACTTCACAAAAAGTTAACTTTGGTTTTCCACATCGTTCTTGTCTTAAAACAAACCTCGGAACTCCTATCCTTATTCTTTTTAACCAATGGTATTATGAAGGAAGGCCATCTAAAATGTTTAAACGCTGAGCGTGGCCATTAGCCTCTATAGAAAGAGTTTCTTCCTACCCAAAAATAGAGAAATAAATTATCTGTTATTTTATTTCCTTAATCTATAGTAATCCTATTTATACTCATTTCTTCTGTGATCCTATATCTTTTTTTTATTACGTTCAGCAAATTGCGTAGACTCACTCTTGTTCCACATAGTTTCATGTACTATTAATAATGTTTTTTGCTTTTATATCCCGGTGTTTATTGTAAGTGCTGCATAGATCCAGATGCAATCTACAATTTGCGTCAGCGCATACCAATTACTATGTCGAGGGAGAAAAATTGATTTTTCAATGTTGGTTTAAGCGAGCCCTATGATTATATACCGCTAAGTTTAATTAATCCATCCATGTTGTATGAATACATAATAAGAGATTGGTAATCTGATTATGATCTTCATAAAATGGAAAACTGGATGCCCACGTCGTTCGCGCAGAAATTCTAAAAGCGGTCGATAAGTAAATTTACTAATAACTAAGTCATTACCTGGGGCTCAAATAATCTTTCATATACAGAGTGTAACAGAACTAAGTTATAATACTTTAGGGTGTGTACGTGTTCGTCGTAGAGAGTTCACTGTAAAAATAGCAGCGCTGAAAGACCAATATTTTTTTTTTCACCTTTTCATGTGGAAACTCGTGACACTGGGGCTTGCCCATACAAAAGTAAAAAAAATGGTCTTTCAGCGCTACTTTCACAGTAAGCTCTGTACAAGGAACACATACTCATTACTCACCCTAAAGTATTATCACTTAGTTTTTATAATATACCCTGTACTCATAAATCCTTTTTTTTTTTGGCTCAAGCGCAAAAAGCTTTAAGCTGTAGACAAAAAGTATTTCGCAATTACAAGTTAAAATAATTACTAAAAAGAATTAATATTTCTTTATGGCAGCCATGCTTTAAGAGTGCAAGAAAATCTCTTAATTATCAAATATTCTGCCGCATTACAATAACCTGTACTTTATTAAAGCCTTTTAACCGACATCCAAAAAGGAGGATTTATTTGCGGCTGTATTTTTTATTAATTAATAAAACAGCAACGATATAAAATCCTGGATGTGTCATAAAATGTGACGATAAGTTTTTTCATCACCATAAGACACGAATGCTGATCGGAGTGGGTAGTAAATTCGGTGAGATTACATATAAAACTTATGTTTACCCCCTTTTTAGTGCGAAACATGGAAAAATAAAAAGTCCCTTTAGTCAATACGTTTACCTAATAAAGAAGCAATAAATAAAACATCTTGATTCTTGACTAAAGGCCAGGTTATGCATAAAACCTACATAAAGCACATTTAATTAAGAGTTGAGGCAGATGAATGTCATACAATAATTTTAACACCGGCATATCACAAAAACGTAAAATATAGCAATACTTACAAGATTTTTGCGTAAAATATTTCTTAGAGAATAAATTAAAATTAATGTCTATATTTACTTAAGAGAAAAAGTAATTTTCATAGAAAACTGACCGAAACTATACTGGTCACAGGTGCAGGGGTGACACCAGGTTTATTTTACGAAACGCAAACGTTGTAATAGGTTGACCTTAGTTTTTGTATAAAATGGAATTATACTCTGAGCATTGAGAAAATTAAAGTTATATTTTGGTAACACCGAACACGTACTTTCTCTGAATAACCTTAGGCTTGTCTGGTAGTTTCATTTTATGGTTTGTGATAATTTTGACGAGTAAACGTAAAAGAATCGTAAAACACATTTTATTTCTGGTGACACCCCTAAAAATGTAATTTTAAAAATATTCAAATAATAATTCACATGACACCTTGGCTATTTTAGGAGCCTTATTTCAGAAAAAAAAAATATTTTGCTCATGGATGAAGCACACCTTTTATTCAAAAATAATATTTTAATAGCAGGATTATTTTGGCTGGAAAAAGTATCATTCCCATGCCTATTAGGTCGAAAGCCACCATAAGCTGTTAAATGTTTTATTACCTATTAATATAGTACCAACATCAGTTAATACAGAATTTATTGTATTAGTGCGTTGCATGTACAACGGTAATAATCGCCAACCGACATAAACTACTGTTTGGCAGCTGTTGGGCACGTGGCATATTATAGGCTACATTATCAATGTCATTCAGTAGGCTAACTCTGCCGTGTCCCAGAAATCAAACTCAACTAGCAGATACAAAGTTTTAAGGGCTTGCGACGTGATACTAGGCAGTACCATCCCCATCACCTTGATGAGTGGCAGTTTTCCACCGTGCGTTTTCGCGTAATTTTCTGCCGTGCACTGTAAAACTCTGGAACGAACTGTCACCAGCAGTATTACCGGACCAATACGACCTGCAAACCTTCAAGAAGAAAGCGTATTCCCTCTTAAAATGCCGGAAACGCGTCTGCAGCTGTTCTAATTTTGCGAGTGTCCATGGGCGATGGTAGTTTCTTTCCATCAGGTGACCCGTTTGCTCGTTTGCCCCCTTATTTTATAAAAAAAACCTATTGCAAGCTGAATGAATATATAAACCGCCTGACAATGCAATATTATAATGACGTGGAGCTAATCCGACGAAGAAGCTGGAAGGTGCCCATAGGAATTCCATAATAAAACCACATACATAAGCCAATCAAGTTTGGGTTCGTTTGGTTTGTCTAGATGAGAACTTTGACCTTCGTCCCTAGAAATGTAAGTTTTTTAAAAAGATTTTAAATCACATAATAATTGTTAATTTGCTATTATTATATTTAGGGGGGGGGGTGTCTTCAAAATACTACGCTCGGTCACAAGAGGGGGGAGGGGATCTAGAGTTTTGTCACGTAGTCAATTTTGCCGAGAGAAACGTCATACGATTTTTTTTTCTCGCCATTTAATATTTGACACTAAAATTTATTATGGTTATATTTTATAAATTATAACCAATACAATACAATACAAGTTTGGGAGTTTCGGCGTTGTTTTAAGAACAGAAAATATAATATCATTATTTATTATTATTCATCACTGCCATATTATACCTATTATGACCCTATTAATAATTGGTGCTTTTTATAGTCTTTTAGATCGAGACTCGAGTTCGACTCGATTTAAAAAAAATCTATACTAATATTATAAACCTGAAGAGTTTGTTTGCTTGGACGCACTAATCTCAAGAAGTACTGGTCCGATTTCAAAAAATCTTACAGTGGATTTATCGAGCTATAGTCTGTCAAGAAAGTCATGACAGGCGGGAAAATTTTTAAATGAAATAAAAAATATGAGAACTTTATTAATTAGAGATAAAAATGTGCAAGGTGAATATTTAAAATGTATTATGCGTTCTCTGTGAAAATACAAAAAAAATAATACAGCTTTTAAGAGTCCGTATACGAAATTTTGCCGATTTTGCAGAAATTGCAAAGGTTCGCAACAGAAATATTATTAGGTTTTTTCCCCTTATTAGACTAAAAATATATATATATATATATTAATTATTAGATTTAAAATATATTTAAGCGCGGAAAGCCGACTCGAACTTGCGGCGAGAAATATAATGTGAGATTTAGGTTGTTTTGAATCGTGTTTTTTTGGCACAATTTGTTTTTTTTTTTCTTTTTTCTCGAATTGGATAGAATTTTATCTATAGATTATTTCTGTTTTTTTCTTTTTATGAATTACAGCTCCAAGTTGCTGAAATTAACAGCAATTCTTTGCTCATTTTCTCTAAAATTTTGCCGAGTTACATATTTTTGTACTCAACTATTTCATATTAAAGTAGTAATAAGTAATTTCAACATTTTATAGACGACTTTCTCAACAGTACATTGTATTTTTTTCATATCGTTAAGACGCCAATACAATCCATAAACAGGTGATATTCTAAACCTTTTACAGCAAAAATCACAAAACTGTCGCGGGTTTGAGTTGGATTATTTAAAAATACTTAAAAAAATAAAAAATCTAGCTCCAATACTAGATTATAATTGAAATGATCACAACATGTGCATTACAACTTATAGAAATACTGTATTTTAACTGTTAAATCACGTCTATAAAATCAGCGAAATCGGCAAATTTCGTATACGGACCCTTAAGCGTGATTACGTTTAGAAAATTTTCCCGCCTGTTATGACTTTCTCAACAGACTATATAATAATAGGTCATTTATCAAGGAAGGCCTAGGCGAGGCAAAAAATCTTAAAAAGTAGGTCACGTAGTATGGGTATGCTCCCTTAAGTGGCATTGTTTACTAAATTGTGAAAGGGGTGATAAACATTTTATGTGTTTTTGAATATTATATTTAGATGACCAATGTGCAGCTGTAAGAATTAAAGACAATGTTAAAACCACTGATAATTTAAATGTTTTGTCTTTATCTGTTGGAAAAAACTTTAGAAAAAACTTCGTATAGCGTATCCACTGTATATCAATTTTTATTAAGGGGATGATATTATATCATCAATCAAAAATACCAAACACAAGCGTATTAATTATAAAACTTAACTTAAGGGGAAGATAGCTGCCAATCCGACATCTTTGTGTAGTTTTCTAGATGTATGTATTTCATTGATCAGCACAAAATATATATATATATATATATATGATTTTTGATTATATTTGGAAAAGCTTGTCGAATTTAAATAATAAAATAATGTTCTCCTACTGGATGAAAAAAAATACCAAAGTCACATCTTTCAGGAACTTTAAACAGATCTAACCACAGACCTCTATCTAGTTAGATAGGCCATGTGTATGTTCTTCGCGTGCCATCGCGTTCCCAAACGATGACAAACTTTAATCTTTTGAAAGTCTGTTCTTTAGTCTGCGCTCCACCGTTACCGGAATCGGACGTCAATCGGAATTCTAAAAATGCCTCATTGTGCCGTATTGGGCTGTGGAATTTCGCATAGAAACGTTGCTATAAATAGTGGAAACATTTCTTATCATCGGTAAGTAATTTTGTTATTAAATCATGTGTCCTTTATTTTAAAATCATTTATTTAATGTTAATCGTGGATGGCTGTGGTCTTTACCATGAAATCTACGTAACTGCGTATGTACCGCATGATTCATAATACATTGCCGCTTTAGTTATTTAGAGCTTTTATTATAGAGCTCGTTCTGTTTGTCCGCTATTGAGTGCGCAATGGAAATAAAACAATCGATACTTTCACTCATCGCTTAGTTTCGAGGTACAGTCAATATTCTCATTTTTCTGTCAAATGAAGCAAATAGTGTTGTACATATTCTCGATTCTAATTAATTATAAAAGATTAATTAATCATAATCATAATCATAAACAGACATGAAAAAGAGGAATGATAATGTTCGCTTTGGGATATTTTGTGACTCGGTAATTATATTTCTATACATTTTGTATACATAATATAATAAAACTGTAAAAATAAAAATTCTGTGCATTAAAGGTATTAAAAAAATAATAAACGGGGGGTGTAACTACATCGCTATAGAAGCCAAAACTGTAGTTAGTTTTTTGTCTGTCTGTCTGTATGTTTGTTCCACTATCACATGAAAACTACTGATCCGATTTGAATGCGGTTTTCGCAGATATATTTTTCTTCTTCCAACTTAACATCTGGTGTATAAAAAAATTTCCCCCCACCCCTCTAAGGGGACCAAAGAGGGGGTCAGATTTTGTATCAAACTTTTTTCTTTAATAGACTTACTTCATATTATTAACTGTTTTTTCCAACTTAACATCTGGTGTATAAAATTTTCCCCCCACCCCTCTTAGGGGACAAAAGAGGGGGTAAGATTTTGTATCAATTGATGAAGTACAAATACTTTAAATGGCAAAACAACGTTTGCTGGGACAGCTAGTTATGTAATATATTAATATGTATTTATGTTCCTGTTTAGTGATTTAGTTTAGAATAATATAATATATTATTACTAGCTGTCCTGGCAAGCACGTATCTTAAGATTTATCATTCCTCTGTCTATGAATTCGAATAATAATCGATTAAAAAATCGATATACCTATTAAAATGGCAAAAGAGGCGGGGCGCGGCGATTCCTTTGAATCGATTCCGCGCGTACGGGTATTCCCATCACTAAAGCGCTCTTGTGACGTCACAGTAGGTATGAAATGAGGTATGAAAAAAGTGACACGCTCGTGTTCATACAAATGGAGCGACATGTCGCTTCTATCTAGATCTTATTTCTGTGGTTCTAACTAAAGTAATAATACAATCTATGCTTTAAAAATTTGTTTATTTGATACCTTTTACAAAAATCCAAAGATTACCGGATTTAATTTTCGGTTCTGACATCTAGATTTCCCATAATATTTATTTTTTCCTCTAACAAACGAAAAATGTATCCACGCTACCGAGTGAACACTTCACATCTCTGTCTCTCTGACATGAAAATCGACAGTGGTGCGAGAGTGATGCGAGATCAAGGTAATTGGCAGTTGTAAGCGTCTTAAGGCCATCCCCCGAGCAAACGAACTTGACCATTACATTTGCCGCGTCGCCGAGATCGCACCATAACCCTATTTTTTTTTTAAATTGACCTAAAAAAAATTAAAACGTGGAATATGTAGTTTATGATATTGTCGATCTATTGGCATTTGGCGTGTGTTTCAAATAACAGTAATTTGTAAATACTAAGGAGATGCTGAATGTATGCTTGAATTTTAATAAATCGCTTTTACTTAGGAAGCCGATATCATGAGTATAATAAACAAAAATAGAAAATTTAAAACGTGGAAAGGAATGTTGATATACTGAAGATTATTGCTGTATTTTTATTATAACTTTGTAGCTTTCAAATTATGAGTTTATAAGTCCCTAAATACGGTAAATCTCCGTAGGGAACGCCCATAACAATTACAACTTAACAAATTAACTGTTGCTCACGACTTCGTCTGCGTCAACACAAAAAAAAGATGAGTACCGTTTTTCACACATTTTCCACTGACTCTTCACTCCTACTATTCTCAGCCTGATGCTATACAGTTCCTCAAGTTAGCGCATTCAAACTGCTCAGCTTTACACAATATAATATATGTAAAGATGAGTACATATTATGTACTCATACCATTTACAAATTCTTTGTGAAACTATTCTCTGCTTTGAACCAGTGTAACTGTCACATCAAAATTCCCTCTGCCTCAGTTGGCACATGACGACTTTGCGCATAATGTCCGCTAAACAAAGGGGACAAATCACACGTCAAAACAGCAGCAAATCGTGAGTTATCAGGTTATCATCCGACGGGAGAAGGATTTAAGGCGCTAGGCTCAGCAATAAATCCTCGTTTTAGCTATGCCACCCCTAACCTCTATGCAGATTAGATAAGGGTCACTTTCATTATAACAAAAGGCAAATTAATTACGAACGTTTGTGACATTTTTATGATGACGCGTGAGGAGTTAACGCAGTAAATATAAAGAGCTTTCATACTGGTAACGGTTGGCGACAAGCCTATTGATAGAAGCATTTTGCGCAGCTTATAACTGTAGGGTTTTCTAAATCGATACTATAACTAATAAGTAATAAGTAACAACTATTCAAGGTCTTTATCATTGTGAGGATAATACTGTGTAGTGTGTCTGCTTCGTCAAGAGAAGTTTCTCTTTTCATTTCAGTGTCAGAGTAAGGCATAATATTAAATTAAAACACTGAGATAATTTTAATTTCACTTGATCCATAATTTTATATTGATGATATAGGGTAAACGACTAGTAGATTGGACAGTACTAGTCATTGGTAAAAGCACAAAAACACCATATTTATTAATGTTGTTTTAAAAAGTGACTGTTTTTCTTAAAAAACAGGCGTTCTTTTACTTTAAAAACAGGAAACTTTTAAAACAACATTAATAAATATTGTGTTTTTGTGCTCTTTTCAATGACTGGTACTGTCCAATCTACTAGTCAAAATGACTAGTAGATTGGACAGTAGAGACCTTAATTTGTAATTTAATGAAATTAATTAGTTGCCTGTTTTTGAAAAAACAAAAAAAGTACGCAAAACTAGACCCAGCTGCGCTAATATTCGCACGCAGTATGAAGTGTCCTTTAATCAGCAACAATAATTTACTGTCAAATTTCAGACCACCTGCAATTCCTAATTTTAAACAAACAACACAAAAGTTTAAACTTTAAAGTATTTTAAATTGCATCAATGAATTACGGTGTTCCAGATGTTTGTTCAGTTCGAAAAACCAGTGATTACTGTGAGACAGCAGACAGGTAAAGACGATGGCTTGATTACACTTATTAAGAAATACAGCATCGAATGTAAGAAGTATTTAATAAGTAGTGCGTTTATTTTAGTCTGAAAGCGTTTTCATTGTCTCAGTGGCCTACCACTTATTTAGTTCAAAGACATATTTTTAGTAAAAGATGACCCCGTGTAAGTTTCTTACGCCGGTTCTTCTCGCCGGGCTAGTTCCCGAAACGGTGGCAGGCACCGTAGTATCGACTATCGACGCTCGGAAACATTTTTATTTTTTATAAAAAAATTAAGTCTCTGAATAAAAATTATTTTGATTTTGATTTTTATACAGGACTGGTCGAAACTTTCATGCACTCACTGCATCGCCACCCTATTAAATTAAATAATATTATGTCTCGGTTACGAAAAATATTGGATTGAAAATATTTTTTATTTAATAGGAAAAATATTTTATCTTTGAGAGGGCCTGTTTTACCACTTTCTGATAAAGTGCCGAATAGGCTATTCACAACTTTTTTGACAAATTCTCCATACTTCATCTGTCAAGTTAAGCAGTAAATAGCCTATTCGGTACTTATCAGGAAGTGGTGAAATAGGTCCTAAATAAAAAACAAAGAAAGGGTGCTATATTAAGAAACCACTTTTTTCATGTGCTAACTGCTAACGAACACACATGCATGAAAACTACGCTACTTTGCATATTTTCTACACAATTGGTCGACCAACTGTCGACTGGTCGTTTAGTTTAGTCCTCTGACTTATTAGATAGAGTCAGATAGAGATCCGTAGCTTAAAAATAAATCAGAACTTTGAGCTATTTCAAAGTTAAGTTTTGACGTGGGAGAGCCATGCTTCGGCACGAATGGGCCGGCTCGACTGGACAAATACTACGTCCTCACAGAAAACCGGCGTGAAACAGCGCTTGCGCTCTGTTTCGCCGAGTGAGTGAGTTTACCGGAGGCCCGATCCCCTACCCTTTTCCCCTCCCTACCCTTCCCTATTTCCTTCCCTACCCTCCCCTCTTACCCCTTAAAAGGCCGGCAACGCACCTGCAGCTCTTCTGATGCTGCGAGTGTCCATGGGCGACGGAAGTTGCTTTCCATCAGGTGACCCGTTTGCTCGTTTGCCCCCTTATTGCATAAAAAAAAAGAAGTGCCTATTAATCTATTTGAAAAAAATGATACATTGTTTCTCCCTTACATGTATTGTAATTGTATCGAGTAGGCGCCGCTCTGTCGCGTCGTCGCATCACGCTCCGTTGCCGAACAACATTTCACTTTCAAACTCTTTTTGCACCCTTCGCTTTCCCAGTAGGCTACAGGGAAAAAAGGAACGATGGTTACGAACTGGTGTTGCCAATGTGAAACTTAAAATTGATTATTTACTTGAAATGTCCTACCATACGTAGTTCCTTTTAAAAAAAGAATGACGCTTGCTGGCGTCACAAAACCGGAACATAAAATTAGTGATTTACTAAACAGAAAGTCACATTTCAAACCAAAACTTTAGGGCTCTTCCACTCCATGTATTTGGGCCACGAAGTGATTGCAAAGCTGTTTATAGCAGGTACATTAGTTCGTGTGAAAGTTAACGAATTGTGATTTGTGAAGAAACCTACAGTGGTTGAATTGGAACTAGATAGACTCGATAATATAACATGTTTACGTCTAACTGCTTCAAAAGTTAGTACTTACGATTTTAATCTATGGTGATGATAATAGACTTCAAATTTTTGTACGTAATTAAGAATTAAAATTCCCTATCTCAAACTACTGAACCGATTTTGATGAAACTTGCAGTATTCCTTAAGTTATACAATAAAAAAAGAATCACTAAAATCGGACTTGTGGTTCCGGAGATATGCGTGCACAAGCATAAAAACATACATACATAGATACATACATCTTTAAAACTACGCAACGGAATTTGATAATTCTTTTAGTGTTAGATAGCCCATTTATCGAGGAAGGTTATAGGGTATATTTTATCACGCTAAAACTAATAAGAGCGAAGAAATAGAGGAAAATGTGGAAAAACGGGGAAAATTATTTGAAAGGGCTAACTTGAACGCGCTAATCTCAGGAACTACTGGTCCGATTTGAAAAATTCTTTCAGTGTTAGATAGCCCATTTATTGAGGAAGGCTATAGATTTTATTTTATCACGCTGAGACTAATAGGAGAATGTGATAAAAACGGGGGAAATTATTTTAAAGGGCTTATCTCGCGAACTACGGGAGCAATTTTTATGTTATTTGGCACAGATAAGAAGTAGACCATGTGAAGGATCATTGGCATAGGCTATCGATTTTAATCATTTTTTCAGTGGCTATATACTATTTTATACCCGTGCGACGCCGGGGCGGGTCGCTAGTAATATACAAAAACTGGACAGTTCTGGAAATATTACATACATACGCGTCGAATTGATAACTCATATCAAATACTAGCAATCAATTATTGTACTGGATACAAGAACTGGATATCGGTTATCATTAAGCAAATGAATCTCGCGCGATGAGAGACAGTGTATGAAATTGGTATCGTGAACAATATTTCAGATGGTTTTAATGAAATTGGTATTGAACTTAATGGGATCGCACGATCTTTATGTAAGAGATAACAGAATCGGGAATAGCGCAAACGTAATTTATTATTTTTAAACATAATTTATTCAATGAGAGAGGCCTATGTCCAGCAGTGGACGAATATAGGCTGATATGATGATGATGATGATGATGATGATGATGAAACATAATAATTTATGAACCAAGGATTACTAAGTGTTGCAAGTCTAAATTGTAAGTATAAAAATGTTGTAAGTCTAAATTTTACATCTTATATATAAAATTCTCGTGTCACAATGTTAGTCAGCGAACTTCTCCGAAACGGCTTTACTGATTTTTACCTAATTTTATATGCATATTTAGTAGGTCTGAGAATCGTCTACTTCTTAATCGGGTACTTTATATATTGATAAGTCCATTTGTTGAATAAATAAAAGTAAATTATTACAACCTGAGACTGACGACGACCATTGCTTGTGCGACGGGATAGCGATCGACGTTGCCATGGCGACATACTTATTTAGTCACTTCAATAAAGTAATATGGGCGAAATACTTTACATTATGGCATTTATGGCAAAGCAACGTTTGCCGGAACAGCTAGTAATAATATAAGTCAACAAGATATTAAGTCTTGGCAACTTAACAATCTTGGAACCAAATAAAAATTGCATAATGATATTAATTATTAGTAGAACCGACAGTTCTATGTGAGGCCCCCATACCTATTATACGAAAAGGCCGATCGTCTTGGTAGGACTGATCACATGCAGATCTGGCGGGACTCTTGCATAAAAAGAATTCAGTCAGGACTCAGGATGGCCTGTAAACAATCCGATCTGAACGATCGGCTGACTTGTGTTATGGGGGCCTTAAGTGAGCTTACCCAAAAGAAAATCAAAGTATTATCACAGTGTAAATAACTAGTTATTTACACTGTGGTATTATTTTAAACAAAAAGTGGATTTCTCACAATGAATTCTGTCAGGATGGCCTGTAAACAATCCGATCGGAACGATCGGCCGACTTGTATGTTTAATGGGGGTTTTAAGTGAGCTTGAATAACTGATAAAGAAAATCAGTTTTTTATTTTTTTTATGAAATAAGGGGGCAAACGAGCAAACGGGTCACCTGATTTAAAGCAACTACCGTCACCCATGGACAGTCGCAACATCAGAAGAGCTGCAGGTGCGCTGCCGGCCTTTTAAGAGGGAATACTACAGACATTTATCAAGTTAGATACCGCATTTGTATGTACTTCGCGTGCCATCACGTTCCCAAACGATGACAAAGTTCAATCTTTCGAAAGTCTGTTCTTTAGTCTGCACTCCACCCACGGGAATACGCTCTTTTCTTGAAGGTTTGCAGGTCGTGTAGGTCCGGAAAATATACTGCTGGTGACAGTTTTACAGTCAATTTTTTTAGAACATAAAGAAGCTTTTCCGACAGGTTTTTATCATCAAAGTTCTATACGAAATTTGTATTAGACGTAGAATACACCATAACTCATCCTTGATTCCGTCGCGAAGTCTTAATAACATCGGGATGTATCGTATCCTATAGAATTATGGTATAAATCAGCAATGATTAATATCGTAGAGGAGACTGTCGCTATAACGGTGGTTCAATTAAACTTGCTTCCGTGTACTCACTGTGACCAGTAGCGGCGTTAGAGGGAGGCGACGCTGGGCGACCGCTGGATAAAAAGGGGCACCAAATGCAAACAAAAAGGAGCGCCGGCCGCAGACGAATCCGTGCAAGAGCCCGACTCGCACTTGGCTGATTTTTAACGCTTAGAGAACTCGAAGGAGGTGCCCAAGAAATCTTGCCCTGGGCGCTAGTGGTGTTAATACTGGCACTGACCTTGACCGGTCTGTAATAAAGCATTGGAGAATTGAGATATTGTATTGCTCATTAAAACTTCTATGGCCACCTTAATAGACGTAATAATAAAAATGTTAACGCAACGAATACAAGGTATGTTTGTATTTGTCTGGGATATTAATAAGGGGGCGTCCACAAATTACGTGAGGTGTTTTTCTGATTTTTTTACCCCCCCCCCCCCCTCCCCCTGGTGAGATTTCGTGAGATTTTATCCCCCTACAAAATCTCACGTGAGATTTTTCATTCAATGTGAACAAATATGGGTTTCTTACGTAAACGTTTGGTTTGACAGTAGATTTTCTTTCGGACTAATTTATGAATGACTAGCTGTCCCGGTGAACTTCGTGTCACTTTAAAACCTTCCCTGGACTTCTACGAATATTTTAAGACTAAAATCAGCCCAATCCATTCAGCCGTTTTTTTATTAAGCATACGTACAACCGACTCGACTCCCCCCCCCCCCCCCCCCTCCAAAAGGACCTCACGTAATTTGCGGACACAACTCACATGACAGACAGAGACAGCGGACATTGAATGGTTGCGTTCTTCTCTGTATTGGCAATAGGTTAGGAATCCTTAAAAGTAAAAATTTAAGATTTCTTATATCAACTAATATATCATCGCAATCGTAGAACAAAGACGGATCTGCAATTTAGCTATTTTACAGGAGAGCCCTTCAAAGATTTTGTTTCGTATTTTGTTTCATATTTTCAGAACTAGCCTTTCAGTTGACGTGAAATTTGGGCATGTGGTTTTGTTTTATGAATTTTATAATGTGATTCACAGTACAAATAGCTAATTTGTGTAGTTTTTTTAAAAAGTCACATCAATCGTTATTTCCTGGAGTATAATGTGACGTTTGAAATGAACTGACGTTATTGTATGGAGTTTTGTTTTTAGATGCATGACGGTTGAAACTTTCCGTCAATATTCTAGGGATATGTACAAAACTTTATGGTCGGTTTTGAAAAGTATACGTCTAGGAAATGGAATAAAAAACATTAATTGCTTCCACAACAGTTTTTTTACTAAGCTTAGTAAGAAATTACAATAATATATTATATTATGTACTTAATCAAATTCTTGATGTATTAGAAAAAACTTAATGATCTTAATTCCTCTACAAAATATATTTTTATATAAAAATAACACATATTTTTTTATAAAATAAGGGGGCAAACGAGCAGACGGGTCGCCTGATGGAAAGCAATTTCCATCGCCCATGGACATTCGCAACATCAGAAGAGCTGCAGGTGCGTTGCCGGCCTTTTAAAAGGAAATAGGGCAATACGGTAGGGGAAGGTAGGGAAGGGAATAGGAGAGGGTAGGGAAAAGGTAGGATAGGGAATAGGGCCTCCGGTGAACTTACTCGGCGAAACACAGCGCAAGCGCTGTTTCACGCCAGTTTTCTGTGAGCCCGTGGTATTTCTCCGGTCGAGCCGGCCCATGCGTGCCAAAGCATGGCTCTTCCACGTGCATATAAAAATAAACGTACATTATACGGTAAAATATATATTTAAAAATAATATTATTATGAAAAAATGCTATAACTTCTTTAATAAAACAACAGTACTTGTCTAAACAAGTAAAGTACTTATTACAGTAGAAAGAACCCTTTCGTGGTAAGATTTTTAAACCTAATATGAACTAATCAGTATTAGTTCATCATCTCCAATAACTGAAAATATTCAAGATTCTTCTCAAGTTTTTTTTTTTTATTGGCCCCTTATATGGGACCTCTTGTTCCCCCTTTATGAAAAAGAGACAATTATTTACATCTATTAAAAAAATTTTACATTTTGTACGTTGGTGTTGATTTTATTTACTAACAGTTTCACTTTCGCAATATTATCTACTACATTTTACATTTTGTTTATTTTCATTTCCTTAAGTAATCTTTGTTAATTTACTATTTTCCTTACTCATAATTTACAATACATCTATACTATTATTCATTTTCTTTTATATCTGTTTTATACAGGTTTTCTTATAATTTATACATTTTTCTGATGCGGTCCTATGTTTACATTAAGTTTTCTTTTACAATTAAGTTATCATTACATTAATTACATTTTTATTAAATAAATCGTCGTTACATTTTAAATGACAAAGGCAATATTACAGTGCAAATTTTCATACATTTCCTTAAGTGAGTTCATGTTGCTGTGTGCATAACTATTCGTACCAGGTAAGGTTCAGCCCGGAAGTTCCGTCGCGAACATTAGGTAGCATAATTATTATGACATCATAATAATGTTGCAATGACATAATAATAGGGTGCCGTAGCGCGCGCAAACGTAAGTAATAATAAGGTGTTATAACTAGGAGATGGTAAAAATTATGTGTTGTGCTTAATTGTCATCATCTTATGCTTTACATGCTTGCTTATATTATAATAATATCATGTAAATGCAAAGTTTTTTTTTTTTTACACACAACACATTTACAGGGTTTTTCATTGTTGCACTTAATTACACAATTAATAACAGACAATGTTTAATAATGAGCCTAGCATTATTGATACATTCGCCCCTGACCCCCAAGACAAATCTTGGGGGTCGTACGCAACTGTTGCGCGCGCTATGGCATCCCACCTTCCTCGCACCGGGCATTCCGAACTGAACGCGTGATGAGTGGTCTCTTTCAGGTCTTCCTTCTTACAGTTTATGCAACACGGCCTTTTCCCTTCCTTTAGATCATCACACTCAGACTGGTGATGTGTTCCGGAGCAGTGGGCGCACTTCTCTTCGGCAGCGCTACAGAATCTCCGACCATGTCCGTACCCTAAGCAGCGCGAGCACTGGATTAGGGGGGACTGGTCGGCTACTCTGACGCGCTGGATATCTATATACAGGTATCCTGCCTCGGTGAAACGCGCCCACAGCCTCGGTGACACGTTGAGTACCACGTGCTGAGTGTGATCATCTTCCCCTTTCTTTCTATACTTTACACTCACTCTGTCTTCTATCCCTCCCAGGATGTCCTCCACGAGGTGCTTATTTTGCCTCCTGATGGCTTGTAAGATGTCGTCATCGGTGTTGCTTTTCAGCACCCCGTAGAGCACAACCTGGGGATCCTTATTTTCTATTTCCTGTGCTTCTAACAGTGTCCCCTCTTTTCCTATTTTATCCCTGACTTTATCTCTATCTTTCCTATCTCTAACTCTCTACGTGTAACCGTAGAACAGGGACGGTATTAACCATCCGCCACGGTGAGCGGGGGGTGGGGGACGGGGTAATCCGTCGTTGTACTACGGTCACACAATCAAATCCGTCGTTTTTATAGTCTATAAATCAGGCATTTGGTGGATTTAAAAAAAAAACAGTCGATAAAACACATAAATACAAGTCGATTTATGCAATAAACTGAAAATTGAAAAAAAATCAGAACAGTCTTTATTCTACGATCATGACGATATATTCTGTACTTGTACAATACATCTAAATCAGTAGCAAAATGAGTATTAGCGCAGAGGGCCAAATTATTGTAAAATATCGCTTGGGAGACAAAAGCTGTTTCTCACTAGCGCCTTAGCGAAACGTTATCTCAAATGAGTGAAGGCTGAAGAGTATAGTGGCTAATGAAAAATTAAATTCATTTTTCATTTCTAACTTCACTGTCGTTATCGAATCTTATGATTACTTATAAATTTATGATCAAAATACCAAGGTCCAGGGCTTGTATCGCCTTTTGTCGTCTACTTTGTTTACATTACCATCAGAATGAATCGAGCACAGCTACGAAGTATGAAAACAATTTGCCATAACACATTGTAGTAACACATAGAATGATTTACAATTTGTTCTCCGTTTAAAATTAACATCGTGCGCGTGAGCGGACCACCGGGGTTGTAAACGTGCTCGCCTGTACATATCTGTGCTAAACACTTTCCACTGTGACTGTACGCTACTTGAGGTGGATTTTGTGAAATTATTAAGAGCCAAAATATTCATTACTTGACTGATCGCTACTTGAGTTGGGTTTTGTGAAAAGTCAAAATCCCGTTTTATAATATTAAGATTGCAGTTGTAGTTATTTGATGGGCTTGTTCCCTTAACGTAGCCAAAATATTCATTACTTATATAATATCTTTGTTAGACTCTTTGCACTGTGAGTTGTGACTGATCGCTACTTGAGTTGGGTTTTGTGAAAAGTCAAAATCCCGTTTTATAGTATTAAGATTGCAGTTGTAGTTATTTGATGGGCTTGTTTTGTTCCCTTAACGTTGTGCAGGAATTGATTTTCTGCGTTGAAACCGTACATTTTGTCACGAATAATAATAATATGAACTATACTAATAAATAATAATATTATGTACCCTTCTACAGGCCCTAAGGCTATCTCTATGATGATTGAGGAGTATGGACATTATATTTTAATTGATAGAAAAAACGGAATTTTGACTTTCAATAACGTGCTAATTATATCTTTGCAAATAAAATGTCGATTAGAATAGAATACAGAATCAAAATCGGACATTCATTACCAAAATATGTTACAACAAAAATATTTATATTATATTATAGCTACAAGTCCTACAACTTCTGTAGTCAGAACCGAACTACACAATTCCCACTTAAAAGTTTACTATCATAGCATTTTCTATTATTCCGTCTTGCATAGAGCTCTAGAATTTTTGCCATCCAAGAACACAAAGCAGTTACTTTGTAGTGTATGGCAGGGATTCCCAAAGTGTGTTTGTTCACGTGTGGGTGCACGTCTTAATAATTATTATAATATGGCCTGTTTACATTATTCCAATCCAAAGATCCAATCCAGCACTGCATTACTGTTTGAATAATGTAAACGGTCACTCCAGTGTACTAAAAATTGGAATGCAATTTTGCTAAAAAAGCGATGGTTTGGAAATTGGATCACTGGACTGGGATTATGGAATCCGGTTATTACTGTTGTCTAAGGCTAAACTAAAGTAATTTAATCTTTTACACAGTAAATAACTATAACATTGAAAATCTACTTGTCTTTCTATGGCATATTGAAAAAGATATACGACAGAAAAGCGGACCTAGAATAGTTATACTTATTTAGTAAATTACTGTGGTTACACTGTGTTGACACCTTTATTAGTTGGTAAGAGAGCTATAGAATAGGTTAACTATAATCTTTATTGTCTTTCAAGTTTTATTTAACTATTTAACTGCATAAGTCTTAACCAGACAAATAGCAAAGACCCTTGCAAATAATATCATAAATATTTATTTATTTTAGTTTTTTAAATCTCGCTTTTTTGCGTCTTTGTCTGCGTATGCAAAGTTTCGAATTAATTAGACTACTAGATAAAGATATAGATAAAAATCGTGCTCGAAGATTCCGTTACATACAGCCCGAGCTTATAGAAGCGTGTCAAAAAAAGTTTGAGAGCTTCTGGAAGGGAATATAGGGTTATTACTTATTACAGCTATACAAGTATACGACATACGTTTATAGACCACACAGTATACGGTAGCGGACGGTTGTGCAATTTATTTTGCATATTTCCTACATTATCGAGCCATTCCTTTGTCAATATTCCCGAGTCATTGAGCAAATTACATTTGTAACATGAAATTGAAATAAACAAGAACACAGGCTGCTTTTACGATATTTAGGGCTTGCTTGCTTGCTTATTTAGTAAACTACTTAGTAAACTATTTAGTAACTATTTAGTAAATAATAATCAATGCTCCTGTACAACATTTTGTTCAGTATTCTTTTTCAACTTGAAATACAATATAATTCAATGCACATAATTACATCTGGTTTTAAACTAAATACATAATCAAATACTGTGCTCTTAAGAAAAAACAGTACTGGGGGCGTCCACAAATTACGTGAGGTGTTTTTTTCAATTTTTTTAATAATATAATAGGGTAGCAAAATATAATATCCTCTTAGGTAGGGAGTTAATATTATGTTCGGCTGTATCTTTTTTTTTTTTTTGTATGTTCAACGATTACTCAGCCGTTTGTGGTCCGATTTTCAAAATTATTTTTGTGTTGTATAGGGTTTAACTCGAATTTGGTACCATGTTTACAAAAGTGGTGATCTGATGATGGGATCCTTGAGGAATCGAGGGGACTCCTTGAAATTTGTATGGAAACATATAGTGATTTCGATTTTTTCTGAAGCGTTCGAGGTAAATGCTACCAAAAAGTAAGACTTCGCACCAGGTTATACCCTGGATCCGAAGGTACCGAACAGAACTTTTGAATGTTTATAGGTACAGGTTCGGGGATTTCGGTGTTGCTTAAACAACTGAAAGCATAAGCTAATACATCAATTTGATTAATCATCATCATCACAACCATAATTATACCATGAGTCATCAACCAATTATTGGTACTTTTCGTGATATTTTGCATCGAAGCAGATGTTTTTGATGATGATTTCGCTGTTTGTAGACCGATTTTCAAAATTCTCATGTTGTTGTATAGGATGTAATCTTAATTTTTTATAACAACTACGAAAGTGGTGAGCTGATGATGGGATCTATGAGCAATCGAGGGAAATCCTTGAAATTTATCAAAATGTTAAAATGTTGTTTCTGGTAAGTTAAACATATGTTACGAATAAGAGAAATTTCATACGAAGGTGTCTCTTGGCGCAAAGGCACTGAACAGAACTCCTGAACCTTTAAAGATATAACAAAAAATTAAAACCGACTTCCAAGGTAAAAACAATATTAATAGCATCCTTATAATATGAACTAAAAAGTATTAAATAATTTTTCCTATCTAATATGTAGTGCCTTTTCCCGAATTCGGCTAAACTTCAACTATTTCTGTACTCAATCTTCATCATTTTGAAGTCGGTACCAGATATAGCTGAATCTTTATTTCTTTGACAGAAAATTTGAAACTTTTGGAACTGGCACCGACTTCAAAATTATGAAGATTGAGTACAGAAATAGTTGAAGTTTAGCCGAATTCGGGAAAAGGCACTACATATTAGATAGGAAAAATTATTTAATACTTTTTAGTTCATATTATAAGGATGCTATTAATATTGTTTTTACCTTGGAAGTCGGTTTTAATTTTTTGTTAAAAATAATAATTTCACTCTTTTTAGTTACCTAGTAGGTAAACTGTTAGTGCCAATTCAAATTGTATAAAAAGTAGTTTCATATTGTCTTCACTAGATGTCACTGAGGCGCTCCTGTGTCGCGCTATCGCTTGTACGTAGAAGTTTTATATAGGTAGTTGTAACTTGTAACAGATTTTCGTTGTGTTGTTGAAAGTTTGTAAGCAACTGACGTCTGACAACTCAACAGTGAGCTTGGTGTGAGCAGTGAGTATTGAATTGACAACATAAATCATAATATTGAGTGGTAATTGATCTCGTATAATTGTTATTAAAGGTGAACGCAGATTTGGCCGCACCGCACGCACCGCAGTCGCCGCATTCGCAATTCTTCATATTATTATTATGAAGTTGCGAAGACTGCGGCGCGGGTAGGTAGGTATGCGAGCTTGCCTATAACTTCATATAAAGAATTCCGAATGCGGCGACTGCGGTGCGTGCGGCGCGGCCAAATCTGCGTTCACCTTAAGTTGACCTCCGTCATAGTCCGCGAATTTATAAGTGGTCGTCGGTGGTACTGCGTATATTCTACGTATCTTATTACAATTTGTTAAGACTGATATGAGTCATACGGCATACCCCAAGGCCCAAATATCAGGTAGATAGATAAATTTAAACAATACATTTAAAAAGATCTAAGTGAACACGTGCTGCAAAATGCTCGCAGCGCGGCATCACAATAGACATAACTACCAGTACTTCGACTGCTAAGAGACTGACGAGTATTAATATCTGTCGTTTCTTTCGGGTTTCGCCAGGATAAGTTAAAGGCTGGCGCGCTGGCTGGTATAATTTAATTTTAAAAATAAGATTTTGAAATTGAATTCTGACAGTTTTCTTTGCATGTGCCAAAATATAAACAACTAAATTTGTAGGTTACGACCCTAGCGAAGACTTTTGTCATAATACGTCAAACTTAAAAAAATTACATCGGTTCTAAGTCGGCATACTCTATCATTCTGTCTACTCTGGCGGCATGCCGCATGCCCTGACATTCCAGTTAGAACTTGAATACGATGTTTACGTACGCGTCGCCGCGCGCCGCCGCGAGCCGCGCGGCGACGCCGTTGCCTCTGCGGCGCCGACCGCCGTGTATATTAAACAGCCTATAATAATTGGTGTTGTTATGTACATAATTATTATTATTGTATCCATACCTGTGCCTTGTACTATTATCTATTTTGTGCCATGAGACATTGGTGACCTTAACACGACGTGGTAATGATGATGATGACGATGATGATGATGATGAATTTGAATTGCATGGTAGCATATGCTTTCTGTTCTTAAAACAACGCCGAAACTCCCAAACGTGTATCTATAAAGAGTCAGGAGTTCTCTCAGCATCTTCGAAACCATGGTATACCTTGACCCAATATTTGACTTTTTGGTAGCATATTCTTAGTACACTTCACATAAAACCAAAATCACCATATGTTTCCATATAAATTTCGAGGAGTTCCCTCGATTACTCCTGGATCCCATCATCAGGTCACCACTTTTGTGAACATGGTACCAAATTGGAGTAAAACCTAATACAACAAAACAAAAATTTCGAAAATCGGTTCACAAACGGCGGAGTAATCGTTGAACATACAAAAAAAAATCCACAGCCGAACATATAACCTCCTCGTTTTTGGAAGTCGGTTAAAAATTATGGAAATTGCAGCATCGCTTAGATAACTGCAAGCATTTACCACAATTTCGCTTACAGTAACATAATGTGAATAGTTAACATTCGTATTGGGGTTTTACGCATAAAGCCTAATTTTATAGATACTTAACTAAAAAGAGTGAAATTATTATTTTTTAACAAAAAATTAAAACCGACTTCCAAGGTAAAAACAATAGTAATATGAACTAAAAAGTATTAAATAACTCTTACTCTTTAATAGCACGCCTTTTTCAGAATTCGTCTAAATATCAACTATTTCTGTACATATACTACAGTCTTCATTACTTTGAAGTCGGTACCAGTCCCAAAAGTTTCAGATATTCTGACATTACTGAACTCACGATTAAATTAGCTGGTACCGACTTCAAAATAATGAAGACTGTAGTATATGTACAGAAATAGTTGATATTTAGACGAATTCTGAAAAAGGCGTGCTATTAAAGAGTAAGAGTTATTTAATATTTTTTAGTTCATGTTACTATTGTTTTTACCTTGGAAGTCGGTTTTAATTTTTTGTTAAAAAATAATATATTAATTACTGAATCATATTTTCTTCTTTTATCAGTATATTTTTATTAATTTAATGTTTTTTAGCTATTATTACATTTTATCACTTTTTACACTAGACTAAAAGTTTGCTTTGTTTATTTTGTAAGAAAAAAAAGTTTTTAATTTGTTTCCTCTTTGTGAGTAGTTCTAAGCCTAATCAGGCGAACAGCCCCAACGTAGGCTCTGAATGTGAAGAATAACGAAACTAACAATAAAAGGACACCTTAATTTAAGGACTTACGTGGTTGTTGACATACCATAGGTATAATATTATATGGACAACACACCTTGAAAAAGATTGACGGAAAATATTAGTACAATATATTATGTAAAATCATTGATGTAATGAGAACTTTGCATGCAAAGCTTAAAGATGTTTTTAATTATAATGCTTCGACGGTCAACAATGATGTTTTGGTTGTGATGATTTTGTACCAAACAAAGGTAAGTTGAAATGAAAGAAATGCCGCTACGTAGGAGCGTAGGCATTATAGGGCATAGTTTACTATGCCCTATAAACTACAATTCACAAGAGTAATGTAACCTACTTCATCTTACATCTTTTCATGACCAACCTGTAATCGGGATATCAGTCGATTTGTTTAGGTGTAGAACTCTTTAAATGCACTTGATCAGCCTTTCATGACGCTATTATAATAGCTCCATGGAAGCCTTCACTGCTATAGACCATGTCAATATACCGTGATTGGAGTTTGGACTAATATTTTTGCTGAATGTTTGTTACGTTGTATAATATGCGACGTCTGGAAATGAATGATACATCATCCCTGGCTAGACGGCCAGCCTCAACAAAGGTTTTAATATCAGTCCACACCCCGAGGCAGAGATTTACATAAAAACAGGTACGCATACAAATTTATATGTAAGGATAAGCTATAACATGCCAAAAAAAAATTCGTACAAGAAAAAATGTAATTTCATATTATTCATATTATTTCATGTACATTTAAAGAACTACGACATTAACGATTGAAGTTGGTGCTTGGTCAGATAAATTAACGCAGTCCATTACATTATATTTATCTTGATTATTCTGTATTCTGAGTCTACCTTTATATGATATGCGTAATGCGTGTCAAGGATTTAGGTTATTGCAATTAATGATGAAATTATATTACATCTTGTTTTTTATAGTTTTGTTTTAAAAATGTAACGTATAATAGTGAAAAAATCCGTATTTACAAAATGTTGTATGTAAACCCGGACTGCTCCAATAGGGCACTAAAAATGCGAACACTTTTAGCGTCAATATGACTCGTCCTTAATAAAAATGTCTGTAAACGTTCGTGTGTACCAGCACGAATATTGTTATGCTAACTGCTTCGTTAGTTTGTTCCTGGGAATTGTTTCGCGTTCAGATTCAATTTGTGATCTTCGGAAACATGTAGTGGAACTAGTTTTTAGATTCTTATAAGATAATGCCTTTACGTATCGATTACTAATACCACAAAATCCGACTTAAGTTTCTAAGGGACAGACGAAGTTTTTTTATTATTTCGTCCTAACTTTAGGGCCAGTGCCAGGCTACAACACTGCTCTGCGGCGTTGTATCGCAAAAACAACATTAAACCATTTAACCTATAAAGCCCCGTATTAGGCCCATATGGGCCGCGATAACAAAAGATTTCCTGTATTAAAACTATCGGAAATCCAAACGATGCGTTCTGACTTCTGCGCCCCGTAGATTATTGTTGCGACGTCGCGAGCCGCGAGCAGCGCGCGGCGTGCCGCGAGCCTGGGGGCATGGTAATCCAGTGTGAAAGGGGTGACAGACACGCGAGTAAGTACGCGGGCTTATGACTCGACGATCTTAATCGCCCGTGTGTCAGCAAAGAGCTGCGAGCCGCGAGCCGCGAGCCTGGGGGCATGGAAATCCAGTGTGAGCGATTCTATCGCTCACACTGGATTTCCATGCCCCCAGTGTGTCACCGTGTGAATCGAGCGAGCCGAGTAAGTTCGCGAACTTAAAACCCGCGTACTTTAAGTTCGTACGTCTGTCACCCCTTTGAGCGATTTGCGTGGGCACCGACGCGAGCCGAGTAAGTTCACGAACTAAAAATCCGCGTACTTTAAGTTCGTACGTCTGTCACCCCTTTAAGCGATTCGCGTGTGTCACCGACGCGAGCCGAGTAAGTTTGCGAACTAAAAACTCGCGCACTTTAAATTCGTACGTCTGTCACCCTTTTGAGCGATTCGCGTGTGTCACCGACGCGAGCCGAGTAAGTTCGCGAACTTAAAACCCGCGTACTTTAAGTTCGTACGTCTGTCACCCCTTTG
The DNA here is from genome assembly GCA_905333045.1 of Lysandra bellargus. NCBI lineage: Eukaryota > Metazoa > Arthropoda > Insecta > Lepidoptera > Lycaenidae > Lysandra > Lysandra bellargus. The sequence continues at coordinate 6,791,540 of HG995350.1, read as the reverse complement.
AGCGATTCGCGTGTGTCACCGACGCGAGCCGAGTAAGTTTGCGAACTTAAAACTCGCGCACTTTAAGTTCGTACGTCTGTCACCCTTTTGAGCGATTCGCGTATGTCACCGACGCGAGCCGAGTAAGTTCGCGAACTTAAAACCCGCGCACTTTAAGTTCGTACGTCTGTCACCCCTTTCAGCGATTCGCGTGTGTCACCGACGCGAGCCGGTAAGAGAGAGCGCACATCTGAAACACGACTGTAGTTAGACAATCTTGTTTCACATAGACAAGTCAGTCTAACTACAGTCTAAAGACAGTTGCGTCTATCACGTGGCGCACACCAAGTCAAGACTGTTTTGACTACGATGACGCAATGTATACAATTGTATATTAATAATCAGTAGAGAACGCTCGGACAGAGTAGACAGAATTATAGAGTATACCGACTTAGAAATTAGAACTGATGTTGAAATTTTTAAATTTGACGTATTATGACGAAAATTGCTAGGATTGTTAACTTTTCACTACGAACTTAAAATTATGACGTATTTAGGCATTAGGGTTTCCTGTTACTGTATTTCTCTGTGATGTCAAACATGTTCAACACGTTAAGAACGGGATGTGAAACACGTTAATTTATAATAATTTATGTTTGCAACTTAAGTATTACAAAAAACAAGTTGCATATTAATAAAATTAAAACCGACTAATTCAAAACTACTGAACCAATTTTGATGAAACTTACCTAAACTGAATTGAACAATACCTTGCACAACAAAACAAAAAAAAAGAAGAATTACTTAAATCGGAATTGCAGCTCGGAAGATACGCGAATACAAACATAAAAACATACAACATACACTTTTAAAAGTTCGTACATTTGTTCAGATGCTAATGAAATATTCTCATAATATACGAAAAATAGGGAGTTCTAAAAATATGATACATACGTAATAGCTCAAATTGAAATCTTTTTTTTAAGTTGGTTAAAAAGCACAAAAAATGTTGTATTAAATACGTTACTGAAAAATATATTTTCGTCTATTGCGAGCAGTTCTGAAAGATTTTATAGATATAGATAGAAAAGTTCTCATTCGGATAAAAATTAAGCTGCAAAAGTAAACGGAAAAGACTCGACGGGAAAGATAGTACTTGAATCGCTGGACGTGTTTCTCTTTTTTTCTCGTATTATTGTTTATTGTTTGGCACATGTGATTAAAATTGTCACAATCTTATTTTGAAATCTATAAGTAGGTATTTAAAAATAAATTATATCAGCCAGCGCGAGGCACATTCCATTCATAATCTTAGTGAAACCCGACGAATTTGATAAAATACATAATTATATTGAAACCTGTCCGTCTCTTTGCAGTTGAACTACTGGTAGTTATGTCTATCCCACCAAAAACATACCTGTTAAAAATGGGGCCAAGTTCCTATTGGTTAATTATTCGCCTTAAAAAAGAGTTGAAATCCAATCCAATGCCAAGTTTAGATGCACTTCAAAATCGATCATAATCATCATCATCAACAGCCTGATCCTTAATACTTCTAAATTTGAACTTGGCAGGTTGATTTGATTACATAAATACCAATATTAAATTTAATTATGCAATTAATCAAATGCTACGTATATCATAAAAACGAAATTTCATTCCAAAAGAGCGTTTTCATTTCGATTCCGCTCTGCACGGACCGAAATTATTTCTGGTTTTGTTTATAAGTGCAAAATTAAATTGCTCACTGCTCAAAATACCGGTTAGAACCGTTCGCGGTTATGTTCGCCCCGCCCACTCACACACACCACGACCATCACCCATTGTCCACACATAAACAAGTTATAGCCTATTGGCTATTAGATGGTGCACTAGAAAGGGATAGAAGATATCACTTCACTAGTTACTTTCCGCGAGAAATTAACCAGGTAATTTCAGAAGCAATACCGATCGCATCTCTATTTCGCTCCGAACGAACACTTATCCAAAAACCTGGTCATAGAACGTTTTAACCTACTTAAAAAATACCGGTTCAGAGAGTTACTTTCCGCGAGAAATTAACCAGGTTAATTTCAGAAGTAATACCGCTCGCATCTCTATTTCGCTCTGAACGAGCACTTATCCGAAAACCTGGCTATAGAGCGTTTTAACCTGGTTAAAAAAGTACCGGTTCCGAGCTCTGGACTTCGACTGCAAAGAGACGGACAGGTTTCAATATATTTATATCAAATTCGTCGGGTTTCACTAAGATTATCAATGGAATGTGCCTCGCGCTGGCTGATATAATTTAATTTTAAATATTTATAGATATCAAAATTAGATTCTGACAATTTTAATCACATGTGCCAAAACATAAACAATAATACGACCAAAAAGAGAAACACGTCCAGCGATCCAAGTACTATCTTTCCCGTCGAGTCTTTCCCGTTTATTTTTGAAGTTATTTTTATCCGAATGGGAACTTTTCTATCTATATCTATAAACTCTTTCAGAACTGCTCGCATTAGATCCAAAATGCACTCGGTTTTAATTTTATTAATATACAACTTGTTATTTGAAATACCTAAGTTGTTTAAAATATAAATTATTTCAAATTGACGTGTTTCACAACCCGTTTTTAACGTGTTTAACATGTTTTATGTTTAACATCCCAGAGAAATACAGTGATAGGAAACCCTAATGCCTGTAATATGTCATAGTTTTAAGTTCGTAGTGACAAGTTAACAACCGTAGAAATTTTCGTCATATACGTCAAATTTAAAAATTTCTAACTTCTAAGTCGGCATACTCTATAATGATTCTCTCTACTCTGTCCGGGCGTTTAATATTATACAATTGTATGCGTTGCGTCATCGTAGTCAAGACAGTTTTGACTTGGTGTGCGCCACATACACAACTGTTTTAATTGTGTCGTAAGACTGACTTGTCTATGTGAAACAAGACTGTCTAACTACAGTCGTGTCTCCGATGTGCGGTCGCACTAAGTTCGTACGTCTGTCACCCCTTTAAATATCCCGACATTGATAATTTCGTTCGGACTTATCGCAGGCCGTTCCGATCAGAATCGTTTTGTGGGTTTTGGTATATTTAGATCGATTTTCCTTCCCGAATATGGGCATTACACCTCTTTCAGTTGTAAAGAACTTAAAAAACGTTTAAAGAGAAAACTTAAGTTTTTAGTGCATGTACGTTTATGAACACTAATTTTATGACTGCACTATTAAAATAATCAACGGGTATGCCGTAATAACACACAATTACCGAGTCAATTAAAATTAAGACGCACCTGTCCTTTCCCGTCACTCTAGCCTGAGTTATTTTACCTGGGTATTCAGGATCATGCTTCTTATGTCTTTGGTGTTAAGGTCCTGTAGAGGAGCTTAATTATGTCGTCGGCCTGTGTCGGAATAGCTTTGAACATTGCGAATTAACTGAGCTATTGTCCAATGTTCAATTAATTCATCATGATCATCAAATTCCCAGTCAGTCTGATGCAATAATTGCAATTGACAATAAAGTCAATAATTATTGTCAATTTCAATTGTTGCATCATAATTCATTCAGTTTCGAATTGTTTTAAATCTTATATTTTATTTGAATTTCAGTCTAGAATCCAATTTTCAATAGGTACTCTAATCGTCAGCTTTGGTTCAATCTTCAGCGGTATGCCTGAGAAGTGAGAATCGTCCTGCAATACATATTATAAATGGAAAAGTGTGTCTGTCGGTCTGACTGCTATTCACGTCCAAACCGCTGAATCGATTTGCTGAAAGGTATGAAGGGACTATAAATCTCGCGAAAGGACATACTTTTTATACCAGAAAAATGTACAGTTTCCGCACGACAATTATCGAATTTTTGCACGACGAAGTTGCGGGCGTCATCTAGTTTAATATAAAAGGGTAATTCTCTCAATCTGAACCTAGCAATTCGACAAAGTAACCCCAAATAAGGCTGACCACATACACAAGTTTTACGTGTTCGATTTCCTAATGTGGAATTTAGATTTGGAATTATTCCGTGTCACTAGAGCAATCGTTCGTTTTTTTTCCACTCGCGAACGCGCTGGCTTGCACTCGGATCGGAACGTGCGGAATTCGTCCCGTTCGGAAAAAGCGAATGTGTGCGTCAGTTAATTAATATTATATTTTCTACTAATTCTATGCACACGGATTTCCGAATACGGAAAACAAATTCGAAAAACGTGTGTATGCGGACTGTGGATAGCCTGAGCTAAGAGCGCCTTCACATTACGTCGCAAGCAGTGCGGCAGTAGTGCTGCAGCCGCGCGACTTCTATACAAAAGAGAGTCGTGCCGCGCGGCTCGTTTTAGTATCTAAGGGTGCGTCCACATTTGTATCATTTGCGCGATCAGATCTCCGATCAGATCTCCGTCGCGTATCATCGAAGCGTGTCAAAATGATACGCGTATCATGATACGCTTGATCGCTATTAACCGCGTATCTGATACGTGTCGTATCAAATACACGCATGATCGGCAGAATGATCTAATAGGCGTCCACACTATGATACGCATACTTGATACGGCGCGATGATCGCGACGGTGATCTGATCGGAGATCTGATCGCGCAAATGATACAAATGTGGACGCACCGTAAGAAGTCGCGCTGCAGCCGCGCGGCTGCTGCACTACTCGCGACTTAGTGTGAAGGCAGCCTAATAGTCTAGTTTGTTACGTGTCCAAACCTAATAAACGCAATGTCGTTGAACCATTGTATTGTGACAAACATTCGGCCAAGGTCCGACTCCCGCCGCGCGCGATATTGTAATCTATTGCTAATTAATTTCCATTGAAATGTATCATAAATTAATTGCTAACCACTAGTCCATAAATTAATGATTGGGAATGATTTTCATACTTATTTATGTTTGTCGTAAAATTATAGTTATCAACATTATTTCATTATTGATATAAAAAAAACTAAGGTCTAGCCTGCGAGGCAAGTTACAAAACTGCATAATATTAACGCATGTCAAAAGTATGACATTTCGGGACTCCTCTGCGAATTTTCTGTCACGTGTTCTGACACGTGAGCTTAGATTTTTACCCATCCCAGTAATGGTGCACGAGTACAATGCCTCAAAATATTTATTATGATAATGAGAGTCCTTTCTTCCCAATTCATTTTTTCCATTTCCTAAAGATTACGTTTAAATAATGTATACTTCTTTCTTTATCTACGTATTGTTTCTAGTGGTCAGTTCAAAACCATTCAGGAAATGCCTACTTACACGTAAAACAAAGGAATTTTAATTAATAATTTCACACCAAGCGCCTAGTTAATTTGAAACTAGTTAAGCCCAATCGTTTTATCTACGCTCTTCAAAGGTAAATATTTGTAAGATAAGACTATTTACATAAGCGTGTGAGTGGCAGAACAAAAGCCGAAAATAATTACCTTTCCTTTTCGAGTCGAGTCGTTACAGGAATTTATTATTTAAATGTTAATGGTATAAAAATAACTTTTTAAGATCTTAGATTGGAGCAGCTTTTTTCTTGAAATTTGCTTTTTTAAGTATTTGAAGGAATAAAAACAATAATTACCTGTTATTTTTTACACAAGATCTTTAATCAACTTCCAAAATTAATGAATACCATGCTTTATGCGAACATAATATACAAAATATGATTATTATTGTAAGTTTTGATTTTCATTGTATAATATCACAATTTGAAATTGCAAAGCTTAAATATTTTGCTATCGCCGTAGACTCCGTAGAGTGTAGACAGTTGTGTTTTATTTCGCTCTCTTTTATCACAATGGAACCCGCTGAAAAAAAAGAAAACGTGCGACAAACGGTTTGTAACCGTTTGGAAAATAGACGCAGGAAAATATAGCAGTAACTAGAATATAGCTTTCCAAAGCCTCCTAAATATTAGAAAGACTAATGTCTAAGAACAATTTCTCGTGTAATCACGAGAAATTGTTCTTAGATAACGCATTACGCAAGACTTTCTAGAAATATATTTTATTGTTTTAAATCTTGCTAGAAAACATACAAATATTATTTTTAATGGCCTTCGAATTGTTTAGCTGAATAGTTTAATTTTAATACATAACCTCTCAATAATATTGTTTATTTTTGGAGTTTACTCCTTAAGAATCGATTTTCATATATAAGGCGCCCGGTATGAGAAAAATCCGAGGGGTAAAACCTACTAACAAGTAACGAAAATGTGTCACGTTTTTGGACGACAGAAACTTTCTAATTAGGCTGTGAGTGTATTAAGACCATAAAGGTAAAATACCTATCGGAATATAATATTATATAAAATAATATAATTGTATTATATACTTATATTATAATATTATATAAAATAATATAATTATATAATAGTATAATTATTTCAAATTCAGGGAGGGGGTAGCCGAGGTGTCGCCTTTGATGTTAGAAGAAACCCCGTTCCTCTAGGCCTATTGGGAGCGGAGTTAAGGCTACTTTAGTAAGACGTTTGACAGTTGCCGAGCTGTCAATGTCAAAGTTTGTATGCTTGTAACTCGGCAACTATTTGTCCTGGATATGGGTTTCTTCGGCTTGATCTTCCTGGATTTTTCTCCTCTATTCGATTCTAGCCTTAGAATTGAGAAAAAAAATATTTTGAAATAACTATGGCAGAAAGGGGTGCAGATAATATTGCCGGAACATCTGATTTCATATTATATTAATCTTTTTTTAGTTGAATAAACTCTTTTTGCGTATGGTTAGATACTGGTACTTAAGGAGTAAACTCCAGTCGTGCGTCGGAGCTGACACACTTTTTTTATTTTTTGTGTGTAAGTCTGCTGTTTGCTTGTTTTCTGTTAGGTAGAGCGAAAAATATATCATATTTTTTTTAAGTTTAAAAGTAAATTCTCTCTTTCTTCTACTTTTCCCCCAACTCTCTAAGAGATTCGAATATGTTAAAAGTTCTACAACATATTAAGGACATTGTACAATAAAGTCACGTTCACACAACACGTGAAGGCACTTTGCGTTGTGCCAAATTTATGCAAGTTCTTCTGCGCGTAAAAACCTACCTTCGTGCCCTCCAAGTCCGAGTCCTATGACTACTATAAATCATACTTTAAAACGTGTCTTTTATTGTACACATCAAACTTTATAGAGCTTTGGAAAATCATTGTGGAAATTTTTGGGAATCGGGATATTATTCAATAAAGAAAATAAATACATAGTACAAAATTGTGGATATTTGGCAGTTACTTAGTGCAGCCATTCTGAAAGTGTGCTCCACTGGGGCTTTTCAATGATCCTGTAGGAGTCTTTAACGGGTTTTTCTTTGTTTCTGGTATCTATGGGTTTTTCCAATTTGCCAGATAAAGATTAACATTAAAGTTTAAACAGACCTTATATTGGTAAGGGGGCTTATGTATTTCCACATAATATATTTGGTATGCTATAATAATAATAATAATTTATTTCAGATTATTCATCCATAGGTGTTAGTAACAATGTATTCTTAACCTATTGTTAGTAAAATTACATATTTTTAACTATATATTAACAACAGTGAATCGTAATCCACCTATGTAGCTGAGGAGAGTTCCATCTGTCGGTGAAAACTCTTACATAATCTATAAAACTGATGAAAAATCTATAAAACTCTTACATCTTACATTATACATGTATTAAGGTCTACCAGAATCTGATGGCAATTCTTGACAGCAGATTTTCAAAAAATTTCCTTGATCATTGGATAAATTTTTATATTTGCATGTTTAACACACAGAATCAGCCGCTATAAGAAGAAAAAAAGGATCAAAATGCTAGAGTCATTTTCTCACTTTTTGCCATCAGATTCTGGTAGACCTATAGGTAGTTTTCTTTGCTGCAGCCTGCAACACTACCGAATGCCACCGTGCTCGTTTCATTTACAATGACAAATAGATCAGAGAGAGCCCTACGCAATTGAAAATTTGTCACAATTAAAAATGGGCACCCCTTTTTATCACTTTCATCAGGCGTTCATTACGTTTAGCGTGTGTCGATTTATAACCTCAATTAGTCAGCGCGGCTGTGACTGACGACAACTGACAAATCGGTCTCGACTCCCGACTGTTGCATGTGGGTGGTAGGTACTGCACTATTTAGTCGTTTACATCGAAATATCATTATATACAGAGAGTAACCAAACAAAGTGTTTATGGGTTCAGGATGTGTATGGGTTACTCTCTGTATATTATGGTATTTCGATGTAAACGACTAAACATAATATGACCAAAATGTTTTACAGCTAATTCTATACACCCTTGTGTACAGAATAAGAGTTCACTGTGAAAGCAATTTTCTTTTCAGATTTGTATGGGCAAGCGCCCCAGCGCGAGCGTCATGGATTTATGGACATACAAAAGTAAATAAAATTGACTCTTTCAGCTACTACTTTCACAGTGAACTCTACATAATATACAGGGGCTCCATGCACACCCTTAAGTATTATCATTTAGTTTTGTTACCTACCTGAAGAATGTTAATCTCAACTTTGGACCAATTTGCACACGTGTTGACTGAAGCCAGTATTAGAGAGTTAGAGGTAAAGTAATTTTAGAGGATGGTATTCCAATGCTACTTAACTAACAAAAATTTTGTGGCTCACTCAATTATGACAGCTAATTAAACGTACTTGGTGTGCTCGTGGAACCATTTTTAAACTCTGTTACACTTCCATAGTATTGTATTTCGACGGTCGCATACCCTTTAACAACTGCAAGGTGAATTCAACCTTAATTGTGTGATACAAGCTCTATTTTTGAAGTGATCTGTGTAGTATACTAGTGTTACAAATAGATGTGTCTCAGAATTGACATTTTTCACTGTGGTGTTTCAGTTTAACAATAGGCGTTCTGACTAAATGGTACTGTCCAGGAGTATGTCGTGTGATGCCCATTTTCTGAGACTTTTTGACAGGAGATCTTTGTTCACGTTTAGATGTTAGCCACAGAAGTGTTAGAGAAAATGATCATTTTAGAGACTGGAGATTTTGGAATTATAACAAAGTATTTTAACAAAGATACAAATAATTATTTTATCTATAATCTATTGTTGGTCGAGGACTGCATCAATTCCAAATCTCAAAGCAGTAAGAAGTTTTTCAAAATAAAATTCTTTCCTCTCTAGCATCTCAGTTTTAGGCTTAAATGTTTTCAAACTCACTTACTACTCACTTATATTATGCTTTGAAAGCAAAATATGTGGAAATCAGTAGGTACCATCGAGGAAATTGATTCCAAGGCAGTAGAGCATGGGTCACCAATTAGTTTCGCTCGCGGTCCATATTAAGAAATGAAACGACTTTCGCGGTCCCCACATTAAAAAAATCGGCCAAGTGCGAGTCGAACTCGCACACGAAGGGTTCCGTGCCGTTGTGGAGAGAAATTAGGAAAAAATTGTTATAGCGGCAACAGAAATATACAATCTGTGAAAATTTCAGAAGTTTAGCTATAGCGGTTCTTTAGTTACAGCCTGGAGACAGACAGACAGTCGGATAGACATCGAAGTCTCAGTGATAGGGTCCCGTTTTTAAAAAAGATATTTAATAAACAAAGGTAATTACAGAAATTACAAAAAGGTATTTAATCAATGAGAAAATTGTCAATTTTTGTAGCTAATAATCTCTCTGATGTTTGCAGTGAAATTAATGTAAGTTATTGATAATCCTGGAGATGTTCATCACTCATCAGTTAGTCGAGAGTCGAGAATGATTGGTCCGCACACAATGGGTCGGCGGTCCGGATGCGGACCGCGGTCCGCCATTTGGTGACCCCTGTAGTAGAGTATAGACGAACCTATGTCAGTTGGTCGACTTATGACAATTCAGTGTTAGCTGTGATCGGTCTGATGGGTTTGACTTAAGGCCGTCCCCCGAGCAAACGACCTTGGCCATACATTTGCCGCGTTGCCGAGATCGCACCAAACCCCTATTTTTTTTACTTATCTTAGTTCAAAATTGTCCTAAAAAAATTTTAAACGGGGAATATGTAGTTTATGGTTTGTCGATCTATTGACGCGTGTTTCAAATATAAATAATTTGTAAATCCTAAGGAGATGCTGAATCTATGCTTGAATTTTAACAAATTGGTTTTACTTTGGAAGCTGATATCATAAGTATAATAAACAAAAATAGAAAATTGAAAACGGGGAAAGGAATGTTAATATACTGAAGATTATTGCTGTATCTTTATTTTTACTTTGTAGCTTTCAAATTATGAGTTTATATTCTTGAAATACGGTAAATTACGGAATCTCCGTAAGGAACGCCCTTAACGCGACCAAATTACTTAGGTCCGCCATCTGCCTAGGAATCAGCTTCTCTGTTAGTATATACCCCATACATTTGTGCCTGCCTCCGTTAGATTGTCACAAGTCTAAATAAATGACATCTCACAACCCTCGGTACAAATCTGAAACATGATACAACAATCACAATATTATAATTATTCAATATACCTGCGCCCATAACAGCGAGGAAAATTATATTAAGTCGCACCGATACAGCAATAAACTTTAAACGACCGCTGCAATTGATTAAATGTTGCATTAATCGAATGTGACGTGAAGTCCCGTGCACACTGAAGACTTTTAAGGGTGGGTTTGCGCCAACTTACTTTAACTATAACTGTAACTTTAACTATAACTACAGTGCAAAATGTCAAATCTTTATTACCGTTAAATATGGCGTCCGACGCCATATTTAACCATAACCGCTCACACTTCTTTCGTGAAAATTTACTATGTTTCACAGTGTTATATTTTTCCTGACGACTTTTACGAAAAATTCAATTTTTTATACTCTCAATACCATTACCTGTAGCTTTAAAAATAAACGCAACATACATCTGTCAATTTCTGTGGTCAAAGTTAAGGTTAAAGTTACGGTTAAAGTTAACTTCAAAGCTAAGTTAGCCTTAACTATAACCATAACTTTAAACTTAACTTTAACTTTAACCACGCCTCTGGTGCAACCCATCCTTAGAAGCCAGGAATATAATAATTTTTAAAGTATGTAAAACCAAGTCATTACAAATCCCATTGGCCATCACCTAGAAAGTAATTGAAATGTTATTAAAATCATTCGGTGGGCTTACTTGTAACATCCATACTAATACTGCAAATGCGAAAGTGTGTCCGTCTAGCTGTCTATCTGTTACCTCCTCACCCCGAAACCGCTGAACTGATTTTACTACTTTTATGGAGATCTTATATCTCGATTTTATGGAGATATATTGTTCGAGCTACGTGACCAGCCCAGTTCCACTTCAGCGTACTGATTCTCTGCACTATGTCGGTGACTCTGGAACTACTCTGGAATGGAGACCAAGGCTGACGACGATCTCCGTTTAGTTGCGGGTCCATGTTGGATGCGAGTAGCAGGAGATCGCTCATCTTGGCGTTCATTGAGAGAGGCCTATGTCCAGCAGTGGACGAATATAGGCTGATATGATGATGATGATGGAGATACTTTGAAACCCGGAAAATGACATAGGATAGTCTTTATGCCGGAGAGATGTACGGTTCCCACGCGATAAACTAAATTTAGCGCAACGGTGTTGCGGGCGCCATCTACTTATTTATTTATTTAAAACTTTTTGCACGTAGTACATACAAAGGGTTGCAGAGATAGTGAGGTAGACGCAAACATTTAGAGGACAGAGGGATCTAAATATCTTATAATTAACATTATGATAATATAAATACATAATATATAGATACATCATAATAATAATTTATACTTAATTCAAAATAAAATAAACATAATACATATTTAAAATATATACTTACATAATATATAAATATTTATAAAATAAACTAATATAAAATATAAAATATATAAATACTTATAATGTAGTTAGAACAAAACTCCATAATAATTATTTGTTTTAAACTACCTTCCTGGTACTGAGGTATAAGTTATGGAGGAAAAAAAGAGGGATGAATATGAACTCATCCCTCTTTTCTTACGATGGACCGGAGAGTGTAAAAGTGTCGTTACGCTTAGTTCTGTAGAATTGATTTTGCTGAAATAATTGCATAATTATAGAGGTTAACAGCGTTATAATTGGATTGCTATTACATCGATTTGTCGACATTATCATTCGATTATCAGGAAATAGTTGATCTTTTAATCGAAGCTCATATCTCTAGATATTGGCTGCAACTACTAGCATGAACTAAGTATTTTATACATAGAATATTATGATATAAGGGTGAGGCCGCCAATTTTTGCTGATATGACGCAGAAGAATAGAATATTCGCGTAGAGGAATTGGCGAATATCTAAGCTGCTTGTGACGTTGGAGCACCAAAATTGAAAATGGTAGCGAATTTATTCCTCTACGCTATCATAGCGTTGAGAATTATGACGTTGGAGCACCAAAATGGTAGTGAATTTATTTCTCTACGCTATCATAGCGTTGAGAAAATCAAACTTATCTCTGTAAATAATACACAATGTGGTTTTTATTATAGCCCCAAACATGGCCCTTTTGACTACTCACATGATGCATTGATAGTTTTATGTGAAACAGGGATACTTATATTTGTGTCACAAAAAAAACTTCCTTTGAAAAAACTATGTAGGTACACAGCCCGACTGAGGTTCAAATGTGAACCGTCGAGAAATGGCGGTTATTACAAGATTTTCCATAGAATACGTAAAAACTCAGCGTTGCCTATTTTACCATCCCTAACACCCAACGATAATAATAAATCGGTATTATTGATGACGTTTTAAATGTGAGGTAGAATTGATGTTTCTAACGATTCATTTGATTTTAAAAAGTTTATAAAGAAAGTTTTCTTAAAATACTATAAGAATTGGATGAGGTAATAGCCATTTATATAAGTATTCATAACATATCCGATTTATCTTCAAATCTGTCATACTTACTGCTACAGCGACAGTTAAAGTGCACCTCTTCCACGGCGGATTGTATATTTTAAGCTATTTTCTTACCTTTTTTATATTTAATTGTAAATATATTTTTGGACTATTATTGGAACTCAAATAATTCTAATGCATGCTTGAGTACTTTGTTTTCTTCGTTAGAATCAGTTTTCGAGCGTAAGATAAACACAATACTTTTTAAAATACAAAGGGCGGAGACAAGTAATTGCAAATTCAGCAAAAATTGGCGGCCTCGCCCATAAGTAACCTCATCCTTTTTTTAAGTCGGCTAAAAACATCAACTTCAGTCGATTAAAAGGACAGCGATTATATCTCCAACTTGTACAAGGACGAGGCGTTTATATTTGACAAAATTATCATTATTGATTTATGCTAAGAGCTATAATGTAATAAATAAAAGACTCGAGTCCTACCAGTCTTCAGTTGATATCTAAGTACTTACTAGTTACTACTTAGAGTTTATTTACGAAGTAAAACTGTGTAAGGACATACTGCCCTAAAGATAAAGCTAAATTATTTCAAACTTTTTTTTCATTGGTAATGTTACAAAGTGGTTACAAATGAAAAAAATTACTGCAAGAATTTAGGTTTAGAGATATTTGCATGCCACGATCAACCAGCACAGTAAACCAAATAACACCAAAATTAGTCATTTTAGGGCATGTTCAGATGACAAGCGCGTTTTTATGACACAGTTGACAACGAGAAACATTTTATACAGGCCATACACACGCTAAATCATGTTTTTGGGAACATAGTTGTAAATTGTAAGGCTGCCTTCACATTACGTCGCAAGCAGTGCGGCTGCAGCGCTTGCGAGTTGTGACGTAATGTGAAGGCGCTCTAATGCGTTACGCGCGTCATCAAAACGCGCGTTGAGCGCTTTGTCTTATTATGTCAGTTCTATTGCATTATACATCTATGTTTTTAACTCTATCATCCTGTATGTCAATAGACAGGCCAACCCGCTGTTTCGCCTAGCTGCATATTTTTATAGCGGTTAATTATTTATAGACGTAGCTGAGTGGCCGCCTGTGTGGGCCGCAATTTAAATTTTAATCATACGCACGGGGACGGCTTTTTACAGGAACAAAAACGCGCCCATATGAATATGAAGCGATCGATGGATTTTATATAGTACTAGGTATTGCAACTTTGTTGCACCAAAATTCGTTTACCGCGCAAAACCATTTTCCGGGATACAAAATGACATGCGCAAAACAATTTTTTCGGGATACAAACTGCATATTATGTGTTTTTTCCGAGACTCTATTCTCTATAAATTTATTGAAACCTCTTCACTATTTAATAGCTTAATCGAATACTCAGTGATTATAGATTGAAAAGGTAACAGACGGACAGATAATAGCCTAGTAAACGAATGCTCGAAATGGGGGTGTGCTTGTAAAAGTCGAAAGCAAAAATTATGACTACGCCACTTTGTTTGGACTAGTTAGGAGATAAACATACTAAAAGTCCTGACCCCTCCGAGGTGCGCCGGAGGGGAGGGGTAGAAAAGAAGGACCCATTTTTTGGTTTTTAGACTAATTTGCGAAAACGGTGCTTCGTACGAAATTTTATTGTACTACATAAGAAAAGTTAATAAAATTGTCTACAACTTTGTCCTTTACACTTTGTAACTATCTTCAATCGTTGCCTAGCTATGAGCTTCTAAAATTGGTCAATTTTCAAATACACACATCAATACGACCTAAGGATATTTGTATTTTCTGAAATATCAGGAATTTTTGAAGACAGTAAATTGATAAATAATAGCTTATTTTATGGTCTTTAATAAAACATAAAAAACTTTTCTGGATTTTTTGTCTTTATGAAAAATCATTGATTTTTCAATGGCCATAGAACTTTCGTATGTAACCAACAAATCATTACTTCGTTTTATAAAACTGGAAATTTCATTCTAATGAGAAAAAATCTTCAACATTTTTATTGCCAATGGTCAAGTTAATAATAATGAATCCTAATCTATGGTTAGTGCAGACTATTTTCACCTAAAAATACATTTTTTGAGTCTTTCTGCGGTATGAGGCTCAAAATTCTTTGTAATTGCAAGTAATCATTTTTCCTGCTATCTAAGTTACTGAAAAATATTTTAAATACCTGTTCTAGTCACAATAGACCGAATTTATGTGAGAACAGCCTGTAGACCAGTTCAAATCCAGAATAATGTGGTTAAATCAGCCAAAAATTTAACCGATGCGATCAGTAAAAAGGCTCCAGGAGAGCAACCAGTCTCTAGAAACCGACCAAACCGTGCTGAAGGGTTCCCACTTAGACTGTCCATATGATATCAAAACATTTTGTTTTTCAGCATCCCGATCTGGAAAATGCGGAAGGTTGATTTTTCATGAGTTTGGGAGATTGGCCATGGTAACACCTTATGACACGAATTATGACTCTCTAGAATGACATTTTCTCATTAGAATGACATTTTCAGTTTTATAAAACGAAGTAATGATTTGTTGGTTACATACGAAAGTTCTATGGCCATTGAAAAATCAATGATTTTTCATAAAGACAAAAAATCCAGAAAAGTTTTGTATGTTTTATTAAAGACCATAAAATAAGCTATTATTTATCTAATTACTGTCTTCAAAAATTCCTGATATTTCAGAAAATACAAATGTCCTTAGGTCGTATTGATGATGATTTGAAAATCGACCAATTTTAGAAGCTCATAACAAGGCGACGATTGGAGATAGATACAAAGCGTAAAGAACAAAGTTGTAGAGAATTTTATTAGCCTTTCTTATGTAGTACAATAAAATTTCGTACGAAGCACCGTTTTCGTAAATTAGTCTAAAAACCAAAAAATGGGTCCTTCTTTTCCCCCCTCCCCTCCGGCGCACCTCGGAGGGGTCAGGACTTTTAGTATGTTTATCTCCTAACTAGTCCAAACAAAGTGGCGTAGTCATAATTTCTGCTTTCGACATTTCCAACCAGAATCATTCGTTTGCTAGGCTATAAATACGCCATCGGTTTTATAATATTAGACGATGAATTCTGTTAATGTGTACTTAGTACAGTACGAAAGTCATGGTTGAAAATATTATGGTGTTGTATGGTGGGCTGGAACAGACATCATAATATTTCTCTTACGGTAATCATCGTTGAAGTTTTCCCTGGTGGGCTGGAACAGTTATCGTATTTCTTCAATCTTGTTTCAATTAATCATCTATCGTCATATACACTAAACATCGATTTTTAACTCTTAACCCTTAAACTTTATCCCAAATAAAGTATGTATGTGTCAACATTAGATCAGTCTAAATAAGATAGATGCAAGTGATCTATATCAATTGAGCCATCATCGCGACCCGAGGAAGTGGGATGGATGTTATAAACTTGCCATTTGTTACACATAGCCAGTAAATCTTCATTGGTTATATTACTGATTCTATGATAGAGATAAATTATGGAAAAAAGTTAATAATTAAAAAAAAACGACCTAACATAGTATTTTCCTATCGTAGAATCGCCTCCACTTTCCAACAAAAAAATCTTCAAAATCGGTCCATAAACGGCGATGTTATCCGCGAAGAAACAAAAAAATACTGTATCGTCGAATTGCGAAACCTCTTCTTTTAAGTCGGTTAAAAACTAAAACTATGATCTAACCTGACTAGTGACTACGCAAATATAAACTGAACTTGTCTTTAAATTTCTAAGCATATGTAATACAACTTTTGAGTAAACACTTGTACTTATTTTTTTGAAGCCAAAACATCACAGACGTGTGCCTACTTTTGGAGTTTTCTGACAAGAGCTTATCTATTCAAGCGTTGTTGATTGGTTAGTGTTTTAAAATAATTAGTCAATCAGAATCTAATGAGTAGATGAAATGTGGATGAAATTCAGCCAATAAACCTCAGGCCATCAAAAATATTATACAGGCTGAAAATTATCACCCTTGTCCGTGTGTTTAAAAAACATAGTTCATCGAGAAATAATTTATCTAAAAATCCCTGTTAGCTCATATCCTCAGTCTCCGTCGACTCATAAGCGAATCCCAAAAAATCCTAAAGCGATAGCACGCGATAGGCACTAATGAAACAGCCCTGGATTTTTTCGCCAAAGCCTTGTTCGTCGCGAGTGCAAAATGTTGTAGACGTACGAACGGCGGGCTAGGCGAAATCCGGATTTGCCGGCAGTCGGGGCTGGGATAGGCGGGATAAGCGCTGCAAAGCGAGACAATTTCGCTTAAAAAATATGGTTTCGCTTTTTGTGCATTTTAAGGTAGGGTTACTTTTAGAAGCGATCATATTAATATTATATTACGAGGTTGTTACGCGGTTTTTCCCAAAGTGAAATAATACGTCTTGGAATATACTTAGGTTTTATGCAATGAATTATGAATGTTTTTATAGAACTATAAAAACATAACTTTATGGTCTATGGGTGAAATTTGAACGGGTTGTTCAAATTTCACCCATAGGCCATAAAGTTTTTTGGTAAATTCCTACCATCATAATGCGAATTTTTAAGTTTCTAGTTCATTAATAATATTTTCCTTCAAGCCCCATACGAGCACCGGTGATCGCGACAACAATAGAATAATTGCATTTCCAAGAATCCCCAATCGAAGGATTATGTTTATATTTTATTAGTACTACTTACCTAAATTACTTTTTGGCATAAAATTGTTGACTTTGAAATGCTTCACTTGGATTTCAATGGACCTTAGATCGTTTTAATTTGTGTAGTTATAATGATGATTTCATAACAATAATATTATATTAAGTTCATAAGTTACTCTAGATTTTATTTTATTATTGTCACGATTAAGTATATAATATTTTATATTGAAACAATAGAAGAGTTATACGACGTCAAGCGGAAGAGAGGCGAACTAAGCTTTATATTAATAACATTAATTGACAGTAGATGTCGCTATTTAAAGTTATTAAGCCTCATTTACACCACAGTAAGCCGGGGATTCCCGGCATTATTAAAAAGGCGTGGATTTCCTAACGTATTATTATTATTTTAATAGACACTGCATTTAAATATTCAGGAATCGTTGGGATTACGTAACAGTTATCAGAAAATCGCGGATGCAAAAATTCAATCCTAGCCAATTTAATGCCATTAGAAGCATAATTGAAGACATGAGTGGATGAAGTGGGTAACTAATTTCAGAACTGGCGTTTTTTGCTTACTTTTATAAAATTAGGGGGCAAACGAGCAAACGGGTCACCTGATGGAAAGCAACTTCCGTCGCCCATGGACACTAGCAGCATCAGAAGAGCTGCAGGTACGTTGCTGGCCTTTTAAGAGGTAACAGGGTAATAGGGGAGGGTAGGGAAGGGAATAAGGGAGGTAAGGGAAAAGGGTAGGCCGTAGGGGATTGGGCCTTCTGCTTTAGGACCGGGAAAATTATTTGAAATCAAAGGAGTGTAGATTTTATGGTTAACTAGATATATTAGCTAGATTATGAAGTAAGTTACAAAGTTTGTTCAAATTATAAGGAGAAAAAATGAGTAATAATTGCTCTAATGTAAAATGTCGTAAAATGTTAGTTACCCACTTCATCCACTCATTTCTCCAATTCCGTTAATCGCGTCAAAGGCAATAAATACCGCTTGGCGGAATATTTGGCGAAGGCACGAAATGCCGGAGATGCCGACCGGCCGCGGTAAGTGAGGTTGCTTGTTTACTGTCGATTAGACCTATTTTATTGCCGTTTTGTTAACGGAGTTTAATAATTAACGGTTTTTATGCAATTTGCGTAAAAAAATTGAAGGGAGTCATAGACTTATTGGGAACTGCGAATTTAGCGTTTTATCCAATGATAATATACAAAAAACTCAAAGCAGATAATATGTTCCTACCGCGCGACTCAGGCGACTCACGCGACGCGTGAAGACTCAAACATACGACCCAATTGGGTCATCTTTTATTTAGTCTGTCTCTTTTATGTAAATCGCATTTCGTATCTTTTGTTTCACTTATCTGTCAAAGTCTAATTTTGAATTTGAAAATTGTTCGGAAGAGATTTAAGCCGGAAAATAGTACGAACGTAGCAGATCTGTATAAATAGAATATCATTGATTTTATCTGTCCAGTCCCTCAGTTGGACTCGGAATTTGGTATCGTTATGTCCTGTCGAGAGAAAAAAAATGTTCATTTGTCGTGAAATATTCGTGGAAGTCCTATTAATTATAAGGATGAAAGTGATAAGAAGTTCACAGGGTCATTAAGTTTTCTTAAAAGAATTTTTGTCTTCGAACCTTTTTAATGTTATTTTTGTCTTTTAATGATAGATCATTAAGTTTTAAGACTCCATTAAACGAAGCGTAGTATCACCGAGTTATTAATATTATTCCATTCCATTTTTGAATTCGAGCCTACTGTCACTTAGATGTTATATTCCATTTTTGAATTCGTTCCATTTGAAATTGGTGTGGTATTCAAAAGGGATACTTTCAATTTCACTCACGTTCCCCTCTAGCATCTGTCTCTGAGCCGGTTACAAGACAATACCGACTTTGTACTCAGAACTAGATGACGTAAGTGCCTTGGAAGAATAAAGGTATATCCTAAAACTATTTGTAACATATTTTGAGAATTCAAGCATTAAATCAATACAATTTTGTGAGATACACTAAAAAGGAAATAAAACGAAAACTATAATTTGAGTACTTCAATAATTGTGCTCATTATATGACATAGTATAGTATACTACTATTTAAATTGAGGTTAAAGTTATGTTGACAATTATTTACTTTTTAAATTCATCATTAAATATATAAAATAGTAAAAATTGTCATAAGTTATTATAAACATAATGTATTACGAAAATGTGAACTGTATTCTTCCTACGCACTGCGAAGCGCCATCGATATTACATGAAATATTACACAATGTAACGATTCTGTTAAAACTCCACGCGCTCATCAATAAAAATAGACACATCAAGCGCACTTTAGTGCGCATTAACGATACACATTATCGCGGAAAGCAAACAAGCAAAACAAAAGAACGCCTAAATTAAAAAACTCTAATGGGCCCACCCAAGAAGATAAATGGAGAGGTTTTGAAGTAACACGTCGTAAATCGGTACAGTTTCGCTAAAGGCGGCACCACACCTGCCAGCGCTGGCATGCGTGTTACTCGCATTCTTCGTAAAGTGGTACACGTCGGCTAGTAGCTTGCGCCAGTGTCGATTTACATTGTTTGAGTTGCGACTTTTATACGGGTTGGCAACTTAGTTGACAGCTACAGTGTTGATTTGCGGTTTTACCGAAGTTCTCTTTGTCGCTTGTTTTCAGGAAAGGGTCGGTAAAAACAAAGGATTGCTCTCCAGGGCCCTGATTCACAATGCGCAATTCGACTGCTGGATCGCCGGCTGAAGTGAAAACGATACAGCAGAATCAGGCTTACATTTTCGCTACGAGCAGAAACATTTTTGATCAGGTCACGTGTTCTGGCGTGACTTTAACAATTATTTTACCCATTCCAGCAAAAGTAATGTTAAGTTAGTATTTAAAAAATGTTCTTGTGAAAAATGTTGTCGCCTACAAAGTACCTACATCAGATTTTTGTATGTAGACATAGGTTAAATAGTACTAATAGTATAAAATAGGTAATAGTACTAATAGTATAAAATTTACGTTGACATTACACTTACCTAGCACGGTATGCCACCGGAAAAAAAAATCCAGAGCATACCGACGCATGTTCAAAACATTACATTGTGCAAGACATGAATTTTTCCTTCACCCCATTAAAATTCCTTGCAATTGCGTGTGGTCTCAATATCCATACTAATATTATTGTCACCGTAAGATTGTAAACACTGCGAGATTGTAATATGACGAAGTGATGGATTGTAAACAAACAGTTTTCCGGTGATTTTAAATTAATTAATTCGTATTTAATATAACTTCAATGCCAAATGGTATGAGATGTATAACATAAAATAAAATTTAGATATTTAAAGTGCTGTTTGAATGCTCGATTATTAAAATTAACCTAATTTATTATTCAAACTGCACTTTAAATAAATCTAAATTTTATTCAATTTTATACATCAAATATTCAGGCAATTGAAGTTATTTTAAATACGAAATAAATAATTTAAAATCACCGGAAAACTGTTTGTTTACAATCCATCACTTCGTCATATTACAATCTCGCTGTGTTTACAATTTTACGGTGACATTATAAATGCGAAAGTGTGTTTGTTGGTCTATCTGTTATCTCTTCACGCCCAAACCGCTGAACCGGAATTTGCTATGGAGATATTTTGAGTCCCGGGAGAGAACACAGGATATTTTTATCCCGGAAAAATTAACAGTACCCTCGCAATAAAAGAATTTTGGCGCAACGGAATTTGCGGGCGTCATCTACTTGTGTTGTTCTATGTAATATGCCTAAGAAAAAATAACAACACCGAAAATGAAAGAAAATGCCAATATAGTCCGTGCAATCCACGAAGACGCGCCCCACTATTCCTCCAAATTGTTTATAACTTATATGTGTGCAAGCTTTCGCCAATGTTGAGTGTTGTCGGTACGCACTAATTACCTATCAGTACTCGCTCAGACTACAATAAATAGACCAATTAAGAAAAAGAGCGTCACGATCAAAGTTAAAGATTCACCCAAAAAGTGGTGGGGCGCGTCTTAGTGGATTGCACGGACTATAGACATAATCTAGAATTTAAACATTATATTGTTTTCCGAAGAAAAATAGAAAAATCTGAACAAAATTGTAACGAATAAGTTGGTAGGTTGTTACAACCTAGTTACGGTCGTTTGCATGCATTGAAATTCATCTTGTGGTTTTCATCTTGCTTCGCAAATCAGTTTTTCAAACTTTTATCCAATGCTTATAGTATTATTTTTGCACAATGATGAGTTTTTTGAAGACCGATACTAGCCTCCTTGTTAATAAAAGGCCTGTACACTGGCGTCATCAGGGCGTCATAGTCATACAATATCATTGCATACAACGTATTTTCTTCTCTGTCAAGCCTTCTTTATATCAGACTAGATGATGCCCGCAACTCCGCTGCGCCAAAATTCGTTTATGGCGCGGGAACCGTACATTTTTCCGGGATAAAAAGTATCCTATGTCCTTTTCCGGGACTCAAAGTATCTCTATACCAAATTTCAGCCAAATCGGTTCAGCGGTTCGGGCGTGAAGAGGTAACAGACAGACAGACAGACACACTTAGTATAAATATAAAATAATAGAAGTATAGATAGTATAGAAGTATAGATAAGGCCAAAGCCCAAAACATATTCTGTATAGACGGACTTTTTTGAATAAAGACTCTCCGCTTACTTGAGTCACGACATTTTTAAGACAGACTGTGGACAGACTGTATTGCTAGTTGCTACACAAAAAACAATATGAAGATGCGTATTGCAAATGTCTGTCTCAACTTGTCTCAACTTTTCGAGGAAAGAAAACATCAAAGCCAGTCAAAAGATAACTCAGACAAACCGTACCATCAAAGTACTAAATACGATCCAAATATTCTAACACAAATACCAATACATACTACACCAAACCATAACTCTCCCATAAAACTAGGAGCTGCACAATTATAGTACAAGAGTCCGTACCTACTACAAGAGATCAGGGCATGCTCCGCTGAGTGCAAACCGCTGTTCAGGCTCTCGGACAATAGATACAATCCTCGGTTTGTAAGATGCGTCCTTCTAAATATAATATGTTACCTGGTAGAGCTTAGAACTTGTAGAGCTGGCATTTACGTTAAAAGTGGTAAGCATAGTACCATCGATGAAATTGATTCACAAGCCTACGTCATTTGGTCGGATTATGTCAACTTAATGTAAGTCGTCATCTGTCGGCTGGGTTTGATAAAATGCGATCAAAATACGTAGGTCCGTAATGTGCATATGAATAAACTTCTCTGATAGTTACATTCAAAGTAATATATTTTCTGTAACATTATCAAGTATCAGCTAATTATTAGATTGTATTAACGTGGTAGTATCATAGTTAGTACTTAGTACAACTTAAGTGGTTTTTTTTTTAATCGGACTATGGCCCACCACACATTCCCACCATTGTATCTCCTGTGTCGCCAGGATCGACATCAATCATCAACTTAAAATCCATTGGTCAACTTAAGTGGCTTTAAAACTTGGTTGGACTAATATTATAACTAATATTATAAATACGATAGTGCGTCTGTCAGTCTGTATGTCTGTTACCTCTTCACGCCCAAATCGCTAAACCGATTATGCTACAATTGAGTATAGTGATATTTTGAGTCCCGGGAAAGGACATAGGATACTTTTTATACCGGAAAAATGTACGGTTACCACGCGTTAAATGAGTTTCTGCGCAACGGAGTTGCAGGCATCAACTAGTCGGATTACTGATATCAAACAA
This sequence comes from Lysandra bellargus, assembly GCA_905333045.1. NCBI lineage: Eukaryota > Metazoa > Arthropoda > Insecta > Lepidoptera > Lycaenidae > Lysandra > Lysandra bellargus. The sequence goes on along the minus strand of HG995350.1, from coordinate 6,768,247 downwards.
AGAAGTAGCTTTAGTAATATATTTTAACGTTTGAGGTACTTCAGCTCTGGTACTTTCACAGTGATATAGGAGACACGTCACACGCCAAACTAAAGTAATAAATCGCTTTGTTTTGTTACACCCTGCACTATTTTCCTGAAAAGACATCTATCTGCACATTTAATATCCTAAGTCTATGGCAGCGTAAGTATTCAATTAATGTTTAAGAACTCGAAGGAAATTCTCAACTTTATCATGAACGAATCTTTTAAAAATTAATTTTAATATTTCACTATTTTACTTTTAAAACCTCGTATTGAACAGTTATAAAAATTTCTTTAGTTTTTCGAAGTTAAAAAATATATGATGTCCGTTTCGTCTGCTTTGCACTGATTTTCTCTTTCTAATACGGACTATCCACGTTGATAAAAACAGGCGTAATTAGGGAGCTTATTCGTCTTTAAAATGCCCATGATCGACATCGATATTCGATAGTGCGTATAGGATTTATTATTACTGTAATGCTGCCTCTAGCGTGAAGAGTGAACAACTCTTCACGCTAGAGGCAGCACCAACATCGACAGTAAAAAAAGGTTTGTTCGACGTTTGACAACGTTTCTGTCAATAATCTGATAAGACACGTATAACATGTCGGATATTGTTCGATATTACTGTATGTGCTAGTGGCCTCCTCTGCTCTGCCGGCCTAAGATGCGCAAACGAGAAAATCTAGAGAAATCTCACTCTCGTGTGTAGTTATATTGTCGATAACGACATAATGTCAAAATCATTTTTGACATTATGTCGATAGATTTTGACGACAGATCTACGAGTACACGAGAAAAAATGTTTGTCATGTTATGGTCAATCATAAACTTATAAGTTTATGGGGTCAATAGAGATGAAGAGAAAAGCCATCAAACATCGAGAAAACGTGTAGACAAAATGTTCTCGTTGGCGTATGCTAGAAGGGCTGACCTTTGCGTAATATTCGATACTGTAAACATTTGAGGCAATCATGGAGATAATCAAGGTTGTTCATTATAGGAAAACGTGAAGATTGACCTTTATATTTTCAGGTCGAAGAGGATTCTTACAAACATATTATAACAAAATTCAAAAACTACTGAGATATTTTCAGATGATTCTTCAGTTTCTATAATTTTTACTCCCCAACGAAAACAGAGGTGTGTAATAATTAATACATTTGACGTTTCTATAATTATGTGTGTAACTGCTGTTAATCTGCTGTCAAGCATCGACAAACGAGTGAACCAATTACATACAGAACCGACTATACCACAGAATATAATATATTAGTAGTACCAAACTATACTTAACACAAAAATTACACACATATCACACTCATACCAGTCATACCCCATTTGAAACATTTCATTGATGTACGGCGCAGACTGATCCGGACCGAAAAAGGTTGAATATTGAATCCAGATTTATTATTTAAAAGTTTTCATATAATATCAATAAATCCGAACCGCCCTGACCGGGACCTTAACTTTTTATCGAAGTTTCCCAACGAGGTGTGGTGTTAAGTGGGAACAATGCGCCATAAACATAATCCATATCAACGTATAATGTGAACGAAATACTTTAAATTCAATATGCGGACCGCATGATGTAAATAAATATCATATAACATTAAATTATTACGGGATTTATTCTTAAGGCCCTCATACGCGGAGGTAGATTGATACGATTTAGGCGACGCGACGCCTTGATAATTTGGCTGTCGCGATATCGATTTTTCTCAGCAATAACTAAAGTTAAGAAATAATTAAAGTTCAATATCAGTATTCATCATGTCTTTGTCTTTGAATTACCCATAGCATAACACGATTGGTCAACTTTTATAACACAGAATAATCAATCAAAAAGACATCTGTAAAAAAACGGATTCCTATTTTGCCAACAGAGGAAAGTGATTTAAGCTTCCAAAATTTGTACATAGATTGATTCAAGCATACACTTTAATTTGCCCATAGCTTATATGAAATGTATTTATGGTTTTTAAATTACGCGACGAAAACCATTTTGTCGCTTACGCCCTTTCCATTTTTTGCTATTCCATTGTTTGCTTGTTTTTGTTTGACGCACCGTTTGATGCGACACGTATGATACGCGGTTAATAGCGATCGGGGCGTGTCATGATACGCGTATCATTTTGACACGCTTCGATGATACGCGACGGAGATCTGATCGGGGATCTGATCGCGCAAATGATACAAATGTGAACGCACCCTTAAAGTTCGAACTGATCACAGGCCAAGCTGAGTGACCATTTATGTGACATGATTTTATTAATTTCAATGTTGTGACTTGTGGGCACGGGTTCGGTCAGTTCGATCGAAATTGATCTGCTCATTCTCAATCAACTCATTATGTCCCGGTCGAGTCCTATAAAGCTTGCATTTATTAAATAAAATCAGTAAAGTGCGAGTCGGACTCGCGCACGAAGAGTTTCGTACCATTATAGAGCAAAATTAGGCAAAAAACTGTGTTTTTTACCCGACTACGGCGAAGCAAAAAGGGAGGTTATGATTTTGGCCTATATGTATGTATGTATGTATGTGGGTATGGATGTTTGTCTGTTCCCTCGTAACTTTAAAACGACTTAACCTATTTAGACAAATGAGATGTTATTGGAAGCGTCTTGATTGTCCGCTGGTTATAGGCTACATGACTTTACGTAAAATTGACTATAGCGCCATCTAGGGCACTGAAAGTATAGAACAAAAAAAGAACAAAAACAAAAAAAACGCCCTCTGTCACACTTACCGTCAGTTGAAGTTAATTGTCTTTAAATACAAATATTCAAGCAATATTCAAAGACCTATTAAACAGTATAAAACTTATTTAATTTTAAATGAATGTGGTCACTCAATTGGAAACGAGTGCATTTCTTCATTCAGAACTACCGCACCGTTATAATTTGTATTATCTCCTCATGATCAAATTCTTTCATTATTCAATTAAATCGAGATAAAATTAAATGTATTTTTCAATTAATTTCATAAATTACTTTTGTCGGTAGTTTAATTTAAATTACTGGTTAAATCTGCAACGGAAAGTTTGGTAAATTAAAATGCTAAGAGATTTATTTATTTCTGAACAAGTTTCGTGCAGCTAAAATGTGAATTATCGGTACTAATAAAATGCGAATGTATGTCTATCTGTCTGTCTGTTTCAATATGAGAGAAATTTTATTTGTAGATGGAGATACTTCTTGAACATAGGATAGGATAATCGCAAAGAAAATATTATATAGTATGTTAGTGTAAACATCGTTATTCTCAAAACTCGACTTTTTCTATGAGAATAATGCTGGGAATTCAAAAAAACAAATGCCGTCTTCAGTACCCATACGGATGCCCGGATCGGCAATTTGTAGGGGTGTGAAGACGGACGGCTCATTTGATGGTTTGTGTGTAACAGTGTTTACACTAACAACAATTCTTATATAGGTACCTACTGTTCCTACGTGATAAACGAGTTTTGGCACGGCGAAGTTGCGGGAAACATTTAGTATTAAACTAATTAAGCTCGTAAAACTAACTTAGCCAAGTCTTAATTTAACTGATAACATATTCAACTTTATGATTTACTAAGTTCTGTTTAACTTTAACTGGAGTTCAACGTTAGTTGTAGCCGTATTCGCGACTGAATTTTTAACCAGTCTTCAACTTGAATATGAACTTAAATTTGATTTAGCCAAAAGCCAGGGACTATGCTTTAGTATAAATACACAAAAAATCTAGAAACGAGATAATTTTATAGGGCGAAAAAACATTAAGTAACGTAACTCATCCTTGTTTTAAAATCAAATTCGTGTAAAGCCCGCTGTACACGTTGCATTGGGCCAACGCGCAACGCATGGAGCCAGCGGATCTGGCCTACGTGTAGAGCACCAACGATGTCAATACTTGGATATGGCATACGCCATCAAAATTGTAGCAATGTTTTGCATGCAAAATGTGTATCGAGAAAATATTGTCGTCCTTGTTTGTCTTACAGTAATAGCATATATACTACTTTCTCTTTCGCTCATTTTACGCTTCGCTTTCATTTTCCTCTTAAAATGGAAGACAATAATTTAAATAACTAATTAAATATTAGTAATTACGAGTGAAATGTTACACCTTTGGCTTTATTTTTATTCCTCGTGTTGTATCTGCACTGTCGGAACCACTCGACGGCATTCTGGAGCGAAATGTAGTGAAAAACAATGCGGTAATCAATGAATTAAACACGTCCGACTATCACCGCATCATAAGGCACACTGCTCTCAGATGAGTGAGCTCACTCATTTCGAGGGTGACACATTTTCGCGCTGACGAGTGTATGGAACGCCTCTTCTGTAGAGCACAGTATGTAGCAGGTCGCTCCCAATTTCTGGCCAATGCGTTGGCTTCATGCGTTGGCCCGATGTGTACAGCGGTCTTGACACAGAGGCAAGTTTTACACGGGTGACGGGTCTAGATCTTATTTCTGTGCGGGCAACGCAAAACTGTATTATCCAACTTCCTAAACAGCTCTAAAGTTACCCGAAAAGTGCGTTCTCAAGATTCGATAGGTCGATACTTACACAAGTACGAAAATATTTTACTGTATGACGCGTAAATCTAAATTTAAAAAAATTTAGATCGCGGTCTGAATTACCGTAAAGGCACAAAGTAAAATAATCATACAGTAAAATGGGTTTGACAGACTTCAATTGCGTGAGACGTCATGCAAATCTGTCAATTCAATACAAATTTTAGAAATGCATCTACGCGTCGATTTGCGGTCTGAATTGACCCTAAGGGTTGATTCAGATCGCAACGCAACGCGTAGATGCATTTCTAAATTAATATGCATTTGACGGATTCGCAAGACGTCTCACGCAATTTAAATCTGTCAAATCCATAAAATTCATGCTGTGCTGCGCCTCGCCTCGTAGCGTTGCGGTCTGAATTGACCCTTACACAGCATTGTCAGTAACTCCATACAGTGTTGCTTTATACACTATTGTGCACCCTGCGCCTGCGCCTGCGTTTTATTATTGCCCATGCCTCGTTAATGATTGGACTTCCGTCACAAGTTACGTACTGTGTAAAACTTTAGATTTCGGTTTTTATGGTTTCACAAAATATATCATGGCTCAAAAGGAGGGTGCAAGATAAAAGGTACCTAGTTAGAAGTCTTTCTAAGGCAGCTTATTTTCCTTGAGAAAAAAATTATGCTTTCCAATGTTTTAGCTGAAGCATTTACCGATACTTAAAAGTAAATGAAAATGGGGCAGATGGATCTGTAATTTTCTTGCGCAGCATTACCTTACTCGCTTGGTGAAACTTAACTTAAGCGTTCTTTTTTTCCAATTAAATCATGGTGTTCCGGTCAAGGTGGCTGTTACCAAATGCTTTTTCAAGGTGGCTGTTACCAAATGCTTTCTCATCTTCATAAGTTACCCTATACCTACGGAGCCCAGTGCCTTAAACGCAACGTCTACTAAACAGTAGCACAACATTGTACTTGTGTCGCCATTTGAATAGAATTTACGATGCTTGAAAACGGTGGGGATTTTTTGACCCATGGTTAGTAGTTACGTGTAGTAAAATGAATTCATGCACAAAGAGCTTGTTACGCGTCATTTTGTGATTTTACTGGCAGTACATTATTGTAAGGTCCTTTGCTAGGATACTCGACAACAACCTTCGTGTCGAATGGCCTACGTGTAGTGCGTGTATGTCGTATTCAAAATTATGAACTTACAGCCTACGACAAGTGACAACACATTATGGGCTACTGCACTATTTGTGACATCATTTTTGGACACAGTAAAGTTTCTTTAGTATAATAACTAGTGACCCGCCCCGGTGCTGCACGGGTGTAAAATATATAGCGACTGAAAAAATGATTAAAATCGATATCCTACGATCCTTCACGTTGTCTACTTCTTATCTGTGCCAAATAACATAAAAATTGTTCCAGTAGTTCGCGAGAGCCCTTTCAAATAATTTCCCCCGTTTTTTCCACATTCTCCTACTAATCTTAGCGTGATAAAATATAGCCTATAGCCTTCCTCAATAAATGGGCTATCTAACACTGAAAGAATTTTTCAAATCAAACCAGTAGTTCCTGAGATTAGCGCGTTCAAGTAAGCCCTTTCAAATAATTTTACTCGTTTTTTCCACATTTTCCTCTATTTCTTCGCTCTTATTAGTCTTAGCGTGATAAAATATAGCCTATAGCCTTCCTCGATAAATGGGCTATCTAACACTAAAAGAATCATCAAAATCCGTTGCGTAGTTTTAAAGATTAAAAACAAAGGAATTTGAGGGGAAAAAAGCGACTTTGTTTTATAATAATTAGACATCGGATTATATGCATTTGCATACTTGCATATGCAAATGCATATAATGGCACTTTTCAGCGATAGTGCATATTTTGGCAGTTTTTCGTTGATAGTGCATATTTCGGTAGATTTATGCCCTTGTAGATGCCTTGTAGTCTCTAAACAAGCACACCGAGACCACAAAACAGAGGTACGATAGATCAAATCACTTCAAATATGTGGCTCCATCCCCATTTAAAGAATGTAATACATCCAATAGGTACATTATCTTTCTAGAAACAAATTTTTCATTATAGTTGGCAACATTAGCAAAAAATTTTAATAAAGTAGTTAACGATTTAATAAACTTCCATGGGCATTACGAATTAAGATTACAATCGGAAAATTCTCATTGGTGCTCTATGATAAATTAAAAATCCTGGATTTTATGAAATTGTAAAAATTGGCGCTTTTATTAACGGCACCACCGGAAAACTCTTTTAAAAAAGTAATAAATTTTAACCCGTTAAGCCCCAAGCGCTCGAATTCGACCGCGATAACAATAGAATAACAATAGACTTCCAAGAATCCGCGATCGAGAGATATTAAGTGACTTTTGATTGTGCATATTTTGTGCATATTTCGGCCATTTTTTCGTGCATACTTGCATGCATATTTCGGCACTTTGATCGTGCATATAATCCGATGTCTAATAATAATTATCATTTATTATATTGTATAGAATACCAGTTGATGCCCGCAACTCCGTTGAGTAGAAATTCGCTTATCGTGCGAGAAACGTGCATTTTCTGGGATAAAAAGTATCTTATGGGCGAGGCCGCCAATTTTTGCTGATTTTGCAATTACTTTTCTCTGCCCTTTATATTTTAAAAGTATTGTATTTTGAAAACAAAGTAATCAAGCATGCATTAGAATTATTTGAGTTCCAATAACAGCATAAAAATATATTTACAATTAAACATAAAAAGTTATAAAAAAATAGCTTAAAATATTATATATATTATATATATATATATATAATAGTTAGGGAAGGTAAAATCGGGAGGTGGCAACGCTGAGTTTTTACGTATTCTATGGAAAATCTCGTAATATCCGCCATTTCTCGACAGTTCACATTTGAACCACAGTCGGGATGTGTACACAGTTTTTTCAAAGGAAGTTTTTTTGTGACACAAATTACTGTTTCACATAAAACTATCAATGCATCATGTGAGTAGTCAAAAGGGCCATGTTTGGGGCTATAATAAAAACCACATTGTGTATTATTTACAGAGATAAGTTTGAATTTCCCAACGCTATGATAGTCCCAACGTCATATTTCTCAACGCTATGATAGCGTAGAGGAATAAATTAGCTACCATTTTGGTGCTCCAAACGTCACAAGCAGCTTAGATATTCGCTAATTTTCTTTCTCTCGCGAAATTATTCTGCGTCATATCAGCAAAAATTGCCGGTCTCACCCTTATGTCAAGGGTCCCTGGATTCAAAATATATCCATACCAAATTTCATCAAAATCGGTTAAGCGGTTTAAGCGTGAAGAGGTAACAGACAGACAGACACAATTTCAAAATTGGCAAAATAGTACTTTACGAAAATTATTAGCCATCATATTATTCTATACTTCTACATACAAAAAATATCTTCAAAAGTATTAAAACTCGCTGCATTAAACTTAGCTTATTAGTCGCATACCATACACATTGATCGAAGAAATAATTCGCTACATAAGAAGCTTAATGTTTATAAATAAAATAAATTGTTATGAGTATAAAATAATCCCAATATTATGTGTTTTGTCTACAAATAATAATTACATAGGCGTTTACTGTTATTCAATCTGAGGCCCGGTTCTTACACTTCGAATTTCACTTTGATGATTGATCACAGGTCACACTAGCAAGTTGCGCATTAAAAACCTCTTTTTACACCTGCAGCTTATGGACCAACTACACCAAGAAAACATACAATGCCCTACGCATTCAATATAATAATGCTTTTAGAGCATTGCCGCGGCTGCCGCGATTCTGTAGTGCCTCGGCGATGTTTGCTTTTGCGGATGTATAATGTATATAGTTTTGAAGCTATACTCCGCAAAAGGACTGCATCGCTACTGGCCAGGGTCCGCGGCAGCAGCCACAGACAGTGTCCTGAGGGAGATAGTCGACAGCGGGGATTGTCCTCTGATCGACTTTATGATAAATAGGACTAAATCTCTTTTTAGAATAGAATACTAATATAGCGATAAGTTTCTCTACTAACAATTTTATGGATCTGAGTTATATGAAATACACATATTATGTATTTTATTTTATTTTTTATTTTATTATATAAGAGAGAAAATGCCTGCGCAAGTGAGATAGCATGCGCTCGAAGCGACATTCGATTTCTGAGAATAGGCCCCAGCATGGCAAAATGTAAAATAATATAATTCGACATGTTTATGAGTATAAGATGGCTTAGTGCGGATCAATAGCTTCGAAACGCGACGTTATCGAACGGAAATTCTATTTCGACGAATACTGAATACATGCCAATTGTTTCCGTTTACATAGTATACTTACGTTTCGACGAATACTGAATACATGCCAATTGTTTCTGTCCACATAGTATTCTAATTGAAAGATATACAAACGTGATGGATATACCTAACGACGACGTCGATCGGCCCCATATAAGTCAGGCCTGTGATAGAATCTGGTCGAACTGATGGCAGGCCGATCGAATCCAGTCGGACTGATCGCAGGCCGTTCGACCATGGTGAGCGTGGAGAGCTCATGTAATCCCGTGGCCCGCCTAGGGCAAATAGTGGAGTGCCGCCGAGTTTTTAGTGGGTAGGGGCTACGTCCACTACCATCTTTCGGGCGCAGCAGAGACCCACATACTTGCGGGTAGGATCCCCCGCAGGATGGGCGAAAAAAAAAGGCCGATCGAATTCAGTCGGACTGATCGCAGGCCAATCTGACCGTAATTTTGTGCATTCCCGTGCCTACGTCCTCAGTAGATATTTCTTTTGAAGCCTCCGCGTCAAAGTGCCGCAAGATCCTTCTAGGTCTTCAATTAATAAAGATACATCAAAAAATATTTATGGATTTAAGAAGTTAAAGGTAGCCCGGTAAGTATTTCATAAGCGCCTTTTCTTATAATTCTAATAACCTTAGCTAGAAAAGGACTCAACTGTCAAAATACGCCACTCATGCAGTGTTTTTATGGACTTGAGCCATCGAGTGGCAGTTTTTTATTGATTGAGGAGTTTTTATGGTGGAGAGGATTGAACAAAGGATCACAAATGGTCATCAATCAGGTGTCATTGAAGTCACCACATAACATAATTCAATGAAGATAAGGCCAGCAGCAAACCTAGGGGAATGTCATATTTGATTTTAATAAAGTGGCTTTTTGTAAAATAATTTGATACATCATAATTCATATTACAACATTAAGGGCCTATTTCACCACTTCCTGATAAGGTTATCCATCACTTAATTTAACAGATTGAGTATGGAGAATCTGTCAAATAAGCCTATCGGGCACCTTATCACGAAGCGGTGAAACAGGCCATTAGAGGCTGTTTCACCACTTCCTAATTGTATTATTCCTGTCGGCTGTCAGATAAATTATTATTGTGGATAGGCTATCCACAACTTATCTGACGGATACTGATTACTTTATCTGTCAGATAAGTTGTGGATAGTCTATCCGGCACTTAACAGGAAATGGTGAAACTGCCCCTTTCTCTCTTACATTTTTTTTCTTTTATGGATTACCTATGCACATCAACAAAGTCAAGGGCCGTTGCCTGTTTTATGAATTATCTAAAAATCTGTCAGGAATTTTCTGACACTGTAAAAGGAAGATAATTATTTTTTATGGTCCATTTCTAGGTGGCGTTAATAGAGTCCTTTTACTGGTTGCTTGGCTTTATTGCTTTGCTGGTTGATTTGACTGGAATATTCAGGTTTTGGATTGGTCTACATTGTTACCTGAAAAAAAGCTGTGAAAAACTTTGCACGATGACGGAAAAAAAAATACTTTAAGCTAACTACTAAAGAAATAGCATGGGGCCTCATACCGCAACAGGACATTAAAAATGTAATTTTAGAATTTTAGTTCACTTAAAAAAAAATTGTACAAAATGTGCGCACAGCCTTAGCATGTGGGAGTGTTCGTTCCACTAATGACTCAGCAATTCCGAGCTAATCAAAGATAAACAAAGCGATGGGCAACCATGAATTACTGACTCGGGGCGAGTTGAGGCTTAATAATTAAGTGCGTGACCGAACTGACCGGTTTCTGACGTGACCTGTCAGTGCTGAAGCACTTGCAAGTCATTGACTGACTCCGCTTTCTCCGATCTCCGGCTTTTTTGCGAATCTAAAAAGTTGACAAGATCAATATTATTTTTAAAGTGAAAACTTCTTTAGTGGCGTTGAGCACTTTTGTGGGATGGGTAAAAACTGTGAAACTCGCGTCAGATTCTCGTGCTGATCGGAAAACCTTGGAAACACAGTTTGGAGAGTAGTGTTTTGTATCGAAGTCGAACTCGAACTCGAACTCGAATTGATTGTAAGGGTTTCGATTAATTAAAAAAATCGATTTTTTAAAAATCGATTTTCATAAAAAATGGGTTAAAAATTTAATCGATGTGAGGGTTTCGATTAATTAAAAAAATCGATTTTTTAATAATCGATTTTCATTAAAAGTGGGTTAAAAAATGCACAACGTTAATAATCAAGTTTTCACTTCTGCCGGCACTCCCAGAGTAAAACCCGTCTTTTTTTTTTAATTTTGTGTTCTGTTTGCTTATTGTAGTGGACCAAACAGCGCAAACTATAGAAGTTTGTGCCTGGGAGATTAAAATCCGTATGGTTGTCCATTGCCCAAGCATATATTTTTTTAATGAAATAAGGGGGCAAACGAGCAAACGGGTCACCTGATGGAAAACCACTTTCGTCGCCCATGGACACTTGCAGCATCAGAAGAGCTGCAGGTGCGTTGCCGGCCTTTTACGAGGGAATAGGGTAATAGGGAAGGGTAGGAAAGGGAATAGGGGAGGGTAGGGAAGAAATAGGGGAGGGTAGGGAAGGGAAAAGGGTAGGGGATTGGGCCTCCGGTAAACTCACTCACTCGGCGAAACACAGTGTGAGCGCTGTTTCACCCCGGTTTTCTGTGAGCCCGTGGTATTTCTCCGGTCGAGCCGGCCCATTAGTGCCGAAGCATGGCTCTCCCACGTGCAATACGACATTCTCGCTACATAGTCGGCCTAGTCCTGAGGAATCAGCAGGTCAATGCGTCCAATCATGTGCAGAATTCCTCACGATGTTTTCCTTCACCGTACGAGCTCCCTGTTACTTGAGATCTGAAAATGTCTCATTGGTACACGCTTCCACACGGGATCGCACCATATAACCAAAATCTACCCACTATTCCATGGACGCTCCATTCCCTCAAACAACATTTGCCGGGTGAACTAGTAGTAAGTAAAGGATCACTTTATCAGTATATCAAATAACAAAATTCGATTACTGATACACTCATTCTAAGTTTCACTTATTGTCAGCAGTTCTTTCGAGTGAAATACAAAACGTCCCTATATCCCGTCAGAATTTAATCAAACGGTTTCATAAAAGGCGAACCACAGATAAGATCATAGTCGACTTCCCTTCCGATTGCACCCTTTCACCACAATATAAATAACAGTAGGTCATATTCAAACTAGACCGAATTAACCGCACGCGACTACGTATTTTCATGAATTCATATTATAGCTTGAAGTTTCAAAATAAATAATATACTGCAGTAGTATAAATTGTATCTTCGTACTAGAGAAAATCAGGAAAATGCACACATCAGCATAATTACAGATAACTAGAAGGTGCAAAACAATGTTAGCACGACGCTCTTCTACCAATTGCAATTCTTCTACCACAATAATAATATGTAAGTATACAATAGAGTATAGAGTTATAGACTATAGACCAGATGGTCTAATTCGGTGATCTGTGAAGAGTCACAGATCACACTATACACCGAATCAGACGCACGCACACAATATTATAGCGTGACTAGACGTTCCGCGCGGCTTCGCCCGCGTAAATTAGATATTTCACAGACAAATTAGTACACAAAAAATAGCCTATGATCTTTCACATGGTCATAAGAAGTATCTTATCTGACCCAAGTAACAGAAAACTTGCTCTAGTAGTTCGTGAGATAAGCCCTTTTAAATAATTTCCACCGTTTTTTCCACATCTTCTATATTTCTTCGCTCCTATTAGCCTTAGCGTGATAAAATATAGCTTATAGCCTTTCTTGATAAATGGGCTATATAACACTGAAAGAATTTTTAAATCGGACCAGTAGTTCTTGATGTTAGCGCGTTCAAATAAGCCCTTTCAAATAATCTCCCCCGTTTTTTCCACATTTTCCTCTATTTCTTCGCTCCTTTTAGTCTTGGCGTGATAAAATATAGCCTATAGCCTTCCTCGATAAATTGGCTATCTAATACTAAAAGAATTTTTCAAATCGAAGCAGTAGTTCCTGAGATTAGCGCGTTCAAACAAACAAACAAAGAAACTAACAAACTCTTCCGCTTTATAATATTAGTATAGATTACAAATAACTTGAAGTTGCAGAGCAATGTAGAAATGACGTCTCATAACTTTCAAAAGTAGCTCTTCCAGTGTCCTCCACAATAAAATACTTATGTCCATCTAAAACTCGAATTAGGTAGTTGCATAAAAGCGTGATTTCAGATAACTTGTAGTTTCAAAATTATACAATTTCGTTATGTACACGCGCGTATTATTACTTGTTTCTAAGCGAGTATGATTTGAACGCCACTTTACTCTACTGTACACATTTATACTGTGCCTCCACATAACAATTCCGAACGCACCCAAACGCACCCAAACCTTATAGATATGAACAGAAGTTAAATTGAATTGGGCAAAGGGAGTTTTAAATGAAAATGTAATTATTGCCAGCCTTAATTGCGTAATCGCTTCGTCAGGCCTCAATAATTTTCGGGAAATCTATTTTGCATTTAAGTGTGAAGTCTTTTGAAAGGTAATTGGGAATTTCACATTTTTGGGAAACGTTGAAAGTAAATATTGAACAGTTGATACTTACTTTTCGAGCAAATGAAACTGTAATTACTAATTAAACACTCAAACTTCCATACTTAATATTATAAAATGTGATAGTATGTATGTCTGTATATTTCGCGCCCAAACCGCTGAACCGATTTTTCTCAAATTTGGCATGGAGATTCTTTGAGTCCTTGGAAAGGACAAAGGATACTTTTATCCCAGAAAAATCTATGGTTTCCGCACGATAAACTAATTTTGCCGCAACAGAGGTGCTGGTGTTATCTAGTAATTTATTAAATATTTTAAAATGTTGCTTTGGTTTTAAAACATTTTTATGATTTTCCTCGCTTATGTTTTTTCAACCGCTTTTATATTATAAGTTTGGGCTGTATGTATGTAATAGAATCTTTGAGCAGATCTTTTAATTAGATTTTAGCTATCTTCAGTAGGAGATAGGTGAAAATCTAATTAATTCTAAACTTAGCATTAAAATCCAATGACAATGCAATAATAATTTGTTAAAATTTAAAAATGCGTGTTTTTTTGTTTTTTTTAACTATTATCTTTTAAAAATCGAATCAACATGTAAATCACGCATTTTCCAGCTGTTCTTTTTTGCAGCTCACCCATATTTTGTATGTAAATGTAATCTACAATAAAAATGCAGAACTGCAATATGAAATCCCCATAGCACAGTTTCCATTTCACGCCACACCGCCTACAATAAAAGGGGTGGCTTATTAACACATAGTCAAGGCCCAAATATTCCACAAAGGTAGCACAATTAGGCACGATGAAACAAACGTTTGGTAAATGGTGTATGGCAACACTGAACTAGCGTAATAGCCTGCTGCTGTGTGACCACACATTAATATTATGGTGGTCAGAAGACGCCCCACTGGCTGGCAATCAATTTATGGCGCTTAGAGACAAATTACATAGCGCACCCTGTTTGTCTGCGGATATTTAGGTTAAGTAAGGATATTCATACTAAAATAGTGTCTATCTTTAACCTCTTGCCGCTTAAGGCCGTCCCCCGAGCAAACGATCTTGGCCATACATTTGCCGCGTTGCTGACATCGCACCAAAACCCTATTTTTTTTTACTTATCTTAGTTCATAATTGTCCTAAAAAAAAATTAAAACGGGGAATATGTAGCTTATGATATTACCGATCTATTGGCGTGTGTTTCAAATAAAAGTAATTTGTAAATCCTAAGGAGATGCTGAATGTATGCTTGAATTTTAATAAATTTGTTTTATTTTGGAAGCTGATATCATGAGTATAATAAACAAAAATAGAAAATTTAAAACGGGGAAAGGAATGTTGATATACTGAAGATTATTGCTGTATTTTTATTATAATTTTGTAGCTTTCAAATTATGAGTTTATAAGGCTTGAAATACGGTAAATTACGGTATCTCCGTAAGGAACGCCCTTAAACCATTTAACTTATCTATTACATGTTTGCTATAGAGATACTTAAGCCCCAGGAAAGGATACTTATCAAATAGTTTTTACTGTAGTAAAAAATACGGCTTATAAAAACGGCAACATCTATTAAGTCGGTATTCCTGAGCTGATGATGATAATGACAATATTAATATATTATAATAAAGAAGCTGGACGCAAAGTCACGAATTACTAAATAATTACTAATAATATTAACAAAAACGTCTGGAAAATAAAGCATGTTTATTTACAAAGCAATAAATAAAGATCAGAAATTAGCCCAAAATCTAGATTATCTTATATATTTATCTTAGTATTTAATATAAGGCTACAAGTTTACAACATAATAATAGCGTTAGTACTAGGGCTGACACAACTAAGAATTTAATTACAAAAAACCTAATCAAATTATTAATTTAGGAGCAATACTTCCCCATCCTGAAAGTACCAATGGGTCAGGTAACATCGCAATTCGCAACATGTCTCGTCTATGCAATGGAGAGCTTTTTGCAAACGATCCATTCAAAGCAGCAGCAGCTGTACTTTATTTAGTTACACAAAAAGATACACCAGACACTTGCGGTGTTGAGCTGCCTATCCTTTTGGATGGCTCATTTAAAAGTGCATCACAACGCCTCTAAATGTAGCAATGTGAGTTGAGCCCTAATATTTTTGCGCTTGTTTAACAAAATTTGTATTATTTTGATGTGACAACCCTGATCATAACCGAGACTAATACATTAAGTTTTTATGAACATTCCAACGTCTAATGAAGGTCATAGAACAATATTTCGATGGCTATTTTGTATAATGGCTTGACATTCTAATAATATGAGCATGGCTATAGACAAAGGGTACTCAATACTCATCTTTGTGTCTACAATATCCATCTTTTATATTTTATTAACCGACTTCCAAAAAGGAGGAGGTTATATTATGTTCGTCTGTATGTTCAACCATAACTTCGCCGTTTGTGGGCCGATTTTCATGATTCTTTTGTTGCTGAACAGGGTTGAATCCGAATTTGGTACCATGTTCACAAAAGTGGTGACCTGATGATGGGATCCATGAGGAATCGAGGGGACTCCTTGAAATTTGTATGGAAACATATAGTGATTTCAATTTTTTCTGAAGCATTCGAGGTAAATACTACTAAAAAGTAAGACTTTGCACCTGGTTTTACCCTGGATCCGAAGGTACCGAACAGAACTTTTGAATCCTTATAGGTACAGGTTCGGAGATTTTGGCGTTGTTTAAACAATTGAGAGCATAAGCCAATATATCAATTTGAATAATCATCATCATCACAACTTTAATCTGCCATGCATCATCACACTATGACCCAATAATTGGTACTTTTCGTGATATTTTGCATCGAAGCAGATGTTTTTGATGATTATTTCGCTGTTTGTGGACCGATTTTCAAAATTCTTATTTTGTTGTATAGGATGTAATCTTAACTTTGTATACCAATTACGCAAGTGGTGAGCTGATGGTGGAATCTATGAGTAATCGAGGGAAACCCTTGAAATTTATCAAAGCACTCACAGTGGTTAAAATGTTGTTTCTAGTAACTTAAACATATGTTACGATTAAAAGAAATTTCATACGAAGGTGTCTCTTGGTCTAAAGGCACTGAACATAACTCCTGAACCTTTAAAGATAAAAGTTGGGAAATTGCAGCATCGCTTAGATAACTGCAAACATTTACCACAATTTCGCTTACAGTAATAATTATAATATGGATAGTTAATATTCGTAGTGGCTATCTACGCATAAAGCCTTGTCTTGTAGATAACTAAAAAGAGTAAAATTATTATTTTTTAACAAAAAATTGAACCCGACTTCCAATGTAAAAACAATATTCTTAAAATGACCTAAAAAGGATGAAATAATTCTTATTCTTCATTAGTGCCTATTTCAAAATTCAACTAAATCTCAACGAATTCTGTACTAAATTTTCATTCTTTTGAAGTCGGTACTAGCTAAGTTCTATGTCAAGTATCTCAGTTCTGGGCTGGTACCGACTTCAGACGAATGAAAATTTAGTACAGAATTCGTTGAGATTTAGTCGAATTTTGAAATAGGCACTAATGAAGAATAAGAATTATTTCATCCTTTTTAGGTCATTTTAAGAATATTGTTTTTACATTGGAAGTCGGGTTCAATTTTTTGTTAATGTACTAACTGTTACAAGTGACTTGAGACTTTCATTAAGCTCTTTATGATAAATAATTGCAACTTATTTCTAAAGATATTTTAAATTGAATAACTTTAAGAGATACATAGTCCAAAATACAAACATTTAAAGCAAACATGTATCTCAAAAATAAAAATAATAACGAAGCAAACGCATCTGAATATCACAATCAACTAAACAAAATATAATTTAAATATCAAAATAAAACGTGGCCTCCCCTCTGCCAGGATAACAATTTAATAAACCCATCAACTTAAGACATGAGTGGGTGAAGTGGGTAACTAACAATTTGTAAACTGTCGTTTTTTGCATAAATGGAAGCTTTGAGACCGAAAAACTAATTTGAGATAAAAAAATTAGATTCTATGTATAATTAGATGATGAAGTACCTAGATAAGTTGCAAGGTATGTTCGAATGATAAGGGAAATAAATAATACTTAAGTACTTAGTTAAAAAAACTAAAAAATATTTTTTTTTATTTTTATTTTAACAAATTATTGCATTGTCGTTGGCTCTTAGTTACGTATGCAAAGTTTCGAATTAATTAGTCTACTGGAGATTGGTAAAATCGTGCTCAAAGAATCCGTTACATACAGATCTACAGCCCAAGCAAGCTAATAAAAGCGTATTAAAAATTAATATTTGCTCTTATGTTGTAAAATGTTAGTTACCCACTTCTTCCACTGGTGTCTTCAACTGTGGGAGATGTTGTTACCTGCTGATTATACGTCCATCTCCGGAGAGCAACAGGATTAATCCTGCCTAAAGCGAACTCGTACTTAGATATTGTAATTTCGCCTTGACAACGAAAACTTAATAAGGTGCCTTCGTATTGTTTCAGATCAGATAGCTGACAGAAAAAAGGTAAGAATTTCAAAAACTTCATTTTTTTTCCAACTTCATATGCAAAAAATTGATGCAAAAATCAACAGTTACCTTTCTGAAGATACCAGATTTGAAGTTAAAATAAACTACCTTTCGATTAAAAATAGTGACACAATAGATATCCCACCAAAAACATTTCATGTAAAAGTTACCTCGACGACCACAAAAGGTTTGCCCTGTGAAAAAGACATCAGATCTAATGTAGAGCCAAGCTTCTGAATCGACGTGGCCTAACTCTATCGATCCTAACTCCAACACTTTCTACATATCCGTAAGTATGTATGGCTTCGCTGTGTCGAATATTTAGTTTCTGGATTCTGATCTGAAATAAGTAACGAAACTGCCAAGCCATAGATACATACTTATCCTGATCTGAGCCTGATCCATAATACTTCTAAATTTGAACTTGGCAGGTTTTCGTGCTATACGTAACTCTTGATTAATTGTATAATTAGATAATAATATAATTAAATTAACCTGCCACGTTCAAATTAGAAGTATTATGGATCAGGCTGTTGATGAAAATGATAACGATCGATGAAGTGCATCTAAACTTGGCATTGGATTGGATTTCAACTCTTTTTTTAGACCAAAAATTTGCCGATAGGAACTTGGCCCCATTTTAACAGGTATGTTTTTGGTGGGATTTTTATAACATAAACTATTAGAAGTATTTATGACATAAACTATTAGAAGTAGAAGAATCCATACGCACTAATAAAAATATCTGAGGTCACACAAAAATGTGTAGCTTATAAATATACATTGTTGTTATAAAAAAGGACGACATTATTATCTGTAATGTGGAGTTTAATGGCCATTACAGTAATCTGATTGTAATAAATCTCAACATTCTGAAAGCCTTTGCCCAATATTTTCGAGACCGGTAAAATTATGTATAGTGGCTCCTTTATAGCGTTTTATTGGGTTACAGCTACAGGAGGGTGTGCCAAAATGTTTTCGTTTTCGCTTCGTTATAGAATCGCCGATGAAAATGTATGGAATTGACATAATCGTTCGTTAATATGACGTTGACATTCGACTGGTCTTATGTCAATTCCATACATTTTGATCGGCGATTCTATAACGAAGCGAAAACGAAAAAGTTTCGGCTAAATGACCAGGTTATTTTAATGTTATCAGTGATATTTAGCCATAATTTGCATAATAGGGAAACAATAGCTGTAGGAAATAGGAAATAGTCATAATCAGTGCGGTCTGGAAGAATCTTGTGATAATTTTTATAATTGTGTATAAATCAATTTTTGCCTAATGAAAATATTATTAAGTATGTTCAACCATTTGGAACTATTGCTTTATCCCACACACGGTCAGTTGTAACTGATCCAATCGGTAGCGTCATGCCGATTGGACGATGGGAAGGATGGTGTTTGGCCATGATTATGGTCATCAATGTTTTATAAATGTTTATAAAAGTAGACTATTTGAATCGATTGATTATTGATGATATTTTATATTCCCAAAATGCATTGCTATACGGTTGTCAAGGTAAGACAAGAAGCATATCGATAAGACAAAAAAGAAAATGCGCGTAAAACTTTAGCCGGAAGGGCCGCTGTGATTTCTTCGAAATCCATGTGCCATCCGTCAAGTGTAAACTGGGGTGTCACGTGATATAAGGATTTTGACAGTCTCATATCGCGCAAATGATTGAGTGGTCGCTAAAATGTTGTTTGCAATTGAATCGCGTCTTAGTAGCGAAGCTAAAATAAATAAGAAACTTTATGGAAACTTTCAATTGTATCAGGAATGTTAAAATTTTTTGCCGCTACATTCGAATCTAAAAATGTACAAAATAAAGAATATATTCTAATTATATTCTGAAAATTCTTTAATTGCAGTGTATGTGCATGAGTCACTTATTTAAATGTAGGTAATACTTATAAAGTTAACCTATAACCAGTTATTAACAACTGTAAAATTTTTATTATTAAGTATTATTTTTGATGTATACTTATAGCTCAGAACTATAAATATAACATTCCATAGCAGGATAAAATTTACAATTCCAGGTGTTACAAATGGCGCACTAGAACAAGATAAATCTTGCGCACAGGAAGAAAAATCTGATGGTTAATTTATTATAAGTTTGAAGGGGAGATAGTACGAATGTGTTTCTGGACATGGCCGTCCTTGGGGAAATACAACTTTATGGGGGTACTACTATTACTGAGATAAGAATGCCGTGAGTAGTGCATTTGTCATGAATATATTTGTGAGATGCTTCATAGTGCATAAAATTACACTTCTGTAAGAGCTACTTTGTCTTAAAAGTGTTTGTGAACGGTATATATTATTATGGTGAATATTTATTTATTGATTTGAATTTAAAACAAAACTAAGTTACACTTTATATTAATTAAAATTTGTTGCACAGCAGTTTGCTTAGGAGGAAACCAACCATTTTTACAAAACTTTTCATAAGGATATCCTTACCCAGAACTTGAAGTGTTTATTATGTTAAAGTGTGTATTACCAAATTGCATCAAAATCAATTTAAGCGTAAAGTATTAAAAGACAAATAGACACACTATAATTATTATGCTTAGTAAGTACCTTGTTTTTAAAACAGTTCTTAGGGAACATACCCATACTACGTGACCCACTTAGGTGGGGGAGGGGGGTCTTCAAAATACTACGCTCGGTCACAAGAGGGGGGGAGGGGGTATAGAGTTTTGTCACGTAGTCAATTTCGCCGAGAGAAACGTCATACGATTTTTTTTCTCGCCATTTAATACTTGACACTGGCATTTATTATGGTTATTTTATTATTTATAGCCAACAGCCATTAAAAAAAACAGGCACTGTTGTCACTACTCACTTGTCAGTTGTCAGGCATTTTGAAGTTTGGTGAAGCTGTCAAGCTTGGTGATCATTTACTATAGTTGGTGTTCGGTTACAATTTGAACTACGAAGGCGGCACTGAAAATTTCAGGAATCAAGGAGGTGACACAACAGTACTATTTAAAAATGTGTTTATTGCTTTTCGAAGTATTCTCCGCGAAATTTGACACATTTTTCCATACGATGGAACCAATCATTGAAGCAACCATTCCATTCGGAAGTTGAGGTCTCCAAAATGACCGTTTTGTAGGCGTCCACAGCTTCTTCAGGTGATGAAAATCTCTGACCACGCAATTTATTCTTTATTTTAAGGAAGTATAGAAATCATTAGGGCTTAAGTCGGGGCTGTACGGCGGATGGTCTAATAATTCTATGTTTTCTTGCTCTAAAGACTCTTTTGTTCTGTGCGCGGTGTGAGAACTCGCATTGTCGTGATGGAGGATGATACGGCGGTTGCAGTTCTCTTTACGGAGTTCAGATACGACCTGTGGCAAACAAATGCTAGCATACCATTCTGCATTAACCGTTCTTTGTCCCTCAAGAGGAATAGTCGCAATATGGCCGGTTTTGGAGACAAACGTGGCCACCATTTTTTTTGCAACACTCCGTGAACCAACAATTTTTGTTGGCTTTAACTCATTTTCGAACACCCAAACTCGTGACTGGTTTTTAGTTTCGGGTTCGTACGCGTATATCCAGGAGTCGTCACCTGATACGATGTTGTATGTATGTATCCATCGGGAAAACCACTTTTTTAAACCTAATTGTTCATGCAATATTATTTGTATTTGACTCATGCCAATGTCTAAAGTTGCCTGAATTTCGCGGGAAAAAAAATTATGTCACATGTCGATCTTCCTCAACCAGCTTACGCACAGCATCAACGTTTTTTTGGGTGACTGCAGTTTTTGGACGACCTTGACGGGGATCATCACTGAGCCTGACACGTCCACGTTGAAATTCAGCAAACCAGCGATAAATTGTGGTTTTGGATGGGGCTTCATCACCAAATGCAGAAATCATCCAATCAACACACTGTTTTTGTGTTAAACCACTTCGAAAGTCATAATAAATCATCGCTCTAGAATTTTCTCGATACAATTCCATTTTCTCAACGACTAAACAAGTTTGACAAGACCTTGTGACAAGACCGAGAATCTTTTTTAAAATAAATAAATGGTATTCGATTTTTAAAACTAAGGAGTTTTCAATTAAAAAGATTTTAATATGACAGGAATAGTGGAAGTATTCCATTTCCGATATTTTTAGTGCAGCCTATGTACAGTCGTGACTAAAATAATAAGTCTGTACCATCAAGGAAATTGATTCCCAGGTAGTTGACAGACCAACGTCATGTAGTCGGGTCATGTCAATTCAATGTTAATTGTGATCTGTCGGTTGGGCTTAACTTAAAACCATAAAGCTTTAAATGCTACCAAATTACTTAGGTCCACCATTTGCCTAGAAATTAATTTCTCTGATTGTTCTATTGTAATTTTAGACTATTATTATAATATATTATATTATAAATAAATCTATGTGATAATACTTTAGAGTGTGTATGTGTTCCTTACATATAGTTCACTCTGAAAGTAGCAGCGTTGAAAGACCAATTTTTTTCACTTTTGTATGGAGAAACTCGTTACACTGGGGCGCTTGCCCATACAAAAGTGAAAAAAGTTTTGCTCATTCAGCGCTGCTACTTTGACAGTAAACTCACTTTAAGGAACATGCACACGTTCTAAAGTATAATCACCTAGTTTTGTTACACCTAGTATATTATATCTTAAATATTGGTGTAAAGTATTTTTTGGTGATCGTTAATTTATTTCCATATTTAATTAAGTAGTAATCCATACTTCCATACTAATATTATAAATGCGAAAGTGTGTCTGTCTGTCTGTCTGTCTATCTGTTACCTCTTCACGCTCGAGCCGCTGAACCGATTTTGCTGAAATTTATTATATTGATATAGGATAGTTTTTACCCCGTACTAGACGTTCCGCGCGGCTTCGCCCGCGTAAATTAGATATTTCACAGACAAATAAGTCCACAAATAATAGCCTATGACCCTTCACGTGGTTTACTTCGTATCTGACCCAAATTACACCAAAATTGCTCCAGTAGTTCGTGAGATAAGCCCTTTCAAATAATTTCCCCCGTTTTTTCCACATTTTTCTCTATTTCTTCACTCCTATTAGTCTTATCGTGATAAAATATAGCCTATAGCCTTCCTCGATAAATGGGTTATCTAACACCGAAATATTTTTTTAAATCGGACCAATAGTTCCTGAGATTAGCGCGTTCAAATAAACAAACAAACAAACAAACTCTTCCGTTTTATAATATTAGTATAGAAAAATGTACGGTTCCCGCGCGATAAACGAATTTTGTGGCAACGGAGTTGCGGGCGTCATCTAGTAATTATTATAAACATGCAAAGAGTCTTTTGTATAATAAATAACTTAATAAACACAAAATATATGAGTCAAATTATTTTTATTTGCTATCTGCTCTTTCTACACACAAAATGATAAAAAAATATTCTTGTCAATACCACGTGAACAATTGAAGGGGTGGGGTGTCACCAGGGGGAGGGAGGGGGTCAAAAAATCTTAAAAAGTAGGTCACGTAGTATGGGTATGCTCCCTTATTTCTCACAAATTCTCACAATAAGATGTGTGAAAAATATCGTACCATAATACCGATTATTATGAGACGGCACAGATAATATAATAAGGAATGTGGATTGTGGACAGCTACCATGATACTAATACTTAGTATAATCTCGTTTAACTCATTTTGGAAATAAAGTAACACCTTACAATATTACTTAGTAAATACCACACACGTCGAACCGTTAAACGACTAGATAAGTAGCTTACCTGATGCTTAAATTATAAATAATGAAATAAATTAAAATAAATATACCATGATATCGAGTGTTATTATAAGACTATCGACAGGTCAGAAAGCAGAACTTCATAAATCAACATTACTTTACTAATGGAAAAAGGAAATAAAATTATAGAAGCTTGTTTTCGCTTTTAACTGTTAAATATTTAAGAAGATTTACGTGTGATAAACAATAAATTATAAATAGAATCCCTCTTAAGAGTATTCGTAGACATAATACTAATCAATTGTATTACGAAATACAATACGGAGTCATCTAAAAATCCATCAGAAACCAATCCGCCATTATCAAATTCAATGATTGAAAAATTCCTTCGATATGCAGGCTGTTTATTAAGGACGTTTCAAAGTATCGAGTTATGTTTACGATTATCAGGGGAGTCTGATAGACGGGAACAATTCTCGTTTAAGTTATGATTTACGGTGTGACCAGGATCAGTTGTAGGTTGTAAACCGATTTGTAATGTGATTTATCGACCAGTTTTCGTATTTCCAGTTCGTTATGACGGTGTTTTTCTCTATTTTGAAGTGTTTTCTGATTTGATGAATTTATGTTTATGAGCTTCTGTCGGACGAGATTGATATTATCGATGCTTTCCATTTTAGCACATAGTGAACTGGCTGCTTTATTTGTTTGTTATTTATATTTCTTAACTTTTTTACAACTGTTCGTATTGCAACATGTCTGCATACAAAACCGATTATCATAAACCTATTTGTCGATACTTATTTTCCCAAGCTAGTCAATAATTAATTTGCATTGGAGATTTCTCGGTAAATTATTAGTACTAGCATTAGCTCACCGCGGCCCATACTTCATTCACTTATCTAAATATCTTCATTTGCGTATTCGAGCACATTGAAGTGGCTCGAGACACGCGATTCCAATTGCAGATTTCTCAGATTGCTCCCGCATGAGATCCATTGAAGGCGCTCGTACAAGCTATCATTAACCGTTCCTGGATTTATTCAAACGCGTCACGGCCGGTTCCCTTACGCAATTATCCAGGTTGCGATCTTCCATTGTTGTCGAAATTTAAAACAAATTTCCTGTGCAGGGAGGTCGCGTTTTTCTGCCCCGCCAAATTGGATAAGCACTATAATTACTCGTTTAATTTCGGCCGTGTTTGTGGATATTTCGAGTTAATGCGAATATTGTGGGAGTTTGCGGAGCGGAACGTTCTTAGATTAATTTACATTTATATTGTTTCAACTAGTGTAATTTTGTTTGTAAATAACGTGTTTGCTTAGTGGTATGTACTTAGCGTGCGGTGGGAAAGGGATCGTTTAACTTTATAAGGTTTTTATCGTTATCATGTTTTGCATTTTGGACCCCTTCGCAGTATGCAACTTGTTATACAAATTAGACTTACCGTATATTTAATTTGAAAGTATATAAAATGTTACTTTTACTTTACTTTTCTTACTAGATGATTCTAATAAGAAATAGTTTATGCTATAATATTTATGTCAACTCAACATAGAATACTCCGGGCGCCACCTGTTTTGATCTATGACGTGACGTCATATTACAGATGGGATGAAAGGGAATTCTTATATTAAGTATACACTATTTTATTTTTACGCTATAAAATGTATATATATGCATAATATGCCTATTAAATATGTACATGTTCTTTCTCGTCATTTTTAGACTTATCTACTTATTTATTTTTCATAATGTAAGTATTTATAAAGTTTTTTTTTTACTATCTTATTGTTCACTTTGCGCTGGCGCCAGTGTGCATCTGTCGAGCGATTGGCAACAAGGCCCCACAGAACACCAGGGATCGCGGTGATACTGTGATCATCACCTGAGTGGGGTCCTTTTCGGTGGAATTCGCATTACACTGCATTGTAGTTTGGTATCTTTACCCAAATATACACCTACCTACAGTATATTATGTCCATCTGGCACTTATTTGCTAATGTTCCTTTTTTATATTATTTTTGTTTTTTATTTTATGCTTATTGTATTTTTTGTGAAATGTTTATTGTAATGTGGTGTAATGTGTTTGTACTGAATAAATGTTTATTATTATTATTATTATTATTACTGCCGCGCGCTACAGAAGATGGTTCACAATCTTGTCCGTTGGAATCTAAGAACATATCAAAGTCTTTTAGCTCGAGACATTAATCTGGTAGCACAATAGGCATTAAAATAACAATGTGATAGTGGGCAGGTAAAGCGCTTATTTGATCAGTCACAGCGACAGAGGCACAATAGTCAATCGAACGATTTCCGATGCTATCGCAGCTACCGGTACTCTTTGTCACTCTATATCATTTGCTGTAAATAAACCTATATAATGACATAACATAGCTAACTAACGGGACTTTTAATGGGAGCAAGAGTCAGGTCTGATCAAGACACGTTTTTTTGTCTTAGTCAAAATTCTACTTATTTTACCCTTACTATGACGTTCCCCTTAGTAGAGTTTAAATCTAGCATCAGATTTCTTCTAATCGCGGTCCCGAGATTGTTTCGTCATTATAAAATATTCAAGCTTCACAAATAATAGACTGAAAGTCGAGAATACAAGAAAATTGGATCCAACTATCACAATCTGTGTAAATATCGTATTTTCGCTAGAATATCAAATAAATGGCGAGGATAATGATCGCAAAGATAAGAGAACAATAACTGATTCACTTCCTCAGACAGCACACTGGCCAATAATTTATTCGACGTCACGAGATCGCATTGATACGCCTCGCTAAATCGATCAATAATCCTAAAATAAGGACAGCTATCAAATTGATACGTCAGTGGAATACAATGTGCAATTTCGGCTTGATTAATTATGTAGGCGACTGAGCTTTGGATTGAGTTACGCTTACTCACCTGCTACTTGCTAGGCGAACGTACTTTTCTGGCTAATGCTATGACTAGATATTATCATTTCAGATAATATAGTCTATTAACTTTTTGAGATATTATACTTTGCATATATCTTATTTGTACATATGTGTGTTGCTGTTTCTGTCTGTCATCGTAACTATTACATTGTTCCAGAAAATGACAAGCATGCCATGTATAAACATTTTTATTCGTAGAGACTAGAGATATAAGGGTGCATCACCTTCACGGGTCGAAAATGTTAACCGGTCAGAATTAATTATACAAGCATGGAATGCTGTTTTACATACACTTGTCGAGTGTAGTTACTGTACTTATTTGCTAATAACGATAAAATCCTCAAAAATAGAACATTAATTCCTTTGCGATACAGTCATACTATTGCAGACTGCAGTTATAGAGGCATAGGCGTATTATAATAGGTATGCCGTATGGTGCAAACCACGAAACGTGCAAACGTGAGTGTCGGCTAGCTCAGCGGCTTGCGATCTGTATGTCTGTAACAAACAATTGTACACATCGTTTGCACTGAGGATATTTACCGTAATATATCTATCGATGCAACGATTGGGCTGTCTTGCTAATATCTCTGCCTACACTCTACTAACGAAGTTTGCAGTGAAATACTATCTCTGTAACCAATGATGCTGATCGGGTTCATAATACTATTCCAATTTTTTGATTTTCAAGGCAAGTGATGATTAAACTCGGTGCGTCTTGCGCTTATACTCTACAGTCGGTACTCTAGCGTCTACACTTACATAATATTGAGTACTTTGAATATTTACACGTGAAAATAATCAAAGATTGAGTAGTATCACAGGACACAGAATACATAAAATTAGTACATTAAAATATTATATTAACAAATGGTAAAAAAATAATAGTATTTGTTAAAAAAAAAGCCATAGACTACAAAATGTATCCTGCAATTAAAGATTTGATCGCAGAAGAGATTTTGAGCAAAATTGATCGAATCTCATCTTCCCGAATCTACATTACGTATAATATTACTATGTAACTTGTTGAACATTTCACATGTATTCTGAGTGTCACAACCCAAGGTGGTTTAAAGATTATCTTGCTCGGTGGTCAATACCAATAGTTTTGTTCTCATGGCTCACGTTTCATTATTTCCACCGTATGGTAATGCTTATATGGAATTTAAAATTTGTATCTGCTTCATCTTCGATATCGACGATAACATTATCATAACGCGGCCTCGACTTTATTCCTGTTTAAATTTTATTGATATGCCACGCAGTAGAAAGCCTTTGAATGCAATATTTATGGCGTTCGGTTTAAATAGATGGTACGGCGAAAATGTCAAGTGGAGAATCACGTTTCAACGTGGCCAT
The DNA here is from genome assembly GCA_905333045.1 of Lysandra bellargus. Taxonomy (NCBI): domain Eukaryota; kingdom Metazoa; phylum Arthropoda; class Insecta; order Lepidoptera; family Lycaenidae; genus Lysandra; species Lysandra bellargus. The sequence goes on along the minus strand of HG995350.1, from coordinate 6,740,287 downwards.
GAATTTGAGGGTACATGAATGATTGAAATGCACGAAAATGGTTCCGTTTATACTGTATAGTCCCTAGAGGCTTCTATAAGTTCCATATAATTCTTTAAACGTTAATATAAAGTCTGTTTTCAGTAAAATAATACTGACTTTCAATATAACATATAGGCCACGGATGACTTTAAGATCGTTACGCAAACGTAAAAGGGAAAGGTACAGTGACGTGATTTATGTCCCCTTGGTATGAAAAAAAGGCGCTAGATCAGTAATCAGATGGTCATTGTTCGTCTAATATTCCACACATGCGTCTATACTGTAACTGACAACTGCCCCCAGTTTCTACGGGTTATTTTTAATTTGAAGAAACCTAGGTTAAAGAATAAAATTTTAAAAAATCTGTTTCCTATAACATAAAACACCAGAAGCTTATCAATCTTGTATTTATAGCTACTAGCTATAATTTTTAAGTCAGCCATGACTGGCAACGTATGTTAGAAGTTAGAACCCAGTTTGTCAAACTCAAATATTTGATTACAGCAAGTCAACGGAATAGCAAATGGTTTGCTCAAGTAGTTTGGTGCTGGGGTAAACACCAATGTTAGTTTACAATGACATAGGAATGTCGCTGTCAATACCACGTGTGTCTGTTTCGGTTTTTATGGATTTTGTAACGGTACACTTGTTTGAGTAATGATTAGCTTCGGTTATAGTTTTAGTTTCATTGGTGTGGCAATCGACACCTTCATCTAACAAAGTTTTTTTACCCGACTACGGTGAAAAGGCATGGCGATGATTAGAGACCGGATTATATTATGCAACGTAAAAAGCTTGTTATATGCATGCAAATATGCATGATAAATGCTTTAAATATGCATGAAAATTGGCAGAATATGCAAAATTAAATGACAATATGCAAATTGAAAACTGCATTCAATTAGTGATTTGTTAGGACTTAGGAATGATGACAATTCCAAAAGTTACATTTTGTAACTTTGAATTCTTTTACGCCAGTCATGATCAACTTTTTGATCTTCATATCACTATAAGTTACAAAAGATTTCAGATTATTAGCTGGTATGCAGATATTATCAATAGTAATGCAGAAACGATATTCTTTTCTCAGAATCAATGTGCATTCAACTTTTAATTCATTTACAATGACAAGCAGTATTGCTTAAAAACCTACAAGGATTGTTTTGCTGCGTCAATGATGTAGTCAAAGCAGCTGTCAATAAATGACACTAGGGTAATTTTATGTAAGTCACATGGAAAGTTATACAGGGTGTAACTAAACTAAGTGATGATACATTAGGGTATGTAATGTGTATATTGTGTTCTTTGTAGAGAGTTCACTGTGAAAGTAGCAGCGCTGAAAGACCAATTTTTTTCACTTTTGTATGAGGAAACTCGTGACACTGGGGCGCTTGCCCATACAAAAGTGAAAATTGGTCTTTCAGCGCTGCTACTTTCACAGTAAACTCTCTACAAGAACACATACACACCTCTAAAGTATTATCACTTAGTTTTGTTACGTTTTTCGCGTAACTTTCTGCGCTCTGTAAAACTTTGGAACGAACTGTCACCAGTAGTATTTCCAGACCTATACGACCTGCAAACCTTCAAGAAGAGAGCGTATTCCCTCTTAAAAGGCCGGCAACGCACCTGCAGCTCTTCTGATGTTGCGAGTGTCCATGGGCGACGGTAGTTGCTTTCCATCAGGTGACACGTTTGTTCGTTTGCCCCCTTATTTTATAAAAAAAATTACCCTTTACAAGATGGCGGCGTTAATACCAATTCCGGCCACCCGCTAAAACAGTCTTGTAAAGTGCGACAAGGCTGATGGTGGGCGGTGGTGCGGCTCGTAAAGGAGAACTGTCAAAAACTGTCAAAAATGACGTTTTTGTATGATGGCAGCGTTAGTTCCTTTTTTCGCCACGTTCATTTTAAACCTTGTCAAGCTGTAAGTATGTGTATCGATTTCAAGACGATCCCACAACTTTCGCAGAGCTATTAGCAATTAAAAACCTACGTTTGTCTGTATACTTTATTATTATGATGCTTCGCAATATTAAATTGTCAATGATGACATACAATAATTATATTCGGAGAACAATATATGAGTAATAAACCGTGTGCTCTGTACTCCAGACGAGTAAAAAGTGGTTTCGTCAAAGTGCCGCCTCCATATTTCAACATGCATTGCTCGTTGTAAAAAAATCGTATTTTATTCATGGCTAAAATTTAACATTGGGTTTATGGTAAATTTTGTAGTGTAATGGAAACAATGTTTTATGCATCGGCACAGGAACGCATTTCGGATATATGTATGTATTTTTGATTCAATTTCGAACCTCATTCAACAAAAGTTCAATACTTTTAAGTTTAAAGCAATCGACAAAACCAGTAATAATATTCTTGTTATATCTCATTCAACAATAATTTGTACAGTATTTACTCAATCAATTATCAAATAATTAATTACGGGTGTAAAAAAAATAAGTAATAATACTTTAGGGTGTGTACGTGTTCTTTGTAGAGAGTTCACTGTGAATGTAGCAGTGCTGAAAGACCAATTTTTTTGCACTTTTGTATGGGGAAACTCGTGACGCTCGGGCCCTTGCCCATACAAAAGTGAAAAAAAATCGTCTTTCAGAGCTGCTACTTTCACAGTGAACTCTCTACAAGGAACACGTACACACCCTAAAGTATTATCACTTATTTTTGTTACATACTGTATAGTATAAAAGTATTAAATGTATTTCCGTTGTCTGGTACCTGTAAGTTGTAACACAAGTCCATCAAGTACATTACCACGGGGCCAGACTGACGTGGTGTGAAGCGTCCATAGATATTATTATTATTATTAATTTCTTCAAGAATGTATAATATCTACTACAATCAAATTGACTTTAAAATATTTACACAGAAAATAACTGTACAAGATTTGCTTGTCTTTTGTCATAGGTAAAGACAGCGGCTTTGAATAGTAATAAGATGCGTGGATATTTTTTATTAGTCAGGCTTGTTTATATAGTACGGGAGCCCTAGAACGATTTTTTTGATAAAGTCTATCAAGCTAATTTTATTGTGAGTAGCTTCATTTTGATAAGACAAACAACATTTTTATCTGCGAAAAAGAATCGATTTTCATATATAAGGCGCCCGGTATGAGAAAAATCCGAGGGGTAAAACCTACTAACAAGTAACGAAAATGTGTCACGTTTTTGGACGATGGAAACTTTCTAATTTGGCTGTAAGTATAGGAATATAATATTATATTATTATATAATTATATAATAATAATATAATTATATTATAATATTATATAAAATAATATACTTAATTATTTTATATAATATTATAATATAAACTTTCGAAACTATAATTAGTGACTTGTTCAGAAGAAATAAACGAATAAATTACTCATTATACCTAAATAAAATATTTATAATGAGTAAAATAAACTATTCGCAATACAAAACTAAATACATTCGTGAAATCCAGTAAAATCTTCGAACAAAGCACAAGTCATACCTTGACACGTAGGAAATAGAGCACAATTTTGAATTGCCGAAATAATACTAATAGCTCACATATTGTTTATTTATTTTTCATTCAGAGTGTGGTCAATGTATCAAAGGTCATAACTAACCAAACTTCTTCATACAAAAGTATTCTCTAGATCATCGAAATACGTAATATAATCGAAACAAAGAGCGCGGTCCAGGTGGGCCTTACGGTTGTTGAGCTTGAGAGACTTGAAAGTGTAAATGGAACGCCTCAGAGCTGTTAGCGAGGTAACGCCGCATGAACTGTCATGATTTCGGGCGCGCACCCCATATCGAATCATAAGACGTTATCACGTCAAAAAAAAAATATATTCTAGGGCTCCATAGTGTCTAAACACACTAGGCTGAATTACGCCGGCGTAATTTCCGCCGCAAATGTCAAGCGCATACAAAACGCGACGTAATAGTGTGTCACCCCTCGTATTCGTATTTTGTATGCAATTTAAACGCGGCGTAAACACGGCGGAATTTACACCGGCGTAATTCAGCCTAGTGTGCTTAGAGCCTTAGCATTACTATTAATGTAACTGTAAAAATATCGATTAAACTACGCTTGAAGCTTTGTAATGTGACAGGAAAATTATTTCACGTAATAATAATACACGTAATTTCCACCATTTAAGGTTCCATTACGTCTTAAAGTTCCCCGCTGGGACCGTACGATTGACAAGTTGAAATCCGGGCCTGCGACTCGTTTGACACAATGACTTATAGGGTAAGCTGGTTTAACGTTAGGCACATTCGTGGATTTCGTTACATTTTTTCAAAGTTTTTACTCCCTGTTAATGTTTTTTGAGAAATTTTTATATTCGTTTTATACCGAGTCAATGTTCGATTTGAAAAGAACGAAAACATAATTGGGAATGCTCTTTTTGTGGACACGCCGAGTTTCATATTGATGAACTTTTTTACATTTCGAGCACTCGTTTTCTTGAAAATTATTCCGTCGCTGAAAAAATTTTGCAGCTCAAAATATAACTTCTTATAAGATTTAAAAATGAAATTGCCATCTTTTATTTTTCTTACGTGATTGTTCTTGTAAGATTTGGAAATGGTTGCTTTATCAAAGGACAATATCACCTTTACCTTCATTGACAAAATTAGTTAAATTTTTAAGATTTATACGTGGGAGAGCCATACTTCGGCACGAATGGGCCGGCTCACGTTCTCACAGAAAACCGGCGTGAAACAGCGCTTGCGCTGTGTTTCGCCGAGTGAGTGAGTTTACCGGAGGCCCAATCCCCTATCCTATTCCCTTCCCTACCCTCCCCTATTCCCTTCCCCTCCCATCCCTACCCTCCCCTAATACCCTATTCCCTCTTTAAAGGCCAGCAACGCACCTGCAGTTCCTCTGAGGCTGCGAGTGTCCATGGGCGACGGAAGTTGCTTTCCATCAGGTGACCGGTTGCTCGTTTGCCCCCTTATTTAATAAAAAAAAGATTAAAAATGAAGACTTAACTTTAATCAACCTTATCTCAGGAAAGAATAAAGGAACGTTTTTCTTTACACCAAAATTTAATTTTTCGAATAAGAATTTACCTGTGGGAAAATAGGGACAGTTATAGATAGATAGGGTTATTATTTTAACGTCATGATATAAATTTTAGAGTATGGATAGGTCACGTCAACTTCCACAATAATGGAGTAACGGTGTTCGAGATATTCCTAGTTATTCATAGAATACAATACTGAAGTTTCCAGAAATATAGAACGTCAACGGTCAGTATAAAATATTCCTTCTGTGATGTTTAACCTAATTTGATCAAAATATACCTACTCCTACCACATTCTAAGGGCTCCATTCCACCGCGGCGCACGGAGAGGCTACGCACGTGCGTCAAGCTTCGCTTTGTAAGAAAATATTATATGTGACTGTGTCCACTGCAACCCACGGACACGCTACGCACGAATTGTGTCAAATCAAAGAAATAAATCCATGCACGTCCATGCGTGTGCGTGGCCGTGCACAGCGTGCGCAGCGGTGGAATGGAGCCTTAACTTCTATGTTTTGGTCCAATTAGGTTAAACGTCACAGAAGGAATTTATGGAATAAGAAATTAGGTGTGAACACTACATTTCTGTGACTAGACAGTTGCAAGTTTGAAATCGTTGTAAACAATAACTTAAGGCGTAAGAAAAAGTTCAGTTTAAAATGGTTTGAAACTCAACTTGAAATCATTTGAAATCAGTTTGGAAACGTTTGAAATTCGGTTTGATACCACGAGGCTATTAGTATCATATTTGTATCCCATGAGCATACGTCAATAGCCTCGCTATCACGATGATCAGATAGGGCGGGGCGCGTGGGCCGCCGTGGACACAGCTCCAAATATTGAGACCGAGATCCGATCACACTGATCTGATGTAGGGGTAGGAAGAAATAGAAGTGATGAGGTCTTTATGAATATGTAAAGTTACGCGACTGTTTTAAAAAGCCATTGACTCGATGCAAAGTTAATCCACAGCGCTTACCAGAAAAACATTTTCAAAATGTTTTGTTTTTTGTTTATTAGGAAGGCTGAAAAACATCTGAAATATCTCTACATCCGCAATAAAAAATGTGAGGAAGAGTAGGGAACGTATTATATATTTCCTCTATATGCAAAAATCAAAAAGTTGCATTGACCAGAAAGTCGAAAAACTAAGGGGGCAACAGGCGAAAATACCCGACATGACAAAATATAATCATGATGAATCTATCAATGATTTTGTAATTTTGGATCAGCTTAGTCTAAGAGCGAGTGTTCGGCAGACTTACGGTAAAGTAGAAAACTTCATATCAATGCCAGGTATAATTATTATAGTAGTTTAGCATGTTGTATGTAGTTTGAGGAAAATCTTTGTAATAAATAGCCAGAGATCTAATATAGCCTATAATTGAATCCATACTAATATTTTATAGCGAATGTTACCTCTTCACACCCAAACCACGGTGTTCCGTGCTGATTTTGCTAAAATTTGGTATAGATACATATACTTTGAGTCCCGGGAAAGAGCATAATATAATACTTTTTATCCCTGAAAAATGTACGGTTTCCGCGCCGTAAATGAATCTAGGCGCAACGGAGTTGCGGGCATCATCTAGCAATAGTACATTACGCACCTAGGGCAGGAAAATAAGAAATGTCTCAGATCACATGTAATTGTTGAATGTTGGCCGAGACGAAGCCGAGGTCAACAAACATGTGATCTGAGGCTTTCTTATTTACTGCCCATGGTGCGTATACTATTTTTCTCATCGACGGAGGCGGAAAACGGCAACATCGGTAAGCGCAGCGGGAAGAAAGTGAGAAAAACAAAATTTACATATTATTTAAGCCCGGCTCTATCTGAAGATTGCTATATCTATGTGCCTAATATTTACACAAGTATAATCGTTAGCTGCATAGACGGAGCGGTATTTGAGGTTGGCTATCCATAATTTTGTTATTACTAACATCACGATTTTCAAACTTTATTATACAAATTAGATCGTCATTTTTATGATGCAAATTAAAGGTTGCGCAACAATAGTAGGATGCTACGAGTTAAGATTTTAACGATAGTGTCATAACTCATCATAACTCAAACAAATCAATATCTTTGGAGCATGAGTAAATCTCTAGATAGCTAAGTACAGTTTAAATTATTGTATTTCAAATTGTTTCTGAACGTTATTGGAATATTTTTTGTGAAAACTTTATTTGTTCATATAAGCCACTACGCGTAGGCTACGAATACCTATACTAGAGTCTAGGTTTTTTTGGATCTAATATATTTAGCCGGTTTTAGTCTTTGCGCAGACATAAAGTAGACATGGGAAGGATAATAAGTAGGCTGCTTTATAATGTGAAAAAATTACGGATATTGCAGTATACAACAACAATATCGTAACTATAACTGCAGTTTATTCGTATTTTTTTAGCTTTTTTTAGATGAAGCTTAACAAATTACCTTATCAAAATCAATCAATTAAAACACCTACTAATATTTTATGTAAGCCATTTTGAGGTTATTTTTGATAATAACTGTGTTATAGGACGTTGTATAAATCACTCGTAATTCGTACCCGACGGCGATGTAATGTTTCACCGGTAAACCATTATCTATTGCTTTATAAACACACGGTGTAATGGGTGACTCTGTTCATGAAATATCGTATAAATCTGTGCTTTGTATAAGTGATATCTAGTATATTTGTGTTTGAACCTAGTAGACCTAGACAGTAGACTTAGTACTCGTAGGAACAATCCTAAAAGAATGGTTTATGGCTGAAATATGAACAAAACCATCTACATATTTTGAACCCAGGGGAAGGGATTTATGATACTCTTTTTTTGAGTTTTGTCAAATTTGGTAGGCCCCACGCCTCCCTCTTAAGCTGTGACGTAATAATGTTTGTGCATGAACCCTAAGGCTGCCGTCACACTAGCGTTTGTCCAGCGTAGGCGTTCGATGAACGTATGCGCAGCGCAGACGCAGGAACAATCAGTACGCTGCGCTAGCGCCGCCGCGTACTGATCGTTCCTGAAGAAATTGTGTAACGTCTGCGCCGCGCTAGCGCAGCGTTTAATTAGTTCTGCGCTGCGCATACGTTTATCGAACGCCTACGCTGGACAACCGCTAGTGTGAAAGCAGCCTAACCTGGCTATTTAACCTGAATTTTATAATTCTTAAAGAAATGAATGAATGAATGAACTTATATTAAGAACGCGGGGCTAAGCTTTGACATTCTCAAATAACGTCAAAGGCAGCACGTATATATGGCTCATTCTCGGAATATTCCCAGCACAAAACCTAGACTACAAGATCATTACTGGAGACAAGGGTCCTTAAACTTAATGTGCTGTTAACATCCTCTAACTGGCCATTCGGGGACAAAATAGAAGTATTGTAGCCAATTAGTCGTCAAACAATGGAGTCCTCAAACGCGCGGGTTTATTCAAATTCCCAGATCAAGATGGCGACAGTTTAGAGTTAATTAAACCGATCACGACACGACGTCACTTATGTGGATGATATCAGAAAGGTTGGTTGGGACCACGGATAAAGGATAACATGGAAATAATTTTGTTTCACAAATCCTCAAACGTAGGAAGAAAGATAATCTTTCCAAATCTATTTCTTACACCAAAACGTCAGAGGCAAAAATCTTAGGTATGAAATAATAATAATAATTTTATACACAAATGCATCTGTGCTTTTTCATAAGTCATCCCAGTTCTGGAGTTCAAATTATTGCTATAAATAAAGGTCTAAGTCTTCAGGAATTTTAGCGCTAACGGATATTCTTATAGGCGTATCCAGTAGTTCTAGATTCGGAATGGCACATATCAGCGCGGAAAAAGCAAATGAGGACTATTAGTACATGTAGCTGTATCTTATTAGCTCGCAGCATGAGACCAATACACCTCCTTCATTTCACTCTTAAATAGACTTTGTGGTATTTGTTTAGGTAAGAAACTGACTAGTGTCCGAATTCTATTTGGAAATTGCTTAACATTATAAATTAAATTAGATGTTTGCCTCTACTTAAGCAATTTTGATTAGTATAGACTAGAGACTCATTTATTGCCCGGGACCCAAAATATGTGAAATGGAGAAGAAAGTAAATAATACTTACTGTACTCCTGAAGTAGGTAATTAATACAACTCCGTTTCGTTTAAATTCGTTTATCGCGATGAATACGTACATTTTTCCGGAATAAAAAGTATCCGATGTCCTATCCCAGGGCTCAAGGTCTCCATAGCATATGCAAAATCGGTTCAGAGGTTTAAGTGTGAAGAGGTAACAGACAGACACACTTTCGCATTTATAATATTAGTATTAACATTTATAATTATAAAAATTAGCATTTATAAAATATTAGCATTTATAATTATATTAACCCATCAATATCCCCTATGTGTGGTGAGGCTGCCGCATAACAATTGAAAATCGATTGTATCTGCGATACCCACGATGGAGGTGCTACATACCTACGTGATACCTACACCTACCTACCTACTCACACTACACATACACGATGACTGTTACGTTTCTGTGGGAGGCGCGGACTCAATGTCCGGAACCGCTGGGCGGTGTCTGACCTTGCCATCCGCCATTGCCCTCGTGAACTCGGTTCATACCATGAAAAATAATCAACCTTTCATTCTCAGCACAAGTATTAGTACTTTGCGTGGTTTGTATATCATCCTCTAGGTCAAGGGTCACCAAAAATGCGGACCGCGGTCCGCATCCGGATCGCCGACCCATTGCGTGCGGACCAAGCATGTTCGAAGATGAACTTCGTTAAAAATTAATTTCAGTCTCGACATAATGATGTACATGTAGCAACAAAAATTGTCACTTTTCTCATTGACACAAATACCTTTGTAATTTCCGTAATTACATTTGTTTAATTTTTTTTTAATGTGCGGACCGCGTAGGTCATTTTATTTCTTAAGACGGACCCCGAGCGAAACTAATTGGTGACCCCTGCTCTAGGTTTTCAATAATAATTGTTCTAAAAGTAACGACGCTTAGGTCGAATATCAAAGGGTGTAAACACGGGAGCAACCGTATTAACAGCTTGTAATAGCGCAGAATACATATTGTAATAGTAATAGTACCTACTTTACGAAAACTACAGATTTGAACATAATATCTAGGGTAGGTATATCTATACGTACTCGGCGAAACATGGCGGTAGCGGTCATTGACTCCCTGTCAAAAACTTGTCATTTTCTATAGAAAGCCGCGATTGACAAATTAACATTTTAGAAGTTGTGTGTGCAATACGGGCTCTTAATATTTACCCAATACCGATGAAAAAGCTTAGAACAAAATATTAGAAGTAATCATTGCTCATGATTGACGTTGATTGTGCAAAATTCAACTTCGCCATCCTGGTGGTAATCGACGATCATGACCAACGAGTAAGATAAGCATCTTTAACATACACGTAGTCCCTCTGATAAAATATGGCTCTTCTAAAGTTTTTGAAAACAAAACACGGGATTAGAAACAAATTTCGCTCCCACGATTCATAAAACATGCACGCCAATTTAAAATTCAACTAGACATTAAATCACTCGCCTAATAACGGATTCAGTAATTTGGCCATACGTCTTGTTATGGCCGTCCGGCAAGATTAAAACCCAGACCACCCTTCATAAATCCGACCCAACACACCTACCTTTATATATTATTCACGGGAAACACGGAAAAACGATTCCAAGTGCCCACTAAATTGTCAATGCACCGAAATCTCCTGTAGGGATGTGATAAGCTCGATACTTTGGGCTCAAACATTTTGAGCTTGGAGAAACGAGATTGTTTCGAGTATATTTTTAGTAGGTACTTTTGGAAACGGCTTCAACTTTTTTAGTAAATATTTATAATTTAACTATTCATGTTCTTATAAATAATATATGAAATGCAAATTATAAAAATAATGTTTAATTAGATTAAAAAAAATACAAATAGGTAGTCCAGAAGAAATTACAAAAGATGAACATAATAATATCATGATAATCCAATTTGAAGCTTTTCTATGATGGTTTTGACTAAATAATAAATATAGTAATTTCTGTAGTGTCATTGGCGACCCACGAGTTTGTTTATTAGTCTCCTTCAATACCTGTAAAGATTATTATATTATTAACAGTTTTAATTTCTGTCACATCCCTAGTTTGACCGTCTCAACAGTCCAAACCTTAAATAAACCCGATTCTATGCATATTAAAGTATCATCATGTGGACCAAACGTGGTTTATACGGTAGGGTCGAGTTTAGTGCGGTTTTATCCGCAACGAGTCAATAGAAAAGCCAATGGACGTTTATATTTGTTAAACTGCAAATTTCGCCCTTAACTACGTACAAAGGATGTCACAGAAAGTTAAGTGCATTTTTATAGGACGGTTACAACTCGAAAGATGCTCGCGTAGATTTTAACAATGGTTGTATATTCACTTTTAGGGTTACGTACCCATGACGCAAAAATGAAATTGCTAACATTCTGTCAGTCTGTTACTGTATTTGTCACCAGTTCACCACGCATCAGGCTGTATGACTTTGAGTTTGCCATTTAACAATATTTTTTTTAGATAAAATTAGGGGGCAAACTAGAAAACTGGTCCTGATAGAAAGCTACAACCGTCGCTAAAATATACTAATGCAGGTGTGTCGGCCTTTAGCTGGTTGAAGGTTAATTGAAGTAATTGAAGGCTCTAAAATCATGATTTGTGGAACCCTTCGTGAAATTCTGATTCGCACTTGGCCTGTTTTTTATGAATATATCTTGTACGATAAAAGGAAACATAAACGCGTATCCCCTCACTATTGTTGGGTGCAATTTTTTTCCTTCAAATGTTATTGCAAGAAATACGATTCTTACAAAGTAACACATACTCAAGTTTATTAGATTTTTAAATAACTGCAGATGTTTTTATACTCATCCTTTGAGCTTTGAAGGCATTACTCATGTTTTACAAAGGAGCGGTCATATAATACAAAATATCTGCATTCTTATTTACGCTGTCATTTTATTAAAGTTCCTCTTTTACAGGCTTATATTTCAAAAATTTTAACAAAAATAATACTTTATATTAATATATTATTATTGGCCAATGTTCATTAGTCAGAATCCTTTCACCATCATTGAATTAATTTTTACATCGCACTTGTGAAAAGTCTTACAATTATATACACTTAAAATATATGGAAACCACTTCAAAAGCCACCGAAGTACCCATATAGTCTAAGCGGCGAGCGCGTTTTAGCGTCACCTACAAAAGTGGCTATAACATAGTAGGACGAATAAACGCAAAGTACATAATAAAATTCAATCATGTTCGCAGGCGGTTTCGCCTGTGCTATAATGTTTTATGGTGACGTTGCTCCCACGCCGGCTACGAATCAAACCGTACTTTAGGCTTTTGACATACGTCGCGATAAAATATACCATCTTCATAAAAATGTTTAGTAGCACTCTCCCGTGCCGTATGCGTGGTAATGCAATATTTGCATTTTGATGGTTGTAATCGGTGGTCTTCTTCTGAAGAGTATCTTGAGAACCTGCTTCTAGCAGTTGCTTTACTATATTGTCTTCTATAATTTTAATTTTAGCATGAACGCATTCCGACTGACAGATGATGCTTGTAGGCCCTTTTCCTTTTACGAAAAATTAATATTTATTTCTTTCTCTTATCCTCTAAAAGCTGTCATCAATTTTTTGTTCTTAAAATATACGATAGTTGAGTTATATAATATTTACGAGTTAGTTTCACTGGTAGCAACAAAGCTGTTTAGTCGCCCATTCTGAAACTTCCTTATAGAAAATATTTTGATCAAACAAAGCCCAGTTATTGTGACGAAAATAAAGTAGTTGTAACAGATTTAGTGCGCCCGGAACATAATCGCTCACTGTGGGGCAGTTACATTTTATGTTACGTGTTTTGAAGATGACTCATCTACTTACTAAAATTTCTGTTCAGTGTACATAAAATAATATAATATTTTCCACAAAGATAACTTTTTGACATGGGCAAATCAATTAAAAAATCATAATTTACGTTCGTACTGACTTAATTTTCAATACACTTATATGCTACATAACAAGTGCAATCATAATAAAGTTAGTTTCACTTTCTAAGTGAATTTTCATGCATTTGCGTCGCAATCCATCACGATAGTCAATACTATCTCTAACCTAGATCCTGATATACTATATCAATGTAAATTAATCTACAAGTGAATGAGTATCCGAGCAAAAAATTTTTTCTTGTAATGATCGTAGAACAAAAAGTATAAAATGAATGTTTATGTCAATGTTTATGATTGAGCGAGTCAAAGTGATCCAAGTATAGGATATAAACATGTTCATTTTTAATCATTTTTGACACATCGCTAACAGATGTGTGGCACACCTGTACGACTTTTTCCTCTACCAAGGCCACATGCGTAATAAGTTGATAAAAAAAATATGCTAATTTAATATTGAATGTACAAAACTCCGCCCAACTCCCAGGCTACAATGTTTATGATTTCGCAAAGTTTTATTTCATAGGTTGAAAATTATTTGTGTGGCCAACTTAGAAATTTAGGAACGCCTACTTAATAAGGAGGGTGAGCCATGTGAGGCTAATCTAACGTAAAAATGCTTGTTATTCGTTTATTAACTAAATAAATCAAGAAAACAAATTATCAAGTAATGCTCTGTTTCATAAGGTATCATATATTATAAATCTCTTTTTAACCTAGCTTCAATAGCCATTCAATAAATTTAAGTTTTGCTAAGCTCTTTCAAATGGCCTTGCAAGGAACACATCTCCAAACAAGGCCAATATTATACATCAATCGTTTAACTTGAAAATAGAGTTACAATTATTTATTTATTTGCTTTTACTAAAACGACATTATAATTTCTTTCAATTAAGCAACACATTAAATGCTCAATATATTTATATCATCTAAAAAAAACTATAACGAACATTGCTTGAACATCATCTTATAACTAAGAATATATAAATGGAAATTCTTTAAAAATAGTAGCAATGAGTATCACATTGACACCTTATAACTAACTGACAATGCGTTTTATAATACAATCAAAATTTTTTTTAATCTAAAATGGCCTTCTTATGGGCCCGTTCTTTATAAGGCCAAAATGTTCAATATGCGTGTATAAGTTTAATAATCCTAATAAGTAAAGATGTTTTAAAAAACAACATTATTTTAATTGTTACGGTACGCATTTATAACTAAAAATTACTGTTTATATGTTAATGATGTTTAGATGTTCCTTGTAAAGTTTATGTTCTCTAGCAAGGCCAACTATCAAATCTTTGGTTGGGCCTTATAAGGAACCACCGGCCTTCCTAGGAACATTACCAATATTTTAACGTAAATCGAGGCATAAGTAGATTTTCTTTTATTAGTACCATACATAATATATCCCTATACGATAATGCCCTGCAAAAAAATTTGAGATAGATATAGATTATGTAACTAAAAACTAAAGTTTTTCAGGGTGCGGAAATTACAATTGTATCCTCGACAACCAAACAGTGAGATCTCACTGCCACAATAGCGGAGCGATCGACTTGCCGCCGCGTTTGTGGCCATAAGTTTGATGGATCTAAGTGTGTAGTAGAAGGAAAATGTATTTACATGGCCTTACATGGCTCAGGGTCCTTATACCTAATTTACAAAGTTAATAACTAATTAATAATGTTAAATTTCTGAATTTAAATTACTCTACAAAGTTTCCTAGAGAACTATAAATTATTTTAAAATTTTTTTGCGCTTGAGAATAATTTCGTCGTTTTTTTTTTCATTTCTTTATATAATAGGCATCAAACATTTTAATATGCATTCATGTTATTTGTAATCTTTTCACAGAACCTCAAAAATATCATGTCATCTTTCAAATTTCTGGAGATTAAAATAAATCATGACATCTTACAGTCATTTAAAATTTTATCACAAGGCTTTATCATAGCGATCTTTACATAAAAAAAAAAAACAAAAAACATCTTATTTTGACAGGTTGACGTTTGAGAAAATATTAAGGCGCTTAGCCCTAATCGTTGACATCGATCAACCCTAAACTGCCCTTAATTAATAGTCCAGCTTAGGGTAGGTCTGTGATCAAAAAAAGAAAAAAAATGTCCGCCCGATAGAGTTACACATTGGGTGGTTCGTTTTTTTTTGGATAGCGAAAAACGCTTAAATAAAATACCGTTTTGTGTAATGTTTCCCAAACTTAGCGGTCGTAGGTAACAACTAACAGATATAACATTAAACTGACGAAAACATTTTTATCTAGATGGCCGACATTATATCAAGTTATCGGGGGATTTTAAAAGTAGCAATGATGGAAATTGCACATAATATAATTAATCGTGTGCTTAAAAAAACAAAAGAAAAGTATCGACACGAACAAAAGAATCGACAAGGGTCGATTTTTCAATTGTTCTAATCCATGTTACACTTGTTAGTGTAATGAAGCCTTTAAAAACTACGTCACCCAAGCATAAGTTTGAAAGCCACTGCTTTATATCATTAGTAATACATCTTCAGAATTCGTTAACCCATTTTTTAGTTTTATATAATTAGTCCCTTATTTTGAACACGGAATTTGGCTGATATGGTATTGATAATAATTCTGGTAATGAGTTTTTTACACCGATGTTGGTGGCATTTTCGTTACTTCAGGTGAACTTTAAGGTCTCATCCTGATGAGAATTTTATGATAATTTATTTTAAATTAAGTGTAATTAACAATAATTATTCGTAAACGGCAAGTATAATTAAATACAAATAAAGTAGACACTGATAAAGATGAAATGTCAAAAGATTAGAACTGCTAGTACATGATCTAATTTGTAACAGATAAAATTATGCCTAATTTTTAATAAAAAACGGCCAAGTGCATGTCGAGCCACGCGCAATATAGGGTTCCGTAGTACCGTTAGTTTTTTAAAATTTGTGTATGGTGAATGAATGTACATTTATAACGTGTTTTACACTACTAACAACATCATGCTTTCAAAGGAATTTGAACGAAAAGTTCCTTTATACTTCGCCGAAAACATTTTTTTTAGTTGATCGACTATTACTCAATAACTTATTAAGTCTTCTTAGTCGTGATAGTTTTCCTTTTAAATTCACCATATTTTATACTCCCGTGAATTTTTTCACATTTCGAGAAGCTACAGTTTAGCTGGTAGAAAGGGGTGATACTGGACTCTAACGATTTTTTCCACTTTAAAACGTAATATTTCACAAACGGATCCCTAAATCGGAAAATAGTCTATGAATACTCATAATATTAAAAAAAAAAAACTATCCAACGACACCCCATACGATGGGGTGGACGCGAAAATAAAAATTAATCCCCGCTTTATGTAGTAGTATAAGTAATAAGTAAAATATTTTTTTAAGATTTCATGTACCATTTTGTCGGCATTATTAATATGTGCATTCATGCCAAATCACAGCCTTGTTGGTCCTTTAGTCTCTGAGAAAAGCCGCGGACAGACAGGACGGACAGACCGAAACTATAAGGGTTCCTTGTTGGCTACGGAACCCTAATAGGTGTTCAACACATGTTTTTTTCGGTACCTTTATAAAATACTTTTAATTACCAATCTTACCAACTTACCAATCTTGCCATTAAGGCTTCTCTGAACTCAAACTATTATTTTAAGATTTATTTGAGTCAACTCTGAACTCTGTCCATGTTAGGGTCTCTAGTTCCAGAAAGGTATAACTCAAGAACACAAGAACTCAAGACAACTAAAATAGTTGCATACAAAAATGCCTTGCGGGATTTTGTTTAATTTGTCAATTTTAACGGCTTAGAAACTGAACAGCTAATATTTTCCGATCAAAGTAAATAAATAAATCTTACCAAAGTAAATAAATAATTGATGGTCTCTTAATGAACTCAAATTTGGAAAGGAACACAAATACAGTCATAGCTGTACAGGTTTACATGATAAAGATTAGTGCCCAATCTTAGTGTAGTAAGAATACTTGTGTTGTACTTAGTCTAAAGCAGTGGTTCTTAACCGGTGGTCCGCAGACCACTGGTTGTCCCTGAAGCCATTCCAAGTGGTCCGCAAAGCCATCCTAATAATATGTGAGAAGTCAGCTAAGTTAGTAAAGAGTATGCAGTCACAAAAATCACATTAAATTAAAAAATAAAATCTGTAAATTTTAGATTTTTTCCAAATAAAAAATTGAGTGCTAATTACATATAAAGTTGTGCTTATTGACTATATCAAACAACTCTTACTTTAGGTAAATCAACTGGGTGGTCCCCAAGGGACAAACATTTATTAAGATGGTCCCTCATGACTAAAAGTTAAGAACCACTGGTCTAAAGTAACGTTTAAAATTTTTTGTAGAATCTAGAGTCTAGACTACAGCCATTAGCCTCCATAAAGTCTTGTCCCCACTTGTCCCCATAAAAGTACACAAAGAAACGCTCGCATTCCTCCACAACTGCTAATAGTACCAAATTGTTCTGAAGCACGGCGAATTGATTCCACGCAGCATACTTACAGCCGCATTTGTCAAACCATTGTGATTACAGTCGTATGTGTAGGATTTCGGAGATCCATATCCTAAGTAAAGAGCTTATGGCCGCACTTAATGATAACTTAAGTTTAATTTAAACCGTCGATCGTCAATTCCTGGAAATATTTTGCTATCGCAGCCCATATGGGCCTTACGGGCTTGATGGATTGATGTAGATACGTATTAATGATAACTTCACATTAATGAAGAGTTTGATAGAAAAAATATAAAGTTGCTTAACTGTAATGTTAACTGAAGTTGAGTAAATAATATTTTTGAACGCTAGATTTTAATACAGCAAAGCTCATATCCTATGTATAATGTACCTGATCTAGATAGCAAGTTTTTATTCAAAAGTCCTATTATATTTTTTATTTGGTAGTTAAAAAAAAGAAAAAAGCGCATTCCTATTATAAATTATCAAAAGATAAATGAAAACTCTTTATACTTATCGTCTGTCTACCAAGAAACTTCTGCTTTGTGCGAATAAAAACACTCGTTTTTAAACGAGCAACCGTTCGAAGCCGAACCGACCACTGACTTAATTAGACAAAAACTGCAACTTTTTTCGTTACTTCAAGAATAAAAATGGACGGAACTCTTGAGTTTTGATCGGTTAAACGTACATGAGTCTCTGTGCTTCATAATTTATATTTACGTAGCTATTTTCTGTATACAAATTATAATGTCATATTATTATCATGTAAATTATTAAAGTGTACCTCAGACCTACAAGACTCTAAGACTATGACTGGAATCCCGACTTTTCCTACGGGTAATGCGAAGGGGTAATGTTGTAAAAATTTACTTCAACTTAAACATGTTACGAACGAACAAATGACATTTTTCTGTGTAAATGAGAAAGTAAGCTACTTTTCAATATTATAAACGCAAAAATAGCGTGCAATAAATATTGAAATAGTCATAACGGATGCGTCTCGTACATTATCAACCAGAACATAATATTTAATCGCCTGATCTGACACAATATTCAGTAGCGTATGTTTGGATAATCAAACATTTAATATTCATTCACTGTGAGCCAATCCATTTGACTTAATCCACTGTGGCTGTGGTTAATTTCAAAAGTGAACTGTCACACCACAGTAAATATCAACAGTATGAATATTTGACATTTTAAAATATTGTTAATCTGCAGAACTGATTAACAAATATTGATATAATCCGCGCGTAAGCTCCGAGAAATCGAGGAGCGGTTTGTACTGTTATTTGGCTAAAAATCAAAAACATATTATAATACTAGCTGTTGCCCGCGACTTCATCCGCGTGGTCTTCAGTATATAGCACGCGGTGTCAACAAAATTGGTGTTAAATTAAAACCCTGGTACTCCTTAAATCAAAATACCTACCCAAAAACAGCTGTGCAAAATGCACTGTGCACATAATATTTCATTTTAAATTTAAACTTTATTTATACCAAATTTAAAGCTTATTTAGCCCCCCATTACACAACTATTTATCATTAAGTTACGTCACTGCATAGATAAAGTACAGCTACTGAATAGTAAGTTATTTAATAACGTGAATACACTCGAAAAAATCGGAATTTTTGGAATTTTTGGAACTAACTTATTTTGAACAAATTTACGCTTTTGCACCCCCTTACAACCCCTTTTTCCAGTTAAAAAGTAGCTTATGTCCTTTCTCAGACTTTAGACTATCTGTGTACAAAATTTCATTACAATCGGTTCAGTAGCTTTGGCGTGAAAGCGAGACAGACAGACAGACAGACAGAGATACTTTCGCTACCACTTAGATTATTTACTAGATGACCCAGTGAATTTAGTATTACTTTCTTCGCATAAATCTTCCCTGGACTTCCAACTAAAATTAGCCAAATTAGTTCAGACCTTCTTGCGTTTTAGCAAGACTAATAATAATTAATATTCATTTTTATTTAATATATAGATAGATAGCCTTAATCTATTTACCATTCGGTTAAACTCAATTTTAAGCTAACCTGAACCGACGAAAGAAAAAAATCTTCAAAATTTAACCCGTTTTCTAGCTTGTTATAAAAATACGTAAATACTGCACCTTTTTTCTCATTTTATAGTAAATCACGAGCCACCACGGTTCTATTACCTTGAAGTAATCGTTACTGGAACTAATTGACTAAACGGTTAAAGAACTGACCATTAGATACGGTTCAACGTTAAAATATCTTAATTACTTGATAGATATAAATAGATACTTAAAAAACTAAAGTTTACGGTACATTACTGTTAATGCTCAATCATTGTTTCCAGAAATCCGACATTGTATGTGGTCCATAGTTAAAAGTTGTTTATTTTTTAAATTATTATTGAAAGCAGATTATAAATAATTTGTAATTTATAAATATTTTTTACTAATAGAAATGGGTAAAGAAAGACTAGATACTACCGAGATAAAATAAGTAGATGTGAGATGTAACAGGTAAAATAAAAGTATGTACGTATCCTATCGTATCGTAATATTGGCCACAGAAAAAACAATCTGTGATATGGCCCTATCTAGTTAAAAAACAAGAATATAGGTAAATGAGTAATCTGTGCTTTTAATATAAAGAAGTATTGCATACTTACAGCATTATGTCTTAACTCTTAAGTTAAGACATAATGCTGTTTTTTTACTTAATTAAAAATGTAAAGAAACAAAGTAAAATATCACATTTCAAAACTGTTCAACTTCATATCTAAAACACAATCTTTATTGAGACTGTAGCATACCACACGATAACCCAACCAAATTAGGAAGCCATTTACCTCCAAACGCTTAAGCAAATGCATGCTTATCGTTCGGAATCGTAAGAGCTTGTCAAATATCATTATCAAAGAATGATGGATGGCTAATTGTTTAACTGTATCAGATACCTGTGCTCTGTGTGGGATTATTTAACAATGCATCGTTTAAACATAAATAACAGAACCGAAATAAATCAAATTTTCCATCTATTGCATAATGGTGACGCTTTCTTTTTGACGTTATAAGAATTAATGCCTCCTACTGGATTAATATGGTCCATGTATCATCAAACCTACACTAATTTTGTCAAGGTGATTGGTCGGTTAAAATTAATTCATATTTAACACACGCGATACAGTTTTAAACGTAGCTCTACAATGTATGCTTCGATCTAATAAGAGCGATTTTAAAGGCTTTCCTTCGATCTAATAAGAAGCAATTCTAAAAGCTTTTCCGTCATTATTTTTTTTTAATAAAGGATTGCACAAACCTACGCGACCAAAGCAACTGCGAAGCGGTAGCGTCTACCGCGCGGCGGACGCTGCCCATGTAATCTTATGGCGCTGTGCACACCTGCACGACCGCGACGCGGGATGTTCGCGTCGGCAAGCGGAACGTGCGCGTCAAGTTGTCAGACGCGTGTTTTGAAGTGTACATAACTAGACTTCTTTTTTAAAACCTTTTTTTATATTATTTTCTACAACTCTTTAGTTTATGATTTTTTTTTTTATTTGTATACGTTTTGATAGATTGTGTCATGATATTAACGTTTGACGATTCGCACCGTAGTCGCGCAGGTGTGCACGGCCAGTTTCGCGTTGCAGACGCTCCCGTATCGCGTACCGCGCCCCCTGTCACTGACGCTTAGGTTTGTTTTAAGCTTTAGTCTTCACAAACGATGATGTCTCGATCTAATAAGAGCGATTTTAAAGGCTTTCTTCCGATGTAATAAGAAACAATATTAAAAGGTTTTCTGTCATTATTTTTGGAATTATAAGGTAGGTTTCGCTATGTATGTACATACCATCGAAGAAATTGATTTAGGGTCTACACAGATGGACCGCATTTCAACTGCAATCCAACTGCAAATTGCAGTTCAAATGCAGTTTGAATGCAGTTGACACGACTGCAACACGACTGCAATAGAACTGCAAACCAAGTCGGATTGCAGTTCAGTTGCAGTCGACGTGCAGTCGTGTGAACTGTTTGGTTTGCAGTTCTATTGCAGTCGTGTCAACTGCACTTGAACTGCAATTTGCAGTTGGATTGCAGTTGAAATGCGGCCCCTCTGTGTAGACCCTTATAGGCAGTTGACGGACCTACGTCATTTGGTAGCGTTCTGTCAAATTCAGCCCATAGATCACGACACATTGAATTTACATAATCCAACCAAAATACGCAGGTCCCCCATCTGCCTATGAATCAACTTCTCTGAGAGTACTTCTCCGGGTAATGTTATGATTTATGCGTACGGAACCCCACACACTAGCCACACTTCTCGTCCTAACCGTAAAGGCCGCACGCACCGACGTCCATTAGGGGATAAATATTCTGGATCGACCGCAGCAGGCACAGCAGGCCTCCGCCCCCCACAGACAGGTCATAATGAAAAATAAGCCAAAACGCCAATATCTTGCACGAACCGATATTGGCAGTAATTGAGGTTCAATACAATGTATAATTATCATAAGTTGTATCATAAGGTTATTGTTATATGGAATTTAAGTTAACCCTTTGATGTTTATATTTTAATTTGAAAAGTAACCAAAAACTTTAATTATATTTCTTCGCTTCATTCTTCGATATATAATTATTAACCAGTAGTACCTCTGTATCTGCTAGGCAATCGCGTTTTTTCAAAGACGTATGTGGGTAGTTGAAAAATTACCCGCACGCTCGGTCACTGGACGTTCCGGCATGTTTCATTCTTTGTTAACGCGAGGCAACGCGAGCACGAATACTTAGTAACCATGCCAAAGCGCTGCAGCTGGTTATAATTATTATTAAAATGATTGAGTCAGTGTTGGAAGTAACTAAAGTCAGTGAACAATGTTGACTTTATTGGTTGGTGACATTGGCTCAGATGAATGTGTGAAGACTGAAGCGTCTTTCGAAAGAAGCTTTCCGGTAAAAATACCTGTATAATAAATACATACCTGAGTAGTATAGTACCCGGGATCCACTTATAAATTATTTGTTTTTTCTTGCACTCTGTACCAACTGAATACTGGTCATTGACTTAAAACTTTTTATTTTAATTATATTATATTTTATTTTAATTATTTATTGAAATTTATATTACAAAGACATCAACTCCCGGGCGTGATTGGATCGGTGATGTTATTAATTTATGTAATTCATTTTTATTAAAAAAGAAGTTTCAAGTTATATTTAAGTTATTACGCCGTGCGATGGTTATTCAAGATTATATTAAATAGGATAAAGCAGGTGCTGTGCGAGATCGGCGCAGCGTCGACACGAGCGTCGACACGAGCATCGACACGAGCGTCGACACGAGCGTAGACACGGGGACTGAAACTGGACACGATTAATGACGAATAGTAATTACTCTCCAGACTCCATTATTTGTTCATAATGTTATTTGGTTCCTATACATACATATTTCGATTTTCCATGGAACTTGGCACTCATTGAGATCTCCATCCTTTTTACGGCGAAGTCCATAGACAACAATAATGTTTGTATGGAACTTGGCTTTCCATTTTTACATATTTTATGTTTTTGGTGGGATATCATAACTTTTTGTAAAGAAAACTAGTAGACATCTTAATCTTCCCAGTTCAAACATACATAATATTCGACTATATTCAATCGCAACCTTAAGGTGCTCTTTCACCTCTTCCCGACGAATGTCGGATATGCT
Organism: Lysandra bellargus; assembly: GCA_905333045.1. Taxonomy (NCBI): domain Eukaryota; kingdom Metazoa; phylum Arthropoda; class Insecta; order Lepidoptera; family Lycaenidae; genus Lysandra; species Lysandra bellargus. Next base: position 6,717,051 of record HG995350.1, on the reverse strand, counting down.
ACCCACAACTTATCTGGCAGATGCCAGATACTTCATCTGTCAGATAAGTTGTGGATAGCCTATCTGAAACTTATCAGGAAGTGGGGAAACAGCCCCTAAGCCTTATTGAGTATCACACGAATAAAACAAAGAAAATCCAAGCGAATGGAAAAAGCAGCTGCCATCAGGAGGCATTGGAATAATACGGTATAACACAAGTGTATTTCTAACCATTAACTATAGGGTACAATCTTATTGTGCGGAAGTTAAGTAGCTATTATTATAGCTGTCTAATAGACAGAAAGACGGACGGACGGACAGACGGACAGACGTATTAAAATAATTCTATGTCGTCTAACAATCGGTACAAGCAATTTGGGCATGAAGAGGTAACAGACAAACAGACATACTTCATAAAGTTACCTTCTATTAATTTCCTAAAGTTTTTTCACTTCCCAAATTTTCACTCGTTTTTTTTTCACTCGTGGGGAGCTCCCATACAATAAATGTGATTTTTTGGCCTTTTTTGCTCAAAATCAATAATGGCAGCCGGTAAATACTTGAAAATTTCACAAAATCTTTTATTATATTTTTATTTTCATAATTTATAATAAAAATAAAATAAAATAAATATTTAAGGGGGGTCTCCATACAAACAAAACAATTTTTGCCTAGTTTGCTCTGTCCGACTTGCACTTGACCGATTTTTTTGTTTTCTGAATTTTCCCTACGCTTTCACACAATTACCGAGATGGATTCCAAATTTCAGCCTTCTAGGTCATCTGAAAGTGGGTTAGAATTTTGATCTATAGGTCAATCAGTCAGTCAGTCAGTGATAAAAATGTAGATTTTCGGACGTTAATATCTTAATAACTTTTTGAGCTGTGCTTATGAAATTTGGAGCATGTAGTTATCTCGCAAGTCTCATTATATAAGCTAAATTTGAAACGTTTATGTAAAATAGTTTCTAAATTATGAGGGGGTCAAAAGTAGCTGCAAATGGTTCGTTTAATATTACACACGGTGCTGCTCGCCATTCTGTTATGCTGGAACTTGGCTTGACACGCTACCGCGTGTCTAGATCTCCATGATCCCAGTATGTTATCATTTAAATCACAAACCATAGAGGTCTCTTTCGTTTCGTTTCTGACTATTGTTATTATTTATTGTTAAGTTCTTTCTCCAATATAATAATTATTACTATTCATAATGAATATGGTATTTCGAAAAAAAAACATTCTTTCGTTACTCTGAAAATCTACTGGTTAATAATTATATATCGAAGAATGAAGCGAAGAAATATAACAAATGATCAAACGAACTTACCAAGTGAAGTTCGATCATTATTATATGAGTCGCTTCATTCGAAGATATAATCTCCCTCCCACCCAGTCTGCACGAAACTATGTTTGCTGCAGTACCCAAAGAAAGAAAGAAAGATTTTTTGCATTACTTCTCTCATGAAACATGCCGGAACGTCCAGTGACCGAGCGTGCGGGTAATTTTTCAACTACCCACATACGTCTTTGAAAAACGCGATGGTCTAGCAGATACAGAGGTACTACTGGTTAATAATTATATATCTTCGAATGAAGCAACCCATATAATAATGATCGAACTTCACTCGGTAAGGTCGTTTGATCATTTTAGGGCTTTAATATAAAGCGCTCAACTCAGCCCTTTGCGTTATTTAATGCGCCTCTCAGACGTAGGTTATTCTTTATAGATATACAAAATATAAAGGAATTGTTATAGGGTTGAATAAGCTATTTTAGCAACTTCTAATGTCAACAGTGCTTACGTGGATACTTAGAGTTTTTTATATTATTCATTTACTTAGTGAATTAAAGTTTGCCTAACAAAAACGTCCAAACAGTAATTAATTATAGTCAAAATAATTGATAATTGCTTGGAAATTTAAGGTACTGCAAATATCTTAATTTGAGGAATTTTATCGGTGCCTTAAAAGGGCGTACATGGGCTTAATAAGGCCAGAATATCACTGAGGCCGGCGTGTAGCGTCAATTTAAGCATATCAGTTGAAGGTTTTCGGCAGTGTTCGACCGGAGATTCGGCTTCGGCTACTTTCAGCCGAAATATTCGGCTCATATTCGGCATATTCTAGTTTTTCATAAATAAACGCCTTACCACAACTAATGGTAATAATACCATGCACTTAATAAGAAACAATACTTATGTAATATCAAAGTTTTCAAATCATCAAAATAAGCTTACAAGTTTGAATTTTAGATTTCAATGATCTAAATTCTTTATTATTCTTACCAACTTCTTTTCTTTTTACTTCAAATTAGGTAGTATCCGATGTTAAAAAAAGAATTATTTGCCTTGTGGTAATTAATCGGCTTTAGCTTCGACCAAAAATCGGCCTTCTTTTGGCACTTTTCGGAAATAATGTACACATGTGCATGGATATAAACAGATTGCCAAATACACTAATTGGTGATCAAAATAAAAAGCTTTTGATGGCCGCTTAAATTTAATTAGTCACAAAATTTATAAAATAACTTTTATTTTTGAAGCTTTGTATTTTTTACAAAAATATTATTGGATTGGATGTAAAACCAATGACCGTAAAATTGAATAAAAATACAATTTGCACGATTCTGCAATATTTAGTATTGTTTTCAATTTAAAATAATAGCAATAAATATAAAATGTTAGTGGGAAGATCGCCTACGAAACTACAGTAGCCTCAAGACATAACAGTAAATAAAAACTAAGATGATAATATTATGATGATGATAATGATTTCCTAAATAGGTCATCACTAGTAATTAGGATGACATCTCAGTTAAACTTTATTATGAACATATATTTGTTTTTTTTTTCTTGATGTTATTGAAATGAAATTGTTTTGATTTAACAAATGCATTGCCAATAAATCTCTTTTACAGATAGCTGAAGCTAATTATTATAATTGAATAACTAAGTATCATGTTACAGGTATTAAACGTAAAATATTACTTTACTCACTAAATTCAGCTCCACTTTACAAACAATAATACATGTGCTAAAATAATTTACTATAATAAATGAACGATAAAACATTTATCCAATAAAGTTTATTATACATCACATTTATGATACCTAATTAAAATCACACAATACCAAACAAACAAATCATTAAAACAATGAACCCGATTGAAACATAAAACAAGATGAGTTGTGTTATAAGTCCCGTGTTCTGACGGGATGTTATTATTTAAGATCCATAATTTCATCGGCTCTAATACACGAACATAACCTGGAACAAACAAACAAACAAATTTACCAAAATTACTCACCGGGCTATAAGTAAAAATTACGATCAATACATATATGCCTGCGGCTTGCAACCAGACTGCAATGGAAACATACGAAGCTATATTCTACAAATAAACGTAAGATGATAGTATTATAATTATATATAACTTATGCAATTATTTTAATATACTTTGTCATATCGAAATTGATAAAAAATATGGTAATTGGGACAAACGTAAACGCGAAGTGTATAATATTATCATGTTACAACGAAAATGCTATTAGGTGCTAAAATTATAAAGATTAACCCTTGATTTACCCGGTGACTATATACCTGCGCAACGTACCCCGTGGAGTCCCCCGAAAACAAATTGGTAAATTTAATATGAAATAAGAATACGTGGGAGAGCCATGCTTCGGCACGAATGGGCCGGCTCGACCGGAGAAATACCACGTTCTCACAGAAAACCGGTGTAAAATAGCGCTTGCGCTGTGTTTCGCCGAGTGAGTGAGTTTACCGGAGGCCCAATCCCCTACCCCATTCCCTTCCCTTCCCTCCCCTATTCCCTTCCCTTAACATCCCTACCCTCCCCTATTACCCTATTCCCTTTAAAAAGGCCAGCAACGCACCTGCAGTTCCTCTGAGACTGCGAGTGTCCATGGGCGACGGAAGTTGCTTTCCATCAGGTGACCGGTTGCTCGTTTGCCCCCTTATTTAATAAAAAAAAGATTAAAAATGAAGACTTAACTTTAATCAACCTTATCTCAGGAAAGAATAAAGGAACGTTTTTCTTTACACCAAAATTTAATTTTTCGAGTACGAATTTACCTGTATGAAAGTAGGGACAGTTATAGATAGACAGGGACATTATATTTGTTAATTATTTATTTGTTTTTAATATGCCATAGGCTTTTACTCAAAAATTAAAGAATTGCAGCCTTTTATTAACCCTTAATTTACCCGGTAGGTCCCTGGGACTCCATCGAAAACTTTAAGCGCTTGTGAGGTACGACCCGCTTTACTCAAAATATAGATGAATATAAATGACTATTATTTCAATAATAATCATAAAAATAAAATGATGTATAATGGTAACAATGGTTTTGTCTTATTGTTTTGTTATTTAACTTGAAATTCTTATGAGAAGTACATATTTCAATAATTCATGTGAGTTGAACTAATTATTATTAATAATTAATTCATGATATTTGGATAACAAATATAATATTATAACATTATTTTTGAACACGTCAATAAATTTAATCTTTAAACAGACAATGATTATTGTTGTTTCCGGTTATGATACTTTTGTTACAAAAGATAGTACAGTTAATAAATTAATATTAAAGTGTTATAATTAAGTACTTAATTTATAATGATTTTCAGGATGATTGTAACTATGAATCATTGTATTTATGATATTAGATGCAAATCTTGGTAGTCAGACGTGGGGTAGAGTGTTAATGGCGGTAGGGTTGTTTTTGATATAGCAGTATTTAAGGCGGGTTGTCTGATGGAAGGGACTCACTCTCTCTCTTGTCGTAAGCCGTCACTCTGCCTCCTGTCAATGTGAATTGGCTCTGAGTACTTCGAACAAAGATCGTTATAAGATAAGTATTTATTTGGTTAAAACGCTTCTTGGCTTTTTGTGTAATATCAGTTCTTTCAGCTTAATAATTGGAAATGAAGAAAAGCTAAGTGAATAATTGTATTACGTAGTTACAATACGTATAAACTACGTTTTATTTATTGGTGTTTATGATTTATACAATACTTTTATTTAGCAAGCCTAAGCTATTTCTGACACGCTCATAAAATCGTTAGTTTTTGGAATTATAACTTATGCGTCCCAACTCCCAGTACCTTCAAGAAGTGACGTGTTAAACGCGGGGTAGAGCAGACGGCGCTAAGCGCGTCTCCGATTGGCAAGTAAACACGTTAGTGGAGTCCGTGGGACTCCACCGGGGTATTAATGTTATAGTTTTAGCCAATTCACAGTATTTACATATATACATAATTATATTGTTTTTTTCTGTTGATGTAATGGCGTCTCGTAGTACTATAAACGTCCTCGATGAAGATTTTGAGTCCGTGGTGAACAATTGGGTTGTGCACCTAACTGACAACGATACGGATGATGAGGGTCAGCAAAATATAACACTGAACCAGCTTATGAGTCTAGAGCCTTATGTGGTAGTCTCTAAAAGCGAGGATGACTGCGAGCTCTCAGACCACAACTCTGCTTCGGAGTGTTCAAATACTTCGTGTGATAATGAATACCGTATATGTGCCATAGTAATTGTACTCAGCCTGTGTGCTTTAGCTGGACAAAAAATATGTAATGTCTTTGTCAACAACCGCGAGTCGCGACTGAAAGGTCTTGCACGTTTTCGTTTTTTATTTTGGCCATTTTTTTTTTGCTTTTAATGAGCGTTTATGATGTCCTTAATAAGTTTTATAATTCGTTATTTTAAAAAAATGTTTATTAATATATTTATTAGTGGCTAGAAGTTAGACCTCGTAATTTTATGATAAAAAGTACCTAATCTAGGAGTTCCTTAAAGATCTACAGTGTAAATATCTGCGGAAATAATAAAATTTTGAGAAATCTAATAAGAATGACCAATAAGAGATAGAAGAAAAGAGATTTAATAATAAAACCAAACTAATACAGTTCTTAGTAGATAATACAAAACAATTATAGATACCTAAATTATTAAAATAGCATAAATTCCTCATATTATGCATGTTATGTTGTATCCACACATGCTGGGCGGCACGGCCGGCGGCCCGGCCGCTGGCTATCCGCCCAGCACTTACCTGCGGCTTAAATTCGGCGGCAAGGCAGTCTGAAAGCCGGTGTCAAACCCGGCCGTATAAGCTGGTGGCATGTGTGAATACAGCATTAGAAAAACCTGTGTTTGTCGAATGAGAATACGCAGCCTTCTCAAAAAAAACCTTATGTACTTATTTCAAAATAATAATGTAGGTACTGGATAGTGGATATATTTTTTGGCGGAATGAGAACTGTGTAGTTTATTAGTAATATACAGTTCCTTTATACAGTTGTTACTAATACTACTTAAAAGTATCCAAATTATTAAAAACGCAGCAGAAACGTGCGTTTAAACTCCCGTATGTTTCCGCTGCAGACCGCGACACTGTCCGTCCGATATTTATGTGCTCATAAAATTTGAACACGCTCCGTGCTCAACGAACAGGCGTTTGTATCCTTCGATCGAATAAAAAAAGATTCTGCTCCTTATTACTCACATTTAGTGTCTTACTAACAGTCGATTTTGAGTGCAGCCGAAGCCGGAGCCGATTTTTCGCTTATCACCAGAGAAGCTGAAAATTTCTAATCTTCAAGAAAAAATTACATTCTAAATTACTTAGACACACTCTTACCACACGTTAATTTTATAATAGGCGTTTGGATGATTTCGATTTTTAAAATTGCATGATTCTAATAACTAATAAAACGACGAACAGCACTCATTATTTTTTACAATGCCTTTAGTGGGTTCTCCAATAAGTTTTAAGAATCTCATTCGCATAATCTTATAAGACTCTAGGTAGCGCTTGATGCTGAATTAGATTATAATCAATTATAACAGCAAGCTATTTTTAGCAAAAAATTAACTAAACTTTTTTCGTCAATAACTTTCAACACAAATACGATTACGATAACCATGTAGATTAGTCTGTAAAGTCTATTAAACAGACATAACGATGTTGTTTATTATTTATTTTAGTTTAATTTGTTTCGCGTCAAAGTTAATAGCCCGAAAACATATCTGTTAGCAATAGATTCGTTAATCCCAGGTAAAATACGGTACGGAAGTTCTCTTGACAAATTTATCAAAGTGATTAGCGGAGATCCAAAACGATCATAGCTTGACGATCAAAAATAAACTCTACTACCCGTACACAAGATATAAATTCAGATGAACCTGATGGCTGTGATAAATTATTGACACATGTAGAAGTCAAATTAAATTAATTTTTTGTATTAAAAATGTTAATAAGTTTCATCTCGGCTATAATATCTCATAACAGTAAATATATCATATATTTTTACCCACGTTCGTTAGCATTCTAATTGTAATAAAATTAATATTCTTTTTAAATTCGTGTCCAATATATTAGTTTAAGTTTTGATAAGAGTCCATAAATATTAGCCTAATCGTCGATTATGATGTGACAAATGATTTGCACATTTTTTACAAGCTTTTAAGGAATATCAAATTTATGTATATGCGTGGTTTTAGTTAAAAATATAATAATTTTTTGTAAAAAATATAATAATTTTCACTTAATATATTTTGGAATTTTTAATCTATGAGATTCTTATAAGGTTGTTTGGTGAATATTGTTTTGGAACGTTATCTATTAATTTTTGTCTAGATGACTGTAGTAACTTTATTGTGAAAAGTGCCAACAAAAATAATTGGCTACCAAACCTTAGAAATAAAATAATATCATTCTTGGTTGCTTCTCACTAAGGATCGTCTCTTTTAAAACCTTAAAGGATTTTTAGAATTAAAGTGACCAACTAAAAATTAGACTTTTGAGTTATACCTATAGTTACATAATGGTTTTTTTGTTTAGAAAATGTTAGATCTAAACTAAGTAATATAATAAACCTATAACCCAAGACAAGCGACATAAACTCTACATCAGTGGTTCTTAACCGGTGGTGGTGGACCACTGGTGGTCCCTGGAGGCATTCCAAGTGGTCCGCGAAGCCATTCTAATAATATGTGAGAATTCAGAAGTTAGTAAAGAATATGCACAATGCAGTCACAAAAATCACATTAAATTAAAATCTGTAACTTTTAGATTTTTGCCAAATAAAAAAAATATTAGTGCTAATTTAGTAAAGTTGTGCTTGTTTTCTTTATCAAATAATCCTTAGTTTAGGTAAACCAGCTGGGTGGTCCCAGACTAGGCAAACATTTGGTAAAATGGTCCCTTTATGACTAAAAGGTTAAGAACCACTGCTCTACATCTTACATAACATATAAACCTTACTGCGATATGAGATAGTTGTAAAAACTACAATGCTATGGCCGTCAATTTAGCATATTGGCAGAGTTTATTCGTAGTTTGACAACTTAATGGGTTTGGAGTGCAGATAATTAGACATGGCGGGTTCAACTTTATGCCCCGCACACGACATCGGCTTTTGGCACCGGTGCAAATATTATAAAATACGTGGACAAACGGTTTTACCTTGTAGTTTTTGATTTTGTGCATGAAAATACCTTTTTACCTTTTGGGGTTAGTAACCATCCTATGTACCATCGAGGAAATTGATTCCTTGGCAGCTGACGAACCTACGTCATGTAGTCGACTTATGTCAATTCAATGTTAAGCTGTGATCGGTCGGCTGGGTTTGACGTAACGCGAACAAAATTGAATTACTTAGATCCGCCATCTGCCTAGGAATCAACTTCTCTGGTAGTACTTTTTAAGGAGTTAAGTATCTCCATACCGATTTCATGAAAATTGTTTGAGAGGCTGAAGGGTTAAAACTTAAAAGGTAATTAGCAGACATGAAGACAAACAGACATATAACTTTATGCTTATAATATTTCTATAAATACGAGTAATATTATTATAGCTTTCATTAATATCAGTGAAATATTATGCCAATTTTAGCTAAATTAAAATTGAATAAGTTTACCAACTCATTCAATTTCTGATAAACCTTACTATAACTCATAAAGTAACAAAGGAAACATTAATACTTGAAATAACTGTTGCATACAAATACGCAACAAAAGATAAAAATGAAAGCTCAATAAGATACAACTCCGAGACCGCTGCGTGCCTTAATGTGGCCAATAAAAAACTCATCCAAATAATAAATGTCAAAATTACTTTCGTACATGTTTGTTTGCAGAACAATATAAAGAATAACATGAAAAAATTCCCCAACGATTAATCCTTAAGCCCCCCACCAGGGTACATGCATCGATGTTCTGTAAATGTATGAAACATTTGCGATTTGTAACGGTATTTCGCTCGTACTAAATTTTTTAATTATGCGAGGAAATACTAAGGCAGGTCAAAATATGTCTCCGTTTGCGTGTGGCTGCATCACGCGTGTATCAATCAATTATGTATTTTCTTAATTATTAATTAGATACTAAGTAGGTTCCCTCACTCACACACATAAAACCAACGCCTTACATGGTTGTGTATACAGAGTCTACTATTTTTAAACAGTTGCGTAAGTTTGTGTGTGTCGTAAGTGATCTACAAATCCAGATGTCATTATCATAATTTATTTTAATGTTACTTCTGTATCGTTACCTACTTTTGTTGTTTGTTTTTGATCAAAAATACGGAGCAGGCGATAGGTTCGCCTGCTCCGTATTTTTGATAAAGATTTCCTTGTCCACAAAATGTGAGACATTTTTTTCGGTGGCGAGCTAATGTCATAACCTTTTAGCGGACACCGTGATAAGTGTCAAAACGGCTGTCAGATTTTAGGGCGGCGAGCTTTAAGTTATTTTCCTGTTGTTTGTATTCTTTTGGTCTATGTTATTATTCTGTACTGGCTTATAATCCTGCGAGGATGTTTTTAAATGATTACGTTTTCTTATCGGGCTTGTCTTTAAGCCATTTGACAGACAATAGCATTCACATGGATTACTTAGTTACTGCTACAGTCTATTTCTTCATTGATTATTATAAGGCCACATAATTTAAGCTAGACAGTGCCTTGATAGCCAATCAATCCCGAATTGCCAATCAATTTTTGAACAAAAACTCAATCATTATTTAATTTATGACAATCAATGTTAGACTTTTTGACACAAACTAAAGCTCTATTAATCTTCTGATCTTCCCTTATTGATAAAAATTTTGGTGAGGTGCTTAACGTTTAGCAATATATCCTGATTCTCGATTCGTCAGTTGCATTGAGTCGTCTCGCTATCTCGGTATCAGTCTCGACGCCAATCTGTCGGACGTTTCACTCGCATGTCTATCTTGAGGCGATTAGAGAACTTCATTCTGTTTTACGTTTATTAAGTTAGGTAATTTTAAGCGATCCGTACCCAGGTAATGGGACTTTCGCTGTCTGTCTGTTTGTTGGTCTGTCTATTTATTTCGTGTCCGTTTACTGACAATAAGAAACCGATACGCGTAGTGCGACAGTGCAAATTTTAGCTCTGAAAGTTTGACCTGTGCCTCAATCTTTTAGGCTTTGTCTTTTAAATTATAGAAAACTAGATGCCACCCGCAACACCGTTGTGCTAAAATTCGTTCATCACGAGAGAACCGCACGTTTCTCTGGGATAAAAATTATCATATTATGTCCTTTTCCGTGACTTGAAGTATCTCAATACCAATTTTCAGAACAAATGGCTCAGAGGTTTGGGCGTGATGAGGCAGCAGACAGACAGACTTTCACATCCATACATCATCTGTCTGTCTGTCTGAAAATTTTCATGGAGATACCTTGAGTCCCGGGAAAGGACATAGGATACTTTTTATCCCAGAAAAATGTACGGTTCCCGCGCGATAAACTAATTTTGGCGCAACGGAGTTGCGGGCATCATCTAGTTTATAATATTAGTATGGAAGTATGAATAGATGTTGTATTCTTCAACTAATAAATAGGCCGCTGTTATACAGTTAACACTAAGCCGGTAACGGTAAAACAATATTCTAATAGTAGCTGTCAGCGCCGCCTGTCCTGTATCCCATTTCAAACGAACCGTGTTACGACTGTTAAGTAATATCAGACCGATATTATCTGTTACTGTAATGTTTAATGTGATTGAACATACATAGCCCGTGGAGAGGTAACAACGATATAAACAGAACTTTAGATCAAAATATGTCAGTATTTCACTCATTTCGTAAAGGTGAAAGTTATGTTTGTTTATTCTTCACTCAAAAACTAACGAAAGGGTTTTTATTAAAGGTAATAATTGAGGCTCTGAAATAACTGGTTATTAAGGACCACTAGATTAACAGGATAAAATAAGCAGCCTATACTGGTATAGGCTGCTCATTTTATCCTCAAAAGGTAGAGTGCTTGAAATATTGCCAGCTGTGGCCAGAGAGGTATTATGTACTAGTATCACAGGCTGTGGCTAAGTTACTAATTAATACCAAAGATAAATAAAATAAAATATAGAGCAACATTTTATTTACGTCTTAAGAATTCATCATTGATTACAAAATAGCATAAAGAATTCGACAAAATTGGTAAGATGAGGTAATTTTCGACATTGGATACGGAGAAACAGACATCGAAACAGTGGCACCAAAAAAAACTAAAGACAGAATGTCGTGGACGCATGACCGACGAGTCAAGAAGCCGTAACACAGTTGAACAGGGATCACCAACTGTTACTGAGATTCTAATTATTGGTCCAGTTACTGAGGTGTGACAGGAGTTTAATTCTTTAATAGCAATTCCTAGCTTTTTGACAGCCAAAGTCTTATTGAAGTGAAAACTTCTTTAGCGGCGTTGAGCACTTGTGGGATGAGTAAAAACTGTGAAACTCGCGATAGATTTTCGTTTTGATCGAAAAACCATACAAAACGCGTAAGACGGTTGGAGAGTAGTGTTTTGTGTCGAACTCGAACTCGAACTCGAACTCGAACTCAATTTGAAACTTGGTCGAAACTTGATCGAAACTTGATCGAAACTTGATCGAAACTTTATCGAAACTTGAGCGAAACTTGATCGAAACTTGATCAAAACTTGATCGAAACTTGATCGAAATTTGATCGAAACCTTGATCGAAACTTGATCGAAACTTGATCGAAACTTGATCGAAACTTGATCGAAACTTGATCGAAACTTGATCGAAACTTGATCGAAACTTGATCGAAACTTGATCGAAACTTAATCGAAACCTTGATCGAAACCTTGATCGAAACTTGATCGAAACTTGATCGAAACTTGTTCAAAACTTGATCGAAACTTGATCGAAACTTGATCGAAACTTGATCGAAACCTTGATCGAAGCCTTGATCGAAACTTGATCGAAACAACTTGATTGACGATTTAAAAATCGATTTTCATAAAAAATGGGTTAAAAAAATGCACAACGTTAATAATCAAGTTTTCACTTCTGCCGGCACTCCCGGAGTGAAACCAGTCTTTTTTTAAACGTTTTAGCGCTAGTGAAAAAATAAACTCTTGCATGGACATGAAAGAGTCACCGATTTCAATATAATTAAGATCACAACACATATTTCAGGGGCAAATTTATTTGCCAGAAACAAAGATCGGTATTTCACAGTTCAAAAAAGCAACTTAAAATATCGCTTTCGAAGAACAGTTGTCACTAAAACAAAAGTGTCACTTTTGAACCAAAAGGCCGCCTTAAAAAGAAGAGCAGTTTATTTATGTGGGAACGGTTGCCGATCCCTGGAGTATTCTTCCCGCGGGATTCCTCCTCGTCCCGTCGATCGGTCTCGTACCTAATTGATACCAATGCTCGTGACGAATTCACTCACCACGGAAATGATTTTTTACACGGTTGACTCATCGCTACGGTTTCGTATGGCTTACGGCTTGGCGACCACTTTTTTCGGTTGCAAATGGTTGTTGACAACTGTTTTTCGAACATAAAAATCTGAAGTAGTTATAGATTATAAGGAGAAGCCAGGTAATACAAACATTTTTACATTTACATAAACAAACATTTCATCTCTTTCAGTGCCAAAATGCGTCCCAATTCGTAGCATCACAATAGCATTCCGGACACATTCGTACAACTTCCAGACCATTACCGAAAGAATCACCGCAATTTTGATTGAGAGAATCAGCGTTTTATGGGGATATAAATTGGCGGTGAGCACACAACTTAACATACAAAGTACCACGCCGGAATAATTGTCCTGCCAATAGCTGCTGTAAGGCATTTTAATGTGACGCTCGACACATAACCGCACTTAATACTGTCCTAATGCGCCCAGAAGAATCTTAGCTTCCTTTTTCTCGTGAATATCTGCGGACGGAATCCTCGATGAGGCGATAAGGTGGGTATTCTTTAAATATGCAAAGCGCAAACTTTGCTGTTCACTTTTGCGACAGGACGTTGAATAATTTTACACGCTCTTAAAGTTTGCGTGTCGTATTGACACTGGCCGGTTCAAACCGAAGAATGAAAAAGAGTAATTGCTTTAGATAAATTGCGAGATAAGCGATCAATGAGTGTGAAATGTTTTTAGCGGTTTAATTGAACTTTAAAGTAATGGGGACAATTATACAGCATTAATTTGACTCTTTGATTCGCTGGCTTTCAAAACTTGGACTTTAGAATCTAACTTAGTAGGCACTATCGTGCAAGTTTCTTACGCCGGTTCTCCTTGCCGGGGTAGTTCCCGAACCGGTGGTAGGCAACGTAGTTTCTTCGTTTTTTCTACGACTTTCAAAAAGTGTATCATGATACCCATTTTGAACATTTTATTTATTTATTTTACTACGTAGCTAGGTACCTGCGTAAATTAAGTACCTAACATAAGGTAATGTATTTAGCATTCCGGTGAAGTTCTAATACTGCCACCTGAAGCGTAGAGTATGTGAACTTAACGAGCTCGAGCGTAAATAAACAGAAGCCAGAAAATAGATTAGAATAAAGTTAAGGCTGAACAATCTTAGAATGCGTAATAGTTAAGCGAAGGCTTAAGTATTTAAATTCGCAGCGCTAACAGCTATTCATTGTCCCGGGAGATAGCCAATAAAATCTATGGGATCACTGTAATGAACGAGGACGGAGGCTCCTGTCGCTGTCGGGCGTTAAGAAACATAACTTAGCGTCGTCGGATTTTTCCAAAGACAATACAAGCGCTTGAATATTCTGAGCGGCCGGGAATTTTTATTCTCGCACCCCGCTAATGAATAGTTATTCTTTGGGCATTTTAACTATGGCCGCGGAATGGCAGGGAATGGCATGCGGCTCTCGAAAGGCCTCGATATGCGGACCTTTTCCGTCTGCCTTAATTTATGGACACGCATACTTTTTGGTTTGCTTACATTAATTATTGACTGCATTAAACCCTTTTGCTTGCGTTCGATAAGTTTAATTGATTTTAATCGAATACATCTGATATGGTTTCGGTGCTTGCTGATTTATACATCTCACTGAATGTTTCATTCGAGTTTGGTAGCGAAATGAGTTGAGATAAGCATAAGATGCTGTAAACCATTCTAAATACTTTTTGATCAAAGTAATACTAAAGATTAATATGTAATAGAGTATTCTTGCTGTATATTTAAAACAGGGAAACCTACATATTCTCTACATTATCTGTTACAAAAGCTAAGGGTGATAAAATGAATACCTTATACACCACTTTAAGAGTTCTCGTTTGCGAAGTTAGATGCGCGAAATTTGAAACTTCAAAACTAATTTGTAACTTGTGTTGTACACTACGTTAGCAGTCAATTTAAAAACTTTACATTTTCTTTAGATAGATAAATTAATACGAAGAAGCCGTAACATAAACTTAAACACCTATAATATTACAAGGGAACAATAAAGATAATTTTAAAATGTCCACGAAATGCAATCAAAATGAAGCGTCGAAAGCACTTCACTACTTCTAATGAGGTATTCTGGCGCCGTTGTCGCGGTCGTGTTTTGAATATATTAATATTGAAAAACGCTTTAAAATACAATTTTTAAACTTGTTGAATGGACGTCACTTCCTTTACAAGGTAGGGGCCATGTTTTATGTCTATTATTTGAGGTTGAATGTTTTAGACATTACAATAACTATCCCTGTACATGAACTATTAATAAACTTTGTGTTTACTATTTAAGAAGAATAGGGCTCCTCTCCAAGTCTCCACGTTGCAACATAATTGCCATCATGATTGTGAAGCTGTCTAATCCAGGGGCTCCCAATCTTTTTCAGCCTGCGGCGCACTAACAAGTTAATATTTTGTCACGGCGCCCTATTCTACCTAGCTATTACAAAAATATACACAAATAAACACCTTTAATAATTATAGTTAGGTTAAGCAAGTAAATAATAATAAACAATAATATTTAATCATCTGCCTGCTTTGTATAATAATTCATAATATTATAATTTTACTTTATAATATTTGTGGTTATGGATAATGATGAAGGATCGACTCACGGCGCCCCTCTTGCCTTTCCACGGCGCACCAGGGCGCCGCGGCGAACAGTTTGGGAACCCCTGGTCTAATCCATTTAAAATAGACGATTATTTATATATTGTTGTCTACACGTGATCGTTTGTATTGGTCCATCATAATATCAAGAGGACGCAATAAAAGTAAACTTTTTATCCTTTTTACTTACGGTTGTAAGATATCTATTTTTTTGGCATTCCTCTCACAAGTCATACCACTGGCACAGTAAGCACAAATTAATATTAGACTACCAGTCATGAAAAAAAAGCATGGGAACTCTCTTCTAAGTCATCGTTTATTAAAAACCAGCGTGTGGTTTCTCAGAAACCAATCACGACAGTCGGTTATGGGGTTATAGAATAAGAAGCACATGTAGGCCCACTTTCACGATTGGACGATTAAAGTTAACCATTTGTTAAACATAATGTTATCAGGGGTCGTACCACGAAACCGCTTTGAGACTCAATCGAACGAATCGGAATGCGGAGTCCTTTTTTATATGCGCAGGAGAAACCTGTCATGGGTCCTCCGGGTTTGGGATGTGCCTCAGTTAAGCTGAAGCACACCGGGGGTATGTGGGACTCTTACCCACTAAAACCACCTGCGGTTTGCCTTCAGCCGTATACGGAGGGATGTCCTGGATCTGTCTAACGCAGGACTCCCTCCACGACTGGCCGGTCTACCTCAAAAGGGACCGGACTTCCACCAAAGTAAGGGAACGCTCCGGCAAACTGAAGCGTTCCCCTCGGCGCCGGGACTAGCTAAGCCGGGCAGGTTCCCATCCTTGCCCGGAGCCCCGGATTAGACAAAAGTTTGGAGGTTCGCGTAACGATGCCTCCGCACTCCCGTCCTACGACGGCAGAGCGGAACAGAGGATGGGTCATCCTCTCTGTTCTTCCGCATCCTAGTCTAACAAACGAGAAATGACGTAATTGGAGCCGTACGCGGCATTCTCATTCGATTGTTTGAGTCTCAAAACGGTTTCGTAGTAGGCCTACTGTTTCGTAAATACAAGCGAGAGCGAACCGCGGTCCAGAGATCACTGATTACTTCTATTATGTACTTAATCTTTTTTATTCAAACTCACTCCTTAAGATTTCTTCGATTGCGCCTGATACGGAAGGAAACGCGATAACTAATTTTTTAACTTATTATTTTGACAGTATTTACAGATTTCAGGAATTTGCACTTCAGCCCTTTAATTTGACACAGGAGTAATTTTTATACCTATTCGTGACACCCTCCAAAATTTCCTTCTCCCATCAGTCTTTGTCTGCGCATGAATGAGGATATGACATTTCTTTTTTATACTTTTATTTATCAATAATAATTACAAAAGGACTTATAACTTATACGGCGCAATATAAGCTAAGTGCTAACTCAGGGTTAAATTTAACTGGAATTATATTATGTAATTGATTGTACTGTCGGTTCTTGGTGGAAATTCATGTTAAACACTGAGTGCAAGAAAAGTGTGTTTTATTGGTGTTTAACTGGAATTGGCGCTAGTGTATTTAACCCAAGATTAACTTTACTTCGGATTGGGCAACTGGGCCTTAGTCATAACTACTAATTCTATCACGTGCTCATTTGTATGCTGCCGACAGCGGCGGATATAAGCCTATATGTGCCGATATATTACCGACTTGTCGCTTCTTAACGACTGGCGCTAGAACCTTTAAAAGAATTTTACTAATGCCCGGTTTCTGAGGTTTTTTAACTGAGTTTGACTATTCACTAGCGCTTTTCTTTCTGGCACAAAGTATTAACCAATCAACAACGCCGTTGAACAGTTAAACAAAACTAAACTGGGTTTAATGAAATGTCATAAAAATAATTCAAGACGTGAGTTGAAGAATAAGGTAAGTAAGATGAAAAAACTTTTTTTTTGCTTAACCGATTCAGTGCGGGTACCACGGGAGCCGTGTCATACACGTTTTTAACGTGTGGCGTATGACACGTGAGCCGTGTCGTTTTAAAAACGATTGTATCTCCTTCAAATTACACTTTAGAAGGGTCTACTCTGAACAAAATCCTCTTAATTTTCCACGTAGAATAAGCCTATAGGTTTCGCTTCTGAATATTTTGTAAATTGAAAAAATTCATTTCGGATTACACGGCAGACGCGTCTTATGGGTTTTTAACGTGTGGCGTATGACACATGAGCCGTGTCATTTAGAAAGCGATTGTATCTCCCTCAAATTACACTTTTGAAGGTTCTACTCCGAACAAAACCGTCTTAATATAAAATATTCTGTGAATTGTAAATGATTTGTTGATGATGATGATTAATGTAATCAGCGTAGTAGCTTATGATTTTGGTATTTTAAACAACAGCGAAACTCCCAAACACGTATCTATAAGGAATCAGCAATTCTGTTCAGCACCTTTGGAACCGAAAGTAAAATTTTACACCATGGTATACCACCATGGTGTAAAATTTTACTTTTTGGTAGTATCTGATCATAACACATCCCATAAAACCAAAATAACCATATTATGTTCCCATTTGATTTTTAAGAAGTCTCCTGGATCCCTCATGGTTCCCATCATCAGACCACCACTTTTGTGAACTTGGAACCGGATCAATCGAAACAAATACCCTATACATCAAAAAAAAATTTTGAAAATCGGTTCACATACGGCGGAGTAATCGTTTAACACACATAAAAAAATATCCACAGCCGAACGTATAACCTCCTCCTTTTTGGAAGTCGGTTATAAAAACTTAGCTTCGAACTTCTTTAAATTTATCTACGAACGTATAATTTACATCGGAAACCCAGTTCTATTTAATATACTCATTTTTCTAACTTTGAAACCTACCAAAGGTTTGCAACATCTGAATAAAAAAATAGCTTACCTGTCATTTTCAGGTTTACACTTACTAAAACTACTCGAAATCAACTTAAAACAACGTAGCCTACCGTCAATGACAATGGTTTGGGCTCAACTAAATAAATCAAGTGAATACAGGCGAAAAAAACAAGAAAAACAATAAACCTTTTTGAACGTGGCGGGTGACACGGTAGCCGTGTCATCTACTTCTATGGCGTATGACACGGCTCACGTGTCACGCGAAAATTGTATGCCGCCACGGCTGAAAGTCTTCAAAAATGTGCGCCGCATTGAATCGGTTAAATGGAGGCTTTAGGGCCGGAAAAATTATTTGAAATGGAAAATCTATGGATTATATGTATAGCCAGATATATTAGCTAGATTATGAAGTAGATAAGTTACAAGTTTTATTTAAGTAATTAGGGAAAAAAATGAGTTATTGTCCGTATGTTACAGACAGCCGCTTTCAATACGAGTACATTGGTTGGACGAGTATTCAAATAGTTGACGCTTCGAAATACTGCACTATAGAAGAGTTAAAGCCATAAAAATGTTCCACAAAATCCACACCAAGGTTTACCTAGTACTTTAGTTGGTCGTATTACTCAAATTATAATTTTGCATAAAGGCGTACTTTTAGCTGATTGTCTTACTTGTTCATATGATATTCTTTGTCCTGGCTACTTTTACACTAACAGGAGCTATATTTGAGCGATCCATTGGCTTATTTCTGTGGTTCTAGCTGATCTTGGCTTTGTTCGCGTATTCATAATGCTCCGTCTTTACTTTTTTGCTATATCTTTAAAGTTTAATCACTCTATTATTAAAGAAAACTGCATAAATCTGTTCTGTAGTTTTAAACATTAATACATATACAATATAGGGACAGACAAAAAGCCACTTTGTTTAAAGCTATACAGTGACATAATAGCTCCATGACAGTGACACTATTGTATTTCGATGGCTTGACGCTCGCGAGCCGCCAGCTACTTAGCATGTGACAGGCGACAGTGGCTCCGAGACGACCCATCCGATAATTTATCCGACGAAACGGAATGTTTGATTGAGTCTTAACTGTATATGTATCAATCAGATAGTGAAGCCACATCGCTACGTTGCGCTGAAGAAAAGACACTCCGACATACTAAACATCTAACTCCTATCCATACTAATATTATAAATGAGGAAGTGTGTCTGCCTGTCTGTCTGTCTGTTACCTCTTCACGGCCAAACTGCTGAACCGATTTTGCTGAAATTTGGTATGGAGATACTTTGAGTCCCGGGAAAGCACATTGGATACTTTTTATCCCGGAAAAATGTACGGTTCCCGCGTGATAATTTAATTTCGGCGCAACGAAGTTGCAAGCGTCATCTAGTTACTAATAACATAGAATTATAACCTGTAGAAAAGGCATTCCGTACAATCGTCAGCGCGAAAATGTGTCACCCTCGAAATGAGTGAGCTCACTCGTCTGAGAGCAGTGTGCCATAGGACGCGGCGACAGTCGGACGTTACTTAAAATATGCATTGAAAACGTAAAATGAGTGAAAGAGAAAGTAGTTGCTATTATTGTAAGACACAAAGGACGACAATATTTTCTCGACACACATTTTGCATCCAAAAACATTGCTACAGTTTTGATGGCGTATGCCATATCCAGTATTGACATAGTTGACTAATAAAGTAATATTTACATTGTGAATAACTATACAAGCTGTCTGTTTATCTTCTGTCGAATTGTAAACGTCTTATCGAAAATTGTATGCTCATTTGTAGGTGTAAAAACTCAGCCAACATCTATTTCGATATACGAAAAAAACATATAACAAAGCAGCGTTTGTCAGCAAGTGAAAAATGAAAACGAAAATTCTTTATTCAAAAACTTCACAGTTTAGGTTTACAAGTAGGGCCTTCTATTAGGTAAAACCTGTGTTTTCTTTCTCATATTAACAAATTGGATAAATAGTAATAAGTCTTAACTTATAATATTACTAGCTGTCCCGGCAAACGTTTCTTTACCATATTATATTAAGTATATCGCCCGTTTTATTTTATTGAATTAGTGACTAAAATATAAGTATATCACCATGGCAACGTCCATCGCTATCCCGTGACCCGCGTCGCATAAACAATGGTCGCTCTTTATAGACAAATAATTTGCAATAAAATAAAATTGCGGCTATAATTAAAGATCTAAGCTATCCTATCTCTCAAGTTGGAAAAAAAGCACACATTAAAAAAACAAAAAACATTAAAATCGGTTAAGTAGTTTAGGAACCCATCGCGGACAAACATCGTGACAGGAGATTTATATATATTAGATTGTACCGGTTAAACTTGAAAACGAGAAGGCATACATTCTGCAGGTGCACAATGTATGAATGCGACAATCCGCTACTATTGAACTTAATTATAATCACCGACAGCCTCTTTATTGTGTCCGTTTCGATGAGACTTTGATTTATTTTATTGCGTGTTAAAAGTATTCGAATTAACATATTACATCAAATATACGCTTTAATCACTGTTATATATTTCTTGCTTATGTAACGTTACGGTTTTTGTTTTATTATCTTTTAAATTTTTATCGCTTTAGCTACATGAATTTTGGAGCAATACTCACGCCTTTGAGGCTATAAAAAAAATCAATGACTTGATATAACATTTAAACGCCATAAATTTTTATCATTTCGTACTTCTACGAAATCTACGCACAGGTAAATTTTAGTTCTGGCAGTCATATAAGATGTATTAAAGTTGACGGATATTTAAGAATACGATCTACTGTTTTAGTATTGGCGCTAGGCAAAAATAATTACCATACTCAAAGATGAAAAGTTCATTTCATGTCTAAAAATATCTCAAGTGTTATAGTAATTATTTTTTGGCCTAAACGTCTATAGTCTATACCAGTGGTTCTCAGGTCTTTGCGGAACACCAGAGCTCCGCGGAGCACACTTTGAGAATGGCTGTTAATCTACACTATTATATATTTAAGCAGAAGTAGATTTGCCTAAAATATCCATATTCAGTTACTTTTACTAAAACCACACTTTATTTTCATTTAATGAAGTAAGTAATATGAGTAATGTCAATATTTAACTTAAACCGCAAGCTCTACTCGAAAACTTTGCAATCACAGAAAACCGGAAAACCGAAAGGCAATTAAATATAATGAAGTCCTTAAACAAAATGTAGCTAATTATATTCGCGTTCGACAAAGCTTGTTAATTTGTCCGGCCTGGCCCCGGCTCGCGTTTACCCCGGCTAGGCTTTGCCCCCTTTGCCCCGGGATTATGTCCCCTTCGTTAACGCGGGATTTATCCTTCTGTGGCAACCACTAGTTCCACGGATCGAGATTTAATTACTCATTTCCTGCTGTTTCATGGAAGGTAAATCTTTTTTGCACGATCTCGGTAGTTTGTACTGAAAATTGCCTTTTACGGTTGGCTGTAGTCAATTAATTGGTTGTGAATCGTGCCAATTATTATTATTTATTACTTAAAAAATTCAGAATTTGATTTGGCATAACATTATCCTTCCATATAGAATACCCACGCCTAGATAATTTTTGGTTGTGTTATAGTATATGTGTAGTTTATTAACAATATATTTTTAAAACGAGAATTTAAAAAGCTTAACATAAATCATTTAGATTTTGCTGACTTGTCTTCGTCATCTGATTTCGAGTAAGCTTATTATTTTCCACAGCTTATTATTCTCACAGAATTCCTTTTAATTTACAATATTGAGGCTATAATGTTAACATGATGTAAAACAATGCAGTTAAGCCCGTCACTTACGTTACGACTTAGCTATAATATATATCAATATTTTTATAGCTAGGCATATTACTATATAATATTTTCTATACTAAATCCACATGCCACAGAAATATTTAACATAGCTGAGTGTGCGGTCACGCGAAAATTAGTATAGAAAATATATACTTAGTAATATGCCTAGCTATAAAAATATTAATATATATTATAGCTAAGTCTGTGACGGGCTTTATGGGTGCGTAATGCGTATAGCTTGTCGTGTGATGTTTAATTACAAGGACACAGTACGACACAGGTCTAAATCTAATGTAATGTATAATATTTTACCCTAATATGGATGGATTTCCCATCAGAATAACATCATTAAACTAGCTGCACATTAGGTAATGTTTTAGTCCGTCAGCTGAATGCCTTGCAGGGCGGTGATAAGGAAAGGTGAACTGTTGTCTTTGTCCTCTAATTGGCTAATTGGCATACGAGATGATCTGGAAGTGATCTCTCTTGCGATAATCGTGGGCCAACCACAATACAAACTTATACAGTAGTAAACAGTGAAATGGGTTTTATAGTCCATGTCCTATGACAAGTTCCAACTAACTCGTTGTAGAGAGATATCTCATTAAAGCTAGAGCCCTGTATCATAATATTGAAGTAATTTTTTTTGTATACTTGTCAGTTTTCCAAATAAAATAAAATAAATGTTTATAAATATTTTCAGTCCACTTGGTCTTTTGTTTCAGTTTCTCAAACTTCAATTCTACCGGCTTCCCATAGCTCTCAAATCTCATCCAAATTCCTCTCTATTTAAAGGCAAGGGCTCCAAAGAAAAATCGCAACTCAACCATGTTTTTTAACTGTCTACTCTGATATTAGTCAACACTAGACACAGCGCGTATAAACAATCAAATTGGATTCGATAATTTTCATAGCCAAGTTAGATATTATGAAAATGAAATCACGCTAATGTATTACTATGCCCGTGGACTGGACTCGGGCATTCTAATTTCTATTTATTATTATGATGCTCTACTGTATATTAGATATACTGTGCGGCTGTCGATCTGTATCGCGCCATTGAAATTCGCTTCAAATCGTATCGTATCGGGTAATTATAGCCTTTATTGTAAGGTTAATTGCTTTGTCCTGTCAGACCACTTTTATTTGTTTATTTTGGTTGGGTTGTTTCACCCTGGAGTTTTTAAGGTTAAATTTAAATCGTAAGGTGAAATAATATATTGCGTCACGAGTTTTCCCATACAAAAGTGAAAAAAAAATTGGTACTTCAGCGCTGCTACTTTCACACTAAAATCTCTACGAGAAACACGTACATATTATTACTTAGTTTTGTTAATCTCTGTATAATATGCTGGCCGACTCAAAGCATCTTCATTGAATTAATCGAGCAATTTCATTTAATTCGGTTTAGTGGTTTAAACGGAAGAAGCGGTAACAGATAGACACTTTGGCATTAGCCACTTTTACTTGTTTATTTAGGTAGAGTTGTTACATCCTGGATTTTACAGGATTTTCTATCGTGAGATACATTACGCACCTAGGGCAGGAAAATAAGAAATGTCTCAGATGACACGTAATGAGGTCAACAAACATGTGATCTGAGGCATTCTTATTTACTGCCCATGGTGCGTATACAATTTTTCTCATCGACGGAGGCGGAAAACGGCAATATCGGTAAGCGCAGCGAGAAGAAAGTTGACGCTTTCCGCCCGGAAGTGAGAAAATGATATTTTATGTCCTTTTCCGGCATTTAAAACCGAAAATTTGATCAAAATCTGTTCAACAGTAAAATCGTAAGCGGTAACATACAGACAGGTCATTTACAGTAGTACTGGATGACGCCCGCAACTCCGTTGCGCCAGAATTCGTTTATCGCATGGAACCGTACATTTTTTTGGGATAAAAATTATCCTTTGTCCTTCCTCGGGACTTAAAGTAACTCCATAGTCCACAACCCGCAAAATCGGTTCAGTGGTTTGAGCGTGAAGAGGTCACAGACAGACAGACTTTTGAGTTTATATTATTAGCTACAATAATATGTTTGATTATAATTTTCCATATATTTCCATAAATTGCGCTGGCACTCTCGTATTTTATTACCAACTTAAAAATGTATCACAGTGGGGGATATTTCAGCCGCACGCGGGTGCATTTCGCCAAGAAAATGATGATGAAGTTTTCCTTTCAACATCCAAAAGTACTTCGGTTTATGGTATTGTTCGTTTTATGGTAGGGATTCCGCGGTCTTACAGTGATGAAATGATCAAAAATTTAAAGAGCACGGCGGAATATGATTATGAATAAGAAATCCAATGTCATAAGCCGAATTATGTATGAATTGAAATTGATAACATTCTGTGCAGGTGAAACCAATGTATGCATAATATTTTGCACAGCTTATTCTATTAAAATACAATACCCAAATTCAATCCATATAAATTATAATTAGGTTTTGCCCACGGTTTTGCCTATTCCTTGCATATTAACATAAATCCTCTAGAATCTTAGACTAATCACTTTGGTTGAATTTTGAAAATTCTTTCCGAAAAATAAACATTACTAAAAATATCACAATTTGCAACGATTTCTTCATTTCACGTTTTGAAATTAGAACTCTGTTTTTTCTACAAAACCTACGACTTTTATTGTGACAGTTTATATAGCCACAACGTCACGTCTGTGACCGGAACCGGTGCGGTCACCGGAAACCTGCGGTGCCGGAACCACGGAACCGATGTTGTTCCACATGGTGCGCACCACGGTAGTAGGTTCTCTATATTTGTAGAGAAAATAGTGATAAAACTGTACAAAACACTAGGGCTGAATTGCATCACTTAACTTTAATTTCAAGTACCTACCATGCATGTTCTTAAATCTTACGTTAGTATTAGTACAGAAATTAGAAAATAGAAATAATACTAAGGGCCTGATTCACCGCTTCCTGATAAGGCTATCCACCAATTAACTTGACAGATGGAGTATGGAGAATCTGTCAAATAAGCCTATCCGGCACCTTATCAGGAAGCGGTGAAACAAGACCTAATGTAGTGTAGGTCGTGTAGGGCCTATTTGCTTGCTATAGGGCTCATTTAGAAGAAAAGTATATTTTTATACAGAGCTATCTGTAGCCCTGTATAAAAGTATACTTTTCTTCTTAATAAAAATGGGGAACGAGGAAAGTAGCATAATATTTAACCCAGATTGACAGATGATATAGCGCCAGTTTTTTTTTATTTTTATTTACCTTAGTCGATACTGAGGGTCTGTTAACATTGCAAGTTGCAACGTAACTAGATATTGACACGGATGGGTATTGAGTGAATTTTTAAAATTTTGTTAATAGCCCGGTCTAATTAGACGCAAAAAAATCGTAACCTCGGAATAATTTGCATAGAGCTGAAAATTTGTAGAGACGTTAAATACACCATTATAAATAAAACCTCAAAAGTCCCCGGCGATCCTCCTTATGCTATTTTATTCAAGGTCAAAGGTATGAAATTGAGGTTTTCCCCGTTTTTTATCCAAACTGTAGATTTTATCACAAAAATATGTAGGACAAGAGTGTAAATCATAGAATTCTCTACAAAATATATTCAGACACTTTTTTCATACGACTTAACATTCCTTATAAATGGCGGACTTAAAGTTTGGGAAAATCATATCTATACTTATATTAAAAAGCTAAAGAATTTGTGGAGCTAATACTTTGAATTGAAAAATTAGTTTTTTGTTGGATAGTCTTATTTATCGAGGAAAACTTGAGCTATATAACATCACGTTGGCACCAATAAAAACAAAGAAACAGAGGAAAATGGGGAAAAACGGGAAAAATTATTTGAAAGAGCTTATCTCACAAACGGCTGAAGCATTTTGTATGTTGTTTGGCACAGATATAAAGTAGACCACGAGGAAGGACATAGGCTATTTTGTTTTTCAGGAAAATGTACGGTTTCCGTGAAATACATAATTAACAGGGCGGAGCGGAACTTCTTGTACTACAGCATACGAGGGCTGTTCACAGCCAAACATACTTCTGTATGACTTATTACCGTTACCAAATCTAAACTTTTCGAGTCGCGAAGAGCAACAGTACGCTTGCAAGTCACTCAGAAGTATGCCAGGCTGAGAACATTTCAATTTTGTCAAACAACCCTAGTATGTAGTACTAGATGTTAAGCGTGGCTCCGCCCGCGTTAATTATAAATTTCACGCAAACCGTAAATTTTCCTGTAAAACAAAATAACCTATGTTCCTCCACGTGGCCTATTCTATATCTGTGCCAAATAAAAATCGCTTTAGCCGTTTGTGAGATAAGCTCCTTCAAATAATTTTCTCCGTTTTTCCCCATTTTCCTCTGTTTCTTTGCTCCTATTGGTGGCAACGTGATGTTATATAGCTCAAGTCTTTCTCGATAAATAAAACTATCCAACAAAAAATGAATTCTTCAATTCAAAGCAGTAGTTCTACTAATCTTTTAGCTTTATAATATTATAAGCATAGATATTATGATTTTCCCAAACTTTAAACCCACCATTCATGAGGAATGGTAGGTCGTATGAAAAAGTGTCTGAATATTTTTTGTAGAGAATTCTATGATCTACCCTCTTGCCCTAAGTACCTATTTTTGTGATAATATGTACAGTTTGGAAAAAAAACTAGGAAAAACCTCATTTTCATAACTTTGACCTTAAATAAAAATTTTTGCACAAGGAGGATCCCCGGGGACTTTTGAGGTTTTATTTGTATTGGTGTATTTAACATCTATACCAATTTTCAGCTCTATGCGAGTTATTCCGAGGTCAAATGTTTAATTTTCCTGGGGTATAATTCAAATTTCAAAGTGTATCGTCTTGTGTAGTAATTAAACCAAACGTTTTGAATAGCTCATTTAAAAACGCTTCACATAGCTTGGTCCCGTAATTGCAGTGTTTAAAATCAATACGCGAATTATGTGACTTCTAAGCTAATATTGTAAGGATTGAATCATTTCTGTTTCTATACAAGAAATCTAGTTAAATCAATGTACAATAATTATACTCGTTACAAAGTTTATGAGTTTAAACTATATATTTCACAACTAAGCTAACTCTACGTGGTAGGCTCTTCAAAACGCAATTACCACGAGTTCTCATTGCTCAAATATTTTAATGAGTCCGATCGTGTTTAATTAACGAAAATAATAAACGATCGGCTCCTTTACGGCGCTCGTAAACCAATCAGAACCAAAATGGCACCAATTAATACGCAATACGAATTTTACGATCAATAAAATGTACGATGAATATTGTAAATTGAAAAAACATATGAGATGTTGATGTTTATTTTATGCGTTTAAGAACAAGGGTCCGAAGGGAGATGGCTTTGCTCTGTTCTACAAGGCCCGGTGTCAAATAAATCTGTCTTTAATAAAATGCTCTTTTATTTTGAATCGAGTTTACGTATTCGAGTAATCGTAGGTAATCCTATTAAACGTCGTAAGTTCCAAGATTTTCTATTAGACGTCTATTTATGATTTTTTATTCGATTTTGGGAGATTTTAGTTGGCTGACCCCGCTTGCTTATGATCCTCGAATTACGTTTTGTATGAACATTATCATTATAAATTTTAGTGAATAATAAATTAATAATTATGTCAAACCTACAATTATTATGACAAAACGTATAACTATTCTTGTCAATTTAATGTGATGTCTTTAAACTCTTAACTGAGCAATACCTAAGCCAATTTGAAAATCGAACATGCAAAGTAAAATATTGTACTATGTAATTTTAGTTTGGTAGAGAATTCAATCAAATTTTTAAACGCAGAACAAAATATACATACAGGTATGATTTAAAGCCAATCTTAAAGTCACAAAAGGCTTTATTTTAAATGAAATTGGCTGAAATTGACGATATAACTGAACAAGGTTCTCAATTAGTGTAACAGCGGCTTAAAAGCTTAAGCTCAAACAAAAAATGACAATGCAACGAAAGGAAACGGCAAAAAATGTATCAGCGATCATAATTGAAATGTGTTATAAGTGACGAGCGAGTTTGTCGCAAATATAATCCTCAAAAGTTAAGAATAAACATCTTTTATGCAAAAACCGGGGTATAAAGGACAAAAATTAATTCCTTTGTAAGCTAAGTTCCATTTAAAAATAAGTTTTAGTAACTTAACTCGCACGCGATAGAATTGGAGCCGTAGGAGGTAGGTGTAAGGTCTATTTTTATGCAGCAGGTGGTAATATAAAGTGGTAGTGACATATTTATTTTACGAAATCCAATTTTCTGCTGACATCTCATCTGTCGACTTTAAGCGTTGGGACTGTGAGACTGTCTACACAGTTTTACGCTTATTTTTCGAGTGTTTTTTATTTACGAGAGAATTAAGTGTTTCATAATGTCTCGATTTGTGACTTAGAAAGGAGGTTGGCAAGTCGCCATACTATAATTGCCTCATAAGTCATAATTAAAACAAGCCCCAAAATCACGTGCTACTTAGAACTTAAAAGTTAGAACAAACATTTTTCTTTTTACGTTACATTTTGCATTTGCTTTCTTACAACGTTTTTACCTTTAAAAACATATTCTAAGTATTCCAGTAAGTATTCCATTTTCTAAATTGTAACGAGTCATAAATTATAAAGTTTTAGAAAATGAAAGAAAATTATGACAAAAAGAAACAAATAAATTTTACAGTTCAAAAGCTCCATCATCTTGTATAAATAAAAATTATAACCATAATCTGAGATTGCCGTTAACTATACGGCGTTTAATAGTCAAAGCTTCACAAGGAAGTGGGCTCGTAGTAAAGCTGAACACAAATTGATATAAACACCGCCTCGATAATATTCATCCATCAACCAACATCATAAATATACACTTATAAACATCATGGTTTAGACGTAGAGGCGCGCCGTTTATTCATGATGTAAAGACAAGCTCCTTTTCTCTATAGAACGTCACTTCCAAATGTGCCCCATTAGTGATTTGCTCGTGTTAATTCTATGTTGAAGTTACAGTAGGTAGAAGAGAGGTTGAAAATCTATGCGCTTAGTAAAAAAATATTGTGTACTCCATGCTTACGCCTATTCAATAAATTTACTGTATTTGCATTATTTTTTGTAAAAGCCACTTGACAATTTCAGCAAATATATTATTTTTGTGTATACATAATATTATGTAATTAATATGATTTTTTAAAGAAAAAACAGAGTTAAAGTAGAAATCTTTCATATTTTCGAGTAAAACTTCTCTAAAATAACTATTATATTTCTTGTAAGAGCCATTTTCTAATGAAGGTTTACGCAGCAAGTGCATCAGGAATCAGGGCCTATCCTTACTTTGATATTTATTCCGGAATGTCAGACCTTTTATGGTAAAATTAGCTTATTGCTATACGTTATTTCGCAAATGTAATAAAATATTCAGTTATTAGATAGGTACTTTCGGAATCAAAATAATTTTACCTTTCTTTGGACAACTAAACTTAAGCAGACACCGGTTCAGAAGGTTTACAACTGTTTTCAGTGCTTCTCAAGCTTAGAATACGAAGGGTCATAAACCGTTTAGCGAAAATGACCGCTGACGTATTTGGGTGTCACAACGGTATATTTATTTATTACGCAATAACTCACAACCTCTAAGCTTCGTACGATACCATCTTAAATTCCTATACTAGAATGCATCAAAGCCGCTTAGGGTTAACGAGACCGTTGTGAGCCGAAGCCGAATATTCCAAATTGATGTTCGAATTTGTTGTGACACAGCAGAGGAGTGTGGGAAATGATCACACTGGATTTAAAAGTTAAAACGGCCATTCTCCGGAGAGCAAAATTTACGTATCCCGGGCTTGTATACTCTGTAATATTATCTTATTCAAGTATGTAATATTTTTAAACGGTAGATAGCATCAGTATCTAGCTACAAACTTAAACACAGGCTTTTAATTTAAGTAATTCAGTCTAAATTAATTAAAGGCGTGTTCAAAAACCATGTTTTTCTAATTACCGTAACGTATCCCCACGCCAACTTGATGTCGAAACTTGCTTGTAATTTTTATAATTTACATATTTAATTTAATCTATTTATGGTAAAAGTTCTAATTACCGTAACACATACTGTTTTCGGATGCCCACCCAAAAATATCAGAATTTGGCACATAACGAGTGCATGGGTCGTTTCTCCTTAGTGTGTGCCACGGCCCATCAGCGGTCCCACGTCATTAATGTTAGTGTAACGCCAATAAAGCACTTTAGTATCTAATTACCGTAGCTTTGGTTACAAACTTATGTAATTTTTTTTTTTTTTAGTTTTAAATTATGTTTAAATTAGATTTTTATTATGTATGTATATTATTATGTTTATGTTTCATAATTTGGCCTACGTACGTTGCCATAAGCTAGTTTTTGTCAATTGTGTCGTTGTACGTCGTGTACGACGTAAAACACTACCTTTGTCTAATTACCGTACCCATAAATTTTTAAGTCTCATCATCTAAAAAACTTTAATAATTAACTGTTACATCCCACATTTATTATTGTGTTCGTATCTTTCATTTCTTTAACATTTCAATGTGTCCTAGTCAAATCAACGAAGAAAACAAAGGTTACGGTAATTAGGCAAATAATGCCAAACCGGAGAATGGCCGAAAATAGCCTTGCTCCTTATAAGTAGGTACTTAATGTACCTACCAAATAGATTTACTGGAAGCAATACAATATAACAGACTACAAAATGGTATTATGTAAAGTGGATTATTTATATTTTATTTTTTAATTAATTTAATCCTAGTAAGTAAATTATTTAAAATTTGGTCTACATAAAATACCGGAACTGAAAGTCCCGGTAATTTAGGATAGGTTTTATCCAAAAACTTCACGGTTTCGTGAAAAGTTGAACCATTTTTTTTATTTGGCACAGTTTGGACAAAACCTATTCCTTCAAAAAATGCACGGTTTCTATAGGTTTTATTCAGCTTTTATAAAATCGCGTGGCAAAGCTAGTACGAGTAATTTATGAAATTGCGGTCAGTGTAACACGCACATTTATGCGTACGATAAAGTTTGGAAAATATTTTAAAAACCACTAAACACTTTATATGCAAAATGAACTGGCATAATATTATGGTTTTATTAATTTCGCTTTGACTGGACGAAAAGCAGTAAAAGCAAGCATTTGTTTACATATAAAGCCCTTTTTGCTATGCCAATCATGGATCATTTCAATTTAAAGCCATAGTTTTTAAATCATAGGTTTCAAACAAAAAATTCTATAGATGGGGTGGGGATCGCTTGTTAAAGCCTAGATTTTGAATTGATTTCATTATTCAGGTTTTTATCAAACGCTTAGCTATGGAAATGTTTCTATAGATTTGTGGATTATTTTGTTTGTAATCTAGGTTGGGCTGATCGCCATTATGTTCAAAGGGCAAATTGGAGGTTATCAAACACTTTGCTTTGTTTATTTAGACCGTTTGTCAATCAATCTAAATAGCTTGTTCAGGTAATGCACGTTTTATGGCTAAATCTGTTGGCTGTCTTTTGTTTACAATCAACGTAACAACAGCGGTATGTAAAATAATTATTACTTACCTAATATAGGTAATTAATAATTATTTAAATTTATATAACGCGACATTTTAGTGGTTGTTTTCCCGCAGCATAACGATTTACCTATAGTAGTAATTACTACTATCGATATTGAATCATGCATGTAATTTTTAGTCCGATCCGTCCAGTGGTTTGGGCTGTGCGTTGATAGATCACCATGTCAGTCAGTCACCTTTGAGTTTTGTATATATAGATAATGCTTAGGTTTGTGCTAAGCATAACATAATTGTTAAATTAAGAAATTTAAAAACAACCCCCAAATTGCATGAGATCGGTTTAGCCGCCAAACTATGTGTTCGGTCAGACGTGATTATTATAGTTGGATTCTAGACTAAATAAATCTAGACTAGTATTTTTTTTTCGCTTCAGGCTGACATTTATACATAGACAGGTCAAACCCCTTTGCAGCAACCGTTGCCTGCAGCTCTATAGTGAATTAATTTTACCATGAAAATACGGAAGTGGGCCTTGGTTAGTGTTGTCGATTTTTGCGAAAACGAGGCCGAAGCCGAAAGTTTCTAAGGACTCTTTGATTCAAAGTTAACCAAATATAAAATTCGAGGTGTCAAAGAAATATAAATAATTTATGTGCACTGTGCAGACTGGAGTAAGTGATAAGTAAGCTACAAGAGACTATTTTCCAGATTTTTTTAATTAGATGTTTTTTTTTTTTTTGTATAAAATTCGACCTTTACCTTACCTTTACCTTTGCAAACATTACAAATCTTTGTAACTTTATTTTGGATCTAGATAGCGAAGCCGAAGCCGATTGAGTCAGACAGACCAGCTCACGCCTTGTATCATAATGTCAGTCAAATTCCGATCGAACAGGTCAACGTTGGAATAGTTGGAATAGTCCTTTATTGTTGTAGGTTCATTTGTTACTCCAAAATATATGTTATAATACATAGGTACAAACCTACACTAGCTTATTCGACAGTTTTTTTTTTTTGCCTTATGAGATAATATTATGGGATTTTGCTAGAGCCTGGGCCCGTGGAGATGTTTTTTGACATAATATTGTCTTGCCAATGTCAGTTAAACTTCGGAGCGGTGATGAAATAGGCGCGAGTCTGGATTGTGCGCAGTTTGGTAAGTATGCTAAAAAGTTATTTTGGGCAAAAAAAAAGCTGACCGATTCTCAGACCCACAGGATGGGAACATGAAATTTCAACAAAATCGGCCGATTCGGAGGAGTTTGGCAACAAACCCTACAACAAGAGAATTTTAGAAATAACTACAATCAATTTACGTGTACCCATGTCAAATTACATACAATTCATGAATTCTATCTTCGCTATCAAAACTATCAAATATGCAATTTGATTTGATACCCTATATATCATTTTCTATAAAATATATAGTAGTCGATATATCACAAAGCAATTCAGCTGTATTTCTAGACCTCCCAGCACACTGCTAGCCCTTTCACATGTCACTTACTCATAGTTTACAATGAATTTATTGGCACTGAGCATCCTGCTCACAACTTCAACTATATTGTTCATTTATACTTTGAAAATGATCTTTATGACGGTGGTGTAAATGTTTTTGACAGGTAAAATAATTTAGAACGGATTGTACATTGTTATAAATTATTATAATACTGTCTTTAAAAATAAGTCTTAGCTAATAACATAGTTTTTGCTACATTTTACACTGTTTGTTACATTTGTAACTTCATACAAAATGTAGTGTAAATGGCTTTTAAGTAAGTAAATTAAAAGTGCAGAATAAAATAGATACTTAAGTACTGAACTATTCTGAAGAAAGTATAAGACCTCTACTCAAAGACGGTTTTACTCCATAATTTTACTCCAAATCGAGTAAAAATTACCGTGTGGACCGCAAAACCTACAGCCCGAAGGCTCGGATCGAGCCGGCTTGATCGAATTAAATAAATCTAACTTCCTTCGATATTACTCGACGCGAGCCATCGAGCTTTACTCAAGATATACTCAAGCGTGTGAGTTTTGCGGTCCACACGATAATTTTTACTCGATTTGGAGTAATGCTATATGTGTGGACGAAAGCCCGAGCCGTGGTTTTTAATCTACGTGATTACTCGATCGAGTAAAACCGTTTGTGAGTACCTACTTAGCATAAAACTAAAAATAAAATGTATAGTTCAGTGACGATAATAATAATCAAATTAATAAGCAATACCAACTAAAGCAAGCCAAATCAACCAAACTACACAGCCGACAAATCAAAATACTCAAAAAGAAAGTTACAAATTGAAATTAAATTAAGAATAATAATCGCCGACACGCCGACCGACCCGTGACTGACTTCACGTCAATCAAACTATGTCGCTCTAATCCCCACCGGCCTCTTTGACTATAATAGTAGGTACAAGAGCCATCTTATTACGATACCGGATTAAATGCAGTTATGATCGTAAGCCTATAAAGCTTTAGTAATAGTCAATGATAGTAAAAGCTTATGTGTAGTAAAACTTGTACTGTGATTCTGCTATCTTGATACAGATTCGATATAGTTTCTATGCAGTGTCGGTATACTAAACTACAAAATGGCATCAACGGACAAACGTTAAATGCATTCTGATATTATTTTCATGTATCAGAATGCGTTTAACATTTCATTCGGAATTACGCAAAGGAGCAGAGGGCGCTACTATTATAAACAGTAAATAATTCGACCAAAATCTGACATGTTATATAACACGTCATGTCAGAAAATTTACAGAAACGTTGACGAACTTCAAATAAAATTTTTGTTTACTGTCTGTGCTGGTTCTGCCTCTAGCGTGATAAAATAGCAGTATGCATATTGTACATAAGTATTTAATATTTATCATTTTGGTAAAAACCTAAAAAATCAAGCGTTTAACGTTTATTGATAATTATATATATTGATATTATATGACAGTTACTCGGCGTGCGATATATTATCTTATATATAAAATTCTCGTGTCACAATGTTAGTCCACGAAGTCCTCCGAAACGGCTTTACTGATTTTTACCAAATTTTATATGCATATTCAGTAGGTCTGAGAATCGGCTACTGGGTACTTTTTATATTGATAAGTACATTTGTTGAATAAATAATAGTAAATAATTACAACTCGAGACTGACGACGACCATTGCTTGCATGCTACGGAATAGCGATAAATTATTACAACCTGAGACTGACGGCGACCATTGTTTGTGCGACGGGATAGCGATGGACGTTGCCATGGTGACATACTTATTTAGTCACTTCAATAAAATAATGCTATAATATGGCAAAGAAACGTTTGCCGGGACAGCTAGTATTATATAAAATTCTCGTGTCACAATGTTAGGCCGCGTACTCCTCCGAAACGACTTTACTGATTTTAACCAAATTTTATATGCATATTCAGTGGGTCTGAGAATCGGCTACTGGGTACTTTTTATATTGATAAGTACATTTGTTGAATAAATAATAGTAAATAATTACAACTCGAGACTGACGACGACCATTGCTTGCATGCTACGGAATAGCGATATACGTTGCCATGGTGACATACTTATTTAGTCACTTCAATAATATAATATGGCAAAGCAACGTTTGCCGGGACAGCTAGTAATATGTATATTGTATACTTAGGAGTGGATCAAAGCTGAATTAACGTTGGATTATATTTAGATTTTAGAATCGGGGTAGGTACTAGAGTTGCGGTCACCTATTTAATAATTGTTTAACTAGAG
Organism: Lysandra bellargus; assembly: GCA_905333045.1. Lineage (NCBI taxonomy): Eukaryota > Metazoa > Arthropoda > Insecta > Lepidoptera > Lycaenidae > Lysandra > Lysandra bellargus. Next base: position 6,681,737 of record HG995350.1, on the reverse strand, counting down.
TCGACAGTTGGTTAACTCTGTAGTTACTACTTAGTTAACTTATAGTTATTACACTAAGCCTAAACCGAGATCGGTTAAATAATAGTTTATTTGCTACCAGCTTTTGCAAGTTGCTTCGCTTGCATGATCCTTTCTGGGGAGTGTAGGACACGAAGGGTGTTTCCTTGTGGAAGTGGAGTAGTTTTTGCACATGGCGTCACATCATGAGTTTTTTGATTTTGGTGATCCTCTGCCATATTAATTACTTACTAAATTATTACTTTCAGTATATATATATATATATATATATATATATATATATATATATATATATATATATATATATATATATATATATATATATATATATATATATATAATTACTTTAAGATCACGTGTGTTGTGAATTTTTAAACAGTCCGCCAAAAATAAGCGACAAAGTCACTTTTCATTTCCAATAAATCATTCCCCTCTCATATTTAAAAGTTTAGAACGCAGATGCTCCCGCACCTCCCCGCATACAAACAACATAATATACCTACGAATGCACTATCCCTCACACGTGAGCGGGTTACTTAAGGTTCACACACAACATGACGAGCCGCAGATTGACGCGGTGGAGCGCCGCGCAAAAAAAAAACTTGGAAAGTTGAGTCTTCAACGTTGCCTACCACTATCCTAGCTGTTTGCAAGATGCTAAACTATATCATTGGTGACGAGCCGCGAGCTTTAGGTACAGTGTACTTTATACTGCAACTTGCAAGAATCCGCTTGCTATAAAACACTATTGATGGGGAACAGCGGGGCTAAAATGGTTACTTTGTTAAATCATGATATGAATCATAATATGATTCAATTCTTTAAAATCGCGAAATGCAACTCTGCTTGCAATTCATTTCTGTATTTTTGTACTGATTTGACATTTGTCAGTTTGACAGTTTTGACAATTCATTTGCTGAATTGATTGAGAGGAATTACTAAATGTTACCATTTTAGCCCCGCAGTGTGGCGGACAGTAATTGCACGGGCGCAAATCCGCATCACAATATGGGAGATCGCAGATGGCACACTTTTTGTGTGATCGAGTCTGCCGTCTGCGATCTCCCTAAATATAATGCGATCAGCTGCGACAAAATTCTTGCGCTCCGCCCGCTGCGACTCGACATACTGTGCGCTACGCTCAAGGGCCCAACTATACGCGGTTACATAAAACATTTTTTTTTTTGTTTTTTCGTCCCCTGTTCTTGAAAATATTCGTCTCGCATTTACGCGCATGTCTTGCATTTTGATGACATGCAGGATACAGCCTGTTTTGAATGAGTCTTGTAGACAAATTGAAATCAATAGTATATATGTAGAATGCTGACTTCCAAAAAGGATGAGGTTTCACAATTCGACCGTATGTTACTTTGTAAATGAATATGTTATAGGAGGTTCTATGTTCGGCCGTAGATATTTTTTTCGTGTAAATTGTAAACTACATATTTGTTTACAAGCTGAAATCAATACAAAATAGAATGCTGACATTTTGTAGTCTTAGAACCGTCAATAATCATATTATTATCTTACTTACCCGAAAAGATATTAACTTCTATAATGTCTAACTTTTAATACACCAATTTTGATAATATAATTTATGCTTTCACTTGTCGCATGTTTAGGAGTTTCGTCGCCTTAGGTTATCTCGTTACCACATAATGTCAACTGCTGGAATATTCTATGAATTTACCGAGCACGACTATGTCGAAACATCTGTAAAACATACAACACTTTGAATTCTATAGTTTACGCAGCGATTCAAGACAGCGATCATTGTCTCCGTCAAAAAAGTTATAATATTTGATGACTTTCCACACAAATCGCGATTATTTAATTACTAGCGACCCGCCCCGGCGTCGCCCGGGTATAAATACATGTATAGCCACTGAAAAAATGATTAAAATCGATATCCTTCACGTGGTCTACTACTGGAGCAATTTTTATGTTATTTGATAAAAATTGCTCCAGTAGTTCGCGAGATAAGCCCTTTCAAATAATTTCGCCCGTTTTTTCCACATACTCATGTTAGTTTTAGCGTGATAAAATATAGCCTATGGCTTTCCTCGATAAATGGGCTATCTAACACTGAATTAATAATCATCAAAATCCGTTGCGTGGTTTCAAAGATTAAAGGGAACAAAGGGACATGAGGGAAAAAAGCGACTTTGTTTTAAAATATGTATAGATTAAGTGATAAAATACACCGCATAGCACATTAACTCCATGGAAAAAAGGGCGTATCAAACTTTTCTATATAAACCGTGATTGACTATGAAGTGATAACACAGTGCGAATATAGTCATAAGCCGCTGGTGCCTTGACTTTTTTTTTATAAAATAAGGGGGCAAACGAGCAAACGGGTCACCTAATGGAAAGCAACTATCGTCGCCCATGGACACTCGCAACATCAGAAGAGCTGCAGGTGCGTTGCCGGAGTTTCAAAAGGGAATACGCTCTCCTCTTGAAGGTTTGCAGGTCGTATAGGTCCGGAAAAACTGCTGTTAACAGTTCGTTCCAGAGTTTAACAGTGCGCGGCAGAAAGTTACGCGAGAAACGCACGGTGGAAGACTGCCACTCATCAAGGTGATGAGGATGGTATGTTTTTTGCGTGGGACGATGGCGAAAAGTTGCAGGTGCTAGGTGGTATGATTCCGAAATCCGAATAATTCCTCAGAGCACTCCCCGTGATACAACCGATAGAGGATGCAGAGTGAAGCTACATCTCGGCGTAATTCCAATGGGTTCAAGCTGTTTGAAACATTCCCCATTTTTACTACCTATAGAATATTTGAAAGCTGATTAGGACTTATCACGTGTGCGGCGTGTGCCAAATCAGTCACTAGGGCCGATTTACATTATCCTAAGTGTTTTAGGATAGTACTTTAGTTGAAACATGTAAACGCTACTTGCTATAGTACTTCAAGTTGTAGTGCTAGACGCTAGTGCTTTCAATTTGTACTAAAATACTCTCCTAAACACTAAGATAATGTAAATCAGGCCTAATGCGAACTAGCCTGAGATAGAAAATGCGGTTGAATGGGACGTCGTAAAAGGCAGTAGAAACGCTTCTGAAACCAAACATTCAATCCATACTAATATTATAAATGCGAAAGTGTGTCTGTCTGTCTGTCTGTTACCTCTTCACGCCCAAACCGCTGAACCGATTTTGCTGCAATTTGGCATGGAGATACTTTGAGTCCCGGGAAAGGACATAGGCTACTTTTTATCCCGGAAAAATGTATGGTTCCCGCGCGGTAAACTAATTTTGGCGCAACGGAGTTGCGAGCGTCATCTAGTACTAGATATTTTTATACGTATACACAGATATTCACTCGATCATTTAGGCCAGTGCTGGATTTTCAGGACTCAGTGGAAGAGGCTTAAAGCTTAGTTAAGCCAGTTAGACAAAAATTGGTAAGCGCTTACAAATTCGAGTATCAAAATGAATGCTTCGCTGCATATTCCATGATCGCTTTAGGCTGAGAACATGATGTTGGTAAAAGAAGTAAATAAAGTCGTTTGAAACGAACACCAAATATTTTCAGGATTATACGTTTGCAACTTTAGAATTCTATCCTTAAATTTTTAGTGATCCGTTAGAAAAGTGACTTGACAGATGAGGACAGAACTTTGTATATTCACAATAACGTCCATAATTTTATTATACATAGCGTGCGTCAGAATATCTATACTTATAAAATTACATATCCTGACTGACTGACTGATTCATCATCGCTGAGCGGACAACAGCTAGTTATATTATAAGTAAGAGGGCATAAGCTAATAAAAGTATAATTTTTGATATCCGTATAATATTCTTGAAAATCATAAGAATGTTAGCAAATCGTCATTTCAGTCTGCTCCTGTCCTCCGCCAGCACTTTTAGTTCTCTACAGTGTGTAACTAAACTAAGTGAAAATACTTCAAGGTATGTACTGTGTATGGGTCTCCTATATAAAGCTCTCTGTGAAAGTAGCAACGCTGGAAGAGTAACATTTTTTCACCTTTGTATGGAAAAAAATGTTCATGACTCTGGAACGAACTGTCACCAGCAGTATTTCTCAAACTCAAACTCAAACTCAAATTTTTTTATTCAGAATAAATTTTTGCAAATATTTTCTGAAAGTCTGCATGATGCCTACCACCGGTTCGGGAACTATCCCGGCGAGAAGAACCGGCGTAAGAAACTCGCAGGGGGCCCACTTTATTTTCCAAAGAAAGTGAGAAAAAAATTAATTTTTTAAAATAATGTTTACAATGCTGTAACTTAAAATTATACAATGTCAATATACATACATAATTGTGAGTCCTAAAATAATGTAGAAGCAGCCTTGCAAGCAGCCATCCTACTCCCAAGATGTGCCATCGTTTATGAAATCATTTACCTTTTTTAAATTTATTAATGGAAAGATTTTGAACGTTTTCTGGGATTTTATTGTAAAGGTTAAAAGATTTACTAACTTTACTAAGTCTGATCACCGGTATTTCTAGTTTGTACTTATTTCTAGTGTTTCTTCCGTGACTGTCACTTTTGGTTGTAAATTTACTAAGATTCATTCTAACATATTATAATACATTATCCAAAATGTATTGAGAAGAACACTCAGTTAGAATACCAATTTCTTTAAACTTTTCTCTCAGAGATTCAAAAGCTGACATTTTATAAATTGAACGTATAGCTCGCTTCTGCAGCACAAAAATCGTATTAATGTCGGCAGCGTTTCCCCATAAGACGCCATACGACATTCTACTATGAAAATAACTGAAGTAAACTAGTGTTTCCGGAACTATACGACCTGCAAACCTTCAAGAAAAGAGCGTCTTCCCTCTTAAAAGGCCGGCAACGCACCTGCAGCTCTTCTGATGTTGCGAGTGTCCATGGGCGACGGTAGTTGCTTACCATCAGGTGACCGGTTTGCTCGTTTGCCCCCTTATTTAATAAAAAGCATTATCCAATAGTTGTCTTACATAGTTTTTTCTTGATATTCCACTAAATTGTCAACACTGTCTTTTCTTACATGAATAAAAATATAAGATTTTTAACTTTATGTTCGGAAATCTATGGCGAGTGACAAACACAGAACTTAAAATTCATAGAAAGCTTTAAAGATCACGTTAACATGATCTAGCGTTATCAGATGAAGCTGCAGGTGCACCCACGCCCCTCTCAGGGTCGGATATAGCAATTAAGGGCCCCGCCAACCTGCGTAACTGGTGCTCCGGTGGTCTAATGATTGACTTGATTGGAATTAAATTGTGTTTCATCGATAATGTTAAATTACTTACTCGATTATTTTTAACTTTAACTTTTTCAATTCAATTTATTTTTGTAAAATATTTTAACTTGTAATAAAAATTTCGTAAGTATATAATATTTAAATTTATGGATTTGTCCTAGTGTACTTGTTATGTGCTCCACCAATCACAACGATAAGTAGCAGACTCTAAAGTAACCAAACGAAAACAATATTTATTTATCACTAAGCCCTTGTTTTTAATTAGTTTTTTTTTTATTATTTTATTTGACAACAACAGACACAAAGTAAGTCGGAAAGCTATCAACATTATGATAGCTTTCCGACTAAGCTATAATATTATGTTTCATTTTGTTCAACGCCATTAAAAAGCAGTGGCGGCATGGATTGCTAGACCAATGTCAGTAAATAATCGGTCAAGTGCGAGTCGAACTCGCGCACGAAGGGTTCCGTACCGTTATAGAGCAAAATAGGCCAAAAATTGTGTTTTTTTGTATGGGAGCCCCCCTTAATTATTTAAATATTATTATTAATTATTGAGGTATACACAATATAATTAAGGCCTTTGTGAAAATTTCAAGTGCCTACCTGTTGCCATTATTGATATCGAGCAAAAAAGGCCAAAAAAATCACGTTTGTTGTATGGGAGCCCCCCTTAAATATAATTATTATTTTGTTTTTAGTATTTGTTATTATAGCGGCAACAGATATAGATAATCTGTGAAAATTTCAGTAGTCTAGCTAAAGCGGTTCTTGAGATACAGCCTGGAGACAGACAGACGGACGGATGGACGGACAGACAATGAAGTCTCAGTAATAGGGTCCCGTTTTTACCCTTTGGGTACGGAACCCTAAAAATGAAACCTATAGCCTTGTTCTTAAAGTAGTATTTTATTTAAATTTTTGTCGGTCGCGGCCGCGTTATCGGAATAGTACCTTTATAAGTGACCCTGTGCCTTGGAATGCGTGCCCCCTGTATCCGCCACTGGCAGCTCCAAATTATGATTCCGTGTGGTTGCGAAACACGCCCCAGCTATCTGTCCGTCCATCATCACGACTCCACGATTTACATATAATTACAACCATAAACAAAATGCATCTGTCTGTATTTGAATAGTTTGAGTTTGTGGTGTCTGAGAGTTGTATAACGGTGCGTCCACATTTGTATCATTTGCGCGATCAGATCTCCGATCAGATCACCGTCGCGATCATCGCACCGTATCAAGTATACGTATCATAGTGTGGACGCCTATTAGATCATTCTGCCGATCATGCGTGTATTTGATACGACACGTATCAGATACGCGGTTAATAGCGATCGGGGCGTATCATGATACGCGTATCATTTTGACACGCTTCGATGATACGCGACGGAGATCCGATCGGAGATCTGATCGCGCAAATGATACAAATGTGGACGCACCCTAAGGTGATTTTGTATAAGGGAACGTAGCGAACTACGAGTCCACTTTCTTGCCATTTTTAAGCTTTCCCTTTCGGTGACCAATAGTACTATTATTGACCCAATAACTTTCATTGAGTCTAGACGTATTACTTTACAAAAAAAATAATTTTAGTACGAAATTTTTCTAGAATATTTTACGTAACAACTACCAAAACGTTTTTAGGTAAGAGTACTTTTTTGAGGACTATCAAGAACTTTAATTACTATCATCATTAATATTGTAAATTAACACTTACGTATCATATAAATAATTTAACTGACATAGCTAATGTCTGCTGTTACTTTTTTATTGTTAAAACAAGCAATAGTAATAGGAGTTTACAGTCACATAAAGTCCTACTTATTACTCGTAATAAAACGCCTTATTATATATTTTATTAAAAGAAATAATAATTAAAACTAATAACCACCTAAAATTTTACTAGGTATTATTATTTTTTATGGCCGCCAAGGGTTCATATTCTGGAATTATGATATAACGTCTTTGTGGTTTTCATAAAATGTCAAATGACAGTCATTTTAAAGTAATACTATCGTTAACATGGAATAAACCATTTTTACAAAATGAAATAAGGGCAAACTAAAAATAACACTGGTTTTCAATTCATAAAAATCCAATAAAGTATAATTATAAACCTACTAAGAATCCTCAGAGTCAGCTACTAAGCAAAAAGTAAATGTTATTACTTATTATATTCTTAAATATTTAAATATGACATCTAAACTAAGCCCTAATAGATACCCACTAATAAAAGCTTACTATGCATACAAACATTAATAAGGCCGTTTCATACTTACCTTTATTTACACTTGAATACCAAGACGATTCTATAGATATCTCTCAAGCTCAATTCTGACCAGCTATTTAAGCTCTAAAGTCTAAAGTGAAGGTTCCCAAACTCCTTTGTTTTGTGGCCCACTTTTAAGATGTTTGTGCATACAGCATACTGCAGACCCCCCGTGACCAACCCCCCCCTCCCCCCCAACAATATTAATCCATGAAACTTGCTATTATTTTAAGTTTTAACTATCAGTCGCTGTGCTTTCAACAAATTATCCGCCTGCATTCGGTTTCATAGAAAATTCCAACTTCATTCACACGAGCGTAATTTTGTAAGAGTCTTGATTAGTATGAAAATTAATTTACGCGACCGAAATTCTGCGACTTACGGCTCACAAAATTACGCTCGTATGGCTTTATCCTAATAAGTGGAGTTCAGGCACGACTTTAACTAGGCGGGCAGCGTGGTATCGGCGAGTCTTGACACACTCTTTCTGATTATAGAATATGCGAGTTCTTACATAAAAAAATCTGAGCGTCTTATGACATTGGCTGCCTATATTCATAGGAGAAGTTAAGTTGGGTCACCAAATACATTCTTATAAACCCCCGTTAACGACTTGTGGACCCCCATTTTTTTCCACGCAAGCGTAGACCCCTGTCGGGCACCCTTCGACCCCTGGGGGTCCACCTGGACCACTTTGGGAATCAATGGTCTAAAGCTTACCTTGTGCATTAATTCACACACTCGAAAAGCAAGTAACTATATTTTGTAGTCGGTCCAAAACTACTCGACAAGCTGATAATAATTTGGGGAGCGTGCGACGTAGGGGTTATTAAATTTTTTCTCTGGGCGTCTGTATTTGTTTATTTTGTTCTTAATGATATGGACCTTAATTTACCACATGTTGTTCTCGATTCGAAGAGAAAAAAACATAATTTGTATGAAATTACGACGCTTTTTCTTGTCGTTATTAACAAGTTTTTCGTTAACAAGGTCTAGTTATAAATTACAGTTATTTTCGGTGCAACAGGAAGGGACTTTGTCTTATTTGTAATTGTATATTGTATGTATTTGTTACAATTAAATTAGGTACTGCTAGATGACGGCCAAAACTAGGCTGTGTCAAAACTAGTATACAGCGCTGAAACCGTACATTTTTAACCGACTTCAAAAACAGGAGGTTATCAATTCGACGCGTATGTATGTAATATTTCCAGAACTAACCAGTTTTTGTATATTATGCTTCTGAACAAATGTGCCAAATTTCAAAAGTGTATGTATGTACTATGTATGTATGTATGTTTGTGCACGCATATCTCCGGAACCACAAGTCCGATTTTCGTGATTATTTCTTTATTGTACTAGGTATTGTTTAACTCAGGGAATACTGCAAGTTTCATCAAAATCGGTTCAGCAGTTTTTGAGATAGGGAATTTTAATTCTTAATTGCGTACAAAAATTTGAAGTCGGTTTTATCTTTATTCTGGGATTTGTTATCTTAATATTATGTCCTCTTCCACGACTCGAAGTATATCCATAAGAATTTTCAAATTGATCGGTTCAGCAGTTTGGGACTGAAGAGAGATAGACAGACAGAAGTACTTTTGCATTTATAATATTAGTATGGATTTTATAAGAACTATGAGTTTTTAAAACTTAGCTCGTCGAATTAGCGACAGCAATAATCATTTTGGTAGGTGTTGGTTAATATGATGATAATTTGATATTGATTATAATAATTAATTATTTAAATTATTAATAAATATTTATCTGGACCTCGGGATAAAGTTTAATTAATGTTTTCTCCCCTGTCACTTTTGCAAATATTTTTTTCTTACAAATATAATCTGAATAATTAATATACGTCTATACGAGACGAAATCTTTGAATATAAATTAATAAAGATGAAATTCAAGGAGCCCGTAAACTTCTCAAATATTAACAAGCAAAACTTTGCAGGGATCTTGTTAAAAATTTGTAAGTTTATCTGTCATTAGAGCGCGGATTAATCGTTTTTTTTTTCAAATTGGACTCCTCTGATATTTACAAATGATTTACGTTCAAATATTTAACTTTTAGTGCGACCGCACATCTGAGACACGACTGTAGTGATATCTCTTCACGCCCAAACCACTGAACCGATTTTGCTGAAATTTGGTATGCAGATACTTTGAGTACCGGGAAAGGACAATTCATCCCGGAAAAATGTACGGTTCCCGCACGATAAACGAGTTTTGGCGAAAAAAGTAGGAGCGCCACATTATATCAGGTAGGTACTAACTGAAAGCATACAACAAGATATATTTAGGACATGCTCACCTAGATACAAAAAAATATTAAGTTTTGAATCTAAATTATATATTTTTTTCATTTCAATCTTTTTTTTTGGGAATATAAGCAACAATATAAACTAAAAATAATGAATATATATTTCATTCTATTACTACATAACCGAAAGAAAAAAATGCCGGTTTTCTTCAAAATTTGAAAGTTCATGAGGCCTCAGTTTATTTAAAAGCAAATTTTATAAGTTAAAATCGTTGTGTCTATGACTAATTAGATGTTAGACATCCAAATCGGGTGCACAGATCTCATGCACGAAAATCCTGTTGACTTGTGTAATAAATCTAAAGAGCGAACCATTCGCTTTGGATTATATGTATCCCACACTAATATAGTTTTGCTAAAAGGAACCCTCCTGTTGTTTAATTTTTGTTGGAAATAGTAGTGATTTTTAACATATTTATGTTTGTACGCATAGAATAAATTACCAAATATACTATTGTAAATTAACTTTACTTAAAATAACAATCAGTTTTAAAGAATACACAATTTTAATAAAAACGGCTTTTTCTCAGAACTGTCATCGTGTTGATTGAGTCCGGTATGCATAAATAGGTCCAATTGTCCTTAGATTTTTGCCTGAGGGCACCCCGAATTCTAATAACAAAAGTAGTATTTAAACACGAGAGCCAATAATTTTGTTTCACCTTACTATGATGTGGTTGGTGATGCCACGTTTTATACTTATGTTTATATGCTTTTATTTATTCCTTTTTGTAATTAAAATTCTCGCAATAAGGCCGTTTCAATAATTTTTCATTCCACCAAAACATACATCGGGGGGATATTGCTTAAATATCTGAATGAGGTTTTATGAACTGTCCGCAATAAAATCGCCACAATCAGCGCAAATGAATCTCGTGGTGGCCATTCGGTGGACGATGAGGGGACCAAGGGGACGAAGGGGAACGAAGGGGGACGAACAAATAAACTGCGCATATGAGACAAATATGAGTTTTATGATGATTGTCTCTGATATATGAAATTGGGTCAAACGTAAACGTTATTTATTGCGGCGGACCAACTAGCGCTATAATCCTGCATCGCGCTATCGAAATTTTTTGTCGTCAAATTTGTAACGTAACCTCAAAGATGTACCGTTTATTTTTTTTGATCACATTTTGGTTGCTATTGTTACGGACACGCAGAGCCATCTAGCGTCAGACCAGCAAAACTTATCTAGGAGACACACTACACATAAATCCCCTACTCGAAACTAGATGGCGCTAGGTGGTACATGCTCGAGTCTGCTAGAAAGTTCCCACACTTATTTACGTGTTTATTTGTTTACGTGAATTAGGTACAATCCAGAATGGAACGTTCCAGAAAGCATCTCGGACCATATAAATAGCCGCAGGTAAACAAGCCAGTTCAGTTTTCGTCTGAGCGATCTTCGAGGCGACTTCGAGGTGAAAACAAGTGATCAATAGTGAGTGATTGTGATAGTGAACCTACGACCTAGGACAGTGATAGTGCTCAGTGATTTGGACCTAGTGCTTAGTGTTTGGACTTAGTGATTTGTGTGAGCTAGTGTTTGTGAATAAAGTATTCAAGAGAGTCACCAGGTCTTTCTCTCCAAATCCTCGAACCCTAGCACGTAACACTATCTTCAACTTGATTTGAAACTGAACATCAGCGGATTTGTATCTTTATGTGTATAGGCCATTTTAATTTCGCCGCCCTTATGTATGAACTCTGCCGCCATCCTTGGACGCTGCCACCCCCCTAGGATGTTATCAAAGAACGCTGTCGCCCATAAGCCATGGCCTGTACTGCCCATACATAAATCCAGGGCTGCGGAATATTTATGTCTATTGGCTGAGTGACTTGATGGCTACGGTCTAATATAAAGTCCAATAATCGCTGGTCTCTAAACCATTGGTTTAGATTACAAAAATATGACAAGAATATCTTTTTTGGGCATGGTCTTGTGGCGGTACCCACAATTAATCGCCTAACATTCCTGCATTGCGCTATCGAAGTTTTCTGAGCGCGTCGGTATAATATATACGACAGCTGAAATGTATCACGGGGGCTTTGGCCTGCCCGAACATACCACCTCGCTCGGTCGGAAGATCTTCCTTTGGGTCGCCACGCATATATCCCACATTGGTGAGTGGTGACCCTCGACAGAACACGCGTCCTTCATCATCATCACTCCCCACCCCTCCGCATCGGGCCATCCAGCATCGCCTCATTGGATACTTCGTCCACTAGCCGCAATGTACCTCGGCCTGGGCGACTCCGCTTCGGCATCATCGTGCTTTCTTTTTACACCGACTTATTCCCACAGTCTTGATGATCATTTCGATCATCTTTACAAATATCTGCCAATGTATGTAATACACTTGTCCCGTAATAACGTTCTACAAACATGTAGTCTTCAGTCGTTCAAATAGTTACACGTCGTGATCTAGCACTAACTTAAACAGGTCAAAAGCTAGCAAGGTTATGTTGCCTATAACTAGATTTCTCCCTTAGTTGCCTAGCCCTAATTCACGTACACGGTACAACCACAATATTAATGTTTCTTTAAGAAACATTACATTTATGAACCAAACAAAATACTAATATTATAAATGCGTATAAAAGTGTGTTTGTCTGTCTGTTTGTCTGTTATTTCTTTACGCCCAAACCACTGAATCAATTTTGCTGAAATTTGGTATGAAAAAACTTTGAATCCTGGACATATTATACTTTTTATCCCGGAAATGTAAGGTTCTGCACAGTAAGCGAATTTTGTTGCAACGGATTTGCCAGCGGGTGTCAACTGTCATGTAGTGTTACATCATAAGAATCCCTGCCTTTTTCTCGTTAGTTTAGCGGTCATTTAGATGTATCTTCAGTCTGATCTGCCAATAGTGGAACCAGTTTGTAGATACGAGTAAAATGTCAAGTACTTACTTGTTTGTAATGCGTTTATAATTACTTTAAAAATGTCTTTATAAAGATAGAAAAATGCCATTTTGTTGTACGCGGTATTATATCAATAATTAAGTAAAGGTTAGCCGTCATTGGAACCGGTAAATGATAGGCGCTTGTAAATTATTTTTAACATAAAGTTTTTAATATTAATACTTAAGTAATTCTACATGATTGATCTTATGCTAAGCTCGCCGTGACCAAACTTAAATGTAAAGCAATTGAGAGGGAATTTCATCATAATTATTTTAATAACGTAAAAAGTAAAGTATAGTAACCAGGATCTGATGGCAAATTTTGACAGCAGATTTTCAAAAAATATCCTTGATCATTGGATAAATTTTTATATTTGCATGCTTAACACTTCTAAAATCTGTGTTTAACACACAAAATCAGCCGCTATAAGAAAAAAACCGGCCAAGTGCGAGTTGGACTCGCCCATGAAAGGTTCCGCAGCAGCAATAAGGTTTATTTTTATGAAATTAAAAGGTTTTTGATTTATATAATAATATATTTCAGTTGATTTCATGAACGTTAAATTTAGGGCTCCCGCGCATTAGGGAGACCAGGTCGTGCGGCCAGGTCGCTGCGACCACCCCGCGCACTTTGCGGCCACGTCTGCGACCACACTCATATGACTTATGAGTAGTGATTTGATGAGTAAACTTTGACAATTATTTTGTTTTCTGTATACAAAAAAACGTGTGGCCGCGGCGACCAGTGCGCGCACACTGAGTAATTTCATACAAATTCCCGTATCTCGTTGGCCGCGGTGGCCAAGTGGCCGCGTGTGTGTCGCGATGTTTTTCGTTGGCCGTGCGACCAGTGCGTGACAGCTGGCCGCTGGTCGCGTAATGCGCGCACCTACATAATATATCGTAGAAGAATTAGTTGGCCGCAGCGACCTGGCCGCCTAATGCGCGGGGGGTCTCAGACCCCCCGCGCACACACGTATAAAACATCGCGACACATACGCGGCCACTTGGCCACCGCGGCCAACGAGATACGGGAATTTGTATGAAATTACTCAGTGTGCGCGCACTGGTCGTCGCGGCCACACGTTTTTTGTATACAGAAAACAAAATAATTGTCAAAGTTTACTCATCAAATCACTACTCATACGAGTGTGGTCGCAGACGTGGCCGCAAAGTGCGCGGGGTGGTCGCAGCGACCTGGCCGCACGACCTGGTCGCCTAATGCACGGGGGCCCTAAGGTTTACCATTTATGACGTACTAGCTGGTGCCCGCGACTTCGTCCGCGTTAGCATAGTAGATCACGCCCCAAGTATTATTTTTCAAAAGTATTCCATGTACAGAATTGACTTTCCTACGATTTTATTATATGATGATTATATTGACTTAGTTTTTTCCTAAAAAGGAGAAATAAGACGCAATACAAACGCCACGACACAATTTCGTTATAAGCAACAGAACCATGAGGGGGGGTTTGAGTATAAAATAGAGTATAAAACATATTGAGTATAAAATAGAAACATGGAAAAATATGGAGTATAAAATTACAATAATTAAACGTTGTTTTAGTGTTATAGGTAAGAAAAGAGTTGCTCGTGACAGTTAACAAAGAGATAGAGCATATTTGGTAGGCCAGAAATATGCTATACTGGGTTTGCCTATGCATAGTTGGTTTGGGAATGAACATGTACGTGACAGTATTAATTGTGCAACTTGCATGACATGCCGATCATAATATTGTAAGCATGACAGTATGTAACGCACGTCATGCTGCATGATTTGACATGGGAGAGCCATGCTACAGAACGAATGGGCCGGCTTGACCGAAGAAATACCACGGGCTTACAGAAAACCGGCGTGAAACAGCGCTTGCGCTGTGTTTCGCCGAGTGAGTGAGTTTACTGGAGACCCAATCCCCTACCAATGTCCCTTCCCTGTCCTCCCCTATTCCCTCTTAAAAGGCCGGCAACGCACCTGCAGCTCTTCTGATGCTGCGGCCTGCGAGTGTCCGTGGGCGACGGAAGTTGCTTTCCATCAGCTGGCCGATTCTGTATCGTACATTTGTGAGTTAATCACTGAGTTAGTAACGAAACGGAGGAGTGAGCAACGGAAAGTCTCACTTTTGTTAACAGTTATTAACTTACAAATGTACGATACAGAATCGGCCAGCTGGTGACCCGTTTGCTCGTTTGCCCCCTTATTTCATTTTTAAAAAAATTATCGTTTCGGGTTCGCTTAATATTGGCTAAATGATCCCTGCACGTCACAACTCACAATAATTCACGATATTTTTTTACTTCAGTTTTTGTTTCAGCCATGTCAGTAACAGGACCTTCAGCATAGCTGAAACTTTATTTTCTATTTCTTCAATAATCTTCTTTGAAAACAGAATACCGCGATAAAACGCGAGAGGAACGAAATACGCAGCCGCATGGTGGCGGAAACGTATATTTTTTTGGATTTTCGTGAAAATATGGACGATTGTGACATTATCTTGCAAAATATGGACTTATCTTTGTAAAACCCTAAAATATGGAAAAATATGGAAAATAAAACTTGGTTTTTCACAGTCTAAACATGATAATTCGTGTAAAAAAACACATTCTAGGCCGAAAATCGCGTAAAATAAAAATATGTATTTACATATAAATCCGGGCCCTAGTGATAAATTATAATATTTTTAAGGTCATCATCCAAACAGTTAACTTTTTAATAGCTTTCTATCTTTGCAATCACTCGTTATACCATTGTTCCTTAATAAATCGTAATATTATAATAAAAATGTTACAAGAACATTCACATAATATACCTATAATTCTACGAGTATCTAACTGCAGACTTTGATAAGGCTTAAATCAGATACAAAGTTAACTTGATTGAACGATTACATCTGTTATTTAATATAACCATTAGTGTAATATTGTCACGATCAAATGCTTTTAGCAAACTGTTTATTGATTGCATTAGATTTAAACAACCTGTTAAGAACTAGTTTGATACAGAGTAAATTTTTGAATTCTTCTTGTCAAGGATTATAATATTATGTATTATAAATTTATATAATAATTTTATTTCATTGTTTTAGTTTGACTTTTTAATTCGTCCTTTACCTGTGTTATCTTTAATATGCAAAAATGCAATTACAAAATTTTGTAAAAAAACACATCTGGTAAGTTTGACAGAAGTACCTATTTTTTACAAAATTGACGAAAATATTGGTGTAAAGTTGATGTAAGCACAAGTTATTAGCTATTAATTTCCCATTTTCCATGTAGTGGCCGGCATTAGCGCTATCTCCCGCCGCAGTAAACCTAACATAATCCAGCTCACACGGACGCAAAAATGACGTACGGATTAACATGAAATTGATACAAAACATTATCACAACGATGTACAAATATAGATATAGTGGATTTAATTATACATACTGCATAAGTCAATACTACACGGTCCTCCATTCACCATTCACGATGTTAGAGCATTTAATCGTAAAAAAACCTTTAAGATTTAGATTTTTTAAAAATAACTTTTGGCTCTAGCTCTGTTTCAAATCACCTAACTTTTCCGCCAGTACATTATAATGCAAATGCACTATCCAAAAAGCTGAGCAGCTATTTTAACCAAAATGCTGAAATATAATATGCCTACACGTATGTATTTCAGTCGACTGCGATTTCTATCACTGTAGTTGTAATGGTTACTATTTTTGTGTTTTTCAAATTTTTCAGTGGAGTGGCGACTTTGTATAGAAATTACTAATTTAAAATAGTTTTCTAGTAGGTAACTAAAAAACTTTTAAAAAATATAAACTAATGGGTTTTACGTAATTGTTAAAGATATAGGGATGATAGCAAAGCCTGTATCGTGATTAATCCATATAAGTTGCCTCTGTGGAATACAAGTCAGATTTCGAGGTTTTGCAGAGTCCAGCAAACATTTATTGGATGAGTCAACTCGTTATTCCGGTGAAGTAGTGCATGTTTGTTTGTATATTCAGTTCGCTATGCAGGTTTGAACCAAGATACACAAAACTTTATGAAAAAGGTCAAAAAGTATATGAAATGCTGTAACTGTCAAAGACTTCTATTTACCTCAGTTTAAATAGAAGTATTTGGTAACTGACTTGAATTGTTAAGTTCTTGAAACTTGAACACGCTTGTGTACCCTTTACGATGTGTATAAGCATTTTTCAAAATTGCAACCCTACGGAGGATAAATTAGGGATCAAAATTCTTCAAAAAAAACGGCCGCGGGGAAAGCTAGTTCTAAATTCTAGTAGCATAGAGAAGCTTAATAATAATTACTAAGCATTTCAAGCAAAAGTCCAAACTTTTGTAATAGCATATTTCATGATACGTGCTACCAAACACAAAACAAAATTAAAAAGTAAGGAAAAAGAGGTTTCATGTGCAGTATCTAGGAATTATTCCACATCGATGGCGTTAAGCCCAACATGCAGTATGACATAATCGCGTGCGATGCATAAAATGCGATTTGCCCTAGCGCTTTACCACCCAACTAAAATAATTCATGCCGGCAAATATATAGCGGCTTAATACAATACCAGTGAGTTTATAGTGGACCGGCTAAATAAATACTACAGAAAGCATTATGATCTTGGACATTCTTAAGGCGCTATATTGAAAAAACTGTCCTTTTTGACGTAATACTATAGGACCCTCAGAAATTTTACAAATCTGGTACCTAATGAGATATACATATCTTCATAGCCTTATCTAGGTTTGAGAAGAACTAGAAACACGATTAATGTATCTTGCCTCGATACATTTAATTTTCGAAATGACCTCTTAAAAATACGAAATTTGAAGATTATTTTTTAAACGAAAATAGATGTAATGTAGGAAATTAGTCTAATGATTATAATTACGTTTTTTTGCATGTTTTCCGAGCGAGCCGATAGTTTCTGGCCGCAGCATATTCACGACTTAATAGTCATACAAATTAAGTAATAAAATTGCCCTTGCGGTAAAATTACTTTCGATATAGCGTCTTAAAGTAAAGTTGATCAAAACTGAACAATGCAGAACGCTTCTTACGTCTAGTCTGATTTATAATAATAAGATTCTAAAGTGTATGCAGACTGTTTGTCTGTCCGTCTTTCGCACTTAAGCTTATTAACTGATTTCGATCCAAACCATATAAATAAAACTGAATTTTCAATTTGAATTTGAAACTCGAGAACGGCTGAACCGATTTGGCTAATTTTAGTCTCGAAATATTCGTGGAGGTCCAGGGAAGGTTTATATTAGGAAAGAAGATGTGATACGATGTTCACTGGGTCATATAGTTTGGAATAAT
Source organism: Lysandra bellargus (assembly GCA_905333045.1). Lineage (NCBI taxonomy): Eukaryota > Metazoa > Arthropoda > Insecta > Lepidoptera > Lycaenidae > Lysandra > Lysandra bellargus. The sequence goes on along the minus strand of HG995350.1, from coordinate 6,663,657 downwards.
ATCCTTCATGTAACGAGTTGGTGAAGTTTCGACTTTCGTGCCTCGATTCGGCGATCGGACTTTAGATAAAAATTAAAAACAAAAACTTAACAATCAATACTGCAATTTTGGAAGCACTTCACTTCACTTAGTAACAAGGTCAAAACAGCTCATTATCATTACGAAAGCGTTTAATAGACGCTTAACCCAGTGGTTCCCAATCTTTTTCAGCCTATCGCACTTTAAAGTTCTGTTTTCTGTTGCGGCGCAGGCGGGCGCCTTTTTCTGGCTAAATATCAATTGAAATCGTATCATGTGTATCATCTGTATCTGTCTATCAGTTTGTCTTTCTGTCGGCTCATTTCACTTACACCGCTAAACCAATTTTCATGCAATTCGGTATGGATATTGGATATACTTTTGTCTTGGCAAAGAACAAAGCATAGTTTTCATCTAGTCAAGTATTAACCTTCGGAAGGCAACAGGGGTGACGCGTCACCCCAACACTCGTGAAATGTATCATTATCTAGTTTACTATGATTTTGTCTATTTCACTTGATTTATTCTCTAATTTGAGTGATTCTGATCAGTTGCACGCGTCGATTTTTTGCTGTAAGATTTTGTTTTTGTTATATTGACACCTCTGGGGTGGCACGTCACCCCTGTTGCCTTTCACGTTGGTAATTTTTCCCCGCTATGCCGAAACAAATTTATCATTTTTAAGTTATAAATGGCTCCGATTTCGGATGAACTAATTCATAACTACTTAAAAGTGACTATTAATGATAGATTACATGATTAGCGTTGGTATCCGAAGGTTAATAACTATTAACTACATAGAATTCTTGCTTTTTATTCTAAGATTCTATTTGCTTCTTCCTGCGCCCACACACTTTGGAAAACCCTGGCTTATATAGTCAAAGCTTTTACACTTGCTCTACATCTAGTCACGATAGAGTTTGATTGCCAACATCGTCGTTACATAACGCTTAAGTGTCATTTTGGTAATTGGTGAGTTGTTTTCGCTTAAGTGCATTTCGAGTCATTTGGCTTTTTACTGAGTCACTATCGCGAAGGTTTTGTTGGAAAATCGAAAAACAGCCGCCATTGTGTTTTGTGGGAGCTATATTTTTCTTTTTGGATCAGGATTCTGAGTTTTTTTTCGGGTCAGAACTCAGAAGTCAGGAGTGTCTTTCTAATTCCACTGTCTGCACAATACGATCTGCAAGCCTTCCAGAAGAAAGCGTATTCCCTCTTAAAAGCCCGACAACCCACCGGCAACTCTTCTGATGTTGCGACTGTCCACGGGCGACGATAGTTGCCTTCCATCATCCTGTTTGCTCGTTTTTCCTCTAATTTATTTTATATTTAATTTATTTATTTAACCTATGATAGTATGAGGTTGCAAAATCAACTTATGTATTGCCTAACGCTAGTGCACTTGCTGTCGAAGATAAAGAATCAGTGGCAATTAATGTATTCGCAAATTGTTTATAATTGTTTATACCAGGGGTTCCCAATCTTTATCAGGCTGCGGCGCAGTTACACGTAAAATATACTGTCACGGCGCCCTACTCTACCTAGCTATTAGAAAAAGATACATAAATAAACACCTTTAATGATTATATAGTTAAGTTAAGCAGGTAAAATATAATAATGAACAAAATAATTATACTTCATGATATTTACACGCTATATATATATAATTAATATTTTATTTTATAATATATTTTGTGGTTTCGGAAAATGATGGAGGATGGACTCACGGCGCGCGGCACCCCTCTTGCCTTTCCATGGCGCACAGTTTGGGAACCCCTGGTTTATACACGTCAAACTATAACGATGTTGTGCAACAAAAAATTACACTTTTCAAATAGAATTACCGACAAGAAACTAACGGCGTCAATCACTCTAATGGCCGTGATGCTATCGGCCTAAGCGCAGTTGTCAGCGATGCGATGAAAAGTTATGAACTAGCAACCGGTTTGACAGAAGCCCAAGAGCCAGCGACAAACAGACTTTTAGTCTTCCACACTAATATTAGAAACTAGATGACGCCCGCAACTTCGTTGCGAAAAAATTCGTTTATCGCGCTGGAACCGTACATTTTTACGGGATAAAAAACTATCCTATGTCCATTCTCGGGACTCAAAATATCTCCATGCCAAATTTCAGCAAAATCGGTTCAGCGGTTTGAGCGTGAAGAAGTAACAGACAGACAGACAGACACACTTTCTCATTCATAATATTAGTACGGATGCGAAAGTGTGTCTGTCTGTCTGTTTCCTTTTCCATGCCCAAACTGCTGAACCGATTTTGCTGTATTGAGATACTTTGAGTCCTGGTATCCTATGTTCATTACATAGGAATTAGGATGCTTTTCATCTCGGAAAATTGTGCGGTTCCCGCGCGATTAACGAATTTTGGCGCAACAGAATTGCGGGCGTCATGTAGTTTCCTTAATAAAATTAGGGGGCAAACGAGCAAACGGATCATCTGGAAGCAACTTACGTGATACGTCGCCCACTCGCAACACTGAAGAATTGCAGGTGCTTTGCCGATATTTAAAAGGGGAATATGCTCTCTTCTTGAATGTTTGCAGGTCGCATTGGTCCGAAAATAGTGCTGGTGACAGTTCATTCCAGAATTTTCCATTTTATAAAAACTGAAAATTTACCTGTTTATAACCCCTATAGAGGAAAGAACGACCAGCAACTATGGAGTTTCGGTCGCGGTAACTTTAATTCTTAGGAAGTTTCCAATTCTGAATGACCTTTGATAAAGTATAAAGCTCAATTTTTATCCTATTTTCCTCGGGATAACTGTAGGAATGTCGTATTTTACTGCCGGTCATTTTTGACGTTTGCTCCCCACTGCTGAACACCCTTAAGCTACTTAAAGACTTTAAGATGGCTGTCGCTCTTACTGTACCTACAAGAACCACAACGGAACCGAAACCTGACTCGTTAGCAAACCGTTAGAGATATTAATCATAATTCCCACTGACGAATCGGCCGAGTGTTCACTATTATCTAAAACACTTGGAGCGAGTAATCGCATGATTGAGGATGTTTCTGAAAATTGCCAGTAATATATCGCCAATGGTCTAACAACCTGTCGAAAGGTTTGCAATTGGATAATTGAAGACATGAGTGAATGAACCGGGTAACTAAAATACAACATAAGAGCAAGTACTTGTTTTTCCCCTAATAATTTGAACAAACCTTGTAATTTATTAACTTCATCATCTGGCTAAGCTATACATAGAATCCAATTATTATTTTTTATTTCAAATTAATTTTCCGGTTGTAAATCCTCAATTTATGCAAAAACTGAAAGTTTTCAAATTGTTACTTATCCGCTTCATCCACTCATGTCTTCAATTGCTTCCCACAATCGATAAAGACGTTACGGTGGCAAATCTATAAAAGCCGCATAATGGTTCTATAATTCAATGTCATTGTATAGTTCAGGGGTTAACGATGCCATTATTCTTTTTGTTTGTTATTTCTATATCCATCTATTGATTAATTCAAGGCGATACTGATTTCCACAGTTGCATAAGTCATTAAGATTCACAAATCCCCGTTATAGTTGATCCTAGTTCAAATAATTGCTATATATTAACTGGCTAGTTACTTGCAAGTTATTTTTCTCGCTGTCCGAAAGTAAATAAATAATTTGCTGACCTACCAGATATAAGTAGAAATTTCCTTAAGAATTGATCCAGCCGCTTCAAAGATTGCTTGCAATGCTCCTTCGAAGCAAAAGGAGCAAGAAGCTTGTTGCTTCTTGCTTCTTTTTATTCGAAATTGAAAAATGTTCAACACACATTTCTTGAACATTGTGACATCACAATTTAAGTATTAGAATACCAGAAGAAGACTACAACTCCGTTACACCAAAATGCGTATATCGTATCGTGATCGAGAAGAATATAATAAACCCTTTCCCGGGACTCAAAACTGTAACCATATAATATGATCCATATCCACCAAAATCGGTTCAAACTTCATACCAAGTTAAGGCGTCAAGAGGTTACAGATAGAGAGACAGACACACTTTCGCGCTTATAATATTAGCTTAAGCAAAGCTCAAGCAAACAAAAAAACTTGATCAGATTAAACCTCCCGCGAATAGCTGACATATCATCGCGCGCACCTCAAATACGTACAAGACTAAAAAAGTATTACAAGTATCATTAGTTACTATTGTAACGTCTGATTGACGTCTGGAAGAGAGCCAATCATGGCAATTTGTTTGACGCCATCCAGAGTGCTCGAATAATGCAAATAATTCTCAATGACCGGGCGAACAATTTGCCAGCGCAATTCTATTTTTTGCGCCCATAAATATAAACGCTAAATTAGCTTGTACATAACGTAACAGTTGGCTGAACATACATAAAGACTTTGTGCGAAGTTAATTAATTTTAAGCACGCCATCAGTAGCTTATACTGGTTATATCTAGGCGTATTTTTTCAAGGTTTTAGTTGCAGAGCTAGTGCAGCTTTGGCTATTTACAATTTGACATGTCTTATTGACCATAAAATATGTTATGATAAGTACGTTTTGAATTGCCTATTAATGTATCCAAACAGAATTTTATATCTAAGAGTAAGTACATAATATTATGGAATGACCATCCATCGGTAAAATACACCCAGAAAATCACGAAGGTGCAGCCAAATTCCATAAAGTAACAAAAAATTACATGATGGTCAACATTTAGAAATATTCCTGAAATACTAGTTTTTTTTATAAAACTTCTTTTAACACGTAAAAATATGGTCATCAAATGATATTTTGTCCTTTACATTCCAAGATTTTAGGTAAAAGTTCTGTGACTATTGTAACCTTTTAAAATGTAATGTGATGTTACTTTAGACAATGCGGTAATAAAACTAGTTAAAAAGTTATCAGACCATTTGGAGTCGCTGATGATTCATGGAGGTAATCTCTTAACAATGCCAATGGTGAATGTTTGAAGGGAAGTGATAAGAGCGATAGGTAGTACAGCGACCCGAAAAGTACATAGAGTTAATACACAAGTAGATACGCAACCTCAAGCAAATGGTATTTTTAAAGACTTACAAAAGATGTTTTAGGTATAAAACCTAAGCTATATTCTACCCGCAACGACACCCGACAAATGAGTTTTTGCTCGGGAACTTTACAATTTACCATATTAATAATAATAAATGTCCAAATTTATTTCCTGATTTTTCCATACCCTTTTTAATCCAGGCGTTAAAGACATTAAGCCTATTGTTTTCTGTTTTAAATAACATAATAAAAAGTTAAACATGATTATATAGATCTATTAATTATTTATCTATCGGTTTATAATTAATACGAATTAAAATAATAATTGCCAGTTTGACCATCGATTCTTTTATAGAGCTGCTCTATGTTTACCATTTGAGATATTATAAAGGTAAGTATGTATTGTATAATTCTGAAATTTTACTGGATTATTTCTTATATCGGCTATTTCAAGAACACTTTGTCAAAGACGAGTTATAGCTTTTTAACTTATTTAGCAATCCGATCCTTTTGCGTATTAAGTCATAAAACCCAAGCACATGTTTTACCTTTTTCAAATTAGTCATCTCCTCTGTTTCCCTGTTTATTCACATTTCACTGTCTCATTACACATTATCTTATCATTCTGTACCATGAGAACTAGATAAAGACACTCTAAAATGTATTTTATTGCCTTTAAATAAGTTTTAAATTACTGCTACACGTCTAGTCTTACATAAGTAGTGTTGCTATTTTGCAACTTCCCTGGATCACAAGGAATTACTGTAATCCTAGATTATGACGATTACTAACTGCTTCAGGAGGGTTATGTTTTACAAGTATTATTCACCAGCTGCACTTTAACCTACTTCCAATAAGTCATAGAACTTTCCGCTGTAGATTTTTTTCGTAGAATTATTGTCAAAGACGTAAGCCATACACTCTGAGCTGCTGAAAAATCATTGACCTTCTCTGTAGCTTTTTTAGTACTTACATAACTTTTTTTCAATTTTCTTTCCGCCAAAACTGCATCATAAAGACATCATACATCCGTAGCAAATATTTTTCCAAGCCCTAAGAGGATATTTAGTATTTACTTACCATTTTTTTCTAAAAGCCCCCGGACTCTTTTTGTGAATTGTGCATTTCCTGGCCCTCGTTTTTAACATTACCGTGTGTATGCCTCACCAGTTCGGCATGCGATCAGTCCGACTAGATCGACCTTCCCGTGTATGGTGGCCTTAACACTCTATTACATACCGAACAATCACAGGCAAGCTCATCATGGACACAAAACCTCCACATCAGCGCCATACCAGTCCACAAAGAGCCTACATCATTCATATTACATGACGTCATTACCTTAGGCAGCCTGTGAGGACTAAAGGGTTCCTTTAGGAAGGGAATATTATATTGGTGGAGCTTTGAGAATCACTGTACGATCATTGATAGTAATAATTAATATTATGGACGTATTAATTATTATTATTTAGCTCGTTACGAAGTAGAGATACTATGATATTGTATTCGATGCTATGCTTTACTAAACTCATTCACCTTTTATGTGGTACGTATTGTAATTATATATGTACCTAATTACTAATAATATACTTCTGACGTTAAGAGTATCGTTCCTTCTTTAAAATCATGGGCTTTACTAAAACATAAGGATACATATACAATGTTTATTTCACCGATTTTCTCTATGGCCGTGACAATCAAGTCATTGATCTTTAATTTTTTTCTCAATTTTATTTTGTACAGTTCTTAAAAAGAGTCGTCTACAAACGGAGCGATTTTGGTATAGCCAAATCTCATTAAATAGATAAAGAAATGCTCACGCAACTTATGGACCTCATATCGAATGTCTTTATTACGTAAGAAACTATGTTCCTGCTTCAATATATTTCTTACACAACTGTGATATAACTGAAGTGACAGCTATATCAGACCGGTACACTTCACCCAGTCTTACGTCTAGGAATCCGTTAGGTTTTATAGGTCTTAAAGGTATTGTAGGTCTTATATCACCTGCGAAGCCTAGGTTTACCGTTGTGATAAAAAGACAACAGTTAAATGGACAATTGTTAAATACTTTACGTTTTTATGTTGGTTCAATCTCATGATAAAGCTTGATATAGAACCGTAGAATATCTAGAAATTTTGACGTTACGTAGTTACGTTAAAATAATATAATTATTATACAGTCGAACACAGTTTAACCCCTTTTTGGAAGTGGTTGTGTGTGTGTGTGTGTGCAAGTGCAAAAATAAGTTCAGAATTTAACACGGATTTTCTGAGTCACAGGTTATATCAGAGAAAAAAATTGTAACTCGGGAAAATATTAAGTACCGATATTTTACATTCTATAACTCTACCATTCATTTTTATAGATAAATGGATAATCGAAATTTCCCTGAAATCGAAACTCTGCCTAATTTAAATTGTTACTCGTGTACGCGAGTCGATCAGAGATTCGAAGTACCAGAATTGAAACCTGATGACTGCAGATTCCACGGTATATTGTTTTTTGTGATGCTTATGTTTTGTTACCATTAGTAAAACATACATCCTTAGACGTCTAACACGGTACATAATTACGATCGATATCAACTGACCTTTATATGTTACACAATCACATACCTTCAGTTATCTTTGTATTCAATTAGCTTAGCCTTTCACAGTAACCACAACGGTCAGCTGTCATATCCAAATATGTTTAGCACTTCCTTTTTTGACCGTGCCTTCTACATCGAAGCTTTGCTTTACGTCCATGAAACTCGAGAGTAAGAAAACGAGCAATGGATAATGTTTAAGTAGATATAATCGTGATGTTGTTATGATCTATTTAACTCTCTTGTTGGGGTCAGTTTGGGCAATCAAATTATGCAAGCGCGTGCGCTGTCATCTGACATGAATCGATCCTAACAAGATGAGTTTCAATGACAATAAATGACAAGTATTCTGTAATCGAAAATGCTAATACCAATGTTATGTGAGTTACTTTCGTAATCGTGAATCTTTTTTAATATATTGTAAAGTTACTTAAAATATTTATAAGTACTTGCTGTAACTTAGAATTCAGAGAATTTTACTGGGTACTAAGTATTTACTCCGCTGATTGCTTCTTGTAAAAAAATACAAAGATAAAAATAGTTGTAAAAGTGGGAATGAAATTGGGAAAATTAGAAATTACAGAACCTAACAACCACATTAAATTAATGTTAAGTAAGCATTAAATGTATCTGAGATCTTCTAATGGTTGTTTTATATCAACTTCATTTAAAAAAATCGAATTATTTGGCCAAACACAGAACTGATTCCATAAAAAAGTAAAGTTAAATTAAAAATGTATGTAGTGTTAAGAATAGTGTATGTACGCCATTAAATACAAGCGAATAAAACAAACTTTAACAGCGATAAAAAATTGCCACACCGAACAGACTTTTGTCTTGCGATTTACAGGCTAACCGCTAAAGGGTTTATTTTTACCTCGTCGGCCATACGTTACGTGTGTTATATAAAATCTTCGCCATTTGCTTAAACAAGACGTAAGTACTTGTACGATTGGTACTAGGGTTGCCAAATATGGGGAGTTTTCCCTAATTTATGGATTATTTGTGATGGAAAGATGTTATGGAAAATAGTAGAGTTTTAAAAGTTACACTTTGTAGAATTACAGGTTCCTGAGGTTCGTCAATTCTTTTCTGGCTTTTTTCTTATAAGAATAATTCTTAGCGTAAATAGTGTTTAAAAAAACATAAAAAACAGTATTCGATAGTATTCGCATACACGTCAAAAGCAGTTTTATAAAAATACAATTTTGTAGTTTGATATGATCAAACAAGGAATCGGTACATACATATCGATGTTAGATTGAAATAATACAATCATGGCATCCACTATCCATACAAAAAATCCAACGTTTAGATGGTAACCCTAACCTGGTAATCAATGGTACATGTCCATATCGATTCAACAACAACCCAATGGCTATCTTTTGACGATCGATATTTGTTACATTCCGATTAACCAACATACAACTTTTAAAGTCACCTCTTGATAATTCACTCCAAACTCAACCTTGCTACCAACGTATTAAAATTCATGCGATTATCAAATATGTTTTGATCTGTCCCCCTGCCTTTCAAGTTGATCCCACGTCAAAATCGACACAGCTAGCCGGCTTGACAAATACGGAGCTTGTATTAACCAGTAATTAATTAAATGCTCAATATTGATAACTCATCTAGCTGCGGGTTTTTGTTACCTGTCAGTTGTCACCCGAGATGGTTTTTGAAGAGGCGCTTTTCGTCGCGATATGAAATATAACGTCACATTGCTTCGTTGCATGGCGTCATCGCAAAGAAATAACCCGTACAACCTGTAATGTACAAATCTTCAAGAATAGAACGTATTCCCTCTTAAAAGCCAGCAAGTAGCAACGCACCTGCAACTCTTCTGATGTTGCGAAATCATGACTACGCTCGTTTGGCTTTTCCTTAGGGTGACGGTAGTTCCTTCCATCAAGTGACGCGTTTGCTCGTTTGCGCAAAATGAAAAGAAATGCCATATTTAGGTTTTTAGACAAATCCATGACGTCGCATTTGGGCATTTCCCATAGAAACATAGAAGTCAAAAGTAAGTCTTTCAGCTCTGCTAATTTTACATTGAACTCTATATAACCTCCCACCACTACCCAACCCACATAATAATATAACGTCTGTGGCTCAATGGTTAAGACTTAAGAGTGGCAGTTCAAGCCAGGGGTTGCGGGTTCGAATCCCGCCTACGGAACAAAAAAAGGTTTTCAATGTTCCTGGGTCATGGATGTATATTAAATATGTATGTGTATGATGTAATAAAAATCTTCAATATGTGTATAGTGTAAAAGAAAATTAAATAATATATTTCAGTTGTCTGGTACATGTAACACAAGTCCTTCAGGTACTTAGAACGGGGCCAGACTGAAGTAGTGTGAAGCGTCCTTAGATATAAAAAAATGATTGTAATTTCATCGGCATCTAACATCTAGCATAAAGAATTTGTGGTACAGTCGTAGGAAACGGCTAATTGAAACTTTTAATATTCCGAGAATCATTAATAACTACACGATAAAAGTTACAAAATCTCGTTTATCGTTGTATTTTGAAAGAGGCAGTAATCGAGCCTTACCCAAGGATATAGAACAATTTTACGGCTATCACGAACTAAAATAAAACGTAAAAGGTAATCTAGTCTTGCTGTTAACAAAATAATAATTTTTTATTAATATAGTTTATAGAATCTAAATATGTAGAGACTACGATAACATGGCGCGCCCCTCCAAAATTCAATACGTTTGAAGTGCGGCACGGCAAGCTAGCTATGATTAGTTGACCAACAAATCTTGGTAAAAAGTGACATTAATTACTGAAATATTACGTGTACTGTGATTGGTTGAATACTTACTACATACAAACTCTTTCATAAGGATGTGACTACACACATTGAAACAGTAATTTGGAGGGGCGCGCCATGTTATCGTAGTTTATGTCTACCATCGAAGAAATTGATTCATACTTCATAGGCAGTTGACGTACCTACGTCACTTGGTCGGATTGCGTCAATTCAATCTTAAAGTGCTACAAGGCTTTAAATGAACGTGGGCGGAGGCGCTGCAGGCTGGTAAAAGAGAACTATCAAAAATGGCGTTTTTGTATGATGGCAGCGTTAGTTCCTTTTTTCGCCACGTTCATTTAAAGCCTTGTCGAGCTCTAACTGTGATATTAATATTATGTCGGCTGCGTTTGACATAAAGCGACCAAATTAAGTAGGTCCATCATCTGCCTATGAATCAACTTCTCTAATAGTACAATCGGGTGGCTTTAAATAAACATTTTGGGCGTTCCCTACGGATTTTCCGTAATTTACCGTATTTAGGGACTTATAAACTCATAATTTGAAGGCTACAAAGTTATAATAAAAATATGGCAATAATCTCCAGTATATCAACATTCCTTTCCATGTTTTAAATTTTCTATTTTTGTTTATTATACTAATGATATCAGCTTCCAAAGTAAAACCGATTTATTAAAATTCAAGCATACATTCAGCATCTCCTTAGGATTTACAAATTACTGTTATTTGAAACACACGCCAATAGATCGACAATATCATAAACTACATATTCCACGTTTTAATTTTTTAGGTCAATTTTGAACTAAGATAAGTTAAAAAAATAGGGTTTTGGTGCGATCTCGGCGACGACGCGGCAAATGTATGGCCAAGGTCGTTTGCTCGGGGGATGGCCTTAATATGAATTGCTAGTAGAACATAATATTACATGTTCTTGTAGACACCACAATAAGTTTGAAACTGGGATAGGCTTATGCGAACGTGCTAATTCAGATTTCAAATATATCTATTACCCTTGTAAATGAAGAAGCTTCGTATCCATTCTCGTAACCACAACAAGGCCGTACAGGATATATTTCATAACACCCAGTAACCCATACAGTGGCGGATCTAAGTTATGTTGCTTCGAGAATTTTGGGCCCCCAAGTTTTGAACCAAAATTTTATTTGCAATGCTAAGTGCAAACTAAATACTAGTATTTAACTGTACCTAAATAATGTAAGTATATAAAAATTAAATTATCTGTTACAGATTTCGATGTCTCATTCGCTTGTAACTTCTGCTACTGTAAGTATTACAATTATTTACACTTTAGTTTAGCTTTTGCTAGTTTCATAATATCCGCATTTGTGTTACCACCTACATTATAAGACGTAGGCAGTTATCTGTTTCAACTTAACATCACCCAAAGAACATTTCAATAACTTTAAGCCGAAACACCAATTCAAATGGTTTTGTGTAAAAACATCTTGATATCATTTACTGACTTCTTGCATTGCTCATCTACTGTTGGTTGAACATTTATGTGATTCATACAATTTCTCTACGTCTTCTAGTTTCGAGACTGTATCAAAAGTGTATTATAAGTATTATAAGTAAGATTTGTACTGATATTTAACAGAACTTACAGGAATACAGTTTAGCGTATATCCGCCTCTGACACAATCTAAAGTCGGGGCAAAATTCGAAATAGGGTCACGTGCTCGCTACATGTAAATCTACTTACGCCGTGCCGCGACTACCGAACTATCAGGGGTCTTCACCTTGAATTAGCGCTGGAGTTGCGAGAATTAGTTGAGAAGATGTCTGATGAAGGTCAAAGAAATTAGTCCGTGAATGGTAAATGTCACTGGTGTCTCACGTCCGGGCTAGATAAAGTTCACGATTACCTTTGAGGCTCCACTTACCTTTTTAACCCCTGTGAAGCAGGATGTTATAAATTTGATTTGTCCGTGGATGTGTGTGACTGTGCCTGGCATAGTACGCCAAACGGGCGGACCGATTTTTATCTAATTTTGTGGTTAGAAAGCTGATATGATCGAGTGTGTTTTTAGTCCGTCATCATCAGCTCCACTGCTGGAAATATACAAAATACAGCGTATTATGTGGGTAGCGATCAAAATTCCTGCAGATCAAACAAGCTAGGCAAGGGATTTTCGCTGAAAAAGACTTGCATCTACGCTCCAAACCTCGCTTGTTACACATACGACTATATATTTTGACAACTAGATGACGCCCGCAACTCCGTTGCGCTAAAATTTGATTGTCCTTTTCCGGGATAAAAATCCTACATCCTTTCCCGGGACCCAAACTATCTTCCAAACCGCTGAACCGATTTTGCTTAAATTTGGCATGTTTCTTCCGCGGACTTAAAAAAAATACGGACGTAACCTTGTCTAATCCCGAGTGAAGCATAGTAATGGCCGCCCGTGTAGGATGTGTGCGTGTCATTGGCGCCGTCACTCTATGTACAATGACAGCGGGTTGTAGTACCTAGTTGCGTGTGTGAGTATCGGTCACGTGTACAATAAACGAAATTGTGACGAAATTGTCGTACCTTGCATGCTTCACCTCTTTATAGTGTAATCTAAGTGTAATGCTCCATTCGTATTTTTTTTACATCCGTGGTTTCAGCAAATTTGGGCGTGAAGAAGTAATAGACAGAGAGAGTGACAGACAGACGGACAGACACACTTTCGCATTTATAATAAGAGTATGGATTGATATGAACTAAATTTGACTCGCCTCGTGGCTTGTACCACAGCATAGCGGGTTAAAGAGGTGATCACAGCTAGGATCAGTCACTAATTGACGCTGCCTTTCGGACTCGTGAGTGCCAGGCCACTAATCATGCCACAATCAGCTCAGGGTCTGTGATAGTAATGTGTTAGCAGCTAACTCTTTTCTTCGCTTGGGAAAGTTTTCTAATGGAACCTTTACCTAATGGTTTATGGTAGAGCCAAGCTTTACAAATCATAGCACTATCACGAACATACTCTACAAGCCTACACCAACCTAAAGGTTACCACAATTTATAGACCTTAAGGCAGGGGTTCCCAATCTTTTTCAGCCTGCGGCGCACTTACATGTCCAAATTTTCTCACGGCGCCCTACTTTATCTAGTATTACAAAAAGATACACAAATAAACACAATTAATGATTATATGTAGGTTAAGCAAGTAAATAATAATAAACAAGTATTATATTCTTCTGTCTGCTTTGTATAATTCATATTATAATTTTATTTTATAATATTTGTGGTCATGGATAATGATGGAGGATAAACTCACGGCGCGGCGGCGCGCCCCTCTTTCCTTTCCGCGGCGCACCAGGGCGCCGCGGCGCACAGTTTGGGAACTCCTGCCTTAAGGGCCTTCCCTACGGAGAATCCGTAATTTACCGTATTTAGAGCCTTATAAACTCATAATTTGAAAGAGCCTACAGAGTTATAATAAAAATACAGCAATAATCTTCAGTATCTCAACATTCCTTTCCATGTTTTAAATTTTCTATTTTCTTTTATTATACACATGATATCAGCTACCAAAGTAAAGCCAATTTATTAAAATTCAAGCATACATTCAGCATCTTCTTAGTATTTACAAATTACTTTTATTTGAAACACACGTCAATAGAGCGACAATATCATAAACTACATATTCCCCGTTTTAATTTTTCTTAGCTCAATTTTGTTCTAAGATAAGTAAAAAAATCGGGTTTTGGTGCAATCTCGGCAACGCAGCAAATGTATGGCCAAGCTCGTTTGCTCGGGGGACGGCCTTAATAAATATAACATGACATCAACAAAAATTAAATGAAACGAAGTGAATACCTGGTGTTTGGGCTTTGATTTAAAAATTCGCTGGTGCTTTCGATTGACTAACATCTAACAATTCCCATTAGCAATCTCCTAAAAATTACTCCTGTTAAGTAATGTTTTAGTTAAATATATATGTAGTTAGAAACTAACACTTTCTAAAAAATACATGAATAATGCCATCAGTTCGGGAACCAACCCAGCGAGAAACGGTCTGTTTTTTTTTTTTTTTTTTTTAATTTTAAATAAACCCAAGAATCTAGCGTCCGTAGTCCGTACAGCGTTTGTTAATCTTGCTACATAAAAACAAGCTAAATTACGATCTCTAAATTCCCCAAAGCTTAATCAATGCTTACATCATAATCTGCATAAGGTGCACGCTTGTTCGCCCGGGGGCAAACGTCCGAACGAGTATAATTATAACGTTATCTATTGAGGCATAACTTATGAATGAGACAAAGGCAAACAACAATTTAACCGGACTATAGTCGGAGTGGTTAATTATAACATTATTAATTCTGTCGTATCGATTCGTTCGGACAGAAATTAAGAATTGGTTCTTACTTTGGTAAAAAACTGGCTGTTTTAATGTGAAAATTAATAACAGATATAAAAGTGTAGGTAAAAATGTGAAAAATATATCCTCTGAACTGTAACTGAACTAATATATAGCTGAACATAGAACCTCCTTCTTGCTTTGGAAGTCGGTTAAAAAGATACACAACAAATCTTGTTTTACAATAAGTAAATAGCCAACGCTAGACCATATCTGCGTATACTTAATACTGCTACCTATACACATACTTCAAAATGTAATTAAATAATCAAAGATATCCGAATTACATTTTTTGTATAATTGCAGTGGTAGAAGTTAATAGATTAATTATTATTACTGTGGTCTCAAAGGGCGTTTGGCCACCCGCTGTTTCGGTCAGATTCCACATCTATTGCTATAAAAAAAGCAATTAAAACCAAACGAATGTAGATCGGTCGGCCTATTATGTGTCATAGAAAGTGGTTGCTTTACAAAAATATGATTTAAGATTAAAACTTATTAATCGGAACTTCGCGACTTATTCTAGTAGTAATGCTACTACAAGGACATACTTCTTGTCACTATGTCTCAATTAATAAGTTTTAATTATAATGCAAGGCGAAAGTTTAAAATGTCATGATTTAAGATTAATAAAAAAAATGTATAATAATATTACAAACACAGAGCATGGGCCTCTGTTGATAATATTTCACTTTCAAAATTAGGCGAATTTGATAAAATATTACCTGGAGTCCTGGGCAATTTATTAAAATTAGAAGAGAGAGTTTTTATCGTGAAAAATGACAGGTTCGGTGCGATACGTCATACATGGGCATTATCGGATCTAGATTCTAGTGTTTATAATTTATACCCTAGCAGATTTTTACTTTGTTTTTAGAAAGCCACTGGCGATATTTAAGATAACATTTCAGTTATCTACGATACTGTTGGTTTATTGCGCTAGCTCAAATTATCTTTTGTGTAGTTAATTATAATATTACTAGCTGTTGCCCGCGACTTCGTCCGCGTTAGCATAGTATAATAACGGAGATGGGTTTCATGTTCTTACTTAAGAAATGACGGACTTTCATTCAAACTTTCAACCGATAATTTCACCCCCTTCGGGGTAAAATTTTCAAAATTCCTTCCTTAGTGGGTGTCTACTTAATAAAACAACCCTACTCACCAAATTTCGTGGCTGTAACTTTAACAGTTTTTGTTCAGCGATGATGAATCAGTCAGTCAGGACATGTAATTTTATAAGTATAGATTGTGTAACATACAAAATAATATTGTACTTGTAATTTAATTCATATAGTCGGTTGCCTGAAAGAAACTCTTAGCAGTATAAGGCTTACCAAGCCTCTACTTTTTTGTTTTGTTTAGTTACTTTTTATATTATATTGATCAAAGTCCTTTCTTAGCGGATGCCTACGTCATATTATCATCTACCTGCATGACAAATTGCAGCCCGATCAGCCCAGTGGTTTGGGCTGTGCGTTGATAGATCACCATGTCTGTATGAGTTTTATTTGAGTATATAATATATAAGGAGATAATTTTTTATTCAACTAAAGAGTTTTTTATTTAGACTTCAAATCTATCTGTACGTAATAGCCCCGGCGAAAAGGTTAGCGATAGAGCTCATTGTGAGATAGTCAGGAAAAGTAAATTCCGAGAGTGAAAGTATGAAAGTTTACCTTCTAACCCTGACTTAATTACATTCTATTAGCATATTATGTAATTATGAGCTGTCTGTCATTGTACATCTTAATATGGAGTGTGGGAGACAGACATACTGAAACATTACAACTGGCGAAATTTGAAGAAAGAGCGTTACTTTTAAACTTTAAACAGACCCTCTTGCCGCGAGTGTCCACGATTTTCGTTTCATCTGCTTTCCGAATTTATAAAAAAACATTTTTTTTTTAACCAACTCCTTCCGCCTAAAACGCATCAATAGCTATTTTTACGTATAAGCCAATAGGCCAATAGGCTTACACGTAAAAATAGCTAATGCGTTTTTAAGCATAAGGATGCTTTGCATTTTACTTCAAAATATGGACTACTCTATACAGTTTAGTATATTCACCATGGCTAAGTAGGTTTTCACATTTCTACGGTGCTTCGGCTATGCCACGGTTTCTTAAACTTTCGGATCCACAAACCCTGTTACAATTTCCAGGTAACAGCGAACCCCTTACTGACTAATGAAAACACAATATAAAGTGCCGCGCGTCCCTGCTAGTTATCAAGCAAATATTACGTGAATCTTATCGCGAAGCAAACCCCCTGCCGTCGAATGGCGAACCCCTAGGGGTTCGCGAACCGCACTTTAAGAAACCTTAGGCTAAGCCCAGAAATGTTCCTGCTGACAGCTACGGAAAATACTCCACTGAATAAAAATTACATCCCATCTTTATAAACGATATTTTTAATACATTTCCTGGGTAAGGAAGGGTGTTGTCTGCTGTAGATACTCAGTACTCCTACTTAGTACCTTCTTCTTCTACTCATGTAAAGTACTTCCTACTTACTTACCTAGTTATTACAACAGTTTTATACTACCTTCTTTTGCTTATGTAAATATCTTTTTTCCGACAAAATTAGAGCCTGCAGCGGTATTTGTAGACAGATCACGAGTACCTTCGGGCATATCACGATGAATCTCTGATGGCACCTTTTATCAACTACCACGTTTTTAGAAGGGTAAACAAGCAAAATTGACCTGATGGTAAGTGATTGTCGGAGAGATCAGCAATAATTTGTGCCTTTGAAAACAACTTTGCAAAATGTCGCCATCACAAGCTAATTTACTTTGCTAAGCTAGCTTAATTATTATATTATGCTCGTGTAAGTGAGATAGCCTGTGATTGGAGATCGCTCCAATTCTTTGGAGATTCGATTCTTATCCATCCTTCCGAATATCGATTCGGATGGATGGATAAGAATCGAATCTCCGAGTTTACTACTCTCCCTTACTAATAAAGGTATCGACGCAAATACAAGGCTCGCTGTATTAGTATTTAGCAAGGGTTTAGGTTTAAGCCTTCTAAAGCATCTCACAGACAGACGCGGCCTGCGGTGGCGGTGGTGGTGGCGGTCAGTTGGATGACTTGAGAGTTCTAGGAACGACACAGACACACGCGGCCACGCGGCCAAGCCATCCGACTGACCGCCACCGCCACCGCCACCGCAGGCCGCGTGTGTCTGGGAGACGCATAAATCAGTCTTATTTCGCAATTTCTAAAAGAACTGTATTTTCACACCGCGCCGCCACTTGTATAAGTGTCACTCAGGGCAAACATTGCCTTCCACACTTTAACAACTTAATTATATCAGTAGGTTTATGAAATATTAATGCTATGTCCATCAAGCTTTAGTTGTTTGTTAGACAGATATCGATGCGCACAATCTCCTAAACAGCAGGTGAACTAAACGCCAAGTTTGAGCATTTCCCCAATCAGTTAGATCTAGAACGTAACAATTTATCTTCCAAATAACGGTCAATTAAAAAAAAACGAAAACATAAATTTCCGTATTAAAATTAATGACGCGAACTTAATTTTTAACAATCAGTAGAACAAAGAATTGGTGAGCGCGCCATATGACGTCTTTTCTTTTGATCGCCGGCGTGAGAGATTTATGGATAGTAAAAATAGAGGTCTACATTGCCGGTTTTCTTTAAACGTTGAGAGGAAGGTTAAAAGTTAAGCCGCAATGAATCGGGGTGTAATTTTTTTCAACAGCTACGTGAGTTTGCGGCTTTGAAGCTTTGTCGCCACCAGTGATAGTCAACCTTTTCGTTTGTACTAATTAATAATTAAGTTTTTATTTTGGCAGATGTTGTTGCATGATAGTTGGTAGGCAATAGTTATTATTTTGTTTCTTTAGGTGCATGCGTATTTATATTATATGATATTGACCGATATCATTATCGAAATATGTATGTATGTTTATTTACTCGATGATCTTGTATATAATTTACTTATACAATATACAATCACTACCTGCACTACTCTTCGATTTCGAATTACGTAAAAAAAGTACATTCGATAAAGATTACAAATTGAAATTATATTAAAAATGAAAGCTTATTTTTTTACATATTGTGAATTGTGATGCCCATAATTCAAGTCAGCGTTTAATAAATTAATTTTGCATTAATTGTACTTTGTTGTCTATAATCTCCTTGTAAGTGCTAAGAAAAATTAAAAATAATAACAACAACTCAAAATTTAGCTGCCTCTCTAATTATGAAACATGAGTCTATCCTAAACTGGCGATGGCGCTAGTAGCACTGTTTCACAAAAATGTTCTACACCCCTGACGCTACATCGTTTGCAAACAAAAACAATGTTTGCGGCGCGCATCAGATTTTTTCCAAAAACCCAAAATTCCGAAAATCCGCACTCGACGCAGGTAGCGATCGGAATATTTGTATTTGAACAATAGACACAGGCCTACCTGACGCTAATTATAATAAGGTACAAGAAATATGACGACATGTGGGTGAAAAAAACGTCGGTTTTTTTGTGCTTATTATCCCGCATAATGTTTGTTTTTTTTATTTCCGATAGTTTTTAGACTTGTTAACCTTTAAGTTTTCATGTATATTTTTGTTGCATTTCTACACTATTATAATATAATCATTATTTTATTAGTAATTGGTGCCTGTCTTCATTTTCCCATTATCCTTTAGCTGGGACATAAAGCCAACCGATAGCCACAGGTTTTCTTTTTGTCGTGGGAAAATGTACGGTTTCTGAGGGATTTTATTTTATGTGCACGTTGTCATTACTTATATAATTTATAGTTTACCTATATCGTACAATTAATATCGTAGCAAATACCTTAGAAATTAAACATGTTAAAAGTTTCTTATTCTTCTTATGAAAGCTCCGATCTACAAACAAAATCTTCATTATAGTTGTTGCATAATAAGCTGAATTATTTAATATTGAAAACCAGTACACCATTAAAATTATTATACAATGTTAAATACTGGTTTTACTCGTCTGTTGGCCCACAGACTTACCTTTGTAGAATATACACGTGTGTCTATTGTGTATAATGAGGAACCCTACTTACTGCGTATTTAGTTAGTGGTTGAATTCATATTTAGCCATATACTAGGTAAATGGTAGAGGTGGCAATAGAAATATAAAATAGGAGCAAAAGTTTATTAAATAAAATAAGAACTGTAGCAAATGGGTCACTACTCACTAAATTGCGTAAATAAAAATATTTTCATAATATTATGATTTACGCAAAAATATTATATCTCTTTATCCGAGTATTTTAGTTACATTGGCTTAAAATAAATCACAATAAAATAAATAGGCTTATGATAAATTGCAAAGAAAATACTTAGCTCTATGTAAGGTTTAAAATCAGGATCAAAATAGAACAAAGTTGTTTGTTCAAGCCTGGCCTTCTGGCTGCAATGTTGAACAAAATTCATAACAATATTTCGAAAACATTATTTTTTAAACTGACTTCTTTAACCCCCCAAAAGGAAAACATACTCACCACGTCACCACTATTTCTTAAGCCTACCAAAATTAACTACATTCCCATGCCCTATCTACCCATCCCAAATCTATACTTCGCCTCATCGCCAACACAAAGTTAGCGACTTTTTGCGCGCCCCTCACGCGGAAAAGCAGCTGAGATTATAGGAATTAGCCGCTTATTGCGTCCAAACCAATGAGCTGGAAGCAACTTGTTTGTAAGTTACCGCAATTTTACAATTCCAGGATGCCCCCTGATGCTATAGTTTGTTTACATTTGTTACTAATTGTTCATGTGGAACATGTTTTATTTGAAAGTTTTCGAGAATTGTGTTTTGTGGTTGGAACCTTTGAACCCAGGCTTTTGCCATTATTCTTTCGCCTAAAAATCGGCAAATTAAAATCACGTATTTTTTAATCTTGATGTTTAACTTTTTTAGGATGCTATTTAAACAAATTACTTATT
Source organism: Lysandra bellargus (assembly GCA_905333045.1). Taxonomy (NCBI): domain Eukaryota; kingdom Metazoa; phylum Arthropoda; class Insecta; order Lepidoptera; family Lycaenidae; genus Lysandra; species Lysandra bellargus. Next base: position 6,642,925 of record HG995350.1, on the reverse strand, counting down.
TAACATCGATACTTAAGAGCCCGGGTAACCCTCGAAATTCTCATACATTCGTAATACCAAAATCATTTTGTCATACGAAAATATTTAACATGTTTGAGTTATTTTTCAGTATAAAATAGTAATTACCTAGGTTCCTGAACAAAAATTAACTTCAAAATATTTAAACACTAAAAAATTTTTTTTTGTGTGTAAATTTTTTTCACTAAATTTAATACTAAATATTTAAACACTAAAAAATTGAGTAAAACACTAAAAAATATATAAATAAATAGTAAATTTACTACAAAATATTTCAACTCTAAAAATATTTTTTAGTATTAAAATATTTTGTAGTAAATTTACTAATTATTTATAAATTTTTGAGCGTTTTACTCTATTTTTAGTGTTTAATTATTTAGTACTAAATTTAGTAAAAAAAATTATACACAAATAAAAAATTTTAGTGTTTAAATATTTTGAAGTTAATTTTTGTTCAGGAACCTAGGTAATTACTATTTTATACTGAAAAATAACTCAAACATGTTAAATATTTTCGTATGACAAAATGATTTTGGTATTACGAATGTATGAGAATTTCGAGGGTTACCCGGGCTCTTAATATATAATATGACGACTTACCTATGAAGTTCCTGGGTCATGGATGTGTATTAAATATGTGTATCATATAATAAAAATCTTAAATATATGTATAGTATAAAAGTATTAAGTATATTTCCGTTGTCTGGTACCTGTAACACAAGTCCATCAGGTACTTAGCACGGGGCCAGACTGACGTGGTCTGAAGCGTCCATAGATATTAAAAAAAAGTATTTTAAAAATGGAACGTGCATACAATTTTTAATTTTAATCCAATTCTATACAACTTGTATTGGCAAGACACTGCATTCCTCGCCAAAAAAAAACAAGAATTCCATACAATGTTCTCATATTCAAAGAGAAATTATTAGCATTCAATGCTAGTCGCTATTATAGACTAAGTATTAAGTATTAAGTGGTGTTACATTCATGACACAATAAAAAACTTATTTTATGCATTCTCGTGAGAATCGGAAGTTTTTTATAAATCTAGGACAAAGATAATATAAATTTTATTAAGTATATTGCCTTTTTACCTATATAAATCGTTAACTATTTAGTTAAACACTAAATAGTAACAAATAAGCAAGATACAGAAGCAAAAAGGAGAAGAATATCAAAACTAGCAGTAGCGTCGTCGTATTGATCAATTCACCCCTTATTTTTAACTTTAACTTAAATAAAAAAGAAGTTTATTCCATAAATTGCGATGCTGTTCTATTCTAGAATCAAAAAGATCGAAAGCTAAAAGATGTAACGGCGACGATACATTACAAAATTACTTGATGAACTAAATAGATCTACTTACAAAAAATATTCGTTGAAGTCTGTCAATTCAAGATGGCCACAATGACAGACAGACAAACAAATCCCATTAGAATTAGATGGTCGTTATGCCCTCATTAGGGTCCCTTGTGCATAATCAACGGTTGTTACTGCCGCTTCTGTGTAATTATTGTTTTTATAACATATCCGCTTTAAACAAGGGTACGGTCTACAAAGAATATTTTAGACTGACTTAACTACCACTAATATAATATATTATATGTTATGTATATTTATGTTATGTAAGTACACAAAAGAAAGTAAAGCTTCAATCTAAAAATATGTGCAACATTAATTCTTATTCCAAAAATGGGATGTCTCCCAGAACACTAAGTAACCAGATATATTAATTATGTGGGATTAGTACTAACTACTAGCCTAAGATATCCCCAGGTATGAGGTATACCGACACCCACAGACATAGATCAAGATTTTGATCTACGTCTGTGCTGACACCTCATTTTTAACCGACTTCCAAAAAACGAGGAGGTTATATGTTCGTCTGTGGAAATATATATATATATATATATATATATATATATATATATATATATATATATATATATATATATATATATATATATATATATATATATATATATATATTTTGTATGTTCGACGATTACTCCGCCGTTTGTGAACCGATTTTCGAAATTTTTGTTGTGTTGTATTAGGTTTCACTCCAATTTGATACCATGTTCACAAAAGTGGTGACCTGATGATGGGATCCATGAGTAATCGAGGGAACTCCTCAAAATTTATATGGAAATATATGGTGATTTTGGTTTTATGAGAAGCATCCTAAGCATATGCTACCAAAACGCAAGATTTTGCACCGAGGTATACTATGGTTCCGAAGCTACTAAGAGAACTCCGGATTCCTTATAGATACAAGTTTGGGAGTTTAGGCGCTGTTTTAAGAACTGAAAGCATATGCTACTATGCAAATTACATTCATCATCATCATCATCATCATTACCACGTCAGGGTCACCAATGTCACCAAATTCAACCTTATCTCCAGAGCATAAGGCACACATTTGACATTACTCCTGAGAAGTTAAAGTTGCTTCGATAATGTAACATTCTGTTCCACTTCGCCGAGATATTCTGGAAAACAACCTAATTTCAACCTTTTGCCTTGCGTTTAGCGTTCATAGTATAATAACGCATCGCATCGCATATCTGCCAGGGCTGTCAAGCAAGCGGGCGCGGGCCGGGTACTATGCACAGAATACAAATTACTCACGGAGGTACTATGTGCGCTGCGTGTGCTTGTCGCACATGTCGAACGAGTGCCAGCCTATTGAAACTAGTCCGGTGACCGGCTACTTAGCACGTCACACGTGTTCACTTCGATTTTTTTTAATGATTGTTTAAAATTATCTGCAGGCTGCAGCTGATATTATAATATTTTGTAAGTGTGACTGTAATAAGATACGTAGAATAATATAAACGTGTATTATTCTACGTATAGCACGCGTTTGCTTACTAGGTAACTAAAAAGAGTGAAATTATTATTTTTAACAAAAAATTAAAACCGACTTCCAAGGTAAAACAATAATAACATCCTTATAATATGAACTAAAAAGTATTAAATAATTATTCCTATCTAATAGTGCCTTTTTACGAATTCGGCTAAAACTCAACTATTTCTGTACTCAATCTTCATAATTTTGAAGTCGGTGCCAGTTCCAAAAGTTTCAAATATTCTGTCAGAGAACAGAAGATTCATCTGGTACCGACTTCAAAATGATGAAGATTGAGTACAGAAATAGTTGAGTTTTAGCCGAATTCGTAAAAAGGCACTATTAGATAGGAATAATTATTTAATACTTTTTAGTTCATATTATAAGGATGTTATTATTGTTTTACCTTGGAAGTCGGTTTTAATTTTTTGTTAAAAATAATAATTAAAATCGGATCACGGGGTTGCAACAATGAACAAACATAATACATATATACTGCCAAAGTTGGGTAAGCAAGCTTAGCCTAATCGGGTAAAAGAAACTTAATCGAAAGAGGCACAATATTTTTAGTAGAATTATTTCATTGACAAAAAAATATTTCAATATAATTAATATCGATTTTATAAAATATACTTTCGCACTACACATCATTTTATAACTATAATAAATTATAATATGAAATACAAACTAAAATATTTTTAACAATTTAATAAAAAATGTTGCAAAGAGCAAAAAACATTTTAAATAGTTTTGTTTATAGAAAAATTCTTTGAAAGTAAAGCTTAAAACAAACCTAAGCGTCAGTGACAGGGGACGCGGTACGCGATACGGGAGCGTCTGCAACGCGAAACTGGCCGTGCACACCTGCGCAACTACGGTGCGAACCGTTAAACGTTAATATCATGACACAATCTATCAAAACGTATACAAATCAAAAAAAAATCATAAACTAAAGAGTTGTAGAAAATAATATAAAAAAAGGTTTTAAAAAAGAAGTCTAGTTATGTACGCTTCAAAACACGCGTCTGACAACTTGACGCGCACGTTTCGCTTGCCGGCGCGAACATTTCGCGTCGCGGTCGTGCAGGTGTGCACGGCGCCATAAGATTACATGGGCAGCGTCCGCCGCGCGGTAGACGCTACCGCTTCGCAGTCGCTTTGGTCGCTTAGGTTTGTGCAATCCTTAAAACACTTGAGCTTTTCTGCTGACTCTACCTTTTGATATGAGTTGATATGACAAGATAACAAAGAAGTGAAAAGTATTAATTTAGTAAAGCAAACAACAAATAGTAATTATTATTTCCACAATACATTGTTTTCAACGCTTATCATATTTTTTTCTCATACCAAAGAATCAATGTGTCTAATTTTGTTGAGTGTCAATTTAATTGTTATTTTTACATTATTTTTGGAGGCCATATTTTAATTCAATTAAGTACATTTGCCTTTTAATTTATATATTTTAATTTTTATACATATCATTTAAATGTCTTGCATTTTAAATATGCAAGAAGTTTTACCTTTTCACACATTTTCTCGATTTTATTAATTTCATCAGTCGATTTTAATAACTACTAAGATAAGAAGATGGTTGATCGTAGATTAATTATATTTAACTAGATGTGATAAAGATGATAATGAGTTTCCGAGCTATCAAAGAAAGTTAATAATTAATTAAGATTTGAATTAAACCTTCAAATTACTTTAAATTTTGAGTCGGGATTATCTGTTTAATAAGAGTCCGAATCTTAATTATGTTGATTTACCGTTTTAAATTTAGCGAATTTATTAAAGTATCATGTTGTAATTATAATCTAAAGTGGATTTATCTATATATATAAAACTCAAAGGTGACTGACTGACATGGTGATCTATCAACGCACAGCTCAAACCACTGGACCGATCGGGCTGAAATTTTGCATGCAGGTAGATGTTATGACATAGGCATCCGCTAAGAAAGAATTTTGATAAATTCCAACTCCGAGGGATTAAAATAGGGGGTGAAAGTTTGTATATAATAATACTTCTTAACGCGTGCGAAGCCGCGGGCAAAAGCTCGTTATATATAAAATAGGTATATTTTAAATCGTACATATATGCATAGATGCCCTTTTAACCGACTTCCAAAAAGGATAGAAGGCATCTAGTCTCTAAAGTAATACTATCATATTATTATTAAATTTTATTACACCTTGTATATTCGGCTGTTTTTTTTTTTTTTTACTATTTCGTAATTATGTAACTTCATCTTCCCAAGATTCGTTTTTTTTTTCATTTCTGAGAAATATCCAAAGCCCAAAAGAAGAACTTGAAAACAAACTTAATAATAAAGATACTAAAATTTACTCTACTTTGGTGCCAAATAAACAATAGAAGTCTTAAATTAAGGTACTACAGACCTTAATTTAGGACTCAAATTTAGAGACCTAATCTTTTTAAACCTTCTGATTTATTAACAGACCGACCTAAAACATTTTAACATTATCCTAAGATTTGATATAAAATATATATAAAGTAAATTTAAAGCTCCAAAGTTGATATTGTATAATGGTACATTATCATAACTCCAACGTTTTGATTGGCTCACAATTTAAAACCACTTTCCTAATCTTTATTGATGTAATATTTATTCTGCCAATACGCGATTCAAACTTTTAGGCATAATAAATGACATAAACTTTAAAAATAAACTTTAAATTACATTTAAAAAATTACATAACAATGGTGTTAGCTACTGCATTGCTCTACTGTAAATTAGCACATTTCACGGCCTATATACATATTGTTGTCAATTTTGGACTATATACTTACAACCTGTACATTTTTCAAAATCTTTCCGATGTTTTCCTTAACCTTTCTTTGAGTTGTGCTTGTGACTCTTGTCTACCTAATAATAAGGGTAATAATAAAGGTTTACTGTTATTAAACAAGATAATATTGAATATACTAAAAAATACAAGATAATATTATAACTACGTTCTGCTTAGATTCGATTGTCGCGCAAAAAACGTAGATATTCCAATTTCCAGGACAAAAACTGTCGTATATCCTTCCCCAGAAGTAAAAGTATCCCGGGACTAATATTTGGTAATGCAGATGCGTATTTGATTACCCCCCTACCTACTCTTTTTGATTAAGAATGTCTATAGTGACTTTGCAGCCAACATTTTATCATACCTATCAATGATATTCCATATTGCATTAGTGGTTTAATGGTTTTGGGGTTCTGATGGCCACAAATCATGGGAGATACGCCCATGGACGCACCCATACAGTAGGGCAAAAGGTGGTGAAACTGAAAAAAAACTACCCTATGTTTATGGGGGTCATAAATTAAAAATGAAAAATTGAAGGCATTAAACTTCAAATAATAGTAATCGTTTAAGAAATTGTTTCTAAGGGCGAAGCCAAACGAGCGTAATTTTGTGAGTCGTGAGCCGCAGAATTTCTGCCGGGCAGAATTTCTGCCGGGCAGAATTTTTTAGGGTTCCGTAGTCAAAATGGCAAAAAATGGAACCCTTATAGATTCGTCATGTCTGTCTGTCTGTCTGTCTGCCTGTCTGTCTGTCTGTGTGTCCGTCCGTATGTCACAGCCACTTTTCTCCGAAATTATAAGAGCTACACTATTGAAACTTGGTAAGTAGATGTAGTCTGTGAACCGCATTAAGATTTTGATACAAAAATGGAAAAATTATTAAAAATTTTAGGGGTCCCCATAGGTACAACTGAAACAAAAAAAAATTTTTTCGTCTAACTTATGTGTATAGGGTATCTATGGATAGGTCTTTAAAAATCATATTGAGGTTTTTAATATCATATTTTTCTAATCTGAATAGTTTGCGAAAGAGACTCTTCCAAAGTGATAAAATGTGTGTCCCCCCCTCTAACTCTTCTTCATGTTAATTATAAAAAAAAATGTATGATGTACATTATTATAAAAATTACCAACTAAAATTGGTTTGAACGAGATCTAACAAGTAGTTTTTTATACGTCATAAATGGTAAACCTTAATTTAACTTTCATTGTGTGTTTCACGTGTTGCCTGTGTAAGCGTAGTCCATAAGTTTAGCTATTAAATAAGACCTTTTTTATATTCATAGGATATTTACATGAGAAGTATTGGTCAGATTAGTGTGAAAGCCCGGGAAAAACTAAAATGGCTGCCATTTTACAACCGTGAGAGAAAGAAAAAATTTGAGAGCCAATTTATTGATGAAATATGCCATACATCACGACATTAAAGGGTCGGACACCGGTGTCGCGACACATTGAATATGGTGCGTTTTCGCCCGGAGGCACCGGTCAACCTGAAGTGATACCGCGCGCTCCCCGCCCTCTATATCGAAAACGGTTCACCGTATTAAAAAAAAATTTGAACAAAAGTTGTAGAGAATTTTGTATTCTACATTATGATAATAAATACAAATAGCAAAAAACCCATAGGAAATGAAAAATTTACAAAAAAAGCGACCGAAACAAAATTTTGTGACCTTTTGACCTTGAAATTTAATAGTTGCGCACGCCCTACCATATATAGGTTTTGAGACAACAGTTAGGGTACCAATATACAAATATTTACAGACTTACAGCTGGGTATCTCGAATTCCGAGGTGAAATTACTATACTGATTGGACTAATTACGCTCGTTTGGCTTCGCCCTAAATGGTGATATTTTTGCTTTAAATTAATTAATGTTCTAGCTCTTTAAGAAAGACTATGACAAATGTCAAGACTGACTAGTTCACTTTGTTGTCTTCGTCAGTCATGGTAGACTGATAGTAGTGAAACTACATGAATTCATCAACTCTGTCATAATCTTCATTAACTAATATTATTATTTTATTGCCAACGAAATCTCTGAAAATTCTACTATATCCTACTAAACATTTTTACGACTTTCTTACTCTAATTTTATACCGATTTTACTTTTAAAAATACAACAGCAATGTAATACTACAACTTACAAGTGTATTTCTATTGTAATTTAAATTAAGTACATTTAACATTGGACGATATCTCTTTACACATAATATATCTTTCCTTCCCTACTGGGGCCCCTGCTGGTATACCTTAGTAAGACATTTTTGTTAACATATTCCATATTATTTATGCCATAACTTTGGGTGTAGTACAAAATACAATTCCAATACTGTATTCGTTTTATGTATTAAGTAAAGATGTAACAACTATTAAATTAAGTTATCTTTGACTTTCTCGAATACAGCTTTGCTTGTTTCAAGTGTCGTTTTTCGTTATAAATAAATTTTTTGGTACTTGGTAGAGCTTTTAAAAGTCTTAGGGCCTGTTTCACCACGTCCTGATTAGGTGCCGGATAAGCTATCCACAACTTATTTGACAGATGCTCCTTACTCTATCTGTTAAATTAAGTGGTGGATAGCCTATCCAGCACTTATCAGGAAGTGGTGAAACTGGCCCTTAATGTTGGCTTATCATTATCTTATCAAGCTGTCTAAGCATGCAATCTATATCAATCATGGGATAGAAAAATATTATTACAATGGAAACTTTGGTAATCGCCTGTATCTGCCTATCATTGGCAAATGTGGAGCGGCACATTTTAAAGTTATTCACCTCAATTAAAATTCCTCATTCTCCATTCGCACCTAATTCATTCATTTAAAAACTATAAAATTTTCAGAGCCGTAAAATATTTATCACTACCAACTTACTGTTTAATTATTAAGTTTATGAGCTACAAATTATTTTCGCATAGGTAACCCACGAAAAAGTGGGGCACGTTAATCTGATGAATCTGTGAACATTAAGTACTGTACCGAAGACAATTACAGAGATGGATACTGTCGAGCCCTTACTGTCCACACTTATAGTGCCCCATGGGGCAGTCGATTTTTGCGTTTGACAGTATAGATGTCGTTGTTGCTCTGAATGAATGAATTAGTGTTGAAAAATAACGACTTGAATCAGTAGAAAAGGAAAAAATATAATATATTAGAGACAAAACTGAAATAATAATGATTGTTGTTTAACTTTAAAATCGATTAGTGGGTAAGGCTTCTCATAATATGTAACAATTTTAGAGTTAACTAAAAAACGTAACATTTACTTAAATCGTAATAATTTTTAATAACTTGCATTTTTCAATCTATGTTTAACAGATCGTAGAAACCATTTCCTTGTACGTGAGTTTTCTAATACGTACGCAATAGCCTGTCCTTAAGTTTTACTGCAAGACAGTAATGATAAATGCTATTTGTTTACTGCGTGGGCGAAAATTAACGAGGATCGGTGACTCTCATTGTGACGGTGATTAACACCGAGAAGATGACAATATTTGTACTCGTCATCATCATCATCTGATCATATTTCACCATATCATCCTACTGTACCTACGTATTTACTTAAAATCAAGATGAATAATCATATGAATTAAAAAAAATAACGGATTGTTGTATATAAACATATCTTTAAAAGAAAACGGCAGGGCAAGCATTAAATTTTCGCCGCATGGTAGAAATAGAGGATATAAGTTGAACTCTCCTTGAAGCACCCTCAACCTTCCTATGTTGCTCTAACGATCTAGTCTCCCTCCATCTTACGAATTTTTCGATCAGATCACGTATCTTGTCGCTAAAGAAGTTATTACGTTATTTATAATATGTAGTTTATACATGTGCTTGCACACACATGCATTAAACTACGCCTGACATCTAGTGATGTGATTCTATTATTACCAAGTATTATTTAAGTTTTCCTTATACCGTACATAAACTCAAATCAAAATTACAACCGCCTAAATTACAAAAAAGGAAACGCATTAAGAAGCAGATGCTTTTTCGTTTCCCATCCTTGCAATTAACGCAATGCAAATGATATTTGGCCCAAAAGGCGTCCGACAAAAAAACGAAAAAGCCAATATCAATGTATTGTATGGGCGGGGAAGAGTATTCAGGGGGAGGATATCTCTCGAAATTAGCCGAAGAATGTTCTGGTAATTTGACCGTGGGCGGACCTTTTGTCTTTGGGAAATGTCAATCCGTTATATTTATTGGCATTAAGTATGTAATTTGGTATGTGAATGACTAAAGGTGAAAAATTCTTAAGAATCATAGCGAGACAAAACCTCTAAGATACATTCGAAAAGCGCAAAATAAGTTCTGTGCAGAAGTAGAGTTCTGTGTTGAAGTAGACTTATGTGTAGAAATAGACTTCCGTGTAGAAGTATTTTGCCTATTTCAACAGTAATTAATTTTATTTTAATTGTCTTTAGGGCCACACACCCACACGCCCACAGCGTTGGACAGAATTCTATCCTTCTTAAGTGGGCGACTAACCCAAAATTGACGATTTTATAATTAATTTTTATACTTGAAAATAAGCCCCAAATTGTTTCATTTTCTAAAATTAGATACTACATTATATTTTCAAGAGTTCAATCTGAGCAAAAACACGATATCTTAAAATTTTCTCGATAGAAAAAAATCACAAAGATTCACCTAATTTTCACGAATTTTTCATTTATTGCCATAACCGTACATTGAACTAAGTTCAAATTTCAAGACATTGTATAAAATTCTATCATTGAGAGATCGACCTAGCGGATTTTTAAAATGTTGTATATCTATCGAGTTATTGAGAAAAAACTAATTTGGCGATGAATCCGCGTCGTCCTTTTTCACCTGGCATATGAAGAGAGAAGGACGATGTTTAATTTTTTGCATTAGTCGCCCTCTTAAGGGTATAACTTTACTTTCAGTAAATAATTCATAGTTCAAGAAGCAAGTTTTCCTGCTATTAATAAAGTTATATGCTGCAAGATTTTTTCCCCTGGCTCTTTCTCCTCAATTCTCGACTATAAAACTTAGCAACGTATAGTCAAATCCTTGTCCCTTGTATAGTCTAATGTTTAAGTCATGTCATGTGCAAACAAAAAAGCAGCGATTTATAAGAGTCAGACCTCGTGTTAGCCAGGCGAGTGCAGGCGAGACGTGTAAAGTCTTCGTGCGACATATTTTACTTTACCATCTAGCCACAAAAATGGCTAAGTATTTTTAACGGGCATTAACAACATTCACTCCACTGCAGCTCTGCAAATTCTGTCTTCTGCGTTGACAGTGATAATCAACCCTTTTGATGGATCTCACAAAACCCCTTTGATATGATCTCAGAGAGTCATAGGGCCAAGCTAAAGCTATCTTCTAGAAATTGTTTAGAAGAATGGTTAGAAGTTACCGTTTTAGATAAATCATAATATTATTATTTTATATCCCGCTTACTTATCCTTTCACGATTGTCGAGTATTTAAATCCAGTAAGTATTAGTTATTAAACTCGTTAACGTTCATAAAATTATAATTTTTATTGCATAATAAGAACAAGCTTTATTAAACTCAAATCGTTTAAAATGAGAGCAATAAGTTAAATTGTTGAAAAAAGTTACTCACATATCATAAAACATAATTTTATATTCCCTTATAAGCTGACGAATAAGGCCCCTTGTTTGTATAAACCACTATAATAACTCTCGGCTTTTAGACAGTCCGACACGACAAATCGGATGCCTCTTTCTGACGTATACTTTGTACTGGTGGAATTTTGTGTAAAATTTTAAAACGCAATAACATAATTGAAAAGCTTTTAATATTTATGAATTATTTACAGCCAATATTTGTGAAATTCGATAAAGTGTTTACTTTAGTAACTTATATTTTTATTCATGAAATAACTTTATTATTAATGAAAACACTAAATACTGACTTTATTGTTTTTATTACACTCAAGAAGCGTCCAACTATGAAAAGAGCATCATCCCAAAGCCTAACATCTTACATTTTTTAACTGTCTAAACTCGGCTGTTCAGACGGGGAATCGAGCCATAAATCATAATAAATTCAAAATTTTTGCATGAAAGTGTAATATGAAATTTTATGTCTCGATGTTTTGACCACACCTTCTGTCCTTATATCTTCAGACGGTAACTATTCATATCGTATCGGAAGTGTAAAACGTTTATAGCTGCCTTTATGATGGTTATGCTCGTAAACCTCTGTACAGCACTTAAGCGTCATAGATATAGCCTTTGTTTAAGATAAGCGACTGTTATTTTTAAGGCTCTGGTATGTTAATTACTTAACTGTGATTTAAATGTTACAACTACGATAGGTAACGTCCTAATGACACTTAACAATTAAGTAAACACATAGGATTATTTTACTGTTTTTACACGCTGTTAGATGATTCAACTAGTAAATTTATTTTTAATTTTGACGATTTTGTATAATTTAATACATTTTTAAACCATTTGACGACTTCGTATTATAATAGTTTGCACCTTAAAATCGTAAATGCGTATAAAGGTTGTGTCAAAAATAAAGTTAATAAGACTGAAGCTTTTTTTTAATTTAACTTTATCTAAAAGTTTATTATCAGATTAGATAGGCTTTTAAACAAGGTTTATTTTAAAGTGTAAGTTTCCCAACAAAAAGTTAATAGAATTTTAGTTATTTAGGTTTAATTGAAATATCCCTAGACCATGTCCTGTTTAATTCAACTTTGTGGATATATTAATCATTTTATGGCTGTTTAAAGTGAAATCTGCATTTTTCAATGTATCATGACATCAAAATATTTGAGGAGGTTTGGAGAAAAATAATTAAAAGTTATCTTAACGACGATATAAAGACAGTTTATGGGTTTTAGGAATAGAATAAAGATAAAAGTGCACATAAAATTGAGAATACCTAAGAATAATTATCAAGAAAAGCTAGCTAAATTAAACATAACCCCTTTACGAAAAAAATCTACTTACTACATTATCTTCAGCCATATTATCCACTAGATGACGCCCGCAACTCCGTTGCGCCAAAATTCGTTTATCGCGCGGGAACCGTACATTTTTCCGGGATAAAAACTATCCTAAGTCCTTTCCCGGGACTCAAAGTATTTCCATGCCAAATTTCAGAAAAATCGGTTCAGCGGTTCGAGCGTGAAGAGGTAACAGACAGACAGACACACTTTCGCATTTATAATATTAGTATGGATATGGATATGGAAATTAATATTATAAAAAGAAAAATAATTTCATAGAAATAAAACCCTAGTAATTAGTAGGTAATGAGAATGACTAATGGTGGTTATGCATATAATATTAGAAGTAATTTTAAGAACGGAATCGCAATCAACACTTTTCATTAAAATAAACTCGTAATATTGGACATTTACGAGTATCACAAAATAATTATGTGTTCCAGAAATTATAAAAATGTTTAATTTTTAACCGTAAATTATGATTTTAGTGCTAAAAAATAAAATAAACTTTTTAATGTGCGAATTCTATTATTTATGACTCGCCTTTAAATATGACAATCATTAATGAGAAATAAGAAAATATTATTTTTTAAGTAATATTGTGTCTGTCTGTACATCTCATGCTGATAAAACGATTAAGATTAATTTAAGTATGATTACACTTAGGCCGGTATAAATAGTCGGTACTCGAGATGCATCTCGATCTCAAGACGCGGTTCGGCTCTGTGATTGGTCCAAATTTTGACAGCCAACCAATCACAGAGCCTGAACCGCGTCTTGAGACCGAGATGCATCTTGAGTACTGACTATTTATACCGGCCTTAGAGATCAACTACGATAACATGGCGCGCCCCTCCAAATGACTGTTTCAATGTGTGTAGTCACATCTTTATGAAAGAGTTTGTGTCTAGTAAGTATTCAACCAGTCAAAGTACACGTAATATTTCAGTTAATGTCACTTATTACCAAGATTTAATAGTCAACTAATCATAACTAGCCTACCGCGCAAGACAACGCACATCAAACGTTTTGACAACGCACTTCAAACGTTTTGAATTTTTGAGGGGCGCGCCATGTTATCGTAGTTGATCTCTACAATGCTTTAAGTCCCGGAAAAGGACATAGAGTCATTCCGGAAAAATATAAGGTAACCCGGTAAAATAATTTAAAACATTTAGTTGAATATAAATTCTCCATTCGATTAAGCCGATAGTAATTTTATCGATTCCAATTTCGTATAGTGTAGGATCCAGAGCTATATGAATTGATTCCTCAAGCCTTGTTCTAAAGTCCGTCTGATTTATATAATGATTCTTATGTCATTGGAATAAGGGTGTTGTCTGTAAGTAACGTAATAATTTGGTCGTGTACAAACAGACAGACGCGTGACAGACAGTGTTGTTGCCACATAAATACTCCCACTCAAGGCAACAACACGGGTCAATTTTCACCTACATTTCAAATCGAGCATTTACTAAGCAAATCCTTTTGGATATAGGCTATTCGATAAAATGTGGTGCATTATTAAGGATAACGTATCAGGTGGTGGCAAATGTGTAAAAAAATACTATAAACCTACTACCGGATCGGAATACTACTTGGCTTTAATTATATTTTTAGTAAGATGTTTTATTCATTCGGAATTTGCGGTTTGCGAAAAAGGTAAGTTATAACTTATAAGTGAAAAGAGAGTACCATGTTTTACCTCCTTGACCTTAGGTAAATAAAAATAATTTATATAAGTATTACATTAATTTTAGGTTTCAAGCGACTTTTCTAACTTATCAAACACAGAAGTTTCAGCAGTAAGAGGGTTTTTTATAACATTGCCAAATGGAGGATACCTGCCTGCCTAGCATACGCCAACGAGATATCTCACTCTCGAGATAATTAAAAACTTCTCGTCTCATAATGTCAAAATCTCGACATTATCTCGACAAAACGCTATAAAAATGTGTTATTTCGATGATAGATCTACGCGAGAAAAAATGTTTGTCATGCTAGGGTCAATAGAGATGAAGATACAAACTATTGTGGTAGGCACCAGTAGTATCAACGTTCTGAAAGTATTTGTTGCAAATCTATTCGGAAATAAAACATTTTTTTTTTTACCAAACATCGAGGAACACGTAGAGTGAGATATCTCGTAGGCGTATGCTAGGCAGGCTGGACGTTGTTAAGCACAAAAAAAATACGTATTCAGTTAATAGTTATGAATGCAGTTATGTTCTTTAGATCATTTAGAACAAGACTGCATTCATAATTCAACAAATACTGTGAGTTCGCTTGACAGCGACCACCATTTAAAAAGTTTTGGATAAAGCATCACCTATTAAGCGTATATCCTATAGACAGGATGTAGTGTCACAACAAAAGTCGAGGAGGCCGGACAGTCCGTCCGGTGTTTTATGATCTAATAAACCGATGCGGACGCGACTCTTAGACTATAACTCTGTTCTTGTTAGCTGCCTACGTCCATCATTCTAAGTCCATCAATAGACTAACACGAAACGCGAAGACTGAATTAAATAAGGCGAAAATATAATTTTCTACCGACTTTCGAAAAGAAGGTGGGTATTTTTTGTATATTCATTAAAATGCAAGTTGTTTTCGGAATAACAACTCAGTTTTACAATCGATTCTGTTTCCAAAAATATTCAAAATAAACGGCAAAATACGCAAGCTCTTGGCCTATTTTCCAGGGCAATGGAAATAAATTATACTGAAAATAATTTCAACTTCTAAATATTGAAACAAATTGTAGTTTAAGAGCCAAGTGCAACATTATTTCTCGCTATGACGTCATGTCAGAATTCCAACATCATTCAAAGCCAAAACCACATAAATCAAAATATTTTAATGATCCCATAAAACATACAATCTCCGACATATAAAAGTAACCTGATGTAGTTTTATGAGCATTGTGTAATTAAATGTATTTATAACATGTAAGACTAATCTTTAGCACTTTCTTATAAATTAGTTTAAAAGTATTATCATGCCGGAAATTACAGTTAACTGAAATAAAAGTTAAGTTATGTGTAATCTCTATAAAAGCTATAACGAAATATTAATTTTACCTTCAAACAAAATAACAATGTTAGTGAAATGTCAGAGCAAACACAAAATTACTGTTTTCGGTAATTGGAATTGCTGTATGTATCTCCTTCGAAGAAAAAGAACCCTTTTTATGTTCAAAGCATGTATTTACATAATATAAGAACACACAGACAGCCTTGAATAGAACAACTTATAAAAATAATAGATAATTTAAATTCTAGCTATAAAATGTGTTGTTGGTAATTTAATTAAAATAATATAATCACCACAAACACCATGACGCGTATTTTGTACATTTACGTAATAAATAATAATACAATAATAATTAATATATTGTTTCTTATACGTGATATGTATAAGTATAATAATTATATTCTTTTGCCAAATCTGTGCAGAAAAAAATAACAATTTAAATTCTGTTCTATTATTATAGCTATTACCGATAGAATAATATTTGTATAGAAGAGGTCATGTCAGGTTGTATCGTTACAAAAAACTATTTTTTTCCCTATCTGCTGCTAACATTGATGTACCATAACTAAGAGCTCGCATTCCTGTACACAGTACACTATATAGAATTATGTATAGGACATAGGTAATAGTGTGTAATTAGTAACAATGTAGAAAAAACTCAAACCAGTTCTATACAATATGCTATTTTATAAAATACTAATTGATAAATTATTAATAAACACCATCAAATATTATGTAATAGTATTTTCCTTAGTCTATGGTAATAGTAATGGCATAGGAATGGCTTTATCATTTTATGATGGCAGACATCACGTTGTTTAGCGGGTTAACATCGTACTAGCTATATCTTTAGTTGTACCAGTCGCGCTAAAACGCACTACTCCAATACCAAAACCAGAGGAATTATACGTGATTTTCCGATCTTTTAAACAAAGTCTTAAGCATAATTTTATGCCGACCTTGGTCTTCGGTTGAGAGTTAAGATTTAAGCCAGAAGTGTACTGCCCTGGCACAATATTAATGATTTAGTATAATATTATTATAATATCTTAAGTCGATATTCAAGTCGAACTCGCTAAAGCGTAAACGGTGCAAGCGATATCCAAGCTATGATATCTCGATGGTAGCGCAATAAAAATGCCAAAGAGGTTTTACGTTAGAGTATTTATGCGCGATGTATGCTAATGCGGGCTCGACGGCGCAGATTGTATAATTATGGCATGTTCGATCAGCTATATTTCAACGTGTTACATCCATTACTCTTTTGAGGACTTTATCGTGTTTTATTTGTATGCCGTAGAAATAAGTGTATTTCTGCAATCAGTAGAACCATCAATCATATTATAGATTCAACGTTTAAATTATTGAAAAAAATTCAAAAACATTGAAAATTTTTAGACAAGAATTTACTTATATGTTTTTTTTGGCGTTGTTACTCAATTTGTTGATAATTTTTATCAAATGAATTGATTCGTAGGCAGGTGGTTGATCTGCGTGATTTGGACGAATTATAATTATGTCTATTTCATAAAGCAGATGACGTCTATTATAGTTATACGGTCAAAGGCTTCTTACCGACGAACGGCACTTGTCGACGGCGTTGACGCGTGCCGTCGACAAGTGGCGTTCATCTGTAAGCGCTCCATAGATTTAACATAATCTGACCAAATAACGTAGGTCCGTTATCTTCGTAGAAATCTATTTCTCTGATAGTACATAGTATTATCACAGTGCAATAAATAGTATTATGGCGATATATCGAAAATAAATTATACCGCAAGGGCAATTTTATACTTAATTTGTATGACTATAAAGTCGTGAATACGCTGCGGCCAGAAGCTATCGGCTCGCTCGGAAAACATGCGACAAAACGTAATTATAATTATTTAAAAAATAACTAGGAGCATTTGAGCAAAATGCTTCTATACGATTTTGAGTTGCAAAGGTGTCTATCAATTAGACTAATTTCCTACAATAAGTACATCTATTTTCGTTTAAAAATAATCTTCAAATTTCGTATTAAGAGGTCATTTCGAAAATTAAATGTATCGAGGCAAAATACAAGTTCTTCTCAAACCTAGATAAGGCTATGAAGATATGTATATCTCATTACCAGATTTGTAACATTTCTGAGGCTCCTTATAGTATTACGTCAAAAAGGACAGTTTTTTCAATATAGCGCCATAATATTTAAATGTTCTATCAAAAGGCCAATATTCTTCACTCTTGTCCGCTTTAAAATATGTTCTGTGTTTTATTTGCATACGTTACGGGCCATAAAGAACACTACGCTCCATAGCGTTATTTATTCTAATAAAAACATTCTGAAAATATTTATCTCCGAAATGTTTGGGATGCGTGTAATGAATTTATTAACAAACATATAAATGTTTCCGTTATTTTATTGAATACGAAATATTGTTTCGAATTTTCGGAATAGTTCACGACTATTACATTTGATTGCAAATGGACAGTTAACACCATAATTGATTTTTCGATGAATTTACCTACTTTTTGCATTCTAATTTTCGTAAAATTGTAATCATTAAACTAATTTTTATTGTTAGCTTTAAACCTTTTTTATGTGTCTAGATTTCAAGTTTCTTTTTGTAATTGGCACGCTCTGTCTGATTTTTTTATATTGCATCTCTCTTCGTAGGGCTGCTGTACGAAATTTCTTTAGAAAAAAGTATGCATAATTACTTTGTATCGTCTATTTAATTTTGTATGTATGTGTTACAACTTACAAGTGCGAGACACTTATTGCAATGTAACAATTGTCACATTGTGTGCAATAAAATGTTTATGTAAAAAAATTAAAAAAAGATAAGTCAAATTTGGTAGATGGGCATTTTCAAAAAAATTTGTACCCCTGGTTTTTCCTTGTCCCTTGACTTTGCTACAGATTATTTGTGAAAAATTACATACTAACATAATGTTATTTTACTGTAGGAGCAAAAACAAGTCTTCTTTTATTAAAATAAATTCACGCTTGTATAAAATTTTATTTAGTATGAGATTTATAAGGGTTTTTATGTACCAAAAACTATTAAAATGCACATATCCCCTTCCCAGAAGTTGTAAAAAAATTTTTGATAACTATTTTTTTTCTTAAAGTAAGTTGCTTAAAATCATATTTTAGATTCCTAAATAGTTAATGTATCAATTGAATGTGTTGTTATTGAAAAATCTAACATAATTTAACTAAAAATTAATTAAAATTATAATCATGAAAAAACGACCCGACCGGAATGTTCAGTTTAGTGACCGTTTTTTTTTAGTTTTATAAACATACTACAAAATATTTCGGCACTAAATGATAGCACTATATTTCATTGAACATCGAGAAACTCTAATTTGAATTTAGTAGTTAAAAATCTGCTACAAGACGCGGACGTAGGTTGGATGGTTCTTCAGAAACGGTTTCTTTGTTCAGATAAGTGACCATATTTTGTAAGCATTAATATACTTTCTCCAACTGTTATTACTGTTGACACATTGCAAAATTCGTTTAGTATTTAGTATAAAAAATGAAATTATGATAACTATTATCGGTTATTTACAAACACTTCAAAAGTAAAAGAAAGTAGCATTATGTGACTTCCGATTTGTGACTTTTCGTATGGTCACCTATAATGGAACGGACACGTCACAACAGGCGGAAAGCATAAGGCTTAGTTCACATTTTAAATAAATTATTTTTTTATTCACATATTTTATTAAGAAAATTGGACATTTTTAAACTGGTACGATTGACGTACAAATATTTTTATTATTACTTATGGTAAGGTTACGCCGCGTTAAACTAAAAAACCGTGTAGGATATGTTTTAGATTGCTAATTTTCTTGTTTTTTAGTTTTGTTGATTGCTAGTTTTACTTTAGGCCGGGCCGACCTCTCATAGAAAACAAGCAATGGAACAGCAAAAAATGGAAAGGGCGTAAGCCACAAAATGGTTTTTGTCGCGTAATTTAAAAACCATAAATACATTTCATATGAGCTATGGGCAAATTAAGGAGCCGGGCTACCCTCGAAATTTTCATACATACGTAATACCAAAATCATTTTCTCATACGAAAATATTTAAGATGTTTGAGTTATTTTTAACCGACTTCAAAAAAAGGAGGTTATCAATTCGACGCGTATGTATATAATATTTCCAGAACATGTTAATCTATAACAGCTTCTGAACAAATGTGCCAAATTTCAAAAGTGTATGTATGTATGTATGTATGAATGTATGTATGTATGTATGTTTTTATGTTTGTGCACGCATATCTCCGGAACTACAAGTCCAATCTAAATGATTCTTTTTTATTATACTAGGTATTGTTCAACTTAGGGAATACTGCAGGTTTCATCAAAATCGGTTCAGTACTTTTTGAGATAGCGAATTTTAATTCTCAATTACGTACAATTTTGAAGTCGGTTTTATCTTTTTATAATACAGTTATTTCAGCTTAAAATAGTAATTAAGTAGTACACTAAAGAATAGAGTAAAACACTAAAAAATATATAAATAAATAGTAAATTTACTACAAAATATTTCAACTGTAAAAAATATTTTTTAGTATTTAAATATTTTGTAGTAAATTTACTATTTATTTATATATTTTTTAGTATTTTACTCTATTTTTAGTGTTTAAATATTTAGTAGTAAATTTAGTAAAAAAAAATTTATACTTACACAAAAAAAAATTTTTGTGTTTAAATATTTTGAAGTTAATTTTTGTACAGGAACCTAGGTAATTACTATTTTAAGCTGAAAGATAACTCAAACATGTTAAATATTTTCGTATGAGAAAATGATTTTGGTATTACGTGTGCATGAGAATTTCGAGGGTAGCCCGGCCCCTTAAAGTGTATGCTTGAACCAATCTATGTACAAATTTTGGAAAGCTTAAATTACTCTCCTCTGTTGGAAAAATATGAATCCCTTTTTTTACAGAGGTATTTTTGATTGATTATTCTGTGTTATAAAAGTTAACCAATCGTGTTATGTTAAGGGTAATTCAAAGACAAAGACATGATAAATACAGACAATGAACTTTAATTTCTTAGCTTTAGTCATTGCTGAGAAAAATCGATATCGCTACAGCCAAATTATCAAGGCGTCGACTTAACAATAACGACTATAGTATTTAAAATGTACCTAAAAGTTTTATTTCTTAAATAATTTTGATTTTATTTCCACTACTTTTCCATCAGTAAAGTTAAAAATCATTTTGTGTCATTGATATTTGCAGATTTATAATAACTTAGGAATTCGTAGACATGTGAACACATCTTTATGATTATGAGATGTTCGTCCCTCTAACTAATGAAGTTAAATCTGTGAAATCAAAGAATTTTCTACTTTTATAAGTAGTGCAACAATAAAAATGTTTAAATAAAAGGTTTTTGTGTTATAAAAACTTCTTTAAATATGTTAAATATTACTACTCGTGTAAAAAAATGACAAATAAACTAGTGGGTAGGTCACAAAGTCACACTACGGATTAAAAATAATCGCTACTCTTGTTGATCCTTGAAATTATCTATATTTTCTTTAAATAAACAATTAAATATGCATTTCACGAGATTAAATGAATGAAGAAATCCATTTATTGCTGTATTTTTTGTATTAAATTATATTTTACATTTAGTCACACAACGGAATCTGTTTCGACGAAAATTCGATTTTGTTTCAATAATATCAGAATAATATAACGTTTTCGGCGCTTTTTTTTAACTTATTCCATTAGTTCAATATTTTTTCTTGTATAAGACATTCAAATATAGGTAAATAAATGACCTTAAAAAATATAGACATATTTTTGCAAGGGTACACGTTTTTTTGAAAATGCCCAGATAAGCTAGAACAATTGAATTATACTAGCAAAACGTATGTAATTAGAATTATTATAACGGCTACTTAGATTTTCGCTGGAAATCTCAATTTATATGCAAATCAAAAACTGTACATTGTACTTGAATAATGACATTAGAAACAATGTAAGAGATTAGAAACGGTTCCGGTGAAAATGTATGAAATTAGTAGTTTAAGGAGCAGGCATAACGCCGCGTGGTAGAAAGATAGGGAGTATTACCTCCTCTCTTACGCCGCGCCGTACAAAAAAGGGGGATATTACCCCCCTCTGAAGCGCTTTTAGCTCCTCCCTTACGCCGCGCTGAAGGTCTACTCTCAATCCGTCCTGAGGGTCTAGACAAGTGGCAAGCGATTATCGTAAACGCCAACAAAATGTATGGGATTTGACATTAGTAAGTATTCGCTAGCGAAGCGATGACTTAATATGTCAAATCGCATACATTTTGTTGGCGTTTACGATAATCGCATGCCACTTGTCTAGTAGGGCTGTTGATTTTCAATCAATCAACAATTTTTCTTGGCTCATGATGCGATGCGTGTCCGAATGTTCTGTCATTGTGTGACCCTTAAAAATATGTACGTCCTTAAAATTGCATTTTGTGCACAGCAATTACTCATTATGCTAAGCAAAACTGTAAATAGCCCTCAACATAATATTTACTCGGGGTATGTAAAGACAAAGATGTATTTACAAAATTGATTCCAAAAAAACAATACAAAATTACACGAAGTTACTTTTAAATGTAGGGATCGGGCTCTTAACCCGTACTTTTACCCGTACATGTACTTTTAACCGATTTCCAAAAAAGGAGGAGGTTCTATGTTCGGCTGTGGATATTTTTCTTTTTTTTTATGTTACATGTTCAACGATTATTCCACCGTGTGAACTGATTTTCAAAAAAAATTAAAGCTTTATGAAAGAAGATTGAAAAGATCTTGTGTTGTCAAAGTTCGCGTACGATGTAAGGAGTAAATTAAGATGCGTGGATCCAAAAGCCTAAAAGGGCACTCACATCGAACACACTATACTTTGACAGGGCCTATCCTTACTTCACTAACACATAAGTCAACCGAAGTATGCAATTTCGTCGGCAAATTGTAAGTGCAATTCAAAAATGCATTCTGAGTGTGTCGTTTACTTGTTGTTCAATCACTAAAAGAAGCTTGTTTAATGGATTTCTACCATTACAGAGTAAAATATAATCATACAAGACGCGTAAGGCTGGGGACACGTACAGGAATGTAGCGTTTTTGTAATTTGCTTGCTGTTCGAAAGTTTTTAGGCGTATCTAAAATATATGATCTTGGAGTTTAACATTTTTGGCAATATGTAATTGGAAACAAAAGTCAATCATCAAGATGCTTTACAAATCGTATTGATGCTTTAAAAAAGTCGAATGCCGTCGACAAGTACCGTTTGTCTGTAAGAACCCTTACATAATACATTACAATAATTGAAAACGATTAGATAATTGATATTATAGATAATTGACGAAGATTATAAGAGATTATCGTTCTGAATCGATTTTCCGTTGGTTATCTTATTTTTTCTTCCCCATTCGAGTTCAAGCTTTGCCAGTACAGCTATACAGTGCGACAAGGCTTTAAATGAACGTGGGCGGTGGCACTGTTCGTAAAGGAAAACTGTCAAAACTGTCAAAAATGATGTTTTTGTATGATGGCAGTGTTAGTTCTTTTTTTCGCCACATTCATGAGCCTTGTCGAGCTGTACTGTATACGTCATATGAAAATAAGGAATTGCTGTCATTATTACCGCGCCGCCCACAGACAATCCTAGCCCCAACAAGAGTTTGTGTAATCTTATCTGGCACTTGCCTTCTCTGCTTCTAGCTCCTCGCTCCGCTCAGCTTCTAGCTCATCGCTCCATTTCCCACTCCCCGCTCCGCTTGTCGCTTCACGCTCCGCTCATGAGCATATCCCGCCCTAGCCCCAGGCGCGTCGGTGCAGTCACGACACGCCGGTCCGCCAATTTGTGGCGGACCCATGTTGGTTTTGTTGAGGCTACATTATTCTACCTCTAATATAACCTTATTCCAACAACATAAGGTCGATTATCATAGAAACCCAGAGGTAATTTAACTATGAATGAAATGTATCGTCTTCGTACTCACATACTTTTTTGTGCTGGACCTTTTTCCTAAGGACATAGGGTCCATTATCATAGAAATCCAGAGGTGAAATAACTTTAAACGGAATATAGAGTCTTCATACTCACATTTTTTTGTAAACGCCCAACAACTTTAGATTATTTATCTTTTATCTATATTAGATGTATAATAACTGGGCTATCGACCACACAGTTAGGTATTAGAATTCGGTTAAAAAAACTGTATAAGTGAATAATCATAATATCAGCCTACATTCGTCCTCTGCTGGACATAGGCCTCTCTCAATAAACGCTAAGATCTCCTGCTACTCGCATCCAGCATGGAGTGAATAAACACTATCTTAATTACTCAAATTCAGATCTTTTTGGATGCTTCCATTTATTTAATAAAATGAAATAAAATAATAAAATAAATTAAAATTAGAAATAAAATATGTCTTTTTACTTACTACTTTCAGAATTTGATAAAAGGTTCTATTAACCTTTTTCCCGTATCTTTATCATTGAATGAATACTAGTATAAAGTAATAACAATAAAGCTTAGTACAAAGTAAGCACAAAAAGCCTACAAGTGAGTAATATAACCAGAAGTATATTTTGTACAATAAGCATACATAGACAGAGTTCCCTTGAGAATAAATGTTGGGAAAACGTAGAGAATTACCCTGTGTAGTTCCTGACTAACTGTCATAATAATATCATAGAAAACTTCACGAGTGTCCATGGGCGACGGTAGTTGCTTTCCATCAGGTGTCCCGTTTGCTCACTTGCCTCCTGATTTTACTAAAAAAAAAAAACTAAGATAATATTCTTTAGAGTTTGGTAATATTCTTTACTACTTGTTACTACTGTGTACATTTTGGCCGTAATTTCGTTGCGCTAAAATTCGTTAATGCTGGGAACTCTACATTTTTCGGGATAACTATCCCTTGTCCATTCCCGGGACTTGAAGCATCTTGCTATCAATTTTGGTCAAAATCAGTTAAACAGCTTAAGTTCTTTGGTCATTCCCAGGAAAGTATGTATTTTTAAACCAAATTTCATCAAAATTGATACAGCGCGGCGGCTTAGGTGTAAAAAGGGAGGGTGCTCGGGGCGGCGGTTCAGGGATGCCGTCGCCCATTGCACTGAGTCCCCGAGAGGGTCGCGAATCGCGATGTGCAGTGCTCCTGCGCATCGCGACAAAACGCAGTGGAATGGTCTTGAAGCAAGCCCCCATTGGGGCCTCTGCTCGGCCTGGGGAGCGAGTAAAACGCTCCCATCGAGAGGAGTCTGCAGCCCACTAAGCAGACGTCCGCTGATGAAGTTGTGGTGTCGTACAGTTCCCGCGACTTCGTCAGGAAGCGGTGGCTAGAAGCACCGTAGATTTTTAGTGGGTAGGGCCGCGGCACGCACCATCTTCGCCCGCGGCGAGTCCCACATATCCGCAGTGGGTGTCCCCATCCCCTGCGGAATGCGTCACAGCATTTCTCTACGTCAAAAAAAAAGGTGTAAAAAGGGAATAGACCGATACACTTGCGCATTTATAACATTAGAATTTATCCACTACATATAATTTACCAGTATGATAGTCATATTTGATGAACAAGCAACAGGTAGTAGGTACGTCTACAAAAACAAGTAAGAGGTCATTTTGGCCCGGCCTCACCGCTCACGTCACGTCACTCGCGATGAGTTCATTTCCTCCGAGATATGATTTTTAATTAAGTTTTTGTTAAAAATTCATTAAAAACTCGCCGAAGCGCATTTGGGCTAAGCTTTGATCGGTGCATATCAATTTAAATTCCTCAATGTAAATAAGCGAGGCTACTTTTTAATTATTATGTCAGTTTCAATCTATTTTGATGGCTTGGGCTGGTGGCGTTTAGTAAAGCGCGGTGGATCTCTAAGAAATATTTTGTTTGGGATTCGTCCTGCTACTTTCAAGCTTTTTTAACAATGTTTAAAGAAATAATTTTAATTTTTGTTAAAAGTCTATTTCTAAGTCTAATTTACTACAAAATATTTAAATACTAAAAAATATTTTTAGAGTTGAAATATTTTGTAGAAAAATTAATATTTATGTATATATTTTTTAGTGTTTTACTCTATTTTTAGTGTTTAAATATTTAGTAGTAAATTTAGTAAAAAAAATTATACACAAAAAATTTTTTTTGTGTTTAAATATTTTGAAATTAATTTGTGTACAGGAACCTAGGTAATTACTATTTTAAGCTGAAAAATAACTCAAACATGTTAAATATTTTCGTATGAGAAAATGATTTTAGTATTACGTATGTATGAGAATTTCGAGGGTAACCCGGGCTCTTAAGTATAGAAAATTTGATTTATTCGCTCAATCATACTAGATGATCTCTACATTTGCCATGTCTAAAAGTAAACTTTAATGCATTTATATCTATCTCTACACAAGCTACACCAACACCTCTATAAAGAACGTTATAATTTCAACCGTACAAAACAGTTGATTGAATATTTATCATGTTTTGAACAATATCGATGCATAATTCAGAGACAATGTGGGATTCGAACCCGCGCTCATTATCCTCACGATTGTCGTCCACACTGTCAAGTCACTGGCACCCAAATGTGTCAGCAACTGTCCTTTTACTCCTGGTAATGTTGTCGCATTCAACTTCATATTGAATAAAAACAACTGATTAGTTACAGTGGTTACTAAATTTTCTACCGTAAACATTGTGGCATTTTAACAAAAACTATTTTTTAAGAGGACAAGTAGGTAACTGTCGTCTCTTCTTTGTATTATCTGTCTTAATTGTTTTCGTTATCCATCTACATTAATTTAAGAATTTCTTTCATACATAAAGAAAATCAGATATTATTAGTGAATCCATTTCAATTATTCCATGATATTACCCCCTTACAGACAGACGTTAGAGAGCTATACAACTTATTGTCCTGGTCCTAATTTACTATAGAACAATTATCGAGAATACACGTAACACGAGGATACAAGCCTATAGCTTTTAGTAGCGTCTGTCGACAGCGTGAATATTTTTATTGAGCAAGGGATTTAAAGTTATTTTGGCACTTAATATTATTATCATTTTTAGAGAACTAAGAGCTAGTTGTAACACTTTCGTTACATCTCTATTATTTTAGTAGCCAAACCACTGTCCGTAACGTAACTACGCCTCTAATAAGGCATGCTGTGATGCTGTGTCATCTCATTTAAAAATCCTGTCAGTGGCTGAGCCGGTCCTGCCTCTAACGTTAGTCCGTATAAATAATTCTATCTCACATCAATTTCCTTACTTTTTGTACACGACGGGTATAAAATATTTGAGTGCATTCTCAATTTCTATAAAATATAATATGGTCAGTTTTTAACCGACTTCCAAAAAGAAAGAGGTTATACGTTGTATGTATTTACAATCGCGATGTAAAAAAACATAATATTATACCTAAGACGACCTCTGTGGCTCAGTGGTGAGCACGTTGGTAGCTCAAGCCGGGGGTCGCGGGTTCGAATCCCGCCGACGGAACAAAAAGTTTGCAATGTTCCCGGGTCTAGATGTGTATTAAATATATGTATTTTGTAATAAAAATCTTAAATATATGTAAAGTATAAAAAGTATTAAATATATTTCCGTTGTCTGGTACCTGTAACACAAGTCCTTTAGGTACTTAGCACGGGGCCAGACTGACGTGGTGTGAAGCGTCCATTATAGATATTATTATTATTATTTAAAATCAGACTTTAGTAGAGAGAGTTTCTAACAAACATTTCCAATTTTCATAAAAACTTTAGATACAGGAAAGCGTAGAAATAAAATAGATCACTTAAATATTATTACGCACATAATACTTAACTTCTGATTACGCACAACTACAACTCACTAGGCACGACTTTATTATCTTACTGCCCTATCGTCACTTCTTATTCAATCTACCAATTTTTACAACGAAATTGACAATTTTTGTACTTAATTATTCAGGATCTTTGGCATAATCGTGTTATTTTGACTTTTAGTTATGTTATTTGGGTCAAAATTTGTGCAAAAATATTAGTGGTGGCTAGCAATTATTGGAACGTTACGTGGTACTATCAATTACAAGCTCTACTTTGATTTCCCAAGCCTGTGATCATACCAATATTTAAAAAAAACACTCGAACATAGAATCTCCTCTTTTTTGAAGTCGGTTATAATAAAATGGCCACAGCTGCGACAATGCGTCTACCGTCACGTCAGCGGCGCGCGCGGCCGCCATTAGTAATACCACTTCAAAGGCGACAAGTCTCCTCATATCAGATCGAGTGTGGCACTATCATTTATTTTAACGCTTTTTAATAGCTTTATATCTGTTGCGATATATTTAGTTGTAACGTGTTAATACGTTACTTTGGAGATAATAATAGAAGTATAGTTTTATGGTTGTCTGCAACTTTGTTGCGCTGAAATTACGCATGCGCATCATGATAGTTGGCAACGCACCTGCAACTCTTCTTATGTTGCGAGTGCCCTTGAGGCATGGGCAATGGTAGTTGCTTTCTATCACATTGGCCCTTTTGCCGGTTTGCCCTGTATTCTGAGTTTGCCCCGGGCTATTTTAATTTAAAAAAAGTACGTGCATATGTGTGCGTAAGCGCATGTAAATGAAGTGGCTTAATAGTATAAGGCTGTGTGCTATCTTATTTTTTTATCAGAGATTAAGACAATAAGGATATTCTGACTAAAAACTGGTACTCGTTAACTCTGCATAAATTTTTCAAGCTTCAATTAGTTACACTCACCATGACAAAACGATACCTTATGAATGAATGCAAAGAAATATATGAATATCACGCATTTAAAGAAACGAATTCATGACGATTGCAAGACAATTCGACAAGGATTTTATTCGTTTCAAAGAGCTTTTTTCGTAAGACCTAAGATTGCAAGAGCCATAATGGCTTTCGTATTACATATTTTGTTTGGTTTTTGGCGACTTAGCACTGTCAATTGTCACTATTGTAATCAACCACGAAGGAGTCCCAGGGAAAAACTCAAACTGTATTTCCAAGACAGTTTGAGTTTGTCCCTAGGACTACTACTTTCGTTAGTTTAGTACTTTAGTTCCCTAGTATAAGGTAAATTTCAAGAGCACAATATTCTGCATCCTCTATCGGTTGTATAACGGGTAGTGCTCTGAGAGATTGTTCGGAATCATACCACCTGCAACTTTTCGCCATCGTCCCACGCGAAAAACATACCAT
The DNA here is from genome assembly GCA_905333045.1 of Lysandra bellargus. Classification (NCBI taxonomy): domain Eukaryota; kingdom Metazoa; phylum Arthropoda; class Insecta; order Lepidoptera; family Lycaenidae; genus Lysandra; species Lysandra bellargus. The sequence continues at coordinate 6,614,022 of HG995350.1, read as the reverse complement.
CCTCATCACCTTGATGAGTGGCAGTCTTCCACAGTGCGTTTTTCGCGTAACTTTCTGCCGCGCACTGTGTTCTGGAATGAACTGTCACCAGCAGTTTTTCCGGACCTATACGACCTGCAAACCTTCAAGAAAAGAGCGTATTCCCTCTTAAAAGGCCGGCAACGCACCTGCAGCACTTCTGATGTTGCGAGTGTCCATGGGCGACGGTAGTTGCTTACCATCAGGTGACCCGTTTGCTCGTTTGCCCCCTTATTTAATTTAAAAAAAATTGTTTGATCAGAATGTTTCGTCAGGCAGTAGGTAGAGCTATGACCACTATGAGTAAGGTAAGGGTTGTTTATCTCGTCGTCAAAGATAAGGTAAAATTTTGGAACAGTTGTGTGAATGGAAGTCCTGACGTTTTATTTCATCGGTTTATGACATGCAATACCCCCGAGTAGGGTGACCATACTCCTGGATAGTAAAGTTACTATACTTTATAATATAATAGTAATCTAGTTATATTTCTGAAAGACAAATGTATAACCTTAGCAGTGACAGATATATTAAGTGATCTCGATATGTGTTATAATCTTCTACGATTCCTAAAATGTTGTAATATTTATACTTTGATTTGAATTAATGTAATTATTTTTGTGGTCGCTGATAACCTAGTTGTTCTAAGCGACCTTAAATAAATGGAAAAAAAAAATAGTTAATTTTAAACTAGAATTATCAAAAGCGGTGAAGTTACGTCATTTGAAATGATTCTATAGGTATGGCGGTAGAGTTTTTGAAATTTCAAAATCATCTACGTTGTTGTTGTTTTTTATTTTACTTCCCGTAAGAACCATATTCTATGTACTTCAAGGAATTTTGTAAAAAAAAATAAGCGAAATCGGCTTAGCCGTTCTCGAGATGAGCCTTTGATTAATACATATTACATAGTAACTATATTAGTAATCTGTGCTCTTACGGCTTACCCAAAACATTAAGGGCCTTCCCTACGGAGATTCCGTAATTTACCGTATTTAGAGCCTTATAAACTCGTAATTTGAAAGCTCAAAGCTACAAAGTTATAATTATTATTATTTTTAACAAAAAATTAAAACCGACTTCCAAGGTAAAACAATAATAACATCCTTATAATATGAACTAAAAAGTATTAAATAATTATTACTATCTAATAGTGCCTTTTTACGAATTCGGCTAAAACTCAACTATTTCTGTACTCAATCTTCATCATTTTGAAGTCGGTACCAGATGAATCTTCTATTCTCTGACAGAATATTTGAAACTTTTGGAACTGGCACCGACTTCAAAATTATGAAGATTGAGTACAGAAATAGTTGAGTTTTAGCCGAATTCGTAAAAAGGCACTATTAGATAGGAATAATTATTTAATACTTTTTAGTTCATATTATAAGGATGTTATTATTGTTTTACCTTGGAAGTCGGTTTTAATTTTTTGTTAAAAATAATAATTTCACTCTTTTTAGTTACCTAGTAAGCAAACGCGTACTATACGTAGAATAATACACGTGTATATTATTCTACGTATCTTATCACAGTCACACTTACAAAATATTATAATATCAGCTGCAGCCTGAAGATAATTTTAAACAATCATTAAAAAAAATCGAAGTGAACACGTGTGACGTGCTAAGTAGCCGGTCACCGGACTAGTTTCAATAGGCTGGCACTCGTTCGACATGTGCGACAAGCACACGCAGCGCACATAGTACCTCCGTGAGTAATTTGTATTCTGTGCATAGTATCCGGCCCGCGCCCGAGCCGCCGCGCGCTTGCTTGACAGCCCTGGCAGATATGCGATGCGATGCGTTATTATACTATGAACGCTAAACGCAATGCAGAAGGTTGAAATTAGGTTGTTTTCCAGAATATCTCGGCGAAGTGGAACAGAATGTTACATTATCGAAGCAACTTTAACTTCTCAGGAGTAATGTCAAATGTGTGCCTTATACTCTGGAGATAAGGTTGAATTTGGTGACATTGGTGACCCTGACGTGGTAATGATGATGATGATGATGAATGTAATTTGCATAGTAGCATATGCTTTCAGTTCTTAAAACAGCGCCTAAACTCCCAAACTTGTATCTATAAGGAATCCGGAGTTCTCTTAGTAGCTTCGGAACCATAGTATACCTCGGTGCAAAATCTTGCGTTTTGGTAGCATATGCTTAGGATGCTTCTCATAAAATCAAAATCACCATATGTTTCCATATAAATTTCGAGGAGTTCCCTCGATTACTCATGGATCCCATCATCAGGTCACCACTTTTGTGGACATGGTACTAAATTGGAGTGAAACCTAATACAACACAACAAAAATTTCGAAAATCGGTTCACAAACGGCGGAGTAATCGTTGAACATACAAAAAAAAATAAAAATATCCACAGCCGAACATATAACCTCCTCGTTTTTTGGAAGTCGGTTAAAAAGACAGCAATAATCTTCAGTATATCGACATTCCTTTCCACGTTTTAAATTTTCTATTTTTGTTTATTTTTTACTCATGATATCAGCTTCCAAAGTAAAGCCAATTTATTAAAATTCAAGCATACATTCAGCATCTCCTTAGTATTTACAAATTACTTTTATTTGAAACACACGCCAATAGATCTACAATATCATAAACTACATATTCCACGTTTTAATTTTTTTAGGTCAAATTTGAACTTAGATAAGTAAAAAAAAATAGGGTTTTGGTGCGATCTCGGCAACGCGGCAAATGTATTGTCAAGGTCGTTTACTCGGGGGACGGCCTTAAGGGATTCATTTTTATGTACCTTTCAGATAGTATTTTTAACTGAAATACCTGCCATTTTATTTACTAGGACACCGTGGGAGAGCCATGCTTCGGCACGAATGGGCTGGCTCGACTGGGGAAATACCACGGGCTCACAGAAAACCGGCGTGAAACAGCGCTTGCGCTGTGTTTCGCCGAGTGAGTGAGTTTACCGAAGGCCCAATCCCCTACCCTATTCCCTTCCCTACTCGCCCTTACCATAATATTACGCCTATTCCCTCTTAAAAGGCCGGCAACGCACCTGCAGCTCTTCTGATGTTGCGAGTGTCCATGGGCGACGGAAGTTGCTTTCCATCGGGTGGCCCGTGTGCTCGTTTGCCCACGTTAAATTGATCATCGTCTATATCGTGATTACTCTTAAAAGTAACTCAAATACAAAGCAATATTCAGTATGTAAATCCTCCTTATCCTCGGCAGGACGCTTTCTTGCTATGCATCAATTTCTTCCGAGCTACATCATGGTGTCCCTATAGTAACAATTTAACCATTTAGCATATTTAACCGCGAGCAGCAACCGCAAGCAGAAGGGACCCTCAATAAAAACCGATAACGCGATAATTCCTTCTATCTCATACAAAAAAACGATAATTTCCTACGTTTCCGTTGAAAACTTGCTCAGTAAGTGGATTTTAAGGGCTAGTTTTAAAATGCTTCTAGAATATTCTGTAATTGATTAAATTGAGTATTATTTAAAATAAGTCTGCAATTAAAAGTAAGTACTATGTACTACTAAAAATTTAAGGCGTTTGTACGCTTATGTTAGGAGCTTATGAACGGTTCCCGCGCGAGAAACGAATTTTAGCTCTACATAGTTGTGGGCATTATCTAGATTCTAGTCTAAGATAACTTTAAGTTTTAACTGCTCTATATTTATAGAGCTGTATAATTAGCGGTGTATTACTAAGGTAATATAACTAATTTTACTTACCTTAGTTTTAAGAGCCACTAATAAACTTCTCGAATTGACGGCACAAGAAATGAAAGATCAATTTGGTCAATACAAATTTTTTGTTTAACTACTTATATTAAAATTGGACTTCGGTAGTTCAAAGTGTTTTCGAACTGGAGCACACAAGTCGGCATGTCAAAAACGCGTCCAAAAACCATCAGCTCTAATAGACAGCACAATAGCACAGCGTCTAATTCCAATAACGAGGAGCGCACACAGCGGCATTATACTGACGCATTCTCAGAACCGAACCACCAATATTGACTCTATATATGACTATGTTTGTCCGACGTTGCACTTTAGGTCCTATGTAAACTTTCAACTTACGTGTAAATCAGGCCTCGAGAAGCAATTTCCTATCTTATCTTAAGAGTAGTAAAGGCGAGTTTGCGTTGAAAATTGAGTAGAATAACGATTTGACCAGTAGAAGACTTGATTAGCCTAAAGCGCAACGCTAAAAATCGTTAGATAAATCAATAAACAACAGATCAGATAATTATAGGTTAAGATCTAAGATTAAGACCTGTACAACGAACCTCAAATTGAAAATAGGTACTTACAAAAATTTTATTTACAACCGAGATTTATCTCTTGGCTCATTTTATAAAATAACTACAATTATTTTTAACTGCAAATTAAAATAAATCGATAAATGAGAATAGACGAAAATATCAAAATACGCAGTGTACATATTGCGATTTGCGATTTGCGAAGAACAAAATAGCTACACATTATTATGTACTATGGTAATATGTAATATATACAAAACTCACATCTCAAAAACAATAAAAATCCAAAAAAAATGTAATAGTGCATCGCAAAATAAACAGGCCTTTGCACACATATTCCGTTCAAAATGAGCAAAATATGAAGCCACTCGTAATTTTCACTTGCACTTTACAGTAAAGTCTAAACCAACAAATAAAACGCGATTTCTTCGAAGCTGGTAGCTAGCACATAATTTAAACTTGACTTAACATATTTTGTTATGTGCCATATAAAGGTTTCTTAGGCGCTTTCTACGACGATTTTACGACCAAATTAAAGGGTAAACTTCGCAACATTGTCGGCAATAAATCCAGCAATAACAATAAACGAGCAACAATCACTTTTTGTAAACAAACTTTTTGTTATTTGCAGGAATATCTTAATTTGCGAAGTAAACAATAAACAGTTCGAGTCGTAACTCCGACTCAAAAACAAAGGGTAAACAAAATGGCGAGTGCAACCTTTGGTGTTTTTGTTTTTCGCAATGACTCAAGGGGTTTGAAATATGATTTTGGATACTTTCTTTTCTTCGAACCCTGTCTATTATTCTACAGGTCCCTGACTATCATGTTCTATAGAAAAATTTTGTGGGCCAGATTCCGCAAAATTTCTTTATATTATAGAAGCTAAGAAGAAATCAGTTGGTAGGTTCTCTTAAATTTCTATTTAACATTAAAATAAAATTTTGAGAGCACTAACGTCATTAGAAAATTAATTGAAACGAGTGATGATACTTAATTGAATATTTACGCATTAAGTACATAAAATAGAGACTTAGGTAGGTTCGATAAGCCTCAATAAAATCGAATAGAAGCCGAATAACGATCGAATCTGTGTCGTATCAATGACGATATTATATTAATTCCTTCTTAACTCCAATCGCCATAATATCTTGAATGATCAAAATCACATATTTGTGTAACGTACACCTTGTTGATGCTACTTTAACCTACCAACTCCCAAGTGGTCAAATTCGACCGCAACAACAATAGATTTCCGAGAATCCGCGATCGAAGGATTAAATGTTAATAAAATGTTTTTGATATGATATTACAAACGCAATTCTGTTTTCGTAATTATTTAAAGTAGCTTGATTGTAAATCATTATTATGTACACTTTTCTAGTGACAGAAAACTTGCAGCATTATTCTTCGATTATTATTTTAGACTTTTTATACTTATCGATCAGATAAATAGGTACGTGAAGGTTGTGTTCTAGATTCAAGGTATGTATTTAGTGCTTTAATTATGTATAGGCAAGGTCCAGTTAGATTTAGGTTCATCAAAACTGTATTTACTTTCTCCTTAGGTCAACTCAGTTTTTGAAGGCTCAAAAGAAATTGAAACACTTTTTTAATATTTGTATTAAATTTGTGCCGGCAATGTGCCGGCAGCTATTTTTTGACAAGAGTAGGCAAAAAATATTGATTCCATTTCTTGCACACCTATTGACAAAAAGCTACAGGGTGTACCACTTCACTCCCCCGGTGAAATCTCGAAATGAAACGTTACAAATCATAGAGGGTCCCTGAGTGGGCATGACACGTCACTCCAACAAGAAAAATATTGAGACAATCGACCACTCCGCGACATAATGGGTTTTCATTGAATTCTTTTGTTTATCCCGGAGTGTTCCAATCGGTTATTACTTTAATAACAAACAGCGGGCACAAAGGACGAATTATATTGTGTTATGGTGCGGTATTCCCATGCCCCTCACGTAGGATATAAAGCTACATGCATTTTCTACTTAAACGCATTTAGTTAGAAAACAAATCCGACTGCACGTTTCTGACCTCTACGTATGTGGTGTAGAGTAGAGAGTATGAGATGTGCCGCGCCAAAGTATAAGTAAGCGTTTGTTGATACCTTAAAAGATTTTGTTGAGCAAAATTTTAGAGGTGTTTGGATTTTATGATTCCGAAAACATAAGTTGATAAAAAAAATACATTGGCCATTGAAATTTGAAAAAAATCTCTCCATCTTATAACGAACGCTTTCGATAAACTTAGTTTTATCGTTGTTTTAATACTCTACAAAAATTGCAAAACGTTAGTTTTGAGGCTACCTAAAGTCAGGCACCTATTTACTATGAAAAAAGTTCATATACCTACATACATGGCAAATATATATTGTTAAGATTCTTATGGGGATTTCTAGTATTTGATATGTAAGAAACCAATTTTAAGGCAATTAGAGGTTGCTGAGAATTTTTCTCATGCCACTTCTATTCTTTTTAAATCTGTGACAAGTTTTGGGTTGTCTGTGGTACGCCTTGTGTTTAGTTGAATGGGACATTTTAACGTTATAAAATTTTAATAATAAGCTCGTCTACGTATTGTCTTTGAGGTCATAAAGATATTCTGGTCTACGTGGATTCCCAAACAATTAGTGATGGCTTTTGTGTATTAATAAACATTTTATTGTGTACGTTTGGGAGTCGTTGTAGCTAAGGTCAAAAAAGCTAGGTTTAAAAGTGTATGACACTTGATAGTCATCTAAGATCCTAGGTAGACATTATTTATCAGGCAATTTCTATGTAAATAAAATATATTATTTTGGTTTATTGCCAATTTTGTATTGCCAGTAGACCAAATAATGTTCTTCAAAAAAGTAGATACATATACATATACAGTGTAAAGTGTCAACTACAAGTTACAACTAGCCGCTAAAATAGATTTAGGGCCATAGGAGCTGGGTTCTTTTCAATGATATGAGGATCACAGCAAAGTATTATGAAGTATGCAGCAACTTCGGAAACAATGCACATTTCTTATTCAATTCCCTTGTAAGAGACACATTGAGATTCTCGGGGTACCGTGAAAGCTGTTTGATATGGTTATTAGTTCCTTTATCCACCCCGTTGACACTCCACAGTAAATCTTCCTATGAATAGACCAGCCTATGAATAGGCGGCGTCCTTGGACATGGAAATTGTGGATTTTCAAAAACCTAGCGGTTAGGAGTGTCACTAATTAGTAAATATGACTGCCGACATAAATTATTATAACCTGTTTTGGTGAATGCCCGCAAGTTGTAACAATATGATGAATGTTAAAAAAAAAATATATTTTATGTTGACTATAAATAAGTAGCTGGGAATTCATTTATCAGAGAATATGACGTTTTGGGGGGTGAAAACTATCCTGATTCTTAACGTATTTTTATGCTGAATTCCTTCAAAATCGGTTGAGCGGTTTCCGATGATAAGAATTTCCAAATAAAAAAGGATATCTAAAAACTGTAGTATGTGAAATAAATAGGATATGATTAAGGCAATCAAATATTTTAGAACTAACCACGATAATCACTAGACCCTAACTAAAACTTATAAACTAAAAAATGTGAAAAAGTAGTCGACTGTAATTATTTATTAATTTTATTAAAAATTAAAATTAAACATTTTGTTGTACATTCTTGTTGCCACTACCTACTATTAAATATTAATTGGTATTTCATGCCAAATACTAAGCAAGTGGATCATTTTTTAATAAAATTTACGGTAGTTAAACTAGTTTACCCAAACTATCGTATTTCAAATCAGCGTCAATATGTTTAATGTGGAATAATTTATAAACGTAACATTAGACCACACGCATTAATAAACCCGATTAGATACTTGTAATAATAGCCTATCGTACCATCTACTAAAGCTAAATCGAGATTAGTTTTACTTGAAAGCTTAATAAAATGTTTATCTTAATTTTTATTTCGTTTTGATTACATAAGGTAATGTTTTGGGTACTTATCCCAGACTATTTTGATGTGGAACGAATCAAAAAGATAATATTAATGATGTTTCAATGATAATGACTTTAATGAATGCTGATAATGATTTTAATTATTATGAAATGTGAGATTTTGAGTCTTGTGTGGTAGCTGGTTATGATAATTATCAAGTACCTACCCCAATTATTACAATAATTCACAAAATCACTACATTAAATTGTTGAATTGAAAATTTAATTTATTATTATGTAACGTTTTAATTTAATATATTATTGCTTGCTTAGAGCTTTATTCCTTGTTTGATCGTCAGGATCTGTGTTCCGTTTCCTATCATCGGGATGAAGAAATGTGTGAATGTGATGAATTTTGTAGTTACAAAATTCTTCACACTTATATTATTAGGGCGAAAGTTGGACGCTCTCCGTGTTTATTACATAACTACTTCTTCCCGCGAAAAGTCCTAAACAGATTTTAACAATTAAATGTGTTATAGCAGTAGATAAGACTCTAGTTTTAACAAATATGCTCCTTTATAGTCCCAAAAAGTGCAATCTTCCCGTGGGATAATTCATTAACTCAAGTAAAGATACGGTCAAAACCTACCACAAAGCGAATGCAGTTTTGAAAAGAAATGACCAATTGCAATCTCGAGGACTATTTCAAACGCCTTTCCGCAATTCACAATGGCCGCGAACAAACGGACAGGACATCAAACTGGCCACTGAAAAAACGCCATTATCCTTCGTCTGAGGAGAACTATCCCATAAACAATTCAAAACAGCGCATAAAGAATTTGAATGTAGAAGGTGCGGAGGTTAAAGTGACCATGATGTAGAATTATCCAGGAAATAAGTAACTAACCTTACTTTTAAAGCTCTCGAGCATGATCATTAGTTTTTGCATCTCGCAATTCGCGTAAAGCAGCAAATTGAGTACCTATAATATTACAGGTTTAAATAGGTTGTTTAGATTAATTATAGACTAAGCTTTTTGTACGCACATGCGCACTATTTCGCGTGTTTTCGAATACTTAGTGTAAACACGTCCTTAATCATTGCGGTCATTAGTTTTGTTTAAATAATTTTAGATATCAAAAATTTACATCAGATATCAGAAATAGTCACGTGTGAGTTGTGAGGAATGAAAACATTCATCCTATAAAGTATAACCTTTAATATTTTTTTCTAGTCCCATATTATTCGGCATCATGGTAATCCCAGTGGCTATCAGCAGATCACTCGATGGGACGTGATAATCGCAGGCGCAGGACGTCCCTGAACTCCCTGACCATAAATAAGCTGGACACAGCCCTGACACCGCATTATAGGTCGCGTAATTATACATACAAACTCTTTCAATGGAGCACTAGGGTTGTCACTTCTGTAAAACTGGAGATGAAAAAGCTCTGTATTTGCAATACTAAATGAGGTAGATAATATTAGTTATAATTTTCTGAAGTATTGTAGCTTCACGTTGAAGCACTAGAGCCTTCTATCCAAATATGCGGTAAATTTTACAGTTACTCATTTTTAAAATATGGTGACAGCCCTAGGTAACATATCGAACTCTTTGAAGTACGCGAGTTATTGTAAGAATGTGTATTGTGAGTGTTTATCGCGGATCTCTCGAACGCGGATGTCAACTGCGTCTAGGTTTTACGATTGTGGATGAAAATATAAAGCGTAGAAGAATGTATAGTGCCTTTTTGAAATCGTCGGGAGACGAGAAGGCTTTAACTATGAATTTTGAATTGTTAATCGTTTGTCAAAGTGTGCCTTTCTTCCCGTTTATAAATACTAAGAAGATAAGCAGTGATAGTCCAATAAAAGAATATTCCCTAATTTCCACCCTAAAAATGTTAAGTACCTGCGAAGATAGAACTCTAATGGTAAGTACTCACTATCGGTATTACTCGATAGTTTTACTCCAAATCGAGTAAAAATTATCGTGTAGACTGTGGACCGCAAAACTTAGCTTGAATAAAGCACGACGGCTAGCGTCGAGTAAGTTCGAAGGAAATTAGATTTATTTAATTCCATCGAGCTGGCTCGATGTGAGGCTTCGAGTTGTGAGTTCTGCGGTCCATACGATAATTTTTTACTCGATTTGGAGTAATACCGATAGTGAGTACTAACCGTAAGACCTGGAAAAAAAAGCCATTGAGAAAAAAATTTATTTAAAAGTTAAAATAGTCAGAACAATAAGCTATATCATGGACTCAGTAACCTGTTCCCCGGTCTATCGGTGACAATCTCGTCGATACGTCTGCGCTGGTTCCGTAGGCAGCATTTCATGTAGAGCAGAAACATCAGTAGTAGTACAAGTTACAAAAATTGCAAAATTCTGTATTAGAAAAAAACGATGGCTTTAAATGTTGCCCTGTGTTACTCTCACGATTCACGAACGAAACGAAACTAATTAATTTGTTTATGCTAACATTTTAGATATAGTCGATATAATATAGGCCGTCCCCCGAGCAAACGACCTCTACCATGCATTTGCTGCGTTGCCGAGATCGCATCAAAACCCTATTTTTTATCTTAGTTCAAAATTGACCTAAAAAAAAATAAAACGGGGAATATGTAGTTTATGATATTGCCGATCTATTGGCGTGTGTTTCAAATAAAAGTAATTTATAAGTACTAAGGAGATGCTGAATGTATGCTTGAATTTTAATATTTTTTTTTTTACTTTGGATGCTGATATCATGACTAAAATAAACAACAATTGAAAATTTAAAACGGGGAAAGGAATGTTGATATACTGAAGATTTATGCTGTATTTTTATAACAATTACTTTGTTGCTTTCAAATTATGAGTTTGTAAGGCCCTAAATACGGTAAATTACGGAATCTCCGTAGGGAAGGCCCAATCCTATATAGAGTATAGCACAGAAGTATATCTACATAGTACATAATTAATAAATAATATGTGTTCTTTATTTCTTTGTGTATTTCTGTACCTAATCATTTAATATTATGTTGTATGATTGTCAAAATAAACTTATTCTTATTCCTAACATATATTTATTTTTTTAGCTTTTAGGTATTTTGAGTTCTTTACTATAGAATATAAATTATTGTTTAATATGTATCACCAAAACTAAAATCATATCAATATATCAAATCTTTTATAACAAAGTTCGCCGCCATGAATAGATTTCTCAAATTATTTTTCGCTAGAAGTTGTCAACATAACTCAGATGTAGTCTTGAAATAGCCATGTTTTAGCTCGCATATTTTAAACCGTATCACATTATCTTTACCATCGCCTAATCAAGTATTATGGCTAAGATTAATGCAAATTTATACCATATTCAAGTCAATTCCTTATCTAATATAATATTTAACGACCGTCTCATATATTCATGTATGTTAAAAGAATTTGTGTATTGGAAGTTATATTTTGCTAGATGACGCCTGCAACTCCGTTGCGCCAAAATTCGTTTATTTACGGACCCGTACATTTTTTCGGGATAAAAAGTATTCTATATCTTTTCCTGACACTCGAAGTATCTCCATACCAAATTTCAGCAAAATTGGTTCAGCGATTTACTCATGCAGAGGTAACAGACAGACAGACAGACATACTTTCGCATTTAAAATATTAGTATGGACGTAACCTACCAATGCTTAGAAACGTTTTTGTCTTTTTTAAATGCTAGTCTTAAGAATGTGCTAATTTAGTGTTGTGTTCGAATCTAAAATATTATCATTGGTGGACTTGTAGGAATGTAAAATACGACGCTAGAAAAAGATTCCATCTTTTAATCTCAAAATCACTAAAGCTGGTATTAGTGGTATTAGGTTTGTCAATAAATAATTAATGGTATCATTAAAAGAACTCTAAAACAACTAAAGATAGATTCAGCTTTGCTTTGTAAAGATTTTTTTTTTTTATTTTATTTTAATATTTTTATTAATTATTAAAGAACACATACAATCAATAATTTTATGAAAATTTGAAGTGTCTAATAGTTACCATTATTGAAATCGAGCAAAAAAGGCCAAAAAAACACGTTTGTTGTATGGGAGCCCCCTTAATTATTAATTTTATTTTGTTTTTAATATTTGTTGTAATAGCGGCAACAGAATGAACAATCTATGAAAATTTCAGAAGTCTAATTATAGCAGTTTTTGAGATACAGCCTGGAGACAGACAGACGGACAGACAGACGGACAGACAGACGAACAGACAGACGGACAGACAGACGGACAGACCGACGGACAGACCGACGGACAGACATCAAAGTCTCAGTAATAGGGTCCCGATTTTACCCTTTGGGTACGGAACCCTAAAAATACTTCTTCTTTGGGCGCGGTGTTTGTGTGCGTGCGACTAGACGTATGCGTCGAATTATTATAATTTCATAAGTTGATAAAAATGCTATGCAATAGATTTACCGCGGCAGTCCCGAGTGCCACACGTATTTTTTTTTTTAATTTATTACATTTTTTCCAATACCTACCACGTTTTAAAGAACTCTATTTTTTCTACAATACTCACAACTACAGGCTTACTGTCTTACTGTTCCTCTCCTCTACATCGAAGCGCACTCGTGGTCCGCAATGAATCTCTCCCGCGTGAATCCATCTCTTATCAGATAGGAATCCAGCATTCCTCATCTGACATCAGCTACTTACGGTGACCTTCCGATCCGCGCGGCAAGCGAGACCGAAAAAAATCAAATAAAATAAAAATATGTAACACAGGAATTCTAATAAAATAATACTTCGTGACCTCTTTTTAAATATGTTTTGCGCATCCTCGGTGGATTGGGGACATCGGTCGGGGTATGTGAGACTCTGCGAGGAACTACCCACTAAAAACTAAAATCCCATGGTGCTCCACTCCCCGCTTAGGCATGGTTACGGGCAACCCACCCACCGCAGTCCGCAGCTCTACCATCGGCTGTCCGCGCCTCGCAGACTCATCACAACGTGCAGCGGGGCTAAAACGGTCGCTTTGGGTAATCATATTATGATGATTTATTTTTAAAAATCGCAAAATTGATACTCTGTTTCCTCTATTGGTCGTACCACGGGGAGTGCTCTGAGGAATTGTTCGGAATCATACCACCTGCAACTTTTCACCATCTTCCCACGCGAAAAACATACCATCCTCATCTGTCATCACCTTGATGAGTGGCAGTCTTCCAGAGTGCGTTTTTCGCGTAACTTTCTGCCGTGCACTGTAAAACTCTGGAACGAACTGCCACCAGCAGTATTTCCGGACCTATACGACCTGCAAACCTTCAAGAAAAGAGCGTATTCCCTCTTAAAAGGCCGGAAACGCACCTGCAGCTCTTCTGATATTGCGAGTGTCCATGGGCGATGGTAGTTGCTTACCATGAGGTGACCCGATTGGTCGTTTGCCCCCTTATTTAATAATAAAAAATTCAGATGTCTCAATTCGTACTAAATTGACATTCGTGAGTTTGACAGTCTTGACAATTCATTTTGTGAATTGATTGAGAGGAATTGCTAAATGTGACCATTTTAGCCCCGCTGGCCTGTCTAGTGTCTAGGCCACTTTACGACCGAGGTTTCATTTTCTACCGACATTAGTCTAGCGACCCATGCCGCCGCTGCTTTGTTCTGGCGTAGAGCAAAATTAAAATTTATTACATTTTATTTGAATATATTTCAGTCGCGGTCGCTTGCCGGATCGGACAGCCACCTTTACCCGATATTGTGCTAAATCTATTGTTTTAAATATGCGAGAAGACAGAGACATTTTTATGTAGATTCTATGGATTTGGAGATAGGATTGATAATCTTCAGGCATCTATAGATTTAAAAAGAATAAAGAAGGTAAAATTATTGCTCACTTCTTTTTCGAGAGTCGAGATACCTTGAGTCGCTAGATACAAAAACAGTAACCACTAAGTACCAACTTACTGCCTCGATGAAAAACCTAACCACAACGATTCTTCTATAGATCGAAACTATTGATGGCAAATAAGTTGCCAAATGTGTTAAATAAATAAACAATCTGTCAATGCCATTTTACTTTAAGCATCGTGTCCTTAGTAATTAAATGAATCATAAAGATTAGTTATTTATGTATGCGTAAAGTAATGACTTGTGCCATTAAAGTCTAAGCCCACAACTAGTAGTAAAATCTCTCAATACTTTAATATAACATCATCGATATACGATACTAGAGAAACTTAACTATGTCCAAAGAATGGTTCCACAAAAAAGGCTTTCGCGGAAGATTAATCAATGAATAACATTATCCAAGTGTGATAACTGTTATCATGGGCTTTACATAATAGTTTTGAGGACATAATATTATGTACAAGCCAGGGGTTCCCAATATTTTTCGGCCCGCGGCGCTGTTACACCGTACACAAAAAATATACAAAAAAAACAAATATTAGGGACATGACAATAAATAAATATTTAATCATCTGCATGCTTTCTATAATTCATATTATAATTTTATTTTATAATGATTGTGGTTTCGGATAATGATGGAGGATCGACACACGGCCATAGTAAAAGGAGGAGAAGTAGGGTAACTCCGGCCCAATCCGCGATTTAATTACCTACTGTCTTAGGGTTGTCAATTTTAAACGGCGGCGCGCGGCGGCGCGGCGCGGCGTTGTGATGTGGGAGCGGCAAGCGGCCGCTGTCCGCGCTTCGTTCGCAACCGCATGAACAGCGGCAACGTCGCGGTCTTCCGACTTTTAATAATAATAAGTGACTCTTGATTGTCCATATTTCGGCCAATTTTCGTGCATATTTGCATGCATATTTCGGCACTTGCATCGTGCATATTACAAACAACATTAAAAACTAACGCCTGTCTCTTATAGGTACCTACTATAAACAAATCTGTTGTTATGATTCGAACTTTGCTTTATGTGTATAATTAAATATCTGATTTACAAATTTATTAGTCAATTACTTATTTTCAATTACGATTTAAAATAAGTAATTGACTGTAAGTAGTTAGTTAATATAATATACCTACAATACAGAGAAATCGGCATTACTAAACGTAAACAATACAATAGCGGCAAATTAGTTGACTGATCAAAAGTACTTACCTAAAACATTCTCATATATTTTATACTATGTTCTAGTGCAGGGGTCACCAAATGGCGAACCGCGGTCCGCATCCGGACCGCCGGCCCATTGTGTGCGGACCGAGCATTTTCGAAGATGAACTTCGTTAAAAATAAATTTCGATCTCGACTTACTGATGAACATCTCCAGAATTTAATATCAATAGCTTGCACCAGTTTCACTACAAACAAGCTACAAAAATTGACACTTTTCTCATTGATACGAGTATGTAAATAAATACCTTGTTTAATTTTTTTTATGTGTGGATCGCGAAGGTCTTCACATTTCTTAAAACGGACCCCGAGCGAAACTAATTGGTGACCCCTGTTCTAGTGGGAAAGTTTGTGTGATAGAAAACTAATACAATAAAAAAAGAAGTAAGTAGGTATCTGATCATCAAATAAAAATTATACTATGCTAGAATAAGTGAGTAGTACTTACCTTTCCTGTTCAACTGGTAATTTAAACAAGGACAATTATTCTGGAATTGTTTCATTACTATTAAAACACCCAAGCACACAGCAATATTTATTACTCCTGCAATTGATCGGACATTTTTGATTCGTTTGGCGCGGCGTGGCGCGACACGGGCGCGTGCAGCGTAAAGTGTTAGCCCCAACTGGTATGGTCCGAAAACGGTCCGAGATTTTAGTAAGTGTGCGTGCGGCGACGCATTGATACTATGGCGCACACATACAAGCCGCGCGCGGTGCCTTTGTATGAAGATAACTTACCTCCCCTCCTTATACTATGACACGGCGCCCCTCCTGCCTTTCCATGGCGTACCAGGGCGCCGCGGCGCACAGTTTGGGAACCCCTGGTCTTTTACCAACAGCCACATATTCTATTATTCTGCGTGCAGGTTGTCGTCACGTATCCTAGAAAAACCTTGGCAATACCATGATCGCAATAAAAATAATATTTATTTGTTTCGGTTGTCATTGCCATATTTTTGTTTTCGTAAAAGGAACCAAAGTGAAAACGAATTATGTTTCCTTAGTCGTATTATGATGGATTACACTATTAAATATTTACCTATTTTCAGCAGTAAACTTGTATGACCATTGGCCGGTTATTAGTCACTTACGGGACCCTGGCCCGTTAGGCAATAAAATTAGAAAGGTAAAGAAAGGGCACAAAAGTGCCATAAACAGCTTCTTCGCAGGGTTATTAAGATATTCGCAAAAAGGATTACTCCGTTATTCTATTGTTTTTTTTTTTTTTTACTTTTCTGCCATTATTCGCAACTATTGTTCTAAAAGAAAGTTTTGGTAGCAAATTGTTAAAGAGGGTACAGTTACTAGGAGAAAGACAATACCTATTATACAATTGCCTTGCAATTTGCAACTGGCAAACCCTTTTATTATTGACAGTTTGTTACAACAGGTTTTGTTATGCCGTTATGTTTATAATATTTTGTTTTGTTTTGAGTTTCGCCGCTTTCTTTTTTTATTTAATGCAGAGGCCAAGGATTGGTCATACAAAAGTCTTATTACCTCTTTCTCAAAATTTGTTACGTCATACGTGTAAAACAAAAAAGTTTTCATAGTATTGTTTAACTCAATCTTCGAATAGCTTATGCCGAACACAATACAGTAACTAAATAGTAAGCATAGGCTAACTAATATAGTCTGTAGTCAAAATTATTACATTTTAAAGAATGTTAAAAGGCCAATGATATTTATTTATCGGTTTCGGTGATTGATGGTACTAAACACATACACACTCACATTTTTTGAAATAAAATATCCTATGTCCTTTACCCGGACTCAAACTATCTCCATACAAAATTTCAGCCAAATCGGTTCAACGGTTTGAGGGGGTAACAGACGACAGAGAGACACATTTTATAAAGTTAGTAATAAGATAATAAAGATAATCGTTTTCATATCAAAACAAATCGGCCAGTAAACTGTGAACTGCAATAAATTTCAATCTTTATATTTGTTGCATTTAAAAGTGCAATAAATGTTCAGATTGAAAAAAGACAAGCGCCTTTTATATTTATCTTTTTTCAACATGGCGGCGGTATAAAAGGCTCAAATTAAAAAGGCAATATCAATTTGTCATTACATATTTTAATTGAAAACAAATTTTTATTTAAGTCAATTACTTTTGAATGGTAAATTACTTTAAGGAGGTACAGCGATTATGTCTGTGATCAGTAATAATAATTGTCTGTAAGTAAATTATTACATTTGTAGTTTGCAGACTTTCTTTTGGATGAATCTTTGTGAATTAAAATCAAAATACATTATTCCTTCTAAATATTATACTTTTATGCTTTCTGAAAGTCTACAGTATAATGACTTTTTAATTCTTTCCATCATTTCGAGAACAGGGCTTTGTTTTTGTGTAGAATTTTATTATGCTGGTTCCTCATGAGGAATCAACGTAATAAAATTCTGCATAAAAATAAAGAAAATACAATGATATTTTCTTAAAATCGCGCACTCTAAAGGGAATTTTAGTACCTACTCTATGTATGTCGCCATTTATGTTATAAATAATAAAGATCCCTTGATTTTCCAGCAAAATCATATCATCAACACTATCGTCATTCAAATTATAATTATATTTGAAAACTCAACAAGTAGAGACCTACGAAATACCAAGAAAATGCTTCGGCCTCCATTCTCACGTCTCTACTCTCGAGTAACATGTTGCGTTCATTATTGGCCACTAAAAATTTTATTTGTCATTTTATTGTCACTGTATATTACAATCTGATATGTTTAATAACTTAATAAGGCTGTTAATTGAGTAAGACGAAGATTGGCAACATTTTATGTCGATGACAGTAAAAAGATAAGTTTAGTACTAAACGGTGAAAATATTATTATGCCGTGCCGCGTGCGTCGTTTTGAATATATTTAACGTACTTATTATATTTCCATAATAACATTGTAAATGCGAAATTGAGTCAGTCTTTTGCCTCGTCAAGGTCAAGCTCAAACCGATGAACCGATTAATATTATAATATTTGGTATGTAGTCTCGGGAAAGGAAATAGGACAGTTATTTTCTTTCAAAAAAAATGTACGGTCCCGGTGTGATTCGTTTCTGCTGTAATTATAAACTGAATGTTGTTCACGTGGCAGTGCGGCACAAAAACTGTCCTGCGTCCATTACCAGGATTTAATATATCTATACTTATTATAAAACAAAGTCGCTTTTTTTCCCTCATGTCCCTTTGTTCCCTTTAATCTTTAAAACTACGCAACGGATTTTGATGATTCTTTCAGTGTTAGATAGCCTATTTATCGAGGAAGGTTATAGGCTATATTTTATCACGCTAAGACTAATAGGAGCGAAGAAATAGAGGAAAATGTGGAAAAAACGGGGAAATTTATTTGAAAGGGCTAACTTGAACGCGCTAATCTCAGGAACTATTGGTCCGATTTGAAAAATTCTTTCAGTGTTAGATAGCCCATTTATTGAGGAAGGCTATATGCTATATTTTATCACGCTAACACTAATAGAAGAATGTGGAAAAAACGGGGGAAATTATTTGAAAGGGCTTATCTCGCGAGTCTACTACTACTACAGTAACTACTGGAGCAATTTTTATATTATTTGGCACAGATTAGAAGTAGACCACGTGAAGGATCATAGGTTATCGATTTTAATCATTTTTTCAGTGGCTATATATTTTATACCCGTGCGACGCCGGGGCGGGTCGCTAGTCTTATATATAAAATTCTCGTGTCACAATGTTCGTTCCCGTACTCCTCCGAAACGGCTTGACCGATTCCCATGAAATTTTGTGAGCATATTGAGTAGGTCTGAGAATCGGCCAACATCTATTTTTCATACCAAAAATTATTTATATGGCAAAACAACGTTTGCCGGGTCAGCTAGTCGTCATATAAAATTTCATAACAATCGGTTTAGCTATTTTTTATTAGCGTGAACAAATGGACAGACACACTTTCGTATTAATATTATTATAGTATAGATTATTTTATAAAATATAAAATATTATAAAATTCTCGTGTTACCACTCGTGTTACCGCACTTTCAACGTTAGTTACCGTACTCCTCCGAAACGGCTTTACTGATTTTTACCAAATTTTGTATGCATACTGGCTATTTTTTATATTGATAAATGATAAGTGCATTGGTTAATAAATAATAGTAAATTATTACAACTCGAGACTGACGGCGACCATTGTTTGTGCGACGGGATAGCGACGCGATGGACGTCGCCATTGTGCCATACTTTTTAGTCACTTCAATAAAATAATTTGGGCGAAATACTTTATATGGCAAAACAACATTTGCCGGGACAGCTAGTAGAATATAGATGTTAACTTTGTTTTGTATTTTGCATTTCAGACTCGCAGACTCGGGCCAGCTAGTCATATTATTGGTAAGTATTTTATGTTTATTCTAATGGCTAGGTTTAATATATTCTGGGATTAGCTTAACATTTCTAATTAGCATTTATTAGAAGCTGTTTGCTTTTTACGGCATGGGTCAAGAGGCAAGATGAGCAGCGTTTCCTGGTTTTGCTATGCAAAATTTTATTTCATAACTTTTTAATGAATAAATACGATTGTCAAAGTGCCATAGATATCGATTCATTAGCAGATGGTGGATCTAGAGTAGACAGAATTATATAATATCTATATTGTGGTGGATATATCATGTAATTTAGTCAAATTAATCAATCCAAAGTCAGTCGTGACTCGTGACTCGTCAAAGTATGTCTGCTGGTTTTGACATACTTACATACAAACAATTTACATAAAATACCATTAACCTATCAAGCCCCGTAAGGCGTAATTGGCGATCGAAGGTTTAAATATATTACTAAACTCTTAAAAGCTTCATAACTACATGAAAATGATGCGTACATAAATATACAAAATACACTTCAAACTCAAATTAAAAAATTGTTTATAAGACTAGTAAGAAAATTGATAAACTAGTCATGCTCTTTCGTTACTTTATTATGAATTGCCTTCGGAAACCAATTATTCGATATAATTACAATAGAGAATAGACCGACGAGACAATGTATAAAAAGTTATCCAAATATTTTGATACATAAAAATATGTTCGATACTACGATCAGAGACATAATGCAAGGACGCCGCATCTTAGATTATAATATTATGAACATTATAAATTATAACTTATAACGTCTTCTAATCGACGGATCACGGGGATCAAATAAAGTAAGATTTTTTTTTAAGTTTAGTCCATTAATTGGTGGAAAGAGGGTTATGTCTATGTAGTTAGATGGGGAAAAGATCGTATATTTTTAATGTAATAAAAACACATACAATCTAACAATCATTAAAAATTAAAGAAATAAGTTTTAAAATTTTATTTGCTACACTTTTCAACTGTTTAGTTACTATTTCTAATTTAAATATTATTAAATTACCATATAATTTCTAAATATTTTTAAAACATTAAAAAGCTGTATTCTTCTCATCTATTAGTACTAACTACTACTTCATAATTTTACCCAGCCTGCTCCGTTTAATATGTATCTGCGGTATACAGGTGAAGGGGAAAGGGGCAGACCACCGGCGCAGCGTCAGACCATCGGCCGCATAATTACAGACAAACACTCGAGTGGCCCGCGCAGACGAGCCACCGCGACTTTTTACATCGCGATTACCGCGACTGGATACTGCTGCTAAACTTATAGTAGTCGTTTCGTAGATTAGCTAAATATAGTATATCCTCAGACTATTCGTTATTGCGCCCCTAATTACCGACAAACACACAAGTGGCACGCGCAAATTGGCCACAGATTAACGCGACTTGATACTGAGACATATAAAAACTGTCGTAGATTCGTTAAATAAAATGCATACGGCCTCAGACCATTGGCTGCAATAATTGCAGACAAACATACGAGTGAGGCGCAGACCACGCGTACGAGCCACTGATCGCCACTACTTGACACTTAGACACATCTAAAATTGTCGTAGATTCGTTAAATAGTATTCATGCGGCTTCAGACCTAATTCACGAAAATTAATATGGCCATCGGGCGCATAATTACAGACAAACAAATGAGTGGCAATCACCGACGAGTCAATTCAAGCTCTACAAAAGCTTAACAATTCTTAATTGACTAAAAAAAACCTTTTTCATCAAGATGAGTGTGTCTAATTTGTGCGTTATATTATAAATATGTCGCTACTTGCTGTAGCCTCGGTTGTATCAGTCGCGACTAATCAAAAAGAAAAAAATGTAGCGATTACAACTCACAACCAGCCTTCGGCGGCCCGTCTGCGCCATTCCTTATCTGCCTTATAAACTTCATGAGCATTGATGGAGTCAGTAGCTACTCTAATTCAACCACTTTTATGATCAATCATTCTTCCGATAATTAAAACACATAATGCTAGATATCTTAATAGACGTTTAGGCTATTAAAGCTTAATGTTATCAATGAGTTATTTGTGATTAGTGCAATGATTTTCATAGACCTGACAATAAATCGACAAAATACGTGAGTAATTAAAAGATCACTAATTGCAGTCTGAGCTGCTAACAGTCCTTTTCTTGAGTACTAACTCCTAACACAAGTTTAACATTTTTCCTATTAAAAAAGTTACACTACTAAAAAAGTTTTCATTAAAAAAAACCTTGAAGTAGTACGGAGTAGGTACCTAATATTTTTACACTAAATACATCACTATTCATTACTGAACATAAGTATGACTAAAATAATTGTAACTCACAATTTTAACCATTTCAATATTTCAACCGTTTAATATACCTCTAATACAATTTCGAGCGGCTGAATAATGTATGCCTTTGACATTCCGCGCGCGCAAAAAAAAGAATTTCGAAAACAAAAATGGCTTCTACATGTTCAGTGAAATATCAGATTGTCGTGAGAAAGGCGGGGGATGATCGCATCTTCGGACAGTCACGCAAACGACACTTGTTTCGTATTGTAATAACATTCTCATCTTGCTCTTTTTAACTATATATCACGATGTTTTGTTCGATTGAGTGAATGAAAGACGAATTTTAAATATTTAGTTTTGTCATGAAATATTTTAATAGAAGTCGTCTTCAAGATGACACTTATTAAAACTTGAAGCCGGCTACTCCGTTTTGGCTCGGTTTTGGCACCCAATAATGTTATAATTTATCTATCGTGTGAGCGAAAACTAAAATCAAGTAGATAATCTTATGTAGGCACCATCAAAGTTACTAACCACGTCATATCAATTAACATAATAATTTTGGGGGGGTAAATTGTATTTTCCTTATGTCCAGTAACTTAATTATTTTTATGTGTGTAAGTAAATAGTAATGCAATAACAGTTTCATAATTTCGCAATAACTGCACCGACGCCACTAACTGATAAAATATTTTATAATAAACGTTTTTTTATATATCGTAAGCTGTGAGAGAGATATTAATATTAAGTTATTATTAAAAACAAGAACGGTACTCAATGCATGACCGAATTTTACTAAAATCTAATAATTCATGGGTCATGGTATCAGACATACTTTCGCACACGCTTTCGCATTTATTAATATGTTGTAATAAACATTATTTTATAATAACTGGTAATGGATTTTGTGATGATGTAATAATTAAACCGGGCCTTTTACGTCGTCATTGTCTATACTCCTAAATTTTGATCCTATCGCGGCAATGATTTTGAACAGAGGTCACGATGTTCCTAATGGAACATGTTTATGGAGGATGCATCGATGTATCATATGGGGATGTTGCATTTGTAGAAGGCAGAGTCCGTGAGAAAAGATAGTTGGCCAAAATCAACGAAAGCTTTTATGCTGGCATTATAAAATCATCAAGAAATAGATATATTTTTTTTATAAACGCTGCTGGTAAGCGAAAATAAAATAACCTCAGACGAGCTTTTTACTCAGTTCAGACAAAATACAAACTAAATATTATGTATAATCAAGAAATAAAATAAAGCTAAATAAAGCTAATGTATGTGAGTAACAATATATTAAGTTTTTTTTTTCTTCAGAAATCAAATGACTCAAAAATTTCGCAAATGAAACTAAATATAAGTATTAACATGTAGAGTATTGTATGTACATCAATTAGAAGCATAGTAACTCTGACGTTGATCCCCTGAGACGCCATAGTCGGATAGCCCTGCGAGGTCTCTATATATTGTACGTCAATGGCAGGGTCCCGACACGTAAGATATTGTGTAAAAAATATTATCCTTTCACGTTAAGAGGTTTTATAGTTTAATAAAACTTCTAAATGCGTTGTCCTTTGTTTATTAAGAAATGCATTTAAGATTTTTTGATTGAGTTACATGGCCTGAATACAAAATGTTGATGTTTTTAACCCTCGATCAACGATGCTCGCGGGGTTTTGTGGCCACCCCGCATATTCTAAGTGATTTTTTATACAATGTAATATCAGTTAACGAAATTAAACCAGCATATTATTATTTTGTGTGGTTTGATGCATGTAAATAAGAAAATTTAAATTGTATAATAATTTTTATTGCTGTTCTATAAAACATTAAAGTAATCAGCCTTTTTAGTCATTGATATTGGGATCTTTTCTGAAAAAAGATAAAAACAAATACTTCTAACTTTTTCACATAAACTTTCTCATTCAAAATCGTAAATATAAGGTCTAATTAACTAAATAAAATTAAAACATATATATTTTTCCGAACAGGAACTGAAAATTAACTTCATATGTTTTTGGCACATAATTTTTTTGCGAAAATTACAGTGACTCAAGGTTATGGTGTTTTTACTTATACAGCACTGCTTTTTTTATTGTGATATTTATTCGGTGCTTGGTCCAGGAGCATTTAACATCATCTTGAGTGCTTTGGGCCACCCTGGTTGTATATATATTTTTTCAAGGTGGCCTTGAAGCATGCTCAAACCCAATGATTCCACAAACTCAGACATTTTCATGCTAGCTTGCGATTGCGCCATATTTCAACTGTAGATAACATTTCCATTGATGCCAGACGTATCCAAGACCCTCAAATCCAGCCACTTCTACATTAGACTCTTCAACTGCTGAAGCATCCTGTGCTGACAAAGAATCATGATCAGATTCTTGAATAAAATCTTCATCCATGCTGGCATTGCTTTCCATTACAGAATTACTTCTTCTAATAATGGCACCAATTATTTCTCTTTCTCTTGTTCCCAACTCATCTAAACACAAAAATATTTGAAAAATAATGTTATATGCGAACAAAGAAAATGTGTAAATAAAAAGTTTGTGCTACATAAATCATTGAATATTATATTCTTAAAAATAAAGTATAAACCATTATTTATTATTTTTAGTAAATAACGGTACAATAAAGTAATTTACTTTTACTAAATAATTAAAAACACGTAATTAATTTACTGGTAAAGTAACTTCTGAAAAAGTATATCACGAGCACTCGCGGGGTGTCGTGACCACCCCACGCAACTTTCAACTCCTTGTCAAGCTGCAAGCACTTGCGCCACACCCCTTCCACCTTGTGTCGACGCGTTTGAAAGTCATTTGAAGGTACCGGGAAGCGCGAATTTTTAATCAGAGAAATTATTATTCATTTTTACGTTCAAAAACGCGTGGGGTGCTGACAGCACCCCGCGCGAGTGATGGCGGGTTAAGCAGAAAAGTTAAATTATAATTATGTAGGTATTTGAATAAACAAAAAAAGCTTATAAAAATTACAATATCTTGATAATTTAACAAAAAAAAATAAGCAGACTCAGAAGTCAGAACCCAAAACTTTCCTATTTAAAATGTGCTCATTGTAACTCACTTAATTACGTTTTACATACTTATTTAAATATTAATTGTTTTTCAGTTTCTTGTTATACACATCAAAGCATTTTCTCCGAAACTAGGCCAAATTGAGGTTTTATCTAATAAAACATATTCTACATCTACGCATTGGACCCAAAAGTTTAAATCAAAAGTATTATCTGTATGACAAGTCCCACAACACATTAGAAGATAAGACGGACATTATTTTTGAAATAAACCCTATATCTGAACGGTCGTGTTGCTATTACAAATGCGTAACCATAGACATATACAGTAGACCATTCAGGTAAAAACGTACATTATTTTTAATAAATAAAGTGCCTCTTTTCCTCCGGGTTCTTAACTTGGGTTATTAATTCTGTTGGGGCACTAAGAAAGATTTGGTAAAACACTTATATAATCATCTAGTTCTACCCATTGCATTATTGTTAAAATAATTGCAATTTTCCGTAGTAACAGCATTACAATTTTATACATACATATTATGTAATAAAACCAAGACACAAACGTAATTTTATTTAAGGAATACCTTAAGAGCCCTTAACAAAATAATATTGTGTGAATTGCTTATAAGCACGAAGTTAATCAAAACACGTTCAATACATCTAGAAAAAAACCGGCCAAGTGCGAGTTGGACTCGCCCGTGAAGGGTTCCGCAGCAGCAATAAGGTTTTTTTCTATAAAATTAAAAAGTTTTTGATTTATTTTTATATTTTAGTTGATTTAATGAAAATTAAATTAAGGTTTACCATTTATGACGTATAAAAAAATATGACGTATAAAAAAAACTAATTGTTAGATCTCGTTCAAACCAATTTCTGTTGGTAGTTTTTATAATAATGTACATCATATTTTTTTTTAGAATTATCATGAGAAGTTAGAGGGGGGGGACACACATTTTACCACTTTGGAAGAGTCTCTCTCCTCATGATGATCATCAACCTATGATTTTTGAATACCTATTCATAGATAGCCTAGATATGAATACCTATTCATAGATAAAAAATTTTTTTGTTTCAGTTGTACTTATGGGGACCCCTAAAATTTTTAATAATTTTTCCATTTTTGTATCAAAATCTTAATGCGGTTCACAGACTACATCTATTTACCAAGTTTTAATAGTATAGCTCTTATAGTTTCGGAGAAAAGTGGCTGTTACATACGGACGGACAGACAGACAGACAGACAGACAGACAGCAGACATGATGAATCTATAAGGGTTCCGTTTTTTGCCATTTTGGCTACGGAACCCTAAAAACACCAAAAACAACCACTATTTACATGGGCGCCGGCAGGGGGGTGCCAGGGTGCCACTTGCACCCCTTGCGAATATCGGGATCAACAGGAATTATTGAAATAAAAAGCAGTCTGTAACCCTATTACCATGCTGTACAAAGATAGTTCGTAATGTTTCGGTACTAAATGTATTATTCTGTTGACGTAAATAGACAGTCACTGTTGTTCGTAAAAAAGTAAAAACAAAAGAAAAGAAAGAAAACTAAAATCTGCACTCCTTGGAAATTGTTTCTGCCGGCGCCCATGACTATTTATATTAATTTGTACCATAGAGCACGCACGCGGCATCCGTTCAAATATATCTCCCTGTGCGTAACCTTATCAGGTAGTGTATCCCTTGTGTAAAATATTTTTATGGCCCTCAGAAGCTTCCGACACTATCCCGAAGGCTTCCATTATGTATTCCATAAACTATGTTAATACTCCCCATAAAAGGATTATGGAGTTTATAAATATTTTAAAAGATATTAATCTTTTTGAAAACGTTGGTTTAAGTATGTGATTTTAACCGAGATGACAGTTGTAAAAGATATCTTTACGTAGCTGGTCTTTTGTTTTATGAAATCTGCGAACCTTTGGTCAGAATTTCAGAAAGTAAAGAAAATATAAATTAATATTTTTATATTTTAATTTACTTAATCGAAATTTATGACCCTACGAGATGCGTACCTACATCTCTGCCTGAACTTTATTTCTGTTTTATTTTAATCCAATTTAAGATTCTAAACTTAGATTTAAAACGATCACTAACAGTTAAGCCAGCATTCAAACATAAAAGTAAATTAAAATGTCGTAGTTGTCCCAAAACAATCATAGAGCCTTTTAGATTTTTACTTTTTACATCGACATACCATATCTAGAACACGTCTACAAATCTAACAAATGCCTAACTTCATTTAACAATTCTACCATCTAATCAACCTACACGAAAACACCACCATAAGAAAGCGTTCCTTCTCCAAGAAAGGGACTCTGGGCAGGTAGGGACAGTGTAAACAAACAAAATCAACCGAGGCCGTCCTACACAGGCTCTTTTAATATGGTCAAGTATTTGAGCGCGGTTTGTATAAGCAATCAATTTTATTCATTTAGATGGAACGAGTTTTGTACGCTCCCCGACAAACGATAAGAGCTCTTGGATGTGTTTTGCTTCGTCGTTGTTAGGTAAAAAAGTTTATTTTCATAGAACGCGTGCTGATTAAACAAGTGAAGTGAAACTTGCTGAGGACATTCTTTAACGGTGGGTACTGTTATGCCAATAAATCTGATGAATGAGGAAAATTGTTATTAATTATTGTTAAAAACTTAGAAATATGAAAAACCAGATGACCTGATAAACTTCGTATCACCTTCCTCTTCTGATATAAAACTTCCCTGGATTCCATTCCACGAACCTTCATAACTAAAATTAGGCAACTCAGCTTAGCTGTTCTCAAGTTTTAACGAGACAAATAAAATTTATAATTAATTTATTTTCATTTATATAGGTAGATATCTCGAAATCTAATATTTGGGTGCCTAACTCCTAAGTGCAAAATTAGCAAATATATCACATGTCCATTGTCCAGACTAATACATACTAATATTATACAGGCCAAAGTATATGTCTTTCGGCATGTGCCTCTTAATTTATTGTAGAGATAACTTGAGTCCCAGAAGAATGTATGGTTCCTGGAAACAATTTTGGCAACGTGTATTAAATAATAAATGCACATTGCTAAATCGAAACTAAAAATCTGAGATTTCATCAATTCTATAAGTTATAGGAACCGGGAAAAAACATCACAATATTAAAATTATTATCACCGACTTTTTGTATGCGCCCATGGCTCGTCCTTGCGATTTTAGATTCATCCGGATACTGGCCGTTCAGAACTATTTCACCTTTGGAATTCTATGAAAATGATCCAAGTTTCGTTGGAATAAAGGTAAAATTATTTTTAACCGTCGATTTTTAGAGGCTGCATAGGTATGTACCTTGATTCGTGACCACATTATAAAATATATCATAACAGTAGAGTCATTTACTTGAAATTCGGGAGTAGCGTGTTTTCGCGGGTTCTGGATCACTATTCTGGGTCCACCCTTCCCGCCGCTTGCGGCTCGCAAACTTTTACGATCAGTTTTTGTCGGTTCGAGTGGTGATTATAAATGTAAGTATGGAATAAATGATATTTTTGGAGTTTATTGGAGTTTACTCCTTAAGAATCGATTTTCATATATAAGGTGCCCGGTATGAGAAAAATCCGAGAGGTAAAACCTACTAACAAGTAACGAAAAGGTGTCACTTTTTTGGACGACGGAAACTTTCTAATTTGGCTGTGAGTGTATTAAGACCATAAAGGTAATATACCTATCGGAATATAATATTATGTAAAATAATATAATTATATAATAATGTAATATAATTATATTATTATATAATTATATAATAATAATAATAATATAATTATATTATAATATTATATAAAATAATATAATAATATAATTATTTCAAATTCAGGGAGGGGGTAGCCGAGGTGTTGCCTTTGATATTAGAAGAAACCCCGTTCCTCTAGGCCTATTGGGAGCGGAGTTATGGCTACTTTAGTAAGACGTTTGACAGTTGCCGAGCTGTCAATGTCAAAGTTTGAATGCTTGTAACTCGGCAACTATTTGTCCTGGATATGAGTTTCTTTGGCTTGATCTTCCTGGATTTTTCTCCTCTATTCGATTCTGGCCTTAGAATTGAGAAAAAAATATTTTGAAATAACTATGGCAGGAAGGGGTGTAGATAATATTGCCGGAACATCTGATTTCATATTATATTAATCTTTTTTCAGTTGAATAAACTCTTTTTGCGTATGGTTAGATACTCGTACTTAAGGAGTAAACTCCAGTCGTGCGTCGGAGCTGACACACTTTTTTTTATTTTAGGCGATGTCACCACTCGAACCAACAAAAACTGATCGTGAAAGTTTGCGAGCCGCAAGAGGGGGGAGGCGTGGACCCAGAATAGTGATCCAGAACCCGCGAAAATACACTACTTTCGGGTAGCTCGACACTTTGGAACAGGCATCCCAGCATCACAAGCGGCAAGCCTGACGATTCCTTGTATCAGAACGTGGCGCTTGGTAATGAAGTTCAGTTATGACTTATGAATGACTTCATAAAAATGCATTGCATTGCCACGTTACGTTGCAATGCAGTCTCAAGTCTGGCCCTTAAAATTTATATGTGAAATCACGCCAGAGTGTTGCCTGATTCGTGCTAGTACTATCGAAAAGTTGATTCCTAGGCAGATGGGGGACCTACGTATTTTGGTCACGCTACGCCAAACTCAGCCGACAGATCATAATTACCATTAAATTGACATAATCAGACCAAATGACGTTGGTCTGTCAAGTGTCAACTGCCCAGGAACCAATTTCCTCGATGGTACAAAGATGATTTACTGTACACATTTATATTGTTATCTTGACCCTTCCCCGTAGACATTAAGATCTCTGTCTCGAGTCTTCATAATTCGAAACGGAACGCTGACAGACGGAGGACTACGTGAGGGAACTACTAACTTGGTCCTTGTACGTTTCTAGGTATTTTTATAAAAAGGTTCCCGTGGTTATCTGCTTAGAATTTTGTAGTCGTTTAGTGTTCCAACACGCTGAAATTAACATATTTATAAAGAAGAAGGTGCGTTTCTGCTTGGAAGTATAACGTATTTTTACATTACATCTACGTATACATCTATACTAATACTAGCTGTTCCGGCAAACGTTTCTTTGCCATATAAAGTATTAATTTCGCCCGTATTATTTTATTGAAGTGACTAAATAAATATGTCACCATGGCAACGTCGATCGCTATCCCGTCGCACAAACAATGGTCGCCGTCAGTCTCGAGTTGTAATAATTTACTATTATTTATTCAACAAATGCACTTATCAATATAAAAAGTAGATGTTGTCCGATTCTCAACCCTAGCCGATATGCTCGCTAAGATTTACGAAAATCGGTCGAGCCGTTTCAGAGGAGTTCAATTACGCACACCGTGACACGAGAATTTTATATATTAGATTATAAATGCGAAAAAGTGTATGTCTGTCTGTGTGTTACCTTTTCACGCCCAAACCGCTGAACCAATTTTGCTGAAATGTGGTATGGAGAATCCCGGGAAAGAACATAGGATACTTTTTGTCCTGGAAAAATGTGCCCGCTCGATAAACGAATAATAGCGCAACAGAATTGCGGGCGTCAGCTACCTACTACAAAATAAAACGTATAAGTTGATCATTAGTCAGTTTCATGTTTTCGCGACTTCTTGCCTTCTCTACAATATCTACCAACAGTCATAAAACTTCATATTGACATAGTAAGATACAGTACAGAACAACATTGATAAAATAAAAATACGTGGCTGGCCGTCTTAATCTTTATTATGTATGCCATTAATAAATTAAATAATTTAAAAAAATACGTATATAATATGTAGATAGGGATCTACATATTATATACGTATTTTTACGTACGTGCGTATACGTATACCTATATACCTTTATTAATTAAAAAATTAAAAAGTACATATCTAATTATCTAGACTATATAGTATAGTGTGAATTGTGATTTGTTACCAACGATTTTGAAATATTTGTCAGCTACGGATGACAATACATTTCTTTGCTCTAAGATAATCGAATGAACATGATTTCCCGACGATTATGCCCAAAAAACGCGTGTAATCGATACTCTGCTACTCGATACCAGATCGATTCGTGATGAATTGAACGGAAGTCCCACAGTTCGACGCAAGGTCAAACAATAGGGTTGTCAAAAAATACCACAATATGGCATCCCTTTGTAATTATAGGCACGGTAGGACAATAATTATTTGAAGGTTAAGTGAGCTCACGTGGAATAATTCTGACAGCGTGATTCCTCAAAATATGTTTTAAAAATAGATGAAGAATATATTGAAGTAATTTTTATTTCATTTATTTTATTTGTACAGAAAAACTTACAGCTAAAAAAATCTCAGTAACGACTAAGTTAAAAACATATAGCCATTTACAAGTTTTTACATTTAAGTAACAGTGTAGTGAGTATGTTAAAAGAAGGTAATAAACAATAATCAATAGAAGCATAAAAAGTTACAATATCTGCCAAGAAAATTCATTATTGTCACGTTAGTACACTTAAAATTAATGTAATAAGTTTAACAACCCACGGGCCAAACGAACTGGTTTCATACGTCAAATGCATAGGTACAGTACATGAGTCAATTATTCAGCAGAAAAGAAATCTTTGTTTGCAAGTAATTTAATATGTGAAGGTTTAAACGAAAATGCATCTACACACACCGGCATATTTAGCGGAACATAAAAAAAAGGTTTGATATAAGTATCATATAAGGTTGCTGGCTGGTTTATACGTCATTTAATTAAAAAAAAAATCAAATTAGGAAAACAATTGAACATCACATTTTATGCAATTGTTTTAATTTTATTCGAATATACCTTATGCAGAGCGGACTTCGAGTATTTCTCCCTTCTGAATTTTATTTAAATTTTTCATTCAAATATTGTTTTTTTGTAAAAAAAAATTAATCTTGTATCTTTTTGGAGTCGAGGAATGAATTATGCCTGACTTAGAGCCAACGGAGATTGCCAGGGCACTCGAAATGCGAAGATTTGGTCTAACATACAGATTAATAGCCAGATATCTTCGTCGATCGATTTCAACGGTCCATCGCAGTGTCAAACGATTCAGGGAGACTGGCACTTATGTGAGAAGAGCAGGACAAGGCAGAAAAAGACGCACTTCGAGTAGGGATGACCGTTTCATTCTGCTTCGTGTACGTAGGAACCCCCGTTTGACGGCCGTCCAAGCCCGACATGAGTTAGAAGCAGTGCGGGGAGTAACCGTAAGTGAGCGTACGGTACGAAGAAGATTAGAAGAATCTGATTTGGGTTCATTTGTGCCCGCCAAGGCTCCAAGGCTCGAGGTAAATCATCGTAGAAACAGGTTAACTTTTGCTCAGGAATATCGACTTTGGAATGCGGACCAATGGAGTAAGGTATTGCTTAGTGATGAGTGCAGAATTCTCTTAAATCAAATGACGGCAGGCAAAGAATATACAGACGCAAAGGAGAACGTTACATTCAGACAAATTTTGAAACTACAGTTGCATACGGTGGTGGATCAATAATGGTTTGGGCGGGTATTTGTTTGAGAGCTCGCACAGACTTGGTAGTGATTGACAGAGGGAGTCTGACTGCGGACCGCTATATTAGAGAAGTTTTAGAAGAAAATGTCGTACCGTTTGCCCCATATATCGGTGACAATTTTGTTTTAATGCAGGATAATTCTCGGCCGCATACCGCTCGGGCAACTCAAGCTTATCTTAATGATATAAATATCACTGTTATGGAGTGGCTGGCGAGATCACCGGATATGAACCCAATAGAGCACGTTTGGGCCTTGCTGAAAAGAAAAGTTAAGTCAAGAATTCCAGCTCCTACCAACGTGGGTGAACTGCGAATCGCCGTAGTTGAGGAATGGCGGAGACTTCCCAGGGGACCATCGATAACATAATTCTCAGTATGCCTAGACGGTTAGAAACTTTAATAAGAGCACGTGGAGAAAATACGCGATATTAATCACCATTTTTTTTTATTTAATTAATTGTTATTTTAATAATAATTTTCACTTTTCCCGGTTACATGAAAAGTGGGCCGAAGACCTACACATAAACGAATTGCGACGATAAGGGTGGGATGTGGAAAGAAACTTGCGAAAAAACCTAGTGGGTACATTGATAGATATTTTGTTGTGTAGTTCTGGGGAGTCAATGAGATTGTTAATAATTTTACTTAGGTATACAAGATCCGAGACTTTGCGACGGTATTGTAGGGGAAGGAAATGATATTTCATACATCTAGCTTCATAGTCGATAAGGTTATCACCACATTTATATTGTAAGTATCTTAAGAACTTTTTTTGAATTAATTCGATTCTGTTAATGTAAGTGTGATAGATTGGGTTCCATACCTCCAATATTCAAGTATACTGCGTACGTAGGAGCAGTAAAGAACTTTGATCGGCTTGAGTGCTCTAAAGTCTTTGCAGGATCTTATAATAAAACCAAGTGCCTTAGAGGCCTTATTTACAGCGTGATCAATGTGCTCGTCAAAAAGCAATTTCGAGTCGACAATTACACCTAAATCTTTTATCGAGTTCTTATGTGATAGGGACTGGTTGTTTAAAGTGTAATTATGTTTGATGGTATGGAGTTTGCGAGTGAAATTTACAACGAAGCACTTAGAAACGTTGAGGTCTAGTTTGTTAGAAAGGCAATATTCACAAAATCTATATAGGTCTTCCTGCAATAATTGAACATCAATACTTGAGGTGATTCGTTTTATTATTCTAGTGTCGTCTGCGTAAAGGTAAAAACGCGAATGAAGAAAGCAGGACGATACATCATTCAAGAATATCGCAAACAGTAGTGGCCCGAGCAGCGATCCTTGGGAAACACCAGATGGGACGGAGATCCAGGATGAAATGTATCCGTTGAGTGCCACAGCCTGAGAGCGGTTATTGATGTAGAGGAGAACCACCGGAACAAATAGTAGTAAGTACATAAAATAGTCATATTAATGACGCTCTAATATTATCTAGTTATTATTATGCCGTGTCCCGCTAAATTCTAAAATATTAAAGGAATAAAGTAAGTCATGCTTTCCTATCTATAAATTGTATACGTATAACATGACTTAATTTAACATAATTTAGAAAATAGTTTTTGCCTACTAAATATAAAATATATTTAGTAGGCAATATATTATAATATATATATATTAATTTAGAATTTATTTACAGTACTTACTAGATGACGCCCGCAAATCCGTTGCGCCAGAAATCGTTTATCGCGGGGAACTATATATTTTTCCGGGGTAAAAAAATCATATTATTAAGTCGTTTCCCGGGACTCAAAGTATCTCCATACCAAATTTCAGCAAAATCGGTTCAGCGGCTTGAAGAGGTAACAGACAGACACACAGACACACTTTCACATTTATAAAATTAGTAATAGTAAAGTAATAATAGGAATATAAAGGAAGTATGGGTTACATTTCTTACGGAACCCATAAAACTTTCTTTTGGCAGCCCTAGCCGTACATTCGGGCACGACTCGACGTCGCGTTGTGACGAATCGCTGTGTGCGACGCTCTCCAGTCTAATTAACGTGAATTACCCGTGTGAACCGATCTCTTGTCTTATCGTCATCATCCTTCAATCAATTAGTGCAGTATTTTATATCTAAGGGTCTATCTATTCACGATCAGGGATACAGATACACAAAGGGATACAGAAAGCCGCAGGAGGATTACGTATACGATTTTTTACGGGATATCTGCTGTGTTAGGTATTGTGTAATATCCGCTGTACGTGTAGCATAAAAAACTCAAAACTAATAACATTTTTGACAGGCAGGATACTAAACGTTATTGCATACTAGGATACAAAATATTTAATAACAAAAAATATGTCTGATATTAAGCAATTAATTATTCATGCCTAACAATGAAATTCTAATACAGATTTGTTACGTTCATAAAATTTTCAGGCTGAGGCTCAGGCTTTATCTCTTTCGAACAATTTTCAAATTCAAAATTGGACTTTGACAGATTTAAAGTGAAACAAAAGATACGAAATGCCATTTACATAAAAGAGACACACTAAATAAAATACGACCCAATTGGGTCGTATTTTATTTTTTCCTCAGGACGATATAAAAAGACTTATCTTTACTCGGTACCGTTATTTTTACAACTCATTGATCCGAAAACTTAAAACCGAGTATGAAAAAACAGAGCTTTATAAAAATAAGGATTGCCCTAGAAAACTTTGGAATTCCATCAACAAAATTTCTCACCGCTGCTCAAACGACCTTTCCCGGTCTGAACCTGAATTAACAAAAATTAAAAATTCTGTAGCAGAATCCCTTAATGAATGCAACACTTATTTTGCTTCAATAGGTCAGACACTTGCACACTCTATATCTACAAAAACAAGTAAAACATCAGCTATACCACAAAACAAAAGATGTGCAGCAACTAACTCGTTCTTTATTTCACCGACAAACCAAATCGAGGTTAAGAGCTTAATCCGAAATCTAAATAACTCTAGCTCCCCTGGACTTGACGGTATAAATAACAGAGTATTAAAAAGTTTAGTGGAAATCATAGCGCCTCCAATTACATTAATTATCAACAAGAGCATAGAAACTGGAGTTTTTCCCAAATCTTGGAAAATCGCCGTTGTCACTCCTATCCACAAAGGCGGTCCTAAAGATGACCCCAGTAACTACCAACCAATTTCTCACTTAAGTACTCTGTCAAAACTTCTTGAACGTACCGTACACCGGAGATTAATTTCGTTTCTAGACTCAAATCAGATAATTAACAACCAACAGTTTGGATTTCAAAGGGAAAAATCTACGGAGGACGCTGTTTCTTCTCTCGTAAATAAAGTAGTTTCCCACCTCGACGAAGGTCGGTGCTGTGTTGGTGTATTTCTTGAATCTTAACTAGTAGAGTTGGTTTTCCAGCTATTTATCAGACAGACTTCAACGAGTTAAACTAGGTAATGTCCTAAGTGATACTAAACCAATTACTTACGGTGTCCCTCAGGGCAGCGTATTAGGCCCATCACTTTTCTTACTCTACATCAACGAGATTGCCTCCTTGCCCTTAGCCTCTGCAGACATTTACTGCTACGCGGATGATACTACACTCATTTTCCACGCTAAAACTGTAAGTGATGTCCGTCGAATTGCTGAAGAAGGATTAGCGCTTGTTTCAGATTGGCTTAGAGCAAATCTGTTAACAATAAATGCCTCGAAAACAAAATTTGTGTTTTTTCATAAAACAGCTGCATCAAACTGCAAATCTTTACTCTATTTGAGTATACATAGATGTTCTGCCAATGAACGAGAGTCCTGTATTTGCCCCAAATTCAAAGAGTACCAAACGTGAAATATCTTGGCATAATTTTGGATGAGGAGCTATCTTTTAGGGAACATATCTGCCTACTGACCTCCCGTATTCGAAAAATAATAGCAGTTCTGAAAAATCTACGCAACGCAGCGGACCCTCACTTACTAAGAACCATATACCTAGCACTCTGTCAGTCTATCATAAACTACTGCATACCTGTGTGGGGAGGTGCAGCATCTACCACCCTTATCGCTGCCGAAAGAGCTCAGCGTGCTTTACTTAAAGTTGCTCTGAACAAGAGGAGAAGATATCCCACTTCTGCTCTGTATCAAGAATTTCGTGTATTAAGTGTTAGGAAACTCTGTAGAGTTTCCTAACACTTAATACACGAAATTCTTTATCCTTTAGAATGTATTCTAAGGGCAGGAGTGGCTATGCACAAGCATATCCTTAGCTCCTCCCAGTACATAACACTACTGAAACAACGTTCTTTTAGGGTTCCCGCAGTCGCCGTCAAAACTGCGTTCGCTCAAAAATTTGGCTTGTTTCTCCTGCCTTATATATACAATAACCTTATTAAATTATGCCAAATTGATAAGTTATCTTTTATGAAAGCTAAGACTGTTCTTTTTGAAACTCTTCTTATAATTTCGTACGAGGAAACTGAAAATAATATGTTCAAAATTACGGAATAAAGTCATGCGCACATACACACATATATACACACACACACATACACACACACATACATACATACACACGCACACACTAATAACATCAATAGAACAACTTTGAATTTAGTGTAATTATATTACCAATTATTTTTAAAAAACGTCCCCACAGGACAGGCATCGCCCAGTGTGGGGATCCGTTATCGCATATTATGTTAACATTTTTTGGTAAATAAATATTTGTATTTGTATTTGTATTTGAGTCTTCACAACGCGCGCGGTAGTAACATATCTGCTTTAAGTTTTTTATATAATATAGTGTAAAAAAACGACATATTATAGCGTCAATTATTGTAAAACTACTGATAACTTAGCTATTAAAAAATTCAATCAAAAGTACTATCAAAGAAGTTGATTCCTATGCAGATGGCGGACCTAAGTAATTTGGTCGCGTTACGTCAAATCCAGCCGACCGATCACAGCTAACATTGAATTGACATAAGCCGACCACATGCCTTAGGTCCGCCATCTGCATAGGAATCAACTTCCCTGATAGTACATACCATACAGTGTACAAAAATATCGCAAAGGCCTCTCCCGTTCGCAACATTTAAAACAATCTTAATACCGATTCCCGACATCAAGATAATATTTTTTCTTTGAAATAAAAATAACCGAATGTTTCGGAGATGATCAGGTGATTAAAGCAAAAAAACATAACAGGAGCCACATGAAAATTGATACTCGACACGCAACGGTAGCGTCGTAACCCAATATAATACAAAGTGGAAAACGTATTATCTTGTATGAATCATCACAAGTCATTAGCACGAGATTGATTTGGAAATCATCATTTTGATTGTGAAGAACTTACGATTATAAGGGCCTATTTCACCACTTCCTAATAAGTTCCGGATAGGCTATCCACCACTTAAGGCGCTATATTGAAAAACTGTCCTTTTTGACGTAATACTATAGGACCCACAGAAATGTCACAAATCTGGTAGTGAGATATACATATCTTCATAGCCTTATCTAGAGATGAGAAGTACTAGAAACACGATTAATGTATTTTGCCGCGATACATTTAATTTTCGAAATGACCTCTTAAAAATACGAAATTTGAAGATTATTTTTAAACGAAAATAGATGTATTGTAGGAAATTAGTCTAATTAATAGACACCTTTGCAAGTCAAAATCGTGTAGAAGCATTTTGCTTAAATGCTCCTTGTTATTTTTTAAATAATTATAATTACGTTTTGTCGTATGTTTTCCGAGCGAGCCGATAGCTTTTGGCCGCAGCGTATTCACGACTTTATAGTCATACAAATTAAGTATAAAATTGCCCTTGCGGTATAATTTATTTTCGATATATCGCCTTAACTTGACAGATAGAGAATGGAGAATCTGTCAAAAAGGATCGGTCACAATATTATCAGGCAGTGGTGAAACATGCCCTTTAAACTCGCACTAGCATTTAAGGGGCCCCTTAAATGCTAGTGCGAGTTTAAAATTTATACACAAATTTTTTTTTTATGTTTAAATATTTTGAAGTTAATTTTTGTACAGGAACCTAGGTAATTACTATTTTAAGCTGAAAAATAACTCAAACATGTTAAATATTTTCGTATGAGAAAATGATTTTGGTATTACGTATGTATGAGAATTTCGAGGGTAAGGGCTCTTAACACAGATTACTAAATAGTTACACTTACTAGATACATATTATATTACTATGTAAGTATATTACTCTACTACCTCTAGATGACGCCCACAACTTCGTTGCGCCAAAAGTCGTTTATCGCGCGGAAACCGTACATTTTTCCAGGACAAAAAGTATGGTATGTCCTTTTCCGGGACTCAAATGTATCTGCATACCTTTCATGAAAATTAAGCGGTTTAAGTGTGAAGAGGTAACAGACAGACAGACACACTTTTGCGTTTATAATGTTAGTATGGATTTTAACCTTAATAAGGTGCGGCAGAAAATAGTCATAGCTTTTAACTTCACCTAACTTTTTATTCTTTTGAAGTGGCAACCCTATTATAATTTCTTTAGCGGCCCAAAAATCTTTACTTGCACTGAAACGAGGTACTTTATGTAACTAAATAGTATGTATAGGGACAACAATTACTTGCCATTACATTCAGGCAGTTCTACCTTCTATAGAGGCTTACAACCAGAAGAATTTAGGGGTGAAAATGTCCTGCAGCCTGCTTTTGATTGTCCCTCATTGCCCAACCTATTTTATTTCTACGTTATATGCTCGACTTACAACAATTTTGAGATCCCTGTTCTATTTCATCTTAAATCTTAATCTTAATCAAATATAAGGACTATTTTTCTTCTATATTTTGAATTTTTGAAGTTTCATAGTCAGAATAAAACTAAGGCCTTGAGCGGTGAGCTTTCATATTAAACTATTTATACTTTAACGAGTATGTCCAAAAAACTGAGACGAATATAAAAATACTGAGTCTTCTTTCAAGAAACATTGTTATTTCCATAAATCATAAAGATCTATACAAGATCTTGGATTACATTACATTAAACTGACTCGTTTAGTCAAAATCTGACATATCAGTATCATTAAAGACAACACAATAATAACTTCATAAATCGATAAACAACATCGATTATATTATTCGTTTGGTTGACGTGTGTGTGCGGCATTATGTCGGAATGGCAGCATTGTATGTCAGTCAGCGGCGCGACAAATGACTGCACGTATTATCGACCATATTTCAAAGGCTATAAAGTATAAAGTTCAATATACCACCTTGGCGGTATAACTTGTAAGTATTATCGACTTTATTCCTATGGTAATAAGGCTTATTATGTGAGCTTGTCGGTACATGAACACTGAAATTAGCCCGATAAGGCAACTAACGCTGCATACGATAGGGGAAGCAATTTAAATGTGGAGTTTAGAAAATACTCAATTTGTAAAAGGCATGGGATTTTACAACGGACGAAATTACAGTTATGTAGATATAAATTTAGTAGTAGTAGTTTTAAATTTAAAACTTCATTCCAACATTTTCCGACATTTAGGGCCTGTTTCACCACTTGCTGATAAATGTCGAATAGGCTATCGACTACTTAACTTGACAGTTAAAGTATGGAGAATCTGTCAAAAAAGTTGTGAATAGCCTATTCGCCACTTTATCAGAAAGTGGTGAAACAGGCCCTTAAACTAGCATACCTTCATTTAAACATCCCATTAGAAACGGGTTAGAATCGACATATTATCGACAAATTTTAGTGATAAAATGTCTAAAATGGCTGACTAGTATAGTAACTACCTTTATCAGTCTCTTTGTCTCTTCTTCCTTCTATGGTGACCATGCTAACTGCTTAGCCTACAGATGTGTTTCTTGAAACTTAATGAAAGTAGGTAATTTAGTAAGAAACATCAAAATCAGTTCAAAACTTAGGCATGAAGAGGTAGCAGACAGACATGAACATAATATAAGAATGTTTTGTCACGTGGATACTGGATAACATTGTCAATTACCACATTGTCAGGATGTAGGTTATAGACCTGGATCCAAAAAGGATAAGACATAACTTACTTTCTGATGGATGAAACCATAGGTTCTTGGTAGTGCCTCGTGTACTTAGAATACCTGCGAATTTGTGTAGCTCTAAGTGTGACACCTGGTCAGGTACCAGGTACCAAAGTGGACAAAAAATTAGTCTTACTTTACTTATTTTCTGATGGCTAATATTTATATATAATTTGTAGATTATTGTTCTGAACTAGTATCATGTAGTGTAAGACACTTTTCAATGACCAAAACTATTATCAGACGTTTTAAAAATAACTTTGTTGCAATTTTTTCGAAGGCTTTATTTTTATTTTATTAATTAATATAACACCTTAGAAAACAATACGATATTGCAAGAAATTATTTTCTACTAGCTGTTGCCCGCGACTTTGTCCGTGTCAGTATACTGCATAGTATAATAACAAAGATGGATAATTTTCCCCTCTTACTTACCCAAAGTGTAAAAACCGGACCCGATAATAAAGATATTTCAGCCTGTCCGTCTGTCTGTCTGTCCATATCCAGACTGTACCACCCCTTTCTAACATATAGTGAATATTATTAAGGTATGGATACAATTGAGTATTTTTTGGTCATATACCTACCTGTTAAACCCAGATCCCAGAGCGATAAGACAACTTACTATCACAATATGGATGAAACCTTAGGTTCTCAGTAGTTCCTAATTATGTACTTAGAATACCTTCGAATTTGTGAAGCTCTACATGGAGCTATACTCACTCTCATTCACTCACTCATAATGTGTAAAAGTGTATGTCTGTCTGTCTGTAACCTCTTCACGCCCAAACCGCTTAATCGATTTTGCTGAAATTTGGTTTGACGGACTGATCATTTCTTTATTATGTCATGTACTTTTTAGCCATCAATCTATCATGAACGTCATCAAATACGAAACTGAACGTCTAGGTGTAAAATAACTACTGTTTGAGTCCTGCAGGTGTGAAACGGAATATCTCAGTCAAATGAAACTTTGAACTATGAACATGGTTTGAGGGCTTTATCGAAGGCTCGGTCCTTGTAGGACCACGTTATGTGACAGACAGAGACATAGACATAACAAAGCCTTTTCCTCTTATGGTAACAAAGTCTTTGCGGAACATCATTGGATTGAATTGCTAACAGAAATCGACAAATCAAAAACATCACAATCAATCTGAATAACGTGATAACTATCATAGACAAAAACATACTTATTGGATTTTGGTAGGTTGTTGTTGTAAGTAATAGATACTGGGAAAAGAAATTACTATTTTTGTACCACCTAAAGTCCAAGTTAGATACAGTAGGAAAAGATCTATGCTATATGTTAGCCCAAAAATAAAGTCATTCTAACCTCAATTTACTAAAATTCAGTATAATAATAACGTAACATAAACGAGTAATTACTTTAAAAAACTATTAACCGTCTAAGTACGTAAAGAATACAAAATGTTATTAAAATATTATAGAATTTAGACCTCAGGATGAAAAACATTCATAGTAAGTAACTCATAAAATCATTACCTCTACATTGAACGTTAGTTTAAAATCTTGTAAGTTTCGAAATTTATAGAATGAAAGCTCATAAACAATCATAATATTACGATTTTATACAGAGAGGTCGCATTATGGTTAAAACTACCGGACCCGTTCAACTAATGAGTCGGTTCGGTTAATTTACACAGTAAACTTTAGCCGTTAAAATATTTTAGGGCTAAAATATCATTGGAATGTTTTTGTTATGCTCTTTAATTCCATATTCTAATTTCGAGGG
Source organism: Lysandra bellargus (assembly GCA_905333045.1). Lineage (NCBI taxonomy): Eukaryota > Metazoa > Arthropoda > Insecta > Lepidoptera > Lycaenidae > Lysandra > Lysandra bellargus. The sequence continues at coordinate 6,571,649 of HG995350.1, read as the reverse complement.
TCCGATTCTGATACTTCAACTCACTACGGCGATGTTCTTTCAAATTCAAATTTAAATGATGACGTTTTCATATAGGCTGGTTGGTTTCTTATGGTTTTATTATACTTTATGCAGACTTAGTTGAACTACGAATTTACACTGGAGTGTGCGTGCGATTACCCTAGAATGTAAGCATCATTTTTTTTTAAATGGCAACTTGATCGGTAGTACGGAGTACCACGTTCTAAGTAAAGAAAATGACCGTATATTATACTAGCTGTACCCAGTAACGTTGTTTTACCATATGCATGAATAAACCATCTTAGATCACTCTGCTTAAAAAAACCGCATCATAATCTGCGTAGATATAGGGATAGACAGCGGTAAGCGATTTTGTGTTATAATATTATGTGGTGAATGGTGATCAAGCAGGCACCCATTTCTTTTTCTTCATCCACATTAAATATCACTATTGCGTTATTATAATCAAAATCAACATCTCGTTTCTGTAAGTGGAGTTGCATTAAGCCAAGCGCGAGGATTCCTGGACCCTCATTATTTCGACGCCAGTACGAGACCCTGTTAGCATTTTATTGAGTTATGCCTCTGTATGAAATATGTTTAGAAGCATTGTACTCGTATGTCGAGTGAAGTACACTATGACTACAGAATATTAAAAATAAAAAATAAAAAACTCTTTATTCAAACCGCTAATTATAAAAGTCAGTTTACAGAAGTTACAAAGAATGAAAAATTTAAATGGCGGCCTTACTGCTAGAAGCAGTTTCTTCCAGGCAACCATAAACTTAATTATTTAACAAAACAAATAGGTAACAGAAAACATTACTTAATTAAAACCAAAATAAATATAATACAGAAATAAATATAATAGATACAATTTCTATTAATAAACATTGTTAATAAACAAAATAAACTTATAATGATACGAAGAAGAAAATAAAAGAAATTAGAGTTTTAAGAGTTTGCAGATAGATCTAAGTAATGTTGCTGTCTTTTCTTGAAAGTATTAATACATTCGGAATTTTTTATGCTTTCGGGTAGAGCATTCCAAAGACGGATAGCAGAGACGGTGAAGGAAGAGTCATAGAAGTTAGTGTTGTGAGAAGGGGAGGCAAGAGGTTTATTGGCTGAGCGAAGTGTAGGATGTTTGTGTCCAAGAAAGGTAAAGTTTTGTTTGAGGTAAGCGGGAGATTTGGGATTAAATAAAATATTGTAAAGTAAATGAAGAATGTGTGTATTCCGACGCAACTTCACAGGTAGCCACTTTAGCTCTGTCCGGTAGTTAGATATGTGATCATAGTTTCGTAGGCCGAAGATAAATCGGATGCAAAGAATTTGCAGGCGTTCTAGGGAAGAACGAAGTTGATCGTTGAGGTCACTGTAGCTGAAATCTGCGTAGTCTAAGATGGGAAACAGAAGAGCGTGAACTAGTGATATTTTAGTTGATACAGGAAGGAAGTAACTGAGGCGTCTGAGAGAGGCAGTGGCAGCGAACAGCTTCTTGCGGAGTTCTTGAGTATGGGTGTTCCATGAAAGAGTGCGGTCAATGAATATACTGAGGTTGCGAACGGAGGAGTTATAGGGAATGATAGGCCCGTCAAGATTTATTTCAGGTAAGTTAGCCCAGTCGACTTTAGCAATCTGCCTGCTACCAATGATGATGCATTGGTTTTTTTTCGGGTTAAGTTCTAGACCGTAGTAATTGCCCCACTTAAGTATTTCTGACAAGTCAGATTAAGCTTAGGTTAAGCTGTCTACGTTTTTAACGATTTTTAGTAAAATTTGGATACCAATTTTGTTTGTTACACGGATTTTGAGGAAACTTTGCAGTAGTGTAGGCTACATTTTATCCCGGCCTTCCCACGTAAACGGTTACCACCGCGCGCTGTAAACTGGCCATTTAGCCGAAACTTTTTCGTTTTCGCTTCGTTATAGAATCGTCGATCAAAATGTATGGAATTGACATAAGACGAGTCGAACGTCAACGTCATATTAACGAGCGCTTATGTCAATTCCATACATTTCCATCGGCGATTCTATAGGGGAGCGGGGGACACGTTGTTACAATTTTTAGATAGTTGTTAATATGACAAAAGCTATCAAATAAATTATACATTTGGTTACTTGTAATGTTAGTATGTCTATTTAGCTATAAAATTATGGCTGAAAAATTATTAAAAGTTATGTAATTTTTTTCACAATGGAGAATTTAACAAAACAAGTAGATTGTAACATCTTACCCTAGAATTGGGGCTAGTTGTTACGTCATTGGGGCACGATGTTACGGTAGATAAATAAAAAAATCATCAGTGATACACATTTTTTGATTAGTATTTCAAAACGATATAAACAATAGAGATCACTTTACACAGTCTTCTAACATTTATGAGTACAATACCCGGCAATAAATATTGCACATCGACCTTTGGAAAGAGACATTCGGCTAATTTCGGTTTCATAGAGCGTTATCTTTGTAGCACACACCTATTTGACATTATGTCAGTCGTTGTTCAAATTCAATAGAGTGCAGTCGCATCCAGTTCAAAATATATATCTAGACTTGTTAACACCCCTAAATTTGCTACAGCTGTAATTTTCCAAAAGAATTTTAAATACGTAAACATAATTTGAACACCCTTTTTTATTTTATTTTACCCGAATATAAAGCCATAACTTATAGAAAATTTGGTATATTTTATACAAAGAAAAGAAGCAAACCCTAATTGTTTTAACAGCTCCTAATATATACCGGACTTTTTATATTTCGTGCGTAAGAGATAACGCTCTACAAAACCGAAATTAGCCGACTGTCACTTTCCAAAGGTCGATGTGCAATATTTATTGCCGGGTACTGTAATTATAATGTCTATTATGGTCATTATTTGAGCTTTTCTGCTGCAGCAGATTCATAAACTTCTTTACTAGTTGTATCTCGTTCTGTTTATCTTTTATAGTTTCTCATCCTGGAAAAAACAAAGAATGTGTCGAGTTTTTAAAATAAGAAAACGAACGGTACAATACCAGATATGGTAATATTTTTGAGGTAATATATTTGTATGTAACAACTTACCCCAAATAATTGTAACTACTTGCCCCATAGCACGTTTTTTAATATAAATTGAATTCATTATTAATCCTTCAGGCCCCGCGCGAGCACCGGTGAATGCGACAACAATAGAATACAATAGCAATTCCTGGAAATTCCGACTGAAGTATTAATGGATATCGATAGTAGAATAAAAAAATATTGTAAATTAAAGGTAGATATATTATGAACGTTCAAGGTTAAAAATAAAAAATATAGTCATTAGGAATCAAACATTTCGTAAAGGATTTTTTTACTTATTTGATTGAAATCGGGACACATGCTCACAATCTAGCAGCTCAGCGCTTGGCGGGTCACTGATTGTTTTTATATAATGCACGATGTTATAAGGAAACAAATGAGTATAATCATGTCTACCAAAGAGTTTCAAATCCCGGTAAAAACGCGTGTAACTTGTTACCCCTGTAACAACGTGCCCCCCGCTCCCCTATCGAAGCGAAAACGAAAACATTTTGGCACCCAGGAGTCCATGCGGATTGCGGACGGAATCGCGGGCAACTTTATAAAACATCATTCATCGTATATCATTAAAAACAAAGTCATTACAAATATGTACATAAATTGTTACATAAAAAAAAACTAAACTGATAATATCGTTTCATCCGTTTGAGAGCTATGACGCAACAGACAGCAGACACCAAACTCGGGGTACCTTTAAGTGAGATTCAATAAGATTTAGTTAAACCTCCTTCATTCCCAAAATACCTCGCGTAATTTGTGGTCGCCTCCTTATTTTAACCTCAAATAAGAACACAACGTCGTCATTCTGCCTGATAAAAAAGCCAAAAAGGGAAGAACACTGGCATAAAACAACATAGGTATAAACTAATCATTGTCTCATGCCAACCTGAGGTTTATTATCCTGGCCAGGAGAGCTATGAATCACCCTTTAATCTATAATTAAGAAATAAGCTTAAAACTTTTTACAGCAGCCATTACTCGTTCTCGTAAATGGAATGTTTGTTACTCATTAACTTTTCAAGGCTTTCGCTCCTAATAGTTTATTGCCACAAAAAAATCTCTTTTAAAATCGTTAATTGATATGCGAATCATTCTTAAAAATCGTTAATATTATAATGAATTATAATAAACTGGTAGACCGTATTGTTTGTTATATTTTATTTTTATTTTAGATAAACTTGTCGAAAAAGATTAGACGCTGGACATTCAATAACACAATCAGGCTGGCCGCAAACGTACGTTTTCCATATTCGATTTCTGTTTTCGGAATTCCGTGACATTATCGCAAACGTTCGTTTTTTTTTCAGGTGCGAACGCGAGCTTGCACTAAAACGTACGTGCGGAATTCATCGCGAACGGAGAAATACGAACGTGTGCGGTAGTTAATGTATTTTCTACTGATTCCAATTTCCATGTTACATTTGGATTTCCGAATACGGAAAACGAATTCGGAAACCGCATACGGAAAACGTATGTAAGCGGCCGGCCTTATTCTGTTAGTTCTGTTGAAAAAAAGGAAAAGCAGAGACATATTTGGAGGATTTGCCCAAATTTTAGCATGTTATAAGTTTGATGCCGACACAGTTTTATGAATAAACAGGTGTTTTGGGCTGTTGTACCACTAAGCCTTCGGCTTTTCATTACACTTATCTGCGAATTTTCTTTTGTCGCCACATTATAAGCTTATCAGTTATCAGATAGGTACAGCGTTATAGATTTTCTATCAAATCTAATATTTATCGATTTCAGATAGTATAATCTACGTAAGTCGTAACGCCTCCGATGTCTAGTGGTGTAGAGCGCGGCTCTTGACTTGAAGGTCGTAGGTTCAATTCCCGCGTTGGAAACATGTTATTTCCAAGTTTGGTTAGGACAATGCAGGCTGATCACCTGATTGTCTGACAAGTAAGAATATGATCTATGCATCGGATGGGCATGTAAAAAGTCGGTCCTGCGCCTGATCTCTCGCCAGTCGTGTCGGTCGTCCGTCCCACTGGGTTATGAGAGTAAAGAAATAGAGAGTGTTCTTGTGTACTGCGCACACACTTGGGCACTATAAAATTACTCCTGCGTAGCTGGCCTGGTTTCAATGAAACTGGCTACCGTCGCCGAAACCGTATCGGGAGCTATTATTATTAATCTACGTACCTAATTTAAACTACGTTGATGCTTTGATATTTGGAAATTTTCCCGGGACTCAAAGTATCTCCATGCCAAATTTCAGCGAAATCGGTTCAGCGGTTTGAGCGTGAAGAGGTAACAGACAGACAGACAGACAAACAGACAGACAGACAGACGGACGGACGGACGGACGGACGGATGGACACTTTTGCATTTATAATATTAGTATATATGGATTATAAATGCGAAAATGTGTGTCTTTCTGTCGCACGTTCTCTATATCTCTATATTTTAACTATTCACACATAAACCACTGCAAATGAAAATTGATATGCAGAATTTAGATGCAGAAAAGTCAAAAGTTTTTATCCGGAAAAAATTGACAATTCTTATATACCGGCGCAACAAATTTTTAAGTATCTAGTTTATTAAAGTTTACTGTTGCTGGTTTTGGTAATGATGATGATGAATAGAAGGTTCGAGACAATATGAATGTGAAGGAGCGTACTCAAGCAAACCCTGTCTTAGAGCGTCCCCTTGAGGTACTCCAATTCTCAGAACCATACATGAATGATGGAACTACGAACTGCCACAATTTCAAGACCTATTTCTAATTAGTCGCGATGTAATAGGAAATTAATAGATAATTTAAAAATGGGTATTGCAAAGAAGTTCATTTTTGGAAAATTTCTATAAGTACTTACCTATTATTATAATTGGGTAAGGAAATAGTTAATTCAAGGTACTTACATCGTAAATTGGCAGTGACACTATTAATGTTCTAACTGCTAATAATTACTTAACTATAAGAAAACGGTTAATTCAGACAAAAAATCTAAATTGGCGTGTCACTAAGCTGCCATGATGTCAAACATTAAAGTTGTGTACATAGGCTGCACTAAAAATATCGGGAATGGAATACTTCCACTATTCCTGTCATATTAAAATCTTTTTAATTGAAAACTCCTTGGTTTTAAAAATCGAATACCATTTATTTATTTAAAAAAAGATTCTCGGTCTTGTCACAAGGTCTTGTCAAACTTGTTTAGTCGTTGAGAAAATGGAATTGACTCGAGAAAATTCTAGAGCGATGATTTATTATGACTTTCGAAGTGGTTTAACACAAAAACAGTGTGTTGATCGGATGATTTCTGCATTTGATGATGAAGTTCCATCCAAAACCACAATTTATCGCTGGTTTGCTGAATTTCAACGTGGACGTGTCAGGCTCAGTGATGATCCCCGTCAAGGTCGTCCAAAAACTGCAGTCACCCAAGAAAACGTTGATGCTGTGCGTAAGCTGGTTGAGGAAGATCGACATGTGATATACCGTGAAATTCAGACAACTTTAGACATTAGCATGAGTCAAATACAAATAATATTGCATGAACAATTAGGTTTAAAAAAGTTGTTTTCCCGATGGATACCGCATTTGCTCTGTGAAGAGCAAAAAGCGGTTCGCGTTACTTGGTGCGTCAGAACTCTCGAAAGATTCCACGCAGGATCCTCAAATGCTGTATACAACATCGTATCAGGTGACGAATCCTGGATATACGCGTACGAACCCGAAACTAAAAACCAGTCACGAGTTTGGGTGTTCGAAAATGAGTTAAAGCCAACAAAAATTGTTCGTTCACGGAGTGTTGCAAAAAAAAATGGTGGCCACGTTTGTCTCCAAAACTGGCCATATTGCGACTATTCCTCTTGAAGGACAAAGAACGGTTAATGCAGAATGGTATGCTAGCATTTGTTTGCCACAGGTCGTATCTGAACTCCGTAAAGAGAACTGCAACCGCCGCATCATCCTCCATCACGACAATGCGAGTTCTCACACCGCGCACAGAACAAAAGAGTTTTAAGAGCAAGAAAACATTATTAGACCATCCGCCGTACAGCCCCGACTTAAGCCCTAATGATTTCTATAGTTTCCCTAAAATAAAGAATAAATTGCGTGGTCAGAGATTTTCATCACCTGAAGAAGCTGTGGACGCCTACAAAACGGCCATTTTGGAGACCCCAACATCCGAATGGAATGGTTGCTTCAATGATTGGTTCCATCGTATGGAAAAATGTGTCAAATTTCGCGGAGAATACTTCGAAAAGCAATAAAAACATTTTTAAATAGTACTATTGTGTCACCTCCTTGATTCCCGAAATTTTCAGTGCCGCCCTCGAAAGTCTGGTGATACAGACAACAAACCTGCAAGGATCCTATGACATTTTAGAAATTAGGTGATCCTGTCATCTAGAGTGACATTTTGTCTTTTGTCACCATCCACATCATAGGACACCAGTAAGAGTTTTCATTTAGGCCACGTGTAAAATAAAGCTCACTTAAGACGAAGACAGCTGCCAATTCGACATCTTTGTGCAGTTTTCTAGACGTACTATGTATTTCATTGATTGGCACAAAAAAAATGTGATTTTTGAATATATTTGGAAAAGCTTGTCGAATTTAAATAATAAAATAATGTACTCCTACTGGATGAAAAAAATACCAAAGTCACATCTTTCAAGAACTATAAACAGTTCTTACTAAAGTAATAATACAATATATGCTTTAAAAATTTGTTTATTTGATACCTTTTACAAAAATCCAAAGATTGCCGGATTTAATTTAATAATAATAATAATAATAATTAATTTAAATCCGGCAATTTCATTAAGATTATTATTATTATTATTGGCAGTTGTCAGCGTCTTAAGTTTAGATATCTTTGATTTTAACTTGGCCACTCGTTAACCTTGCCATGTTATGTCAACAGTGTCGGCCTGAGCATAACGTTAAGCAGATTACGAAACATTGGTTTATTTTTAACTAAACAATGGTGGAACAAATAAAAGACTGAGTGTACTAATTTTGACATTGACTGAGACACCAAAGTATAAAAATCAAACAGTAGATTTTGTCTACTGTTTTTTTTAGTTTTAAGTTTAATTTTATGAGCACGTTTATCTATAAATTAACCTCTTCTTCTTTTATGTAAGAAACTTTCAAGTTCTAATAAACTTTCAAACAAAAGATTGTTTATTTTATATGTTAATATCAAAATGTTTTAATAAACTATTTTAAATTAATCATATTAAATTTATTATTAATTTAAAAACAAACAAAGACAACAATAAAACTTGCGAATAAATTCCTTTGTTTTTGTGTTATTCAACTAAATTAATAAATACTTAAGTTATGCAAAATTTTATGCAAAGTTTTAGAAATGATAATAAATAAATTTATTTTATTGTGAAATAATTATTAAAATAATCTATGCGGTAGGTTGATTTTACAACAACTCCAACCTTTGTAAGCTTGTGTAGGAGTTAATTAATTATACATAGATATAAAATCTTTTATTTTATTATTACCTTTTTTGCAAAAGCTTAGAGCTAGCAAATTTATTACTGGCTTCTATTCAATACCCATACGAATACTAAAATGCGAAAGTATGTCTATATAGACTTCGTGTTGCCTCTCAACTCGCCATGAAAATACTTTGAGTCTCAGAAGAGGACATAAAATTAAATAAATGGTTAGTCAGTCGACTCTTTTTTATATTGCGCACATACTTGGGCACTATAATTTTTCCTGCGTTACTAGCCTGGATTCAAAATTGTTGACCAATAGTGCCAATTAAAATCTAGTTTTATATAAATCAGCTACCTCACCTAAACCAAAGGCTTTTATCCACCAAAAAACAAGAGTTATTATTCTCTGAACCGTCTGCTCTATCTTGCCGCACCGTATATTGTATATACGTGTATAAGTCACATATAGGCCAAGTCAGTTACGTGTCCAATAGCTGTCAAGATGACTTGGATGTGACTTGTCGAACGTCGAAACATATTGCTATTTGGTACAGAAATGACGTTATGTTTTATTATTTTCTTTTTTGTGGAGACAGAAATGATGCTACTCGGAATTTGAAATTCGTATTTTTTGTCAGAAGTCGTATATCGGTTTTAATTTTTACTTTTTAATGTCTCATACCAAGCATACCCAAAGGTTGGTCAAAAATAACCATTTTTCCGCAAAAAAACTCTTCTTTTCGAAATCCATTATCCAAATCCTTATATTTTTGATCGGTTTAGGGGCTAACGAGTAGCGACAAGAGGTCAAAAAGCAGCGGATAGACATACACTAATTAATTTATAACATTAATAGGCATTACTCAAAAGTCAAGGATAGTCCCAAAAACGAATGAAAAAGTTCAACACTATTGCACATGTAAAGACTATTACATCTACTATTTTTATGTTTTTCTTTTTTTATCTTGTACTAAAACTCCCAGCTTTCTATACTATTTGTTTAATAAACAATATTACGCTGCGTAATAATTCAATAAGTTTCAATAGCATAATCGCAAAGCTACTATTCGCTTAGGGCTCACAAAAACTATGATTAGGCTCCCGTCTACTGTCTACAACTTGATGTTTCATCCTTTACTATTAACTGACATTCCACATGATGAAAACCTGCAGCATCTTTATGTGTTATACATTGCGCATTGCAGTCTATTTCATGGAATCTCGGGTAGAAATTAATACGCAATGATAATGTTATAACCGTAAAGTCTCCTCATCAAAGCGATCACGAAACGAGTTCCCAGACTACATGATAACACTAATTTAGATCTCAGGAAAATAAAACAAAGATTGTTTAACATATTGCAATGTATTCACATAACTCCGTATAAAGATAAATCCAACATCAATGGCTCAATTTGAGATGAACAAAAGATAAAATCTTTTTAATACATTTATTTCGTAATTATAATACTATTAGTAGTGTTTGTTTTTTAAGGTGTATTAAACACGTAATTATTATGTGATTTTTTAAACTTTAACTCAACCAAATTTAACTCTGCTCGAAACGGTGGCCAAATTTTCATGACTCAAACCATGAACGTAGAAAAAAAGGCGGACGGAGTCTTATTATACACAGAATTACTGTGTCTTATCTCAGAGTCGGCCACGCAAACATTCTCACGCCTGTCGAAATATGGTATGGACTAGCGTAACAATGTGTGCGTGCGGACTGTGTACATGCAGTCAGCTGACGGACACAGTTTTGTGTATGGTGGGACACCGTCCGCCTTTTTTTATACGTCCATGACTCAAACACATCGAATGATCGCAGGGGGCGGCGATGAAAACGACAATTGATATATTTTTTACAGACATGCAATAAATAATAATTTACGTAAATCTAGTAATATTGGTCTTATAAAAAAATAGTTGTTTTGCATCGGTCTTTTTGCCCAAAATATATAAGTATTTAAAAAACTCTGTCGGTAAAAAAGGATACATTTACTGGGAACGAGGGAAATCTTTGATATTATACGACTGTTATCGGCGTAATACACTCAAGGGAACATTAATTACTATTAAATCTATGGTCGTGTCCACATTATATGTATTATCTATTTCCTTACCGGTTTTTAATTAAATTATCTTCATAATGGAGTCCGGCAATAAAAATTACATTAAATATATTATAATAAATTACCATAGTTTATTGCAAAGTTGAGTTTATAAATCGCTGGTCGGGCCTAAATTTTATTCAATCAGAGGCGATTTAAAAAAGCTAGTAGTATATCATCCTTGTCATGGATACTTTTAAGATATTCGGTAACAGCAAAATCTAAATTTTAAATAATTAAAAGAACTGATTCATCCATCCTGAAAATATTTATCCATACTAATATTATAAATGCCAAAGTGTGTCTGTCTGTCTGTCTGTCTGTCGCCGACGCCCAAACCGCTGAACCGATTTTTCTGAAATTTGGTATGGAGATACTTTGAGTCCCGGGAAATTTTATTTAATTTATCCCGGAAAAATGTACTGTTCCCGCGCGATAAACGAGTTTTGGCGCAACGGAGTTGCGGGCGTCATCTAGTTTGAAATAATAATTCAAAAAATCGGGAATAAACAATTTAGTAAGTTTAACTGGCAACTTAGATTAACCGAAGCACAGAATACATTTTATAAGTTTAACAAACCGAAGTAATAATATATTCTATACTGTACTCGGCGAAACATGGCGATAGGGGTCATTGACTCCCTGCCAAAAACTTGTCATTTTCTATATAAACCGCGAATGACAATGAAGTGTCAGGTGTTGTCAATCGTGGCTTTGTATAGAAAATGACAAGTTTTTGACAGGGGGTCAATAACTTATGACCCCTACCGCCTTGTTTCGCCGAGTACAGTATAGACATCTAACCGAATTCCAAAAAAGGAATAATTCTATGTCTGTAATTTTTCCCTTTAAAAATATTAAATTTTGCTCTATATTTTTGCTTTAAAGAACAAACGCTATAAGTTATGTGCAGTTTTATTCGAACTTCCAAGGAACTAAACGTCCTACATGATGCTGGTGACCTTGAGATGTCATTGAGCTATGGCCAGCTACTGGTTCACAGTTATTTTACCTTTGAAAGGCCCTTTTTACCAATGACATAAGTACCATAACAACAAGGGAAAGAACTGAAAGGACTCTACATTATATTATGAAGACGAGCTTAATTTTTTGCTCTCACATTTGTTTTTTTGTGTAATGGCCACTTGCTTCATATTCATTTAGCATTTTTAAAACAACAGTCTAATTAAAAATGAAATAAAAATTACATATTATATTATGAAGAAAAAATTTGAGGATTTTCTGAAAAACAAATGTAATTTTCTTGAAATATAAGTACCTACTCTTTGTCAAAACAATATAATTATTGTATCTTTATATTTCTTTGCAGAAAAAAGGCTAATTAAACATTGATTAACTCAAAAATGTCATATGAATTTTGACGAAATGTACACACAAGGCTGTTTTGGCGCTTGGCCAAAATACAAACCGAAGCCGCCATATTGTAAAATGCCATAGGCAGTTCTTTCCTGCCGATGCCAGCCAAGTATAATTTTAAATGTGGCCGAAATATGCGCTGGCGCTGGCGTTATTTTTTTTCACAGCTCTATAAAGATGACAGATGACTATGTCATCTATGCGCCAAATCATTCTTGTATGCCTGCCAGAGGCAGACAAAAACGACCTGCATAATATTACGTAAAATTTTGACATTTTATTGCAAAATCCAACATTCAAGAGCATCATGTCATATTTGGACAATATTTATTACAATGCAACATTCCTCGCAATTACAGTCCATTCAACATTATTTTACCTCCACCGTGATGCTTATTGTTACACATTAAGGATCAGTTTAATAGAGACTGGTATACAAAGAAATGGCGTAGTTTGTCTGAAACGGCCTAATTACCCGTGTGTGGTCCGGCCGGAATGCGAACCACCTCGAGCTAACCCCACCAGTATCATGATCATGAGCTATGGCAAGCTATCACGTAGAGTACCCGTATTACAATTCACATAGAGTAGTAAAGCTTCGAATAAACTCTATTACAGACATAAAGTTAAGTAACACTAGATGATGCCCGCAACTTCGTTACGCCAAAATTCGCTTATCGCGTGGGAACCGTACATTTTTTCGGGATGAAAAGTATCCTATGTCCTTTCTCGGGACTCAAAGTATCTCCATGCCAAATTTCAGCGAAATCGATCCAGCGGTTTGAGCGTGAAGAGGTAACAGACAGACAGACAGACACACGTTCGCATTTATAATATTAGTATGGATTTGTTAAAACAGTCAAAATGGTTAAAGTTGTTTCTTTTTATATTCTAAATTGTGAAATAATTTTGAGGAAATTTATTTGATAATAGGGAACGTGGGTGCAGTAGAGTTTATACGAAGAAACTATTGCCATCTCGCTTCACCCTGCGCCACGTGTAATGTGTTAGAGGCAGACACAGTAAATCGAAGAAACGTAGTCCTCTAAATTCTCCTTCAAGATAGAGCCTATATATTCAGGAAGAGTGTGCCTAGACCTCTACGTTTTTATTTTATCTTAAAGATCTTTCAAATTTGTTTTATGGTCAGCGGATTGGCGGAGTACGGGACATCCATTTTTGCGATTTTTGAAGGATCATATTTTTTTATTTATTAGTGAATTTAGAAAAAAAAATAACGTGGAGGCATATTGTGTAAAAAAAATCATTTGTCTAGACGCATTGTCCAGGGAGTGAATTGGGGAATATGTTTGTATGGAAAAACAGTGTTAGCGTTTCCTCGAGTACATACTTAGATAAATTAAACTCATTTGCACAGAAATATAAATAAAAACAAAATGTGCATGACTAGCTACTACTTCCTTGCCCATTACATTACCGCCAGAACCAATTATGGCAAAATTTGGTATGGGAATACTTTAAACTCCGGAAAGGACATTGAATATACTTTGTCTAGGAAAAATTTCTGGATTCCTGGGCGGCGAAAATGAATTATAGCGCAAGAAAATTCCAGGCATATAATATTTAATCTTTTAATTCAAATTCAGAAAAGATTGAGATGTTGAACATGACCTCATAATTAATATTATGTTATGTTCATTGTCTCGTCCGAAATTTGATCCCTATTCTCCGAGGCCTAGTAAAACTATGGACCTCAATCGTCAAGAATTATCTAATATACTTGTTAAATCGGTGCTTAAAACCAGTGATGTTTATCATGACACCAATTAAAAAGCTATAAACTATACATAATGTCATTGTTATTTATAGCTTGACCGTAGATTCCGCGGCTTTGATAGACGTATTAAGTATTTAAAAATAGGAGAGTTACATTTATTTTATTTGACCAATGGCCTTTAAGCTTAGCAACGCCAATTGTGGCTTTTATTAAAATAGAATCAGTATTTTCTGTTTACCCTGTCTGGGTAAAATAAGAGAAGGTAAATAAGGAATTATCCACACTAATATAAAAAAAATCGAAAGTTATCTTGTCACGCTAAAACCGCTAACCCGATTTGATAAATTTGGTATAAAGATAATTTTAGTCCAAGGAAAGTCCCCGCGACCAAACCAAAATATATGAATATTTTTTAAACAAAGACACTCAGATAGGCCTTAACACAAATACACAGTGTTTTTAATACGAAGAATCTGCTATCTTGATAAGTTATCTTTGTACGTTAATAATATATCACAAGATGACAATATCTAACTCTATATCTAAAGTGGGAGATTTATTTGCCTAATATCCATAATAAATACAAATATTCGAATAGTTTAAAACTCGATGTATTATGGAAAAATAATATCAAATCGATGATAGAATGTTTATAGTTAATTTGCATATTTCATATAATAAAACATTTGAACCTTACATAAAAAAAATTCGTTAGCAATAATTTCGATGAAACAAGTACATCTTCTGTATTAATAATAATAACTCAGATTAGTAACATAGTGTTATCACTTCTAGACTGAGCTAAAATATGAACTGAAGAGTGATTCTACAGATGAAATCTGTATTTAAGATTATTTATTTTAAGACTTTAAGTCTAGACTTAAATTATATCCAGTGCAGTGCGTCAAACATTTATAACTTCAAGTGCTCTACCAGGTATTTTTATCACCATATTTTATCTCATATACTATTATGTTGTGTAATTGCTAAATGCAAAATCTATTATTTTAATATTCTAGAATCTAGTTAGTCAAAATCATATTAACTGAGTATTCCATATTTAGCGCGTACTTGCGGCAAACTTGTCCCCGACTTTATAATTGCTGTGTCCGTCTCAATCGCGAATAGGCTTGATGACAATTTTTTTTTCTTATTGGTAATTGAAAGACCCTTAAAAAATAGAAACATCGCTGAAAGAATGACTCTCATCGCTTAAAAATTCACCAAGATATGAACAATTCAAACATCTCATAAAATAGACCTGCCCGAAACGCTCCATACAAAGTGCTACGAAAGACTGACGTCAGTCTTTCGTAGTTTGTACGAATCGGGAGAAAACTTTGTTCGATAGGTATATTAAATATTGCGTTTATGAAAGTGGTTTGATACCAAAAGTTGCTTTTAATTGCATAAGTTATCGAATGGTATACAAATATTAAGAAATTTAATTGAAAAAAAATTCTACTTGATTATCCAACTTTGAAGGCGCCTAGCAAAAAAAAGTACAAATGCTATCGAGCTGAAATTTTGGTAACGCTTATTTTTTACCGAGCTTTCTTTATTTTATTAACAAAATTCGCTAATCTTTGACCTTGTCATGATCCCTATTATAGCTCTCATAGACTAGAGTCTAGACTATTATATCTACTCCGACAAACGTAGTAGTTTTTCCAGCTATCTAGGTACCGTACCTACTATATCCTTCAAAACTTTACTTCCTAGACAGTAATTTGAGTCTAAAATCGAATTAAATAAAATGGCAGCCGATAGAGACAATTTTGTCGTCCGTACGGCGTAACTGTATACTATATTTATTTTGGTAACAGTAAGATGTTTATCTTATTTACAAATCGAACACTACCGCCTGATAAGTCTCAACAAAGAGGTTCTGGCCACGAAGAGCCAGCTGATTGTAATCAACTAATTGATGCCTTAACAATTTCAATAGACGAGACCTGAGGCGTACATCACGGGCACCGTTAGATAAACATTGATCTATCTGTACTAATAAATGCGAAAGTAAGTCTGTCTGTCTGTTACCTCTTCACGCCCAAACCGCTGAACCAATTTTGCTGGGCATGGATATAGATTAAATCCCGGAAAAGGACGAACGAATCTTTTGATCCCGGAAAAATGTACAGATCCCGCGTGATATACGAATTTTGGCGCAATGCAGTTGCGGGTGTCATCTAAGTAATATACTAATAAATGCGAAAGTAATTCTGTCTATCGCGCTTGAATTGCTGAATTTTGATGGAGATACTTTGAATCTTGGGAAAGAACATGGCTTTAGGACAGTACCAGCTTTGAAACTAGAAAAACTAGAGCAAAATCGGTCCTACTCGTTGCGTCCGCGGATGAACCGTGCACATTGTTAAGGCCGTCCCCCGAGCAAACGACCTTGGCCATACATTTACCGCGTTGCCGAGATCGCACAAATACCCTATTTTTTTTTACTTATCTTAGTTCAAAATTGACCTAAAAAATGTTTAAAACGGGGAATATGTAGTTTATGATATGGTCGATCTATTGGCGTGTGTTTAAAATAAAAGTAATTTGTAAATACAAAGGAGATGCTGAATGTATGCTTGAATTTTAATAAATTGGCTTTACTTTGGAAGCTGATATCATGAGTATAATAAACGAAAATAGAAAATTTAAAACGGAGAAAGGATTGTTGGGTTACTGAAGATTATTGCTGTATTTTTATTATAACTCTGTAGCTTTCAAATTATGAGTTTATAAGGCTCTAAATGCGGTAAATTACGGATTCTCCGTAAGGAATGCCCTTAAGCCGCATCCGTCAGCCGCGACTTATGGATGCGTCCGATAATTTGTTTCGATGCCACGGCCAAACACACATATTGTAAATGTAATAATTACAACGAAAGGCAAACAGCTATAAAGACAATGAAAATATATGGGAAAGTTGGAGAATAGTGCCACATTCGACAGGTTTCGCGCCACAATATGTCGCTCTCTACGGGTATAACATAATATCTGTAATGGATATTAATCATAATTTTCACTGACTGTAATAGGCGTTGTGTGTGGCCGTGGGCAGCTACTGGAAAATTACCCTGCGACATCCAGGGGTAATGGATTTAAAACTGCCCAAGAAATAATCACTTCCTGCTCAAAATAGTTTTCACATTTCGGGCCGCTTTCCAAACAATTGTTCTGAACGAGTCTCGTTTGATTAACGAACGAGCTTCACGAAATTACAGTCACATTATGGTGTAGACCAGCCTTTCCCAAAGTGGGCGATAACGCCCCCTTGTAAGCGCTGCAGGTCTGAAGGGGCCCCGGTATGGGACCCAGAAAAAAAATGGGCTTGGGGGGTGATTTATTTCATCAGGATGCATTTAAAAATTGAAACAATCACCATAAAATATAATTAGTTCTTAAAGTGGGCGGTAGACAAAATAAGTTTGGGAACCTCTGGTGTAGACTGTAGTTTAACTAGATGTTGTCCGCTACTGTGCGCAGAAAGTGTTTCATGCCGGAACCGTACATTTTAGTCACAAATTCGCCTTTTTGTGTCAATTCAATAATATAAATGCGATAGTGAGTCAGTCTGTCTGTTTGTTACCTCTTCACGCCGCGCCTCAACCATGAAAATTAGGTTCACAAAGTCCACGCCAAACATCCAAATCAATTAAGCGGTTTTATCATTTATGTGAGGAACAGACAATTAATACGCATACAAATTCATATTATATTAGTACGGATGGTGTAAAAAACAAATCGAAACGTGCGATGTTCTCTTTTTCGGCAAATGTCATTAGTTACCAAATAATAATAATCATCAAATTATGTTTTGTGGGAAATAATGTTCGGATGGAAACAAAATAAGCAAGGTTGTTAATGACCAAGATAATTCTTCGAATTGATATTAATGTTTTGTTGTTTGTACATTTTTGGCACTGGGTACCTACATCAAAACAGTTTTTTAATTCTTTAAGAAATTGGCTAGTTAATTGATTTACAACACATACGGCCGCACAAAGATAGATTTAATTAATACTTAAAGTAGATTTATATATTTCTAGATCTAGATCCATTATTTACTAATTATAAAGAATCTATACTTATTATAAAACAAAGTCGCTTTTTTCCCTCATGTCCCTTTGTTCCCTTTAATCTTTAAAACTACGCAACGGATTTTGATAATTCTTTCAGTGATAGATAGCCCATTTATAGAGGAAGGTTATAGGCTATATTTTATCACGCTAAGACTAATAGGAGCGAAGAAATAGAGGAAAATGAGGAAAAAACGGGGAAAATTATTTGAAAGGGCTAACTTGAACGCGCTAATCTCAGGAAGTACTGGTCCGATTTGTAAAATTCTTTCAGTGTTAGATAGCCCATTTCTTGAGGAAGTCTATAGGCAATATTTTATCACGCTAATACTAATAGGATAGTGTGGAAAAAACGAGGTAAATTATCTGAAAGGGCTTATCTCGCGAACTACTGGAGCAATTTTTATGTTATTTGGCACAGATAAGAAGTAGACCACGTGAAGGATCATAGGCTATCCATTTTAATCTTTTTTTTTTTAAAGGACTATTTTATTTAAAAGAAAACTATATTGTTCTCATATTTTATACAAGCGGAACAATTTGCCCCACACGTGGAACAACTCGCCCCAACGCGGGGTTGAATGTTCCCTTCCGAAATTTAGCAAAAATATGCCTGTAGAAAAAAAACTATTGAGATATTGGCAGAAATGACTATACTATTACAGAGGCAGATTAAGGTTCTTTAATAGATGCAAATATTAAAAATTAATCTTATCATTTTCATGATACAGCCAATTCAGGGAATTTTAACATGCACGCCAAACGATCATTGTACTTTTATACTTTGCATCGCTCTATAGTGTTTTTCTCATTTCAAATCTATTGCATATTCCTGTCACTATCATATTGTCTCCCACAGCATTAATTTCAGTTTATGTTCTTTCTCCCAATATTCTCCTCTCCTCTATCGCATGTTTCCGTCCCAGTAATTTGGTCTCCCACAAGTCATTGCAGGTCAATCAGGAGTCAGGACTTGTCTAACTGGCCAGTATAATGACGGTTCCACTTGCCCTAATTGAAACAATTGCCTCTGATTGCGGACTTGTACCCCGATTCTTTTTAAAATCCGACGTTAAAGCTTTGATTGAGTCTGAATGTCGATTTTTGTGAGTGCTTAGTCATAATGTGGTCGCTGGTCAAAATATATACGCCAGTTTCGATAGCGACATAAGATGTCAAAATGTAGGTATGGGATTTGTCATTTGACATAACGCATCGCTAAGTGTCGATTTAACTAAGGCCTAAGCACTCTGCACTGTATTCTCTTATTAGACAAACGTCAATTAAAGACGGTTTAATAGAGTTTTGACCAATCTCCAAAAAAAGAAAGTGACATCTACAAAAACCGCCGCTTGACGCAGGTTTGCCATTTCATGAGAATTCCATTCGGTCAGTTAAGAGCCAGTTCACACGGCGCATTGCGTTGCGTTACGTCGTCGCAAAGTAAATATTTTGACGCATAGGCGGCCACACGAGCGCCGCATCATCGCAGCGTCTTAACGTCAACGGGAGGGGGTCCCGTTACGTCTCGGGGGCTGCTGTCCGTCATATTGGGTGCGTTGCAACGATGCAGCGCGCCGTGTGTACACCTTGGTTATTTGTATGTAAAACAACGCAACGGTGCAGCGCTGTGTCGACGCAACACTGACACAACGCGCTGTGTGGACTGGCTCTTACATAGACTGCTTCAAAACCGCATCAAAGTCGTATCAATGATGGATCAGAGAAGCAGAATTAGGGCACTGTTTATAACGACTAACAAGAGTCCGCTGTAGGTAGTTTTATTGGTCGTATAATTTTATTCATGGAATTATCTGGCCCCAAAATTTTATATCTTAATAATTGTAATATTCAAACGAGTCGCCGGGTGTGGGGCACACGGGCGACCGACCACAGCGACTGTTAACCGACTTCCAAAAAGAGGTGATCTTCGGGTGTTAATTGTTATTGATTTTATGAGGATGTCTAAAGTACTAAAAATAGTTCCTGTACCTTACACGTGCACCGCCTGCCAGTTCTATGAGCTCGAACTTGACTGGCTACGCTAACAGCGTGCCTATAGATAACACAAAACAGCGTAGTTTTATGCATGTGTGTGAGTAAGCGCACGTAATAATGACAGCAAACTTACCATAATTAAAGAAAAGGCCGCGCGTATATTATAGGATTTTTTACCTGATCTGTGCCCACTTCTTTACCACTGCATTTTTCTTCTAGCGATCCTTGCTAATATATAATAAATGCGAAGGTGTGTCTATCTGTCTGTCAGTTACCTCTTCACGCCCGAACCGCTGAACAGACTTTGCTGAAATTTGGTAGGGAGATAGAGATCAACTACGATAACATGGCGCGCCCCTCAAAATTCAAGACGTTTGAAGTGTGTTGTCAAAACGTTTGAAGTGCTCTGTCTTGCGCGGTAGGCTAGTTATGATTAGTTGACCAACAAATCTTGGTAATAAGTGACATTAACTGAAATATTACGTGTACTGTGATTGGTTAAATACTTACTACATACATACTCTTTCATAAGGATGTGACTACACACATTGAAACAGTCATTTGGAGGGCGCGCCATGTTATCGTAGTCGATCTCTACGTTGAATCCCTAGAAGGACTTATGATACTTTTTATTCCGGATAATGTAGGTACGGTTCCCGCGCGAATTTTGGCGCAACTGAGTTGCGGGCGTCATCTAGTAATGAATATAAATATAACGTGACACACAAACAGACAAAAGCATTAATCCATTGAACGACAGATCTATTAAGGTGTTCCTTCAGGCAGTTTTGCTGATTACAGCGATTATTGAATCCTGCATCTGCCAAGAGTTACATTTTTTATAATGTTGCACTATCATTTGTTATAATAATATAGTAAAATATCTATGGACGCTTCACACCACGTCAGTCTGGCCCCGTGGTAAGTACCTGAAGAACTTGTGTTACAGGTACCAGGCAACGGAAATATATTTAATACTTTTATACTATACATATATTTAAGATTTTTATTATAATATGATACACATATTTAATACACATCCATTACCCAGGAACTTTATAAACTTTGTTCCGTCGTCGGCGGGACTCGAACCCGCCGACGGACGCCGGACCCGCCCGCTTTTATGTTTGTTTATAAAATAGTTTAAACTACTGGGTACTCTAATAACAGAACATTCTATATAATACTAATAAATACTATAATACTATAATACTTTTCTATAATAATTAATAATTATTATTATTAATGCGTACAGTTTTGCTCCTTCTTTTACGGCGTAATCTTTTTTCAGCTAGTTTTTAATTTTGTTCATAATAAAATTTTGTTACTCGTTTTCTCATTTTTCTGGCAAGAACACGATGAACTTATTAATGAGCGAACGAATTTGCTGGCATTTTCAATTACCTATCTATTCAGTAGGGCTTTCTTGTTATTTTTATTTAGTTAAAATTACTTCCAACTAGAAGCAACCAGGTTACGAGACAACTTCTTTACATTTTGTCCTCCAAAGAGTTAATTATAATTCAAGAAAATCTTTTCATCTTAATCACGCGCACACGGCACAACAAAATAAATTCACCAAAACAAATGAAGACAGATTGTCATATTTTTATTGCATTCAAAATTACTATAATGGCTTTCTGCGCCAAAGCAAATAATTTCACCAAAAATACTTCACCAAAAATAACTTCTAAATGCAGAAAGTCTTTGATCAGAGATTGTTCTGGGAAAATTTAATTATTTGTATGATCTCTGGACATGTCAGCGGCGGCGAGCGAATTAGTCAACTAATGACGTACATTCCTGACATGTGCCCAGTGCCAGCTAGTCTAGTTGCATTCACCTGCTACTTGTAAGTGGGCTAGTACCCTCTACTAATAAAAATCTTACTCAGCGAGTGAGGATAACTTTACAAAGTCTGCTTCATCTGCTTGTTGTCTGGCACATTTAAAAAAAAACAAATGACAGGCAAAGACAGCAGATCTTCCTTTGATGGCATACTCTCTTACTTATAGCAGTTAAAGAGGGTTTGCCAAGATGATTTCTATGATTATTTCACCACGAAATTCGGAAATAAATGATAAATGCATTTTTGACCGACTTCCAAAAAGGAGGAGGTAATATGTTCGTCTGTATGTATCTTTTTTTTTGTATGTTCATCGATTACTCAGCTGTTTGTGGTCCGATTTTCAAAATTATTTTTGTGTTGTATAGGGTTTAACTCGAATTTGGTACCATGTTCACAAAAGTGGTGATCTGATGATGGGATCCTTGAAGAATCGAGGGGACTCCTTGAATTTTGTATGGAAACATATAGTGATTTCGATATTTTCTGAAGCATTAAGCGAGGTAAATACTACCAAAAAGTAAGACTTCGCACCAGGTTATACCCTGGATCCGAAGGTACCGAACAGAACTTTTGAATGCTTACAGGTACAGGTTTGGGGATTTCGGTGTTGTTTAAACAACTGAAAGCATAAGCTAATAATCAATTTGATTAATCATCATCATCACAACCATAATTATACCATGGGTCATCACACTATGATCCAATTATTGGTACTTTTCGTGATATTTTGCATCGAAGCAGATGTTTTTGATGATGATTTCGCTGTTTGTAGACCGATTTTCAAAATTCTCGTGTTGTTGTATAGGAATCTTAATTTTGTATAACAATTACGAAAGTGGTGAGCTGATGATGGGATCTATTAGCAATCGAGGGAAATCCTTGAAATTTATCAAAACACTCATAGTGGTTAAAATGTTGTTTCTAGTAAGTTAAACATATGTTACGAATAAGAGAAATTTCATACGAAGGTGTCTCTTGGTGCAAAGGCACTGAACAGAACTCCTGAACCTTTAATGATAAAATTTTGGAAATTGCAGCATCGCTTAGATAACGGCAAGCATTTACCACAATTTCGCTTACAGAACATAATGTGAATAGTTAACATTTGTATTGGGGTTTTACGCATAAAGCCTAATTTTATAGATACTTAACTAAAAAGAGTGAAATTATTATTTTTTAACAAAAAATTAAAACCGACTTCCAAGGTAAAAACAATAGTAATATGAACTAAAAAGTATTAAATAACTCTTACTCTTTAATAGCACGCCTTTTTCAGAATTCGTCTAAATCTCAACTATTTCTGTACATGTACTACAGTCTTCATTACTTTGAAGTCGGTACCAGTCCCAAAAGTTTCAGATGTTCTGACATTACTGAATTCACGATTAAATTAGCTGGTACCGACTTCAAGATAATGAAGACTGTAGTATATGTACAGGAATAGTTGAGATTTAGACGAATTCTGAAAAAGGCGTGCTATTAGCCGAAAGATCCTGTTTGCTGGGGGCTACTAAATTTGTATTTAAATTTTATTAAGTGTAGAGCTAATTAGTATCTGTTTGCAAATTGTTAGTAATGAAGTTTATAATTTGGATGTAATTTATGAGGCTGGCATTGTCGTTTTCGACACAAGCCTAATAAATAAGAAAAAAAAAAAAAAAAAAGAGTCCGTATACGAAATTTTGCCGATTTCGCTCATTTAACAGACGTGATTTAACAGTTAAAATACAGTATTTCTATAAGTTTTAATGCACAACATGTAAGATCATTTCAATTATAATATAGTGTTGGAGCTAGATTTTTTTTTTTTTTTTAAGTATCTTTAAATAATCCAACTCAAACCCGCGACAGTTTTGTGATTTTTGCTGTAAAAGGTTTAGAATATCACCTATTTATGGATTGTATTGACGTCTTAACGTTATGAAAAAAAATACAATGTACTCTTGAGAAAGTCGTCTATAAAGTGTTGAAATTACTTTTTACCACTTCAATATAAAAAACCCTTTAAAAACAGAAAACCTCTATCTGCTCTAATCTAACTTAAACTTAAATTAAATAAATTTTAACTAAATCTAACTTGGCGATCGTCCTTTTTCACCTGGCATATGAAAGACGGGCGTGAGTGTGAAGAGAGCAGTAGAAAATAGAGGACGGGCTCTTAAAGAGTAAGAGTTATTTAATACTTTTTAGTTCATATTACTATTGTTTTTACCTTGGAAGTCGGTTTTAATTTTTTGTTAAAAAATAATAATATGTAGTTTAAGTAGTTACTACGCTATATTGATGAGCGCGAGACGAGTCACAAGACTTGTTCTTAAAAATGTATACGATCAAATTCTGTCTACAAGTTAATTTCGTCTATGAAATAAAATTGCTATAAGTTAAGAAACATTCAATGTCGTGTCAACATCTTTAAATTTAAGTTTAGAAATCTCTTTAAAGTTTAAAATATGCAGCCGTAATAATTGTAATCTCTAATTAGCTATTTCGTAGTAATTATAACTTGAGTCTCTTTACTATCAGCACCTATCAGTCAGTCTTCAAAATAAAGTACAACGATTTATCTGCAGTATTACAATTCACACATTTTTGTCTGAAATATTGTGTAATTATTAAAATTAATTGTCATGTGTAACGAAGCGTATTAAAGTTAATTTTAACTCGGACGTGTTATAACTTACAAGTTAAATGTAAGTTAACGACGAGAATTAATATTTGTGATTAAATAATGTTGACTATAGTTTTTTTATTTTTTTATTTAGGTAATTAGAAACATTTAAACATATGAAATACGATTGACTACTATAGGACTTATAAAGCTGTAATTTGGCATGGCATGAATACACATATTAATGATGCCAACAAAATGGGACATGAAATCTAAAAAAATATATTTTTTATGGTATCTACACATCAAGCGGGGTTGAATTTTTTTTTCGCGCCTATCGTGTGGGGTGTCGTTGGATAGGTTTTTAAAAAATATTATGAGTATTCTTAAATCATTTTCCAATTTAGGGATCCATTTGTGAAATATTAAGTTTTAAAGTGGAAAAAATCGCTAGAGTCCACTCTACCAGCTAAACGGTTGCTTCTGGAAATGTGAAAAAATTCACGGGAGTAGGAAATATGCTGAATTTAAAAGGAAAACTATCACGGCTAAGAAGACTTCATAAGTTATTGAGTAATAGTCGATCAACTAAAAAAATGTATTCGGCGAAGTATAAAGGAACTTTTCGTTCAAATTCCTTTGAAAGTAACTGAGATGATGTTGTTAGTAGTGTAAAACACGTTATAAATATACGTTCATTGATCATAAAAAATGTCAAAAACTAGCGGTACTACGGAACCCTATATTGCGCGTGGCCCGACACGCACTTGGCGGGTTTTTTAAATAATTTTGACGTGTCCGTGTCCTTTTGTTTGACCGTGTGTATGTCTGTCCATATCATCGTTTTATTCAGTTTATTTTTTGTTTGAAAGCTGAAATGATAGAGAGTTTTCTTAGAAACAGTTTATCGTCATCAATTTTTTAATTGCTTTATTTTATTTTATTTATTATAAAACTGTCTCTACTTAAACATTTACGGTCTTACCACAAAAGATTTAAACACCTGTTGAACTGTTGATTAGAGAAAAATTCAGTGCAAAATAGTCTCAAAACAACTGTTCAACAGATGTTTAATCTTTTGTGGTAAGACCGTAGTTTTTCAACAAAATATTTTAAATGCTTGATAAGTACTCTACATCAGTAGAACAGTGCAATGGTAGACCATATTATATCGACAAGAAATACAAGTCAACATAAAAAAGACAGCACAGAAACAGGTATTAAAACTGTCATCTAAATCGTTCAGTATATCAGAACAAATCGCTTGATAAAAACATTACGGCTGCCCTTCATAAATAAACAGCCGTCGGCCATTCCGACGGGTTCTACAAACGCGTTCCTTACTTGATGCAGCGCTCACATTGAGAAAGAGTTTGAGACAAGTAGAGTCTTCAATCTTCATCTACGAATAATAAAAACTGTATTCGTAGGTATTCATATAATAGTCGGATTGAGGCGAGAGTTTGTGAATGTGTATATTTGATATACGTACATTAAATATTCTTTACGCCTAAAAATCATAGGATTCGGCATGGTAGAGTCAAATTTGATCTGCGGCTTAGACTTTGGATTACCTTTTATTACTTTCTATCTCTAAGAAGTATGTGTATTGTGTAATGCGTTATATCCATACTAATATTATAAATACGAAAGTGTGTCTGTCTGTCTGTTACCTACCTCTTCACGCCCAAACCGCTGGACCGATTTTGCTGAAATTTGGCATGGAGATACTTTGAGTCCCGGTAAAGGACATAGGATACTTTTA
Source organism: Lysandra bellargus (assembly GCA_905333045.1). Classification (NCBI taxonomy): domain Eukaryota; kingdom Metazoa; phylum Arthropoda; class Insecta; order Lepidoptera; family Lycaenidae; genus Lysandra; species Lysandra bellargus. Next base: position 6,545,627 of record HG995350.1, on the reverse strand, counting down.
ATCCCGAAAAAATGTACGGTTCCCGCGCGATAAACGAGTTTCGGCGCAACGGAGTTGCGGGCGTCATCTAGTTCTGATTAAAATAGAAGTGAAGAATTACGAAGTGTTTGTGTCGTGGCGAATAACGCGTCGCCACGCGCGTGCATCTTTCTTCAAAGAAAAGTTATCATATATATATTAAAGTGAATAGTGATATACAAAATTCATTAAAGACCTACTAGTTTTAAAAAGTAAATCGTAATATGCCTCTTATACAAAAATCCTGTTATAATGATACATATTTTGAGCATATAATATTGTAAATAAGAATTTCCTATTTTACGCTATGTCCAATGTAATTATTATTTATTTTCTCAGAGACCTTGGTATAAATCCTTAAATCGAATAAGTAATAAAACAGCAATAATTGCATGAACTTTAAACATAATAAATTGCATCCTTTAACTTTATGCATATATAAAAATGTAGTTCTTAGCCTTTAATCAAGGTTAATAAACACAAGATTTGCTAGCAAGCACGTAGATAATTATGATATACAGTATCCGAGGTAAAATTAAGTCTTTTATTTTATCCGTTTGTTTGATTAAAAAAAAGTTTTTTCAAGTATATCGTATAAAATTATTGTGAGAAACAGCGCTTGGAAATAAATTCACACTCACTGTCTTAATCATCGATTATATTATTTTGTTATTCGTATGTCCAAATATTTATTACAAAATGACCTTATTTGAATAATAGCACCAATCGATATCATAATATAATTATTTATGTTACCGAAATGAAAACTTAAACTCTGCTATCCCTGTCCTCAAGCGAATGTCACCCAAGATCCTTGTAGGGCTGTATCATATATTATATCAGTGATATCACTAATCGCTGCTTATCCATACATTTTAGCTTACCAACTTCGTCGTAATTAGCGATGCCAACTTGGGTAAAGCCTCCGAGCGGCCCACAAAGTTTTCCAGAAGAATCTAATTACGCTAAGATTAGTATTTCGCAAGAACGCGGCCATTAATGTGGTCTAAACTAGTGAGGCTCATCAATATTACATAACAGAGATGTATATGGTATCGTCTATCGACAAGATATTGCAACTTCCCGGCAAAATACGGGAAACACATACTTTCCTACATACCAACGAATAATAAATACTATAGGAGAGACCTGTCAAAAATAGTTACCACGAAGCAGGCTGGCAACTTTCTGTTGATTGTCAAAGTCGGCTATACAGTTTTCGTTGCTTTATTAAGCTACGTTTTTGAGCGGTCAAGTTTATGAGAGTTACTTATCTACTGCAACTTTAAAGGACTACTGTCTACGTAACAGGTCAGTGGTCACACAATCGCTTTCTTTGGAGTTAATTTGAGAGCCTAACAATAAATTTCGGAAGGTTCGAATTACAATCTTTCTTAAGATCCCCCCTTGCCATTCCAATTATTCTTTACTATAATATATTCTACCATTAGTACATCATTTATAATTACAGTTAATTCACAACATCACAACGTGACGAGGAGATGCGATGCATTTTTAAATGAGCCCTATATTCTAAACTTCACAATGTCTCCTCATTACTGTAATTTTAAGAAGATCTCATCGATTATTGCACATTGTTAACTTAGGACTCCCACACAAACCTGCGAATTCGCAACGCATCGCAAATATCTGCAACAAAACTAATAATAAAAATAACATGACTTGGAGCTCTTAGGGTCTATACAGACGGACCGCATTTCAACTGCAATCCAACCGCAAATTGCAGTTCAAGTGCAGTTCTATTGCAGTCGTGTCAACTGCATTCAATTCACCCTTAAGCGTGTATCCAAGATAGCTTGGATGTTCTTGCGTATAAACCTAAACACATCACTAAATATTTATGCAATGTTCGTAAAAACCTGACTACAAGAAAATTTAAAGATTTTTAATAGCGAAAAGTACAATTTAAATATTGTTTTGTAGAGCCTCAAAATATCTCCGAGCATTTTGCATCCATTAACTTGATTTTGAATGGCCTTACATATTCATTACAAAAAAGGAGATTTCTGGTAATTACATGAAAAATTCGCTACAATGTACCAATAAATCAGAAGCTTAATATTATTATTATTATAAAATAATCACCTGCTTACCTTGCTAATTTGCTGCTTAGGCATAGTACTATTGCGCTATTTGCCTTGATTTATCAGAGCTTTGTAGTGCTTTAATTTTGTTGCTTGATTTTTGTTTGTATTCTGATTGCACGCTTTTAAAGTAGCATGATAGTGAGTACCTACTGTGATATGTTTTCAAAACAGTTCTGATTATGTTTAGATTGAAGGTACTCAATTTAATGCAGGTATGTTTGTTCTCAAAATAATATATCAAAACATTAAACAATTTTACTACCTGACAATGTGCATGGATGATTTTAAATGTCAGTTGTCAACTTGTCACTTGTCAGTTGTCACCTGTTAAGGTGACACGTGACTCCTAACGATAGTGACAGATAGAGAAAAAAACAAACTTGTGGTTAAGAATAAGCTTTATTGTTGCTTTGTTATTACTATAAAATGTATTTTAATTTGCTTTTGCTGTCACTGGTGGTACTGCATGTAATCACAAATAGTAATAAACTGCTTTCCAAAGCATAATAATAGATTAAGTGTATTGGAATATTTATTTTTATTAACATTAAGTACTTTATATACCTATATATATTATTATTATTTATTACATTTTAAATTATTTATTTATGTATTATAGAATTAATAGTTTATAACCTACATGAACATGAATCTTAGTAACGATATGAATGACTACTTCTCTTTCTCTTCCAGCGAATCCGGTGACGAAAGCTTCTACAGTACACATTCGCACAATCTTAATGATACTCTTTCGGCTGTGTTTGATGATGTGAAAAAGAACTTAAATGTCATTCACTTCAATGCTCAAAGCATCCCAGCACATTATGCAGACATGCTTGCCTCCTTTGAATCCCTGAGTATAGATGCCATCCTAGTATCAGAGACCTGGCTAAAACCTTGTCTTCCCTCAACTAGTTATAGCATACCCGGTTACCAACTAATAAGAAATGACCGAGTAAGCAGGACTGGTGGTGGGGTTGCTATCTATTTACGATCCCACATTCCTTACAAAGTGATAGCAACATCCGATCAGTCCACCTGTGACCTCGAGTACATTCTAGCAGAAATTTCACTGTCCCACACAAAAATTCTAATTGGAGTCTTTTACTGTCCCTCTTTACACATAAACTATTTCTCTCTTTTCGAAAATATCTTGGAAACGCACTCACCCACTTACTTTCATACAATAATTATGGGGGATTTCAACACTTGTATGATTAAGAATAACAGTAGGTCCAGAAAATTTAAATCTATCCTTGACAGTCTAAACCTACACATGATACCACTTCAAGCTACCCACTGTGCGCCAGGTTGCTTGCCATCTCTGCTGGATTTAATGGTGGTGTCTTCCCCGAACTATGTCACCAAAGGAGGCCAATGTTCGGCAGACATTTTCTCCTACCACGACATTATCTACTTGTCGTACAATATACGGCCACCAAAGGTCAAACCTACCATTAAATTCCAGAGAAGTTTTAACAAAATTAATCGGGATTTACTTTCAAAGGATGCTCAAAAAATCAATTGGTCCAGTGTGTTCGAGACTGATGATATTGACATGAAGGTTGAGCTCTTTAATGAAAAGATTGTTGAACTTTTTGACAAACATGCTCCGATTAGGCCATTAAAAATAAAACACCTTCCTGCACCCTGGCTTACTGAAGAAATAAAAACATTAATAGCACAAAAACATTCAGCTAAATCAAAATACAAAAAAAGTGGCACAGACGAGCACCGTGAGAAGTACTTAAAATTAAGAAATCGATGCAACAAGACTGTTAGAGATGCACAAAGACGCCATATTCACTCTTCTCTTGACAAAAGCGACCCCGCTAGAATCTGGAAGTTCCTTAAGACCCTAGGTGTTGGTAGAAATAATGATTCCTCCTTAACTCTCAATAACATAGATATTAATGTTCTAAATAAACAATTTACCTCCCAGAATACACCTCTTGATCCTAATTCTAAATCGCAATTGATACATTTACTCTCATCCGCGCCTACACCTGATTATCCTTCCTTCCTTTTCAACCGAGTTACTGTGGAAGAAATAAAAAAGAATGTCATGGGTATTTCGTCAAATGCAGTTGGTGATGACAATATAAGCAAAAAGATGGTCACGTTAATTATAAATGAAATTGCACCTATTGTTATGCACATTTTCAATTTTTCCATCGAGAATGGCGTTTTTCCGTCTATCTGGAAAAGGGCACAAATTATTCCATTGCCTAAAAAAAGTAAACCCACATCTTCAACAGACTTCCGCCCAATTTCGATACTGCCGTTTTTGTCTAAAGTTCTAGAAAGGTCAATCCAGCAGCAACTATTAACTTTCGTAAATAAAAACAGTCTTCTTAGCGCCTTCCAATCAGGATTCAGACCTGGCCATAGCACTGCCACGGCACTAGTCAAGGTCACGGATGATATAAGATGTGCTATGGACAATAAACAACTCACTTTACTTGCCCTTCTTGACTTCAGTCGTGCCTTTGATTGCGTAGACCATGATATTCTTTTAAGTAGACTTAAGGCTCTTAACTTTTCGCCTACAGTCCTCAGTTGGTTCCGAAGCTACCTTGGGGGGCGCCGACAGCGTGTTCGAGTGAATGACAAATTTTCTTGTTGGTCCACTATCTTTGATGGTGTTCCTCAAGGTGGTGTACTATCCCCTGCTCTGTTCGCTTTGTTCATAAACTCTATAACAGTCATGCTTAAGTTTTCTCTCTTTCACCTGTACGCAGATGACCTCCAAATCTACACTCAGTCTTCCTTAGAGAATCTTCCAAGGCAAGTTATCAACTTTAATAGTGATTTGAATACAATCTGTGAGTGGAGTAAGCGTAACGGCCTCACTATTAATCCCAATAAGTCGCAGATCATTGTCATTGGCAGCCAGGGATTAGTCTCAAGGATTGACTGGGTGAACCTCCCTCCGGTGCTCGTGTGTGGTACTCCTGTTCCTTTTAGTAAAAAGGTAAGGAATCTAGGTGTTCTTATGGATGAACACCTCTCATGGTCCGATCATATCTCAATGATCAGTAGTAAGGTGTACGCGGTGTGGCACTCACTGGGAAGGCTTAAGAACATATTACCGATTAAAACCAAAATTATGCTTGCCGAATCCTTATTTTTATCCATATTAGATTACGCAGATATATGCTATGTAGACCTCACTCAAGAAAAACTAAATAAGCTTGAGCGTCTCCAAAATATTGCAATTCGCTTTGTCTTTGGTCTGCGTAAATTCGACCACATATCGGAGTACCGTTCTAGGCTTTCTTGGTTGCCCATACGTCTTCGTCGTAATACGCGTGTTCTATCTTCCTTGTACACTTTGCTATATGATCCAAGAGCACCGTCTTACCTTAAGGATAGATTTAACTTCCGAACACTGGATTCTAAACAATTGCGCTCTTCAGCCAATCTCCTTCTCCAAATCCCTAACCATAAAACAATTTTTTATGGACAGTCCTTTACGGTCAGGTCGATACTTTTATGGAACTCTTTACCAACTAATATAAGGCAAGCTAAAAGCATTTCTAGTTTTAAATCTTTAGTTAAAAAACATTACTTAGATTCGCTTTCTAACTGTCAATAGCATTATTTATATGACAATTCAGTCATCACAAATTACGTCAATTATCCTTCTCCTTTTTATTTTTATTTTTACTCACACAATATTGTATGTTCAGTAGATTATTATGAATAAGTATAGAATATTTATTAGTTTATAACATTTTAGTTATTTGTGTATTAGAATGTAAATGGCATATATATATTAGAATATATAAAATAAGTATTAAATATAAATTAGGTATAATATATTAGAATATAATTTAGTTGTTAAGTTTCATTACTTTTAGATTTTAGTGCACAGTATACCCTACATTAATTGTTATTGTACTCCTATACCAAAGGTTGCTTGGTAGAAATTGCTCAATAGCAATAAAGCCGCCTTTGTGTTCATGTGTCCTGGTGAATGTATATTTAATTATTTGTTGTACTACAACTTTTTGAACGCAATAAAGTATATTCTATTCTATTCTATTCTATTCTAAATCAGCTAAAACCGATACAGAATTAAACAATCGGTATTCAATGCGCACGGATGTCAGAGCCCAGGGACCCGATTCTGAAGCCTCGTATTTCGTTTCGATTGCAGTGAGACAGCATAGGCTTAGCCCGATCGTTTTATCTTAATAATAGAATCGCTGATACATGGAATTTAAGCATACTGTAAACTCGACGTTCGCCTCAGGTCATGCCAATTTCGTTGGCGATTCTATAAAAAATAGATAAAGAAAACGTGTAAGCTAAGCCCTCCCGTGCGCACACGAGTGAGATAATCTGAGGGCTTATTAAAAATGCATTCGCCAATTTCGATAGCAGAGTTAGATGTCAAAAATGTACGGGAATTGACATACGTTTTTTCGCTATCAAAACTAGCGAGTTACGAATTTTGAATAGGGGCCAGCTCGACATTCGAAACTTTAGAATCGGGTCCAAGCACGGTTAAAACAAGAAAAAGCCACCGGCCAACCAGTTATTACACTAATCGCCGATATAATTCCCGAGTCAACTTAAACACAGGTTCCTCGCGGGCTGCGGATCGAAACGCAAACATGCCGGCCGCTTTGATAGCGCGGGAAGCGGTACGTGCCGGCCACTAACGCGGTTTTTAATTTTTTAAATATTTTTTGCTGCTGGGCAAATGCCTTCCCCAGAGGCTTCCATACTCGCTCCTGCACCACAGCTGGTTTTAATTTTAAAAAAATTACCTACTTCGTTTGAGCAGGATTTGCAAAGACCTCTTCAGCTCAAACTATTTGGGTAGTTATTAGTTAGTACGAAGATATTTGAGTCCCCGAAAAGGACATAGAATAGAAAAATGTATGGTTCCTATAAGGCCTACTGGAACTCGCCTTGCTTTATTTTTCCCGATGAAGGACAAAGCACGCAGCAAAATTTTCGGACTATTATGACCTGTAAACCTTCAAGAAAAGAGCGAATTCCTTCTTAAAAGGGCGGTAACGTACTTGCAACTCTTCTGATATTGCGAGTGGCTGTAGTTGCTTTCCATCAGGTGACACGTTTACTCCTTTGCCCCCTAATTTTATAAAAAACTCTGTAGGATGCAAGCAATTCTTGATTCTTCCACAATAATATGTCCGAAAAATGTTTTTCGAAAATACCATTGCGAACATTTATATTATAATAATATGGACATCGTTTTGTTATTCGTAGGACAAACCACAAATAAATAATTTAACAGCTCAATAATTGATTTGCATAACTCAAAACATAATGATAGCTATTAGGAATCAACAAAATCCACTTTGATCTATAATTATTACAGATAATAAATTGACCAATTATAGACAACCTAGAAAAGCAGCGGTTATATACCTAAAATCTACATTTGATGTTGTGTAAGCAACCAATAATTCTACAATCTACATATTATTTGGGTGATTAATAGTTTGGATATCGTAAAAAATATCACACTCACCGCAAAATTAGGAAACTATATTCATGAACACTGACATAAAAATGGAATCGTATTAACGTAATTGATTTTCGATAGAATCTGAATAATGAATTGATTTCATAAGTCAATAAAAGTTAATAGATACTAATAACATTACACTTGTATGAGAGCTAGCCTGCTTTGAGTTACTATCGCATCTGGATTTCATCACCATTTACTATGTATTACATTCTAAGAATTTGGCGGACTAACTAGAGCCACAATCCTGTATCGCACTAAGTTTTTCACGTGCGACGTTATTTATACGAGAGCTGAACTGGACCTAGTGGACATCGGCCTGTTCGAGCATAGCTGCTGCTAACAACTTACAAGGCTTCAGCCAAGCTTGATACCTTTCTGCCAAAAAATCTTTCTTTGTGGCTTATATTTCCACAATTCCTGCATCAACTTTCAGCGTAACAAGCCGGCACTCGTCCCGTTTCAGTCGGTCAAGTCGAAACTCGTCGTTTTATCGCGGTGCAGATGCAAAATGCCCTTACATCGTTTTATGTCGTCATAAAAGTTAGTTGTGGACTCTCTGGACTCCGGGTCACATCAATTCATCGCTTCGTGTCGCCAATTTATACGTTCGAAGTTTAAATTCAATTATGACGTGCCATCGAAATACTTTAGAAGAGTAAATGAATCAAAAATGGTTCCACAAATGCACCTAGTCGTACTTTTAGTTGGTTGTCATACTGATAGTGCTTTAAATACATAATATAAGCCACAGCGACAAAACTTCATGTATTGCAATTGGTCTCGTCAATAATGATCTTGGACCAACAAAATATAAAACTAGAATTTTCTTTGCTATATCTACGTTTAAGGCTTGAAGCCTTATTTGAGCGGTCAAATGTTGGGCGTTTATCGTTCTGTAGCATGGTATTTCGATGGCGCCAGCAATAAAATATGCCGGATTTATGAACTTATAAATCTTTTGTCTTACCTACTTCATGTTAAACAATAATTGCCAGTAATAAAGTAGATTTACTCCGATGACCCGATGATTTCTCGAAACGTCGGACATTAAATCTGCGAGGTTTATTTTGCTAATTAGACTTTATTGGGTCTGCATTACATAGGCTCATATTTGCATTTATAATCTAATGAATGCGCTGGTCGACATAGAAATACAATAAAAAAGGGCGGAAAAACAAGGCCGGAAAGCCAAGCGTGGGACAGCGCAGACTTGCGCGGGTTAATGCATTTTTTAGCATTTTTATTCTTAGGGCCTACTTTATTTAACTCTATTTGTATGGAAAAATAACGGGGGAAATAGACAGAAGGATCACCTAGCGGTAAATGATAATTAAATTAATTAAGAAACTCTCTCAATCGGTGAAGATTCCTATGAGACATTCCACGTGTTTTTCCTGCTGACTTTAATATCACGGGCTAAATAGCCTCAATTGATTACCCAAACCAAACCTGTACTTCATCATTCATAAATTGAAAACGTGAGTGGAAGAATCGAACAAGTAACATTTCGTAACATGCGGACAATAACTCATTTTTTTCCTAATTATTTTAATAAAACTTGTAAGTTATCTACTTCATAACCTAGCTCATATATCTGGCTACACATATAATCCATAGTTTTTCTATTTCAAAAAAATTTTCCTCCTCCTCCTCCATCAAAAAACGGGAAGTTTTTTCATGTTACTTACCTTATTCTTCCACTCACGTCTTGATTTTATAATTGTCACTCTCACACTCTGAATTACTCAAATGACTAAAATTGTGGTCCATAGATAACATGTGGTCACTCAGCTAATATATTCAATACAGTTATTCGCTTCAGAGGCAGTATGCCATAACTCACCGAGTCAAAATGTTTATCAGTCACCTCTCATCATTTTTCATCATAATACAATAATTCTAAGTATTAATAATGAAAGCTCAAATTTAACTAATAAACTTTATGCTACGGTCAATATATTTAAGATCATAAACATGTCAATTGACATGTCTTATAATATATTATGTTGAGTCTGCCGTTTCTCCACTGCCACTGTCACCGACAGAAACTCAAATAAAATGCCACTTTATGACCTAGACCAGGGGTCACCAAATACGGACCGCGGTCCGCATTTGGACCGCCGACCCATTGTGTGCGGACCAAGCATGTTCGAACTTCGAAGATGAACTTCGTTAATTGATTTCGGTCTCGAGACACAGTCACTGATGAACATGTAGCAACAAAAATTGTCACTTTTCTCATTGATACAAATACATTTGTAATTTCCGAAATTACATTTGTTTAATTTTTTTAATGTGCGGACCACGAAGTTCATTTTATTTCTTAAAACGAACCCCGAGTGAAACTAATTGGTGACGCCTAACGTAGGCTATAGGTTCCATTTTGCTCTACGCCACTACAAAGCAGCGGCGGTATGTGTCGCTAGACCAATGTCGGTAGAAATTTAAACCCATACTAGAAATAACTCCCGCACCGGTTTCGGTGACGGTGGACGGTTTTAATGAAACATGGCCAATACGCAGGAGTAATTTTATAGTAGCCAAGTGTGTGCGCAGTACACAAGAGCACTCCCTATTCCTTTACTCTCATAACATCGTGGGACGGACGACCGACACGACTGGCGAGAGGTCAGGCGCAGGACCGACATTTTACATGTCCATCCGACGCATGGATCATCTTACTTGTCCGACAATCAGGCGATCAGTCTGCATTGTCCTAACCAAACATGGAAATAACACGTTTCTAACGCGGGAATCAAACCCGAGTCAAGAACCACGCTCTAAGCCACTGGACTACGGAGGCGTTAATTAAACATAATATAGCTTATGTCATAAAGTGACATTTTATTTGAATTTTTGGTGACGTCCCGGTAACGTCGATAGTGGAGAAAGGACCTAAGCGTATTAAGAATCTGGCAATTTATGTTCCGCAATAGGCAACTTTTTTAATATACTCACCTAATAATTCTATTTAAAATGACAACAGTATACAATAACATTAGCATTAAACATCGTAAAATATTAGATTTAAGTGTCCAGTGAGTTTAGCAACTCGTTTTGAGGACCGAATCAGGGTGTAATGAACTCTGAACTTCTTGGGAAATATATTATGTGAACAAAAATAACAAAATTACAATCCATATTACCTAATCTGACAATTCATGTCTGTTACCTTTTCACGACTAAACCGCTGAATCCATTTTGCTGAAATTTTATAACCTGAGATACTTTGAGTTCCGGGCAAGGACATAGGATACTTTTTATCCCGATAAAATGTACGGAAAAAATTCTCACAATTTAATTTTATTTTATTTTGTTTATTGGGGTCTCCAAACAGTCTTACAAAATTATATTTAAAAAAAAGGTATACATTTTAAAGATTTACTAAATGTAAAACCAACGGCAGTGACCACAGATGAATAATTATATTATTGTACTTATAGAAAAAAAATAGAGATATATAAATATAATATAAGGGCATGTTTGTGTGTCAATAATTGTGTGTTATGTATGTTTGTGAAAAATAGTAATAATAATAATTATCTCATAAAATCAAAAAAATCGTATTTTCATCCTCAATAAGTGTATTTTCATTTCAAAATTTGATCGCTACTAATCTAGCATTAATATTTACAAGTAGAGGCATCCACATCCATATGCGGGATCTACAAGTAGTACAAGTGGATTTCTCAGTAAAAATGCAAAACTACCAGATGCAATCGTTAAAGTTGAAACAGATGTTTATAATACTTTTGAACCAATAAGTTAGCACAAAACATTTGCCAAGATAAGATGGTTTTTCGATTCCGGTCGATGACTGGACATTTTTTTGATAGTCCATTCTCTACTCGGACTTTGAGAGTGAAATTCAATTAAATACTAATATTGGAAATGTTGTTAGCTTCTGTTAACACGTTATGTAGTACACCCGAGATTCGACAAAGAAACTAAAACCACACTTGTAATTTATCAGCTTAATATATTACATACAGGACGATAGTAAAAGTTTATTAAATAATAATCAGTCATACAGTCTTCTTGCTCCAAGTCCCTTCAAAACAATTACTGAACACATAACCGAATCCTTGTTTGAATCAAGAATGTTGGATCAAATGTTTGAACGTGTGAAACACCTTTAAGACAGCGATGGCGACAGAAGAACATCTCCAACGCAAACCGACTCTGACTCACTGTTACAACACAGTACTAGATACTATTGCGCAAGTACCGGACGTATTAAATGTCATTTACTAACTGATCACAGAAGTTGAGGTGTAATAACTGAGGGGGCGTCTACAAATTACGTGAGGTGTTAAGGGGGGGAGGAGGTCGAGTCAAATTTCATCTAATCTCACGTTGGGGAAAAAAACGGGAGGGGTCTCGGCAAATCTCACGTAATTTTTAACCGACTTCCAAAAAACGAGGAGGTTATATTTTCGGCTGTGGATATTTTTTTTTCTCAATAAAACAATACTATTTTGGTCTATTTCATCCAGATTGTATGTACGCTTAAGATTTAATGGTAAGCGTATTCGTTATACGATTAAGATCATTCACAAATTCGTTCGAAAGAACATCTACTGACTGTCAAACCAAACGTTTACGTAAGAAACCGAATTTTGAAAAATCTCACGTGAGATTTTTGGGGGGGGTTCAACAAAATCTCACGAAATCTCACCAGGGGCGGGGGGATCAAAAACTTCAAAAAAACACCTCATGTAATTTGTGGACGCCCCCTAATGATTCTAGTTTCCAAGGTTCTATTACATATGCAGTATTACACTCTGCAAGTGCTCTAAAATTTGCAACCTCCATTTTGACAGTGTGGGTATAGAATACCTGAAAACCTTCAAGAAGAGAGCGTACATATTCCCTATTATAAGTAGAGATGTCACGAATATTCGGCAACTATTCGGTATTCGGCTAATCGGCTTCTTTTTTTGCTATTCGGTATTCGGCCGAATAATGCGTACCTACTATTCGGCTGAATACCGAATACCAAACCACGTTAAAAAACACGTTGTATTCCTCAAAATTATGTATTTATTTCCAAATTACAACACTTTGGTAATTAAAATTGATCAGTGATAAGTTGTGATGGTTAAAAACAAGCTTTTCAGCATTTTTGGTAGCAAACGATTAGGTACGCTTTCCATCGTAAATATTACCAGCCTCAGAAAATTACCTCTCGCTATACACGCTACTTCCAGGAGATAAACTTTGGCCGAGAGGTTTGGGTATTGTTTTTCGTTTGCTAATCACCACTTGTAAGGATCGGCCTTCCGGTCTAGACGAACTGTTTTCAAATAAAAATCCAACTCATTTGTCGCAAATGACTCGTTTGAAAACGCAACGAGGAAAACAGGTTGCGACTTGTCAATCCAGCTACCGCGCCCCCAAAAAGTATATAGTATTTCGTGCCGAATATTCGGTATTCGGTATTCGGCCAATTCACTATTCGTGGCATCCCTAATTATAAGACTGGCAACGCACCTACGAACTCTTATGATGGTGTGACTTGTGAGTGTCCATGGGCGAGGGTAGTAGCTTTACCTGGACGGTGACCCTTTGTAAAAAAAGAGTAGATGACAATTTGTGCAATACTGTTAGCATTTTAAAAATACACATTATTTAATTGTAACAAGAATGTCTCGTTCAAAGTATAATTAATAGTATTGATATTAAATGGGAGTGGTCACTGAGTGTGTGAATTATGAAGTTACCAATTTTAGGCAGCCAACCAAACTCTAGCATCAATAATACGCATAAGTATATAATTTAGTATCACCATAGCACTAATTCCAATAATTTATTATGTTAATACAAATTACAACAATATTTCAGTTGTTAACGGACACAGACGGAATTCAGTAAAAAAATGGCCTCAACATTTCGAAGTAATTAAAACGTCAACTTAGGCTACTTTTCAATAAAAAATTGACATAATTTTGTTTGACGTAGCTACGTATTACAATTTGCCAATGGCTGGAACTACATGATAAGAATACGGATGGCTGTAGGAAATTTAGAGCAGTCAGCGGAATTCTGAGTTTAGAAAATTGAAATTTTGCATTTTTTTCCGCCGGTTCTTTCCGCCTAGATTAGTTACCGAACCGGTGGTAAGCGCCAAGAGTAACGACGAAATATTTGTAAAAAAATATTCTGAATGCGAATAGTTTGAGTTTTGAGATTTAAAAATCGATCATAAAGAAAAGAAGCTTTGAAACCACTGTCATTTTAAGGGCTTGGTAGGCACAGTAAAATAGAAATCGAGATATTGACAGATTTTTAACTTAATCCTTCAGGCCCCGCGCGAGCACCGGTGATCGCGACAACAATAGAATACAATAGCAATTCCTGGAAATTCCAACTGAAGTATTAATATTATAAATGCGAAAGTATGTCTGTCTGTCTGTCTGTTACCTCTTCACGCTCAAACCGCTGAACCGATTTTGCTGAAATTTGGCATGAAGATATTTTGAGTCCCAGGAAAGGACATAGGATTACTTTTTATCCCGAAAAAAATGTACGGTTCCCGCGCGATAAACGAATTTTGGTACAACGAAGTTGCGGTCGTTATCTAGTTCTGTATAAAGTTCAAACGGCGAATCGAGGCACAAAACTATACAAACCATAAACCAAGGACATTATACTATGTATGTCTATGTATGTCTATGTATGTCTATGTATGTCTATGTATGTCTATGTATGTCTATGTATGTCTATGTATGTCTATGTATGTCTATGTATGTATGTCTGCCGTCTGGTCTCTGATACAAACTGTCAAAATTTGTATGAACTGCGGGGCTAAAATGGTAACATTTAGCAATTCCTCTCAATCAATTCAGCAAATGAATTGTCAAAACTGTCAAACTGACAAATGTCAAATCAGTACAAAAATACAGAAATGAATTGCAAGCAGAGTTGCATTTTGCGATTTTAAAGAATTGAATCATATTATGATTCATATCATGATTCAACAAAGCGACCATTTTGGCCCCGCTGCGGTGCCCCATTATTTAAATTATACCATAGAAACATTTTTGGAGATTCAGAATAATATAGGTAGAGTATAGACCGAGCTTTAGACTAAGTGGTTCGACCAGTCTGGGGCAATTTCGAGGGACCCCCGGCTCGCCCATGAATATTAGATAATTAAAATGATGTTCTTTTAAGGGGATCTTATTAATGGCTAATATATGGCCCTTATACGGCTAATTCGCCCCCCACAACGCGAGTGCCTCACGTTTTTAGCCTTGCTGTTCTGCTCTTCGGTAAACGAATTTGCCTCAGCGAATTTGCAATATTTATCCAACACTAGATGACGCCTGCAACTTCGTTGCTCCAAATTCGTTTATCGCGTGGGAACCGTAGATTTTTTGCGATAAAAAGTATCCTTTCTCTTTTACCAAATTGGTTCAGCGTATCAGGGGGTAACAGACAGGCAGACACACTTTCACATTTATAATCATAGTGGAATTTGTAATTATGGAAGTAGGTATATATTAATCCAAAAAAGAGCAATGTTAGAGCAATAAGCAAAGAAAATCATAATTTCGTAAAAATAATACCGGTATAAAGCAGTCGTTTTGGACAACGGTAGTCGATTTAAATAATTGCATAATTTACCAAATAAGGTCCTAAGGATTTTTTTATCTTTTCGAACAAGTAGCCTAATTGCTTCTTCACGTTCTTTCATATCTCATGTATTTGTATATCAATAGGTTCCACAAATTAAAATAAAATCGGCCAAGTGCGAGTCGGACTGGTACACGAAGGGTTCCGTACCGTTATTATAGAGCAAAAATAGCCCAAAAAGTGTGAATTTTGTATGGAAGCTCCCTTTAAATACTTATTTGTTTTATTTCAATTTTACTATCAATTATTAAAGTACAAATATAATTAGGGATTTTGTAAAAATTTCAAGTGCATAGCTATAGCCATTATTGATATCGCGCAAAAAATACCAAAAAAAATCACGTTTGTTGTATGGGAGCCCCCATTTAATATTAATTTTATTTTGTTTTTAGTATTTGTTGTTATAGCGGCAACAGATAAACAAAATCTGTGAAAATTTCAAAAATCTAGCTCAAACGGTTCTTGAGATATAGCCTGGAGACAGACAGACAGACGGACAGACAGACATCGAAGTCTAAGTAATAGGGTCCCGTTTTTACCCTTTGGGTACGGAACCCTAAAAAAGATGATTGAGTCGTCGAACTTATGAGTAAGTATAATAACATACGGAAACTCTTTATAAACGAAATGGCCTTGATTTCTAAGCTTTGTTCATTAAATCAATTTTCTCTGTGCCCCCCGCGGTGCCCCCTAAAAGGCCCCTGCTCGTAGGAGTCCAAATTTGTTGTTTATGAAATATCTTAATAACCGGCTACAATTTTTCATTGTAAAACGGTGGGTTTGGTGAGAAAATAGAGCGATTTGTACCATCGAGGAAACTGATTCATATGCAGTTGAGGGACTTATGTCTTTTGGCCGGATTGTGTCAAGGTCAAATATTAGCAAATTTTGCTAATAAAATAAAGAAATCACGTTAAAAAATAAGTGTTCCAAAAATTTCAGCTTGATAGCATTTGTCATTTGTCACATTTGATTTTTAAGGGTCTTTCAATTACCAATAAGAAAAAAATAGTCATCATGTCTATTCAATGTAAATCGCGATCTGTCGGCTAGATTTGACATAACAATAATAATAATATTGTTATGTATAACGCGACCAAATTACGTAGGTCCGCCATCTGCCTATGAATTAACTTCTCTTATGATAGAGATCAACTACGATAACATGGCGCGCCCCTCCAAAATTCAAAACGTTTGAAGTGCGTTGTCTTGCGCAGTCGGCTAGTTATGATTAGTTGACCAATAACTGAAATATAACGTGTACTGTGATTGGTTGAATACTTACTACATACAAACTCTTTCATAAGGATGTGACTACACACATTGAAACAGTCATTTGGAGGGGCGCGCCATATTATCGTAGTTGATCTCTACTATGATATTTGTAGCTGGTAAAGCCGCTTAAATGACGTATAGGGTGTTAAAAAATTTCCACATAGGTACTAAAAGAGACTCTTTAGTTATTCAGTGATAAAATTAACCCTCTAAAATAAAATTTAAAAATATTTTCATTTTATTTGTAGGTACTTAAACCACTATCTAATAAAATATATTATGAGAGTGTATTATTACTTTTAATCTAAACTTCAATCAAGGCAAAAAAATTCACATAAAAATGTTAACATTTGATAGAATTTGTAGGAATTTCTATCTCGTTTTTTTTCGTTACTTATAAGTATAATAATTTGGCGTCAAAACAAGGTTATATATCGACACCGGAAATATCACTTAATATAAGGGACAAAACACGACTTTTCAGGAAAGCGAAAAAACAACTTTTTTTTACAAATTCGTCTGTAACTTTTTATCATTTAGTCCGATCATAAAGGTGTTTATGGCAAAGTTTCTTAGAATTTTGTCGGCTATATAACTATAAAAAAAATTTTTTCGTAAATTTACGCGTTTAGAAAATAGCATGTCCCTTACATTTAAAAAAATTGCTTATTTGTCCCTTACAGCACTGAATTCTTCAATGTCAACTATGCCATATTAAAGTAAGGCACCAAGTTTCATATGAAACTGCGACACAAATCTACTGTAAAGGACATAAAAAACTATGCTTAGGAGGAAGTTTGATGTAATATATTAAAATCTAATACAATAAGCCCACTACGACTGGCTGGTCTACCACATAATGGATAGGATTTCTAGCAAAATAAGGAACTTCGGCAGACTGAAACATTTCCCTTGGCATCAGGACTGTTCCCATCTACACCCAGAGCCCCTTTAGACAAGGTGGAACTTTGCAAAACCACGTCTCTGCTCTGTTGTCTTACCGAAATCTCTTTCCTGAGCCGAATGGAAGATGGATCTTCCTCCCTGTTCCGCTGTGCGGTCTCTTTCTGTGAACCTGAACTAGCGATCGCACACCACAAGTCTAAATGTTCGTTCTTGACCTGGCATTAAGCTCCTCACTTCACCTTATCAGGAGCTACTGCTCTCTTTTATCGCACCTGTCAGAGCTGCTTCGCCAGTGCCCAGTCATGACCTTCCCCTTCTATGACCTTCCTTTTTGTGGTGTTACGCCAGCTATTTCTATTATCGGCCACTTCCTCCAGCACCCTTGACGGCGTCGATACGTCTGCGGTCTGCAGACTTCAGAGTCCATGTCTCGGATCCTTAAAGACAGATGCCCTTCTGTCTATGACCATGTTTTTGGTTTCCCCTTTTTTAGTTGAGAGGCCTAAGTTATTGATCATTTGCTTCATTCTCTACAATGCAACAGTTCTTGCATCTCGATTTCATTTGCAGCCAGGAGAGTATTGTCATCCTTAATGCTAGCTATATACAATTGACCGCATTACATGTATGTACCTAAAGGCTAAAGGTTTAGCTAAAACACTAAAACTTTATAGAAAACTTTAAACTTTTACGGATAATACTTTTTGAGTAGGTGCCAAAAAAATTATCTTCTTACTTGAAAAATGATATTTAAGATTAAGGTAAGGGACAAATTTTGGTGAAGCTATGACAGATATTATGTATCAATTCTTAACGTAAAGGACATGTTAAGAGAATTGTACTAAGCTAAAGGTTAACGTAAGGGACTGAATTTTACTTTAAAAGCATTTACGTTATTTTTTTTAACACATAAAAATATTTACGTCCGTTAAATCAATTTTTTTAGGAAAAAACTTGTCTTGACTTTAAAAAATGTGTACTGTAAGGGACATTTTTTAACGATAGAAGAATTTCAAGTATCCCAAACGATAGAGCTTGAAATTCTGAATCCAATGATATATATAACTCATTTTCGCGAAAATGTCCCTTACGTTAAATGATATTTCCAGTGTCGATATGTTCAAAAACTGCAAAATAAAATTGCAGCTTGTATGATTTCATATTTTTATTTCGCCACCTTGTGCTAATGTCTTCCGAGTCATATTATAGGTTCATTTTGCAAAAAGGATACGGACTGACATTTATATTTTTATTCTAGTTGCCCTCGTCATTATCCCTGAGTTTTTTTTATTAATTATTATTATTTAAGAAAAATATATTACAAACATAAATACAAAGAGGCAAGGTTTGTTTATTTGTACTAAATATACTCAAAGTCAGCAGGACTGAATGACTTTACCTCTAAATGAAGCCCATAATATTATCATTAATGGATCTACTCCGACAAAACGTACTTACCTAAGTACGTAAAAACGTACAGGCTACGTAAAAGCGGCAAAGGAAATAATATTTAGATATTAATTTTTCCTGGGTAAGATGTACGGTTCTCGCAGGATAGTCCAAGAGTCTAAAGCTATAGGTATCATTACAATGATACGGCTCTGCCTATGTATTTCATATCTCTGCTATAGCTTCTACCTAACAGTTTACTAGTAACCTCTCTTCTAACAAAAGTTTTAAATTAAAATGTAGAGGCGTATTATTATAAAGTTCAATGACACGTCCTGTATTTTTCTACCGCAATGTAAATATATACAGTAGACCGCCTGGAAAAGTGATTAATTCATTTGCTCACTAGAATCAAATAAATTGTAAAAAATCCTTATGGTCGTCGATCATTTGAGAAGTTGGGAAGGTTAAGAAATTTATCGGGCGAATCTTAGCCCCAAAATAATTGAAATAAAAATAAAGTTTAAAAAACCAAAACCCGACTACTAAAACGCACTCTAAAAAGTACGAAACAAGAAAATAGTTTATAGGGATATGGAATTAATGTTTAAAGGATAGCCGTGGTCGTATGTATGCCCATTAATTATCTTTAATGAATCTGTTTTGCTATAATAGTAGGTGGCATTCGACACTAACGACGCGACTACACGTTCAGGAAGGGGGGAGGGGGGTTTGGGGGGGGCGCAGCCCCCCCAAGATCCAGTCGAGGGTGAAGGTATATATAATTAATTATTGTTTCATATTGTATTGAAGTGATATCATGAATTCATGCAATAATCAGGTGATTGCAAGCAAACCCGTGGGAAATAGCTAATAAAATTTATATATTTGAAATGTGCTAACAAAGTTCTTTCATTTGATACCCCACACAACATAGTCAGGAAATTTTTTTTTTTTTTTGTTCTATACTTTAAGTGACCTAGATGGCGCTATAGCCAGTTTTACGTAAAGTCATGTAGCCTATAACCAGCGGACAATCAAGACGCTTCCAATAACACCTCATTTCTCATTTGTCTAAATAGGACTAGTAGTTTTAAAGTTACGAGGGAACAGACAAACATCCATATACATACATACATACACACAGGCCAAAATCATAACCCTCCTTTTTGCTTCGCCGTAGTCGGGTAAAAATTAAAATGCATTCGCTGGTTCCGATAGCGTAGCTAGATGTCATAAATGTATGGGAATTAACCGTATCGATAAGTGCCATGGCATTTGCGATGTGTTATGTCAAATATACTTTTAACATCTAATTTAACTATCTAATCTAACCGATGCATTTTGACTACGCTCAGCTGCACGAACACGTTATTTCAAACAACTCTCAATAGCAAAACTGGTTGATGTGTCCCGCGCGTGTTGTATCTGTTGTTATGTGTGTTGAGCGAATTTCAAAGACACGACTGAGTCTGCTGTATGTCATTTATACTATGGTTCCACTATCACAGCCTAAAGTTTGTCTGTCAAACTCGGAGGTGTTACATTTAATTATATTATAATGCGCGATGTATTATTTAAATATGTTAATCAGTAGTCCAATGTGACTGTCAGTGTCAGACAGCCATGACAGTTGTATTTGGAATTATCTCCTTCAAGTGGGAGAGCTTAATTAGGAGAGATACCACGGCGACGAAAAACCGGCAACAATAAAGCCTATTCAAAGTATTCAAAGGACTAAAAATTAGTTTTTTTTTAGTCCTTGGCATTGGTTTATATTAATTCGGGTTACGCAGACAATTTAGGTTTAGACCCACTTGCATTTATCAGGGTTAAAATTAATCCTCGTTAAATATCAAAATAGTATTTTTAAAAGTATGATATTATGAGTTAATTTAAACTGCGCAGATGAAAGTGATGAAATTAAACAAAACGAGGTTTTTTTAACTGCACAAAAACGCAGAGTATTTAGTTCTTATTTTTTGTTCATTGCCGCTTTCTTGTTCTGGATAAAAAGAATAAATATTTTTAAAATAAACTCGCTTAGAAATTAAACTCAATAAAGCGCCCTCTGTTATCGTCACTTATTACGATTTAGCAAGCCCCTTACGCAGATCCGGGAAATGTTTCCGAGTTCCATCAGTGGAACCTACGATTATGGCTCTAAAGCAGTGGTTCTTAACCTTTTAGTCATGAGGGACCATTTTACCAAATATTTGTGTTGCCGGGGACCACCTAGTTGGTTTACCTAAATTGAGGGTTGTTTGATAAAGAAAACAAGCACGACTTTATAATTAGCACTCTTTTTCTATTTGGCAAAAATCTAAAAATTACAGATTTTAATTTTATGTGATTTTTGTAAAGTTTCTGCATACTCTTTAGTTAGGTACTTCTGAATTCTCTCACGTGTTACATATTAGGATGGCTTCGCGGACTACTTGGAAGTCTTGGAACGCCTTCAGGGACCACCAGTGGTCCGCGGACCACCGGTTAAGAACCTCTGCTCCAAAGGTCTGGAATACTGAACGTCAGAGCATTGAAAATAGAACACTTTGCTTATCATAAAAAAGCTGAAAATCGAAAACTCGAGTGTCGAATTTAAAACTAGTACATTACGATTTACGCACCTAGGGCAGGAAAATAAGAAATGTCTCAGGTCACATGTAATTGTTGGCGGAGGCGAAGCCGAGGTCAACAAACATGTGATCTAAGGATTTTTTATTTACTGCCCATGGTGCGTATACTATTTTTCTTATCGACGGAGGTGCAAAACGGCAACATCGGTAAGCGCAGCGGGAAGAAAGTTGACGTTTTCCGCCCGGAGGTGAGAAAAATAATTTAATTCTTATTTTATATCTAGCCATCGAAATATTATCCTATAGAACGATAAATATCATACGGCGGCAAAAACCAAAAAAAGGCTCCAGTCAAAAAAATACACATACAGACATTATATCCACACCCTAAAATATCACTATTTAAGGGTTTGGTCTGTGGATGTCTCTGTTGTATCCATACAACAGACTTTTTCGGCGCTGCTACTTTCGCAGTTAAATCTATAAGGGACACCTGTCTATACTGTATACATCCTGAAGTATAATATCACTTAGTTTTATTACACTCTGTATAATATTATTTGTTGAATCTCACGAGTTGAGTTAAATTTCACGATATTTTTTTTCCTACGGTAGGACTTAGGAGGGCTCAAAAATTCTAAATTTATGGACTTCTGGGCTTAAGAATATCAACAAAATCGTCTCAGGCAACTTATGTACCTATAGTTGTTCTTTTACATGACAATCAGACAATACAGTACAAAGTACAAACCATAACAAGTACTATCTGCAGGTGGCGTATATCGTGTTACCCAATTGAACTTTTCCGGAACGGAACTGCGTAACGCCCAGTATTCTGCATTAATTGGCCCCGGGCATTGTGCCCCAAAACGGCCCCACAAAAACCCAATACGATTTGTATTTGTAACGTGATATTCGCAGATGGGGCGGGCAGGAAAACAGGAACTGTGATCCTATTTCGGATTTTTTAGTTGTGTTTGTGTCTATTGCTTTATCTCGGATGTTTGCGTATTGTATTTCTGATATTTTTAAAGTTGGGAGAGTATTTTATGATACTTTTGGTGTTTAATCGCTTACAGATAGGAAAAATCACAAATCGAGAGTACCTAGTGGAGAAAAAAATAAATATTTGAAATAATAAGTGTTTGTTTCCAACTTAACAATAATAATCACAATATCTAAGTAGAACACATAGTCACCTAAAGTAAGCTCACGCCTGTATCAGGTGACTAAGCTCTTCAATTGTCCTGAACACTATATTTGTCTAAGACTATACTTTCAGCACACTAAAATAAAAAGCACAGGCCACATGGCCTTGTCCAAAAATATTCTTATTTAAATGGCGAATTATCTTGCTGTTCTAATCTAAGCTCTTCCTTTCGAAAATGTTTCTCTTCCGAAAAAAATTGCATTTCTAAGACAATAGTGTTACAAGCCTAGTCTTATATAGGGATGTAATATCAAATTTATATATGACTAGCTGTCCCGGTGAACTTCGTGTCACTTTAAAACCTTCCCTGGACTTCTACGAATATATTTTTATCAGCCCAATCCGTTCAGCCGTTTTCGAGTTTTAGCGCGACTAAACACATTTGAAAATCCATTTTTATATAAAGGAAGATTTAATAAACAATATTAAGTAGTACTTATATTAGATTTTAAAGTTCTTATGTCAAATATTTAAATGTAAGTAACTACATAGTACTACTTACCTAGTCCAAAAGCTACTAGTGGCACCGAGACATTTTAGGTTGTGTTAGCTGATCCCAAAAAAACAATAGCCGTATTTACCAACGGTAGACAGTCACTTAGCCCTTTATCCCATTTCCTGTCAGCCCGTCCGCAGTTATATTACCTCTGACATGACTTTATGCTGACTATTTAAGGACTATTTTACTACAAAGTAGACGTGACTGATGTGATGACGTCATATATTTACGGAGCTAGTCACCCAGACAGGATTATCGACTAATTGTTCCTTCCTACTGTACCCCTTTTAATGTGTAACACAAATAAGGGTCAGTAGGTACGTACCGCGACGAGTCGCGCCATATCGTCGCGTCGTCGTCGCGTTTTGATTTTACTCGTTCTGAGTACTGACTATTTACTCCATAGATCCAATGGTCGGATATCCTCGTTCCGGGGGCACATCTTTAACCATCTCCCCTAGCATTGAGGTACTTGGCGTCAACATATCGAGCGAAGTCCAGTTCCGATATCATCTAGAAGGTAAGGCCAAATTAGCCTCGTAGAAGCTTGGTGTTCTTAACAGAGCAAAACAGTACGTACTTCAGTCCGAACCAACGCCTACAACTCTACAAGGCGCAGGTTCGGCCTCATATGGAATATTGTTCTCATCTCTGGGCAGGGGCGCCAAAATACCAACTGCTCCCTCTGGATCGTATCCAACGAAGGGCCGCTCGAATTGTTGATTGCCATAGTGTTTCAAACAGCTTGGACCCCTTGGAATTACGCCGAGATGTAGCTTCACTCTGCATCCTCTATCGATTGTATCACGGGGAATGCTCTGAGGAATTGTTCGGAATCATACCACCTGTAATTTTTCGCCAACGTCCCACGCGAAAAACATACCATCCTCATCACCTTGATGAGTGGCAGTCTTCCACAGTGTGTTTTTCGCGTAACTTTCTGCCGCGCACTGTAAAACTCTGAAACGAACTATCACCAGCAGTATTTCCGGACCGATACGACCTGCAAACCTTCAAGAAAAGAGCGTATTCCCTCTTAAAAGGCCGGCAATGCACCTGCAGTTCTTCTTATGTTGCGAGTGACCATGGGCGACGGTAGTTGCTTACCATCAGATGACCCGTTTGCTCGTTTGCCCCCTTATTTAATTTTAAAAAAATTGAATCTTCCTTGCATTATGTTAATATGTATTATTATAATCGTATACAGGGTGTACCAAAACTAAGTGATAATACTTTAGGGTGTGTATATGTCCCTTATATGTATAGAGCACACTGTGGAAGTGTAAAGTTACAGGCAGAGAAAAATATTTTTTTGTGATTTGTAAGGACAAACGCCCCAGTGTAGTTTGCCCATACAAAAGTTTTAAACAAGTTACACTTTCAGCGCTGCTACTTTCACAGCGAACTCTATATAGGGGACACATACATGTCCTGAGGTATTGTCACTTAGTTTTGTGGCGCCCTGTAAATTCTGCCTTATGTTACATGTGCAGATTTATGAGTGTTAAAATATTTCTTATTAAATTTAACTAACCGTTATAATATTTTAAAATGAAACGTTCAACTATTTTTGTTGAACATTTTTTGTCCAACTACTATCTTGATAAAAAAAGCTTAATCTGATAAAGAACTAGTTGTTAAAAGGAAACAACAAAATAATAAAATGTTAAAAATACTACATGGTAATCTTATATACTTACCATACTAGTTAATGTGGGTATATTAAAACGTATTTTTGTTGACATTTTATTTACAGGAAAATGTGATTGTAAACCGCGGATTACTACTAAGTTTGTTACAAAGTATTCTCTTAGTCATGAGGTAAAAATACTTAATGTAAGACAAAAACAATTTTATTAATTTTATGATTGAACGTCACCGAATTTGTGAGAAAGCCAAGCGCTAAACGAACAATACTTATTAGCTTTTAAATAAAATATACTTATGAAAATCGACACATCCACTTTCAAGCTACAAGAACAGCAAACTACAGCTACAAACTAAAACTCTGTTTTCTTCCTGGGGTTTAAAAATATGCAGTTAAAAATATAACAGTCACATTTTTACAAAGTTACGTGCTTATGTTAATGCTAACAACCCTCTTTGCTTGCTGGAAATGTTGACGCCGATATTTTATTCAACAACAGTTATGGCCTAACTTAAATCACTCAGAATAAGTTTTAATCCCAAATTACGAACAAATATCCTAAAATACATTAGTATTAAAAGATTAGGCAGACGCCAAATATATTACTCCACTTCAAAAAACAATTTGTACGTGAGCTTAAAGTTATTTATTTAACGGGATGTGTCCCTACTGTCTTTAGAAGGGTGGCTACTCATTTGCGACAGATCGTTTCGACCCATCTTGGAAAGAAAGTAATAAAAATAAGTTATGAATACGTTTTGTCGAGAAATTTTAGAGTAAGTGGAAAAAAAAATATGAAAAACAAAAAAAAAACGTTATAAAGTTAGTTTTATTCCAAAGTAATCATTCATTTACTTTAAAAACTGCGTTGTTGGGATTACACGGGGGTTGTGAAAGATGACAAACTAAAAAAAAAAAGAAAAAAAAAAATTAAAAATGTTTTTGTCGATAAAATTATAGTTTCCTCAATGTAAATTTTTTTCGTAGATGCGCCCATACCAGTTCTATGCAGCAGCACACGAGTAGCCACCCTAAAGTTCAGGTAAGATTTTTTACCACATATCGTGAGGGTGCGCTTCACAGACGGATTATTATTTTTGTATATCGCAACATCTGCGTGTGTAATTCTAACTAGATACTAATAGATAACCGCGGATGTTTTTTATACTTTTTGGCCCCATTGTTACCAAATGCGCATTATTTATAGGGGTACCATTGTGGGGTCAAAATGCACTTGCGACTTCATTGTTAATTAAGTTTTTTGTTGTTGTACAAGTGCGTTTTATTGATTATAAACCCTTTAAACCAACTGTGATAAAGTTCATATGGCTCTACAGTATGGCTTCACTGTCTCACTCAATTATAAACACCAAACAGAATCAAGTTAAAAACTAAAATACCGCACAGTTTTGGCGTAACTGAATAGTTACTTTGTTAACACGCGTTTACGCACACACATGCAGAAATCTACGCTACTCTACTCTAACTACATATTTAAGATGTCATTGATTGACTGCATAGTTAGCATATTTTGACTCAATTCAAGTCAAATAAATTGATATTCGTAAAGCTCTTTCTATACTTTTTGAACGCATACTCAACATTTTCTGATCTATAATGGAGCATATGGCTAATAATTAACTACTGGATTTTTTTGCGAACGTCTTCTTTCTATCTAATTAAATTATGCACAACCATAGATCCTCAAACATCATCAATTTAACTTGATACATCACAAAAAAGTTTTGAAGGTCGCAAAAAATACGCACAAAAGTTAATCGAGGAAAATCTATAGGATCTACGCAAGGATCTACACGATAAGTTACCACTAATTATGTATTTTAATGTCCGTGTCTGAAGTAAAAAAATATGGAGTAGCAACAGTATTGTCGGCACAACGTAAAGGAAATAAAAGCTCACGGGTTCCGACGCTGCATTCAGAACAGAAAAATGTAGAGCCGATGTTGTTTTCCTGCACGTCATGTTTTTCCAATCTTCATTTTATTTTTTGATTAGCTGGAGATCGGAGGTATACAATGTGTAACAAAAATAAGTTCACTGTGAAAGTAGCAGCTCTGAAAGACGAATTTTTTTTACGCAAGTGAAAAAAATTTTGGTCTTTCAGCGCTGCTACTTTCACAGTGAACTCTCTACAAGGAACACGTACACACCCTAAAGTATTATCAGTTATTTTTGTTACACCCTGACCCCTGCATAATAATTCGTATTTGTACTTAAATTTATTATAAGTAAAAAAAATGTGTTTTCCTAGCAGGTTTCACTGCTAAACGAGTATTGTATAATAACATAATTTTGATATTATAACTCGTCCTATAGTTTGTAATGTATTGTAAATCAAACATGCCCAGTCGTATTTTTACAAAGAAATTCCAAGATCCTTTGTAGAGCAGCTATGATTTTAAGCGTTTGTTTAATGAAATTCAATTATTGAGCCTAAATTATAATTTTACAAGTGGCTTATTAGCTTACTGCACAAGGTGTACAACTACAAAGTAATACTTATATATGTATAAGCATCACTTACTTTTGATACACCTTGTGTCTGTCACAGACCAGTGAATTGTATACAGTTCAGTGTGAAAGTAGCAGCCCTGAAAAATGTTTTTTTTTTTAATTTTGTTGGTTTGTGTTCAGAGCAAGCGCCCGAGCGCGCCCTTGTGAATTCGCCCATACAAATCACAAGAAAAAATGCTTTTACAGGGCTACTACTTTCACAGTGAACTCTAATTAAGGAACACCCTAAACACACCCTAAAGTATTATCACTTAGTTTTGTAACGCTATGTATAAGGAACACACGTACCCTAAAGTTTTATTACGTACATTTTTTTTATTAAATAAGGGTGGCAAACGAGCAAACGGGTCACCTGATGGTAAGCAACTATCGTCGCCCATGGACACTCGCAGCATCAGAAAAGCTGCAGGTGCGTTGTCGGCCTTTTAAGAGGGAATACGCTCTTTTCTTGAAGGTTTGCAGGTCGTATAGGTCCGAAAATACTGCTGGTGACAGTTCGTTCCAGAGTTTTACAGTGTACTTACTATAGTTTTGTTACACTCTGTCGTAACACACATTTAAAGCACTTCAGGCATTGTTTTGTATCTTTCCCTAGCATTCGCTACTCCACGGCTTTCCCTGTGATCAGAGGGAAGGCAATTTTAACGAACTAGGCATTGTGTAGAGCAGTGCTCTAATCAACATAATACTCAATTGTATCCACTTAATATTTTGTGACAAGTGTACCTACCTCATGAATTATTTACATCTGATATTCGCAATTGAAGACGTAAGTGGGTAAAGTTGATAACTAATATTTTGTAACATAGGGGAAATAGCCTTAGGTACTCATTTTCCCCATATAATGAATTGAACAAACCTTGTAACTTACCTCCTTCATCATCTGTATATATAGAATATTCCACATTTCTTTTATTAGGAACATTTTCCCGGTCCTAAAGCCACCATTTATGCAATAAAAAAGGAAATTTTGAAATTGTTAGTTACCTACTTCATCCGCTTACGTCTTCAATTATGGGCCGTATGCGACCTTTCATATTGTCTCTATGGTCGGCAATACGTAATTTTATTTTTAACATGAATGTAACTTCGTATAGAATCCGCTTATGGTCTGCTTTATACCATTACGGAATCGAGTTTGTGTATTTGAATAGTTTGTTAGAAAGTTTTGCTTTCATGGAATTATTTTTAGAGTGCGTTGAAAATGGGAATTAGAGTCCTGCCTGTTTTTACCAACCGCACTTTCATTAAGTACATCTTAGCGACTATTAAGGGTTTCTATGAGTGTAATTTCACCAATGTTTTCGTTATAAGACCTGGGCGGTGTGCCAAAATGTTTTCGTTTTCGCTTCGTTATAGAATCGCCGATCAAAATGTATGGAATTTACCTAAGACGAGGCGAACGTCAACGTCATATTAACGAACGGTTATTGTCAATTCCATACATTTTCATCGGCGATTCTATAACGAAGCGAAAACGAAAACATTTTGGCACACCCCCCAGTAGTCTTATTTGACTTTATATTTTAGGCCCTGTTTTGATACGGGACCACTAAGGAACATTTAGCTTTAGGATTCCATTCAACTAATTAAAACGTAGCACGAATTGTATATTTACAGCCAAACTTTAACAGAGCTGCTGTAGATAATCATAAAACAAATATATTTAATTTAAAAAAATATGCTATTTAAGTCACTTTAAGAGCGGTTACCTACTTTTTCCAAGCATAAATTAATACACATGACATAACACAATAATATTATGTTACATTTACTTTTATTTTAACTTTTTCCGTAACAGTCACCTATTATAAGGCATCCATTACACGGGCATGCAAGCGTCAATCAATTCCGTCAGTCATGAATTATGTTTGACTGATGGACTGACGAATGGTATTAGACGGTCACTCAATTCTCTTCAGTTTTATGTCAGTCAAAGCCAAAATTTTCAAAGGTATACGTTTCTAATTTTTTTCCAATTTTGTCAGATGTGACAAAACTCTCTCAAAATTCGTGATTGATGGTTGCATGAAGCAAAAATCAAAATATCCAGATTTTCGTCAATCAGCTTCATGCAACCGTCAGTCACGCTCTTACACGGTAGGTTATCCATCAGTCACACTCATGACTGTGGTAAAACTGACAGTAAAACCTACCGTCTAATGGATGCCTAACAATTCTGTATTATGTAACATCACATTCTTAACACATAGTGCATAATTGGTATCATGTTTTATCAGCTAATAAAGGCGTGAGAATATACACCAAGTATCCGTTTTCTAGGAACTACTCGTTTGCATTCGTTGCAAATATCGTATAAATATCATAATAAGTTAGAACAAAGGAGTGTGTTGAGGCTAGGTTTATATTATTATTATGAATAGACTTAGCCATATATTTTTTAAGTAAAAAATTAAAATATTTATTAGAATGTACCTTAAAATCTTGATTTTAGATATAAGACTTAATGATTAAATTTTATGTGCGAAAGTATACAAAAACACTGTTTTTTAATTTGTGTACATTATGTAAGTTTTAATTAGATTCAATTTGTGTATTATAATTTAAAATAACATTAAGTCGATAGTTTTTTTTTTTGTAGAAATCAGAATTTAAAAAAATAAAATATCGCAATTTGAGAACTAAACTTGGACGTTTTATTTGCAACAATACTAATCCATATACTAATCAAGCTAATTTACTTTTTAAATTATTAAAAGGGGTATGAAGATTTTTTTATGGAGCCTGGCCTACTGCCCACCATTTTGTGTTTCCGCGTTTCCATTTTTGAAAAAAATATTCATGAATGCGAAAAAACACAACGGCGGACAGTAGGTCGGCTAAAATCTTCGTACCCCTTTGCCAATAATAATCAATATAATCAAGTTGATATGAAAAAAAAATCCATTAAAAAAAGGAGTCACGAAAAGAGATAGCAATTACCAGATTCATTATCATTCAGCCCTCTACATACTACAGCCGAACATAAAATCCTCTCCTCCTTTTTTCAAGTCGGTTAACATGTTTCGGGACCATAAATTCCTCCCAAAATGTTTATGCTGAGTGTTTCCACGTGTTAAAAGTCTTTAACGAGTTCCAAAATGGCATACCACTCGAAACTGTCGATGACAGATGACTATGGTATGGCCAAAAAAATGGCGTTAATTTTTACATTATCGCCAAAACCACTTCTCGGCTTATCAGTTGAGAAGACAGGACCTTTACGTCAACGTCATAAGGATCAATATCCTTAAAACTCTGAGTTAAGATAACTTTTAAGGGTTTGTACAAATCATAATCTGAAAAAATGTCTATGAATAGAAATACATCACTCTATCTCAGAGGGTTAAAGATGTCTATCTACTGCATGTTTTAACGGAGGTAATTAGTACAGAGATCAGAAATGTGATGCTTTTATGATGTATCTAATTTGTAGAACTTTTCTATGGGTGCCCATAATTATAGAAATGCGAATCTGTCTGTACCTACTGTAACATCTTCATTCTTCACGCTCAAACATATGAAAGGTAGAGATACTAGGTCCCGGGAAAGGACATTGGATATATTATGGGTATTTGAATTTCACAACATGGTATTTAAATTAAAAGTAAGATGGCCTTCAGCAGTCTGGACTCTAATTCACTAATAACTGTAAAAAAATCTTATGTATAAAATATTCTAAATTAAAAAACACAGTCAGAACTCAGAGCCTATTGGCTAAAGATCCGGAAAAATATCGCCCATGAGATTTTAACTCCATAACTTTTTTAATATAATATTTGACTGCTTACTGTGCCATATTACTCTTTATACTTTTTCTTTAACACAAAAATTAACAATAATATTTAAACAAGTAATTTAACATAGAGTCCCAACTAGTAACAAAAGAATTTCTATGACCACCTAATTGGCGCCAAAACTCCCTAATCCGGGCACACACGAAAGCATTAATATTTTAAGATTAATATACACGAAATACTAAAAATATTGCGTGCCTTTGTGGCCATTATTGTAATTGTTCTGTAGAGGGTTTTACGAGTTCTAAAATATTTACTATACGAATAATTTACACTAATAATGTATAACACGTACTGGTAATTAGAATATAGGTCATGTTATCAACTTATGCAAATGAAAAACAAACAAACGTACTTACTGAAAATAGCGGGGAAATCTTAAATTAATGTTACACACGCTAAGTAACGAAGTATGAACTCTATGTTTAACTAGCTGTTGCCCGCGACTTCGTCTGCGTCAGCATAGTATAGTAATGGAGATGGGTTTCATGTTCCTTACTTAAGAAATGACGGACTTTCATTCAAACTTTCAACCCCTATTTCACCCCCTTCGGAGTAAAATTTTCAAAATTCCTTCCTTAGTGGGTGTCTACTAAATAAAACAACCCTACTCACCAAATTTCGTGGCTGCAACTTTAACAGTTTTTGCTCAGCGATGATGAATCAGTCAGTCAGTCAGGACATGTAATTTTATAAGTATAGATATAATTCATACTTATATTACAACTGTCCTATTAATACTAATAAAATATTATTAACACAGTGAAAACTTAACTTGAAGGTTTGCTCGACTTTGTCTGGCATTGAAAAGTAAAATGACAGACAAATCAACGAACCTGAAATAATAGTTATATACGCAGCACAAATTTAAAAGTAAGGTGCCTCCCTCCCTCCCTCACCGGGAGCATTCGCTTGTAATTAATTATTGTAATGTAACGTTACAGAGTCGAGCATTACATCAGTGAGGGAGGAGAACCGAGCATTACAGTGCGCACCTTGTAATGATACAATTTGTAATATCTTGATACAACTTGTAACATTAATGTCTACCTGTTGCTTCTTCGGCTCAAACCGCTGAACCGATTTGGACAACATATAGTTATTCTAGATACTTTAGGTCCCGGGAAAAAACATAATATTACCTATAATATAGTTCTTATTGCGGGTAAACACTCCTATACGGTTTCGGACATAATCTAGTCTAGTCATAATAAAATATATACCTATAGCCTACTGTTTATACCTAGACTTTTTGACCCCTAACATACTCGAGATCATAAACAATAATTTTTACACTTTATTTTTATAGTAAAGAATAAAATTACATTTAAAACTTATTTTATACTTTAAAGAATGAAAAACAAACGAATTTTCATACACTTATCGTGGGAAAGCTCTTTTAAATCTTTATTATTCTAATTGTATCGTAATTAACCCGCGAACCTAATCAGAGTAGATAAGTCCACATTTGAAGACGTTAGTGGATGAAATAGGTATAACTAACAATTTGAAAATTTTCACTTACCGGGAAAATGATTTGAAATCACTCAAAAATGTAGCTTGAATATCTAGCCAGATATTTTAGCCAGATGATTAAAATATATATGTTACGCTCAAAGACCGAAATCGCTTAGTGAGCGAAAAAATTGCTCACAACCCGTTGTGTTCACAGTGAAACAGCCACGACGCGAATTTCGCGTCTTGGCTCTAATGAAAACGGCCACGACGTGTTCTGGCAATCACAAAAAGGCCATAACGTGAAATTCGTGTCATGGCTGATATGCTATTCGTTTTTCTTAATTTGTTCTTGATTAATTAATAATCATCCATAGGTATGGAAGATTATATTTGAATTACCTACACGACACGAATTTTATTACATGTATAGATATTAGTGAAAAAATGAGTAATTGCTCTTATGTTATAAAATATTAGTTATCCAGTTCATCCACTTACTTCATCTTTTGAAGATTCGTAGGAAAGTAATTATAGTAATTTTTGATGGTTATGCCGCCATAAAAAGCGGCACCCTTAATTAAATGTCAACTGACTCGAAATGGTACAGCTTAAGATTTGTTATCCGTACATTATCTGTAATTATAACGAAATTATTGTAGATAGTACTATGTAGTTTGTCCGTCGATCTATCCAGTGCCCAGTCTCATCTGATGACAATGATTTAATAGGTCATAATATAAGCCAGAAATCCAGAATCATAATTTTCAAAAATTTTGATTCTGGTTTTGATTTCTGTTCTTTCAGATTTTACAATATTTAAGTACTTTTACTCAAAACTTTCATTTCTTTCGGTATATAGGTATATTTTAGTGTTGACTCAGAACTTTACCAAAGATAGATAAGTATTAAAAACCTAATTGCCGCACTCAGATACCTTTAATAATTATTATGATTAAACTTCAATTTAATGAAGAGTTTGACAGATGATATTGTATGGGGCTAAATTATGTCAACATTTTGAATTACCTACCTACATTTAAGTCTCTGAGTGCGGCAGTTAGAGTTGAAAACTAAAACTGTTAAGCAATTAAGACTTTTTTTGCGAAGGAATTTTGCTAAGTTTAGAAAATATCAGTTTCAAAACCATCGTGCATAGCGAAACAAAAATGGCGGCAACCTATAATTAACGTAATGATTAATTTACCTATGACACGAGACTCACAATGTAAACATTCTGAGGCGGCAAAAAATTAATGAGCATGTTTCATATGCATATGCGTTACATTCCTGGCCGTCAACACGTTTGTCCCCCGCAAAATTTAAATTTCGAATCCCCCGTGTCTTCCACCAATGATCGAAGAACATTCGTAAAATATATACTGACTCCACCCAACGGAAACAGCTGCGAACTGTAATAATTACTTCGCGGGCTCTGAGCATTGGGCAAAATATAGATAACCAGCTGCTGTAGAAATACTACACGCTACGTGGCTGCATGGCTGAAATGTCTACGGCATTTGAAACGGAAATTAAAAAAAAAAGTAAAAAATTAAATTTGAAAAATCGAATTCCATTTGAAATTATTCTAAACATAAAATTGAAAATTAAATATTTTTGATTCACTTGTAGCAACTAGCAAAGTAATGAATATTTGTGATAATAAATAAAGATTCTTTACAGCCTGATCATAATTATTATCCTTACATTTAAAGTTCAAGGCTCAGATCATTAAAACTATCCGTCGGTAAAGATAAACCGATCGTTAAAAGTTCCCCAAATAAAACTTATCTCCCACTTATATTTAATTCTCGTCGGTCATATTTACCTGTGAAAATATATTTAAGAGCGTATAAAATGATTCATTATCTACTGAATGACTGTGAATTTAAATTTAATATTAGCTGTAAGCATTTTTAGGCGTGTGATGCACATAGTTTGCTGTATGCGAAGGTAAGGCTCCTAAAGTCCTAACTACTCCTAAGTTGTGTATAAAAATCAATGGATAGCACTATGAGAGTACTGTCAGAAGTGATAACGAAACAGCAGCAACAAGCATACATTTTCTCCACGCTGTACAAAGAAATTTTACTCATGCTAAAAACTAAGAACTTAAAATGTTTAGAGCAGGTTTGTAACAAATTGACCTTTTAAAAAAAACTATTCTCTTCTCGCTTAGAGACTTTAAGAGGGTCACTCATATATCTCTTACTGACTAATACATGAACTCTGTTAGGCGTCCAACTTTTAATGGAGGACGGCGATAATAAGCTTTTATAATAAACCAATCCTGGGACGTTATAGTTGAAAACCCCGTCCAAAAAGCCATTTATGCGGTCGTTAACGTTTATAGAATCATAAACCAGAGACAATCTATTGTTGGCGACCTACGCCTTACTATTAATACCTTTTGTTCATCCATAGACTATCAATTGGCACCAGAGATTTCGCTGATATAAAGCCGGAGTTGAAGATTTCAAAAGTTAGGATAGGTCTATGTGGCAGACAAAATATTTTTACTAAGTCAAAAGGGCCCTAAACAAACCCAAAGAGATTTGACCACGCTAATTGACTAGACCATTGATTCCCAAAGTGGTCCAGGTGGACCCCATGGGGTCCACAAGTCGTTAAGGGGGTCTATGAAAATTAGGTGACCCGATTTGACTTCTCCTATTAAAGCAAGCAGATTAAATATTACAGAGCAGATTAAATATTACAGAGCGAGGAGATTTAGAAATAAGTAGGTAAAAGTGTGGTAATTTTTGTGTTAAATAGGTACAAAACAAGAAAATATTTGGGTTTACATACGTAATTCGGGTTTTGCTACCCCAAAGTGAAGTTATTACTGTGAACTGTGAGTCAAACTTAGATTACAAAATAGTAAAGGTCCAACTGTTGGATGAATACGCTTTTTAGACCGGCCTTGAACGGGGGGGGGGGGGGGGGTAGTTGTGGGGTCCACCGGATCCAGCAAAATGTTTAAAGTGGTCTATGAGAAAAAAAATTTGGGAACCTCTGGACTAGACACTCGATTTTACAAACGTCCATGAAAGTAATAAAAAGCTAATATGGGCAAATATTATTTTTATCGAGAAACACTAGTTAAACTTTCAAGTTAAATAAAAACAGAACCATATTATAAGTTTTAGAGCGCGCCCATTGGAAACTCCCACTAAAATAACCCACAAATTAAAAATACTGGTATTCTATAAATAATAATTCAACTAACCTAACCTCTAATACCTTTTTTAATCAATATCCTTCGAACGGACAGACTAGCGTGGTTTGGATTAATACAATCAAATATCAATTGTGGTGACAATTCTATCAAACTGGTTTGGGCTAGAATATCGGGTTGCGTTGAAAAAAGGTGATGAGTTGAGGTTGTAACGGCGTGGACGGGAATGAATGAGACTCACTAGCAACTGATAGGGACGATTTGAAACCGATCCTTGTAAATAAACTTCTATTGGTATTAGGACGACGCCACGGTAAGAGATGGATTAAGGTAAGTACTATCGAAGAAATTGATTCATAGGCAGTTGACGGACCTACGTCAATTGGTCGGATTATGTCAATTCAATGTTAGCTGTGATCTGTCGGAACCTGACATAAACTATATATAATATATTATGTTATTGGAATCTCGGAATCGGCTCCAACGATTTTCATGAAATTTAGTATATAGGGGGTTTTGGGGGCGATAAATCGGTCTAGCTATGAATCATTTTTAGAAAATGTCATTTTATTCGTGTTTTATCGAATACCGAGCAAAGATCGGTCAAATAGCTTTTGATGACATTTGATTATGAGGAGCGATATCAATTATTGTATTAATAATATAAATAAATTTTGATGACATTTGATTATGAGGAGCGATATCAATAATTATTATTTTTAACAAAAAATTAAAACCGACTTCCAAGGTAAAAACAATAATAACATCCTTATAATATGAACTAAAAAGTATTAAATAATTATTCCTATCTAATAGTACCTTTTTTCGAATTCGGCTAAAACTCAACTATTTCTGTACTCAATCTTCATCATTTTGATGTCGGTACCAGATGAATCTTCAGTTCTCTGACAGAATATTTGAAACTTTTGGAACTGGCACCGACTTCAAAATTATGAAGATTGAGTACAGAAATAGTTGGGTTTTAGCCGAATTCGGAAAAAGGTACTATTAGATAGGAATAATTATTTAATACTTTTTAGTTCATATTATAAGGATGTTATTATTGTTTTTACCTTGGAAGTCGGTTTAAATTTTTTGTTAAAAATAATAATTTCACTCTTTTTAGTTACCTACTAAGCCATCGTACAGCGTACGATACGTAGAATAATACACCTGTATATTATTCTACGTATCTTATTACAGTCACACTTACAAAATATAATATCAGCTGCAGCCTGCAGATAATTTTAAACAATACAATAAAAAAAATCGAAGTAAACACTTGTGACGTGCTAAGTAGCCGGTCACCAGACTAGTTTCAATAGGCTGGCACTCGCTCGACTTGTCGCACGACGCAGTGCACATAGTACCCGGCCCGCGCGCCCGCGCCGCTCGCTTGACAGCCCTGGCAGATATGCGAGACCGCAGACAGTTATTGTACTATGAACGCTAAACGCAATGCAAAAGGTTGAAATTAGGTTGTTTTCCAGAATATCTCGGCGAAGTGAGACAGAATGTTACATTATCGAAGCAACTTTAATTTCTCAGAAGTAATGTCAAATATGTGCCTTATGCTCTGGAGATAAGGTTGAATTTGGTGACATTGGTATTTGGTGACGTGGTAATGATGATGCTGATGATGATGATAATGATGAATGTAATTTGCATAGTAGCATATGCTTTCAGTTCTTAAAACAGCTCCTAAACTCCCAAACTTGTATCTATAAGGAATCCGGAGTTTCTTAGTATCTTCGGAACCATAGTATACCTCGGTGCAAAATCTTTCGTTTTGGTAGCAAACAGAACGAGATACAACTAGTAAATAAGTTTATGAATCTGCTGCAGCAGAAAAGCTCAAATAATGACCATAATAGACATTATAATTACTCATAAATGTTACTAGTAGACTGTATAAAGTGATCTCTATTGTTTATATCGTTTTGAAATACTAATCAAAAAATATGTATCACTGATGATTTTGTTTATTTATCTACCGTAACATCGTGCCCCGATGATGTAACAACTAGCCCCAATTCCGGGGTAAGATGTTACAATCTACTTGTTTTGTTAAATTATCCATTGTGAAAAAATTACATAAGTTTTAATAATTTTTCAGTGATAATTTTATAGCTAAATAGACATACTAACATGACAAGTAATCAAATATATAATTTATTTGATAGCTTTTGTCATATTAACAACTATCTATAAATTGTAACAACGTGCCCCCCGCTCCCCTATTATAATAATGATTTGCCTCAAGCGTATAGGTTTTACCACAACATACATTTATAGATATTTACCTTTTGAAGTAAAGAGCGCGTCACCTGATAAGTCATTCTTTGGGTCTGTTTTGGGGCCATTTAGAAATAACACTTCTTGGCTTCGATCTATGATTCCTGTCATTTACTTATCTTAATACTCTACGAAACCAGACGGTCATCGAATCACATTTATCAAATAAAAATAATTAAGATATCCACTAATGACCTATCATTAGGAGTTATAAAATTGACTAATTTTATGATACTTAATAAATTGCTATAGATTTCTAGCTTTACACCGACATATATTATGCACTTAAAATATTATGTTAATCGTGGATTAACTTTTAATAGACACATCAAAACATAACTGTTGGTTATTAAAAGATTATTCAGTCTGCATATTAAATAATTTATCACTATATTAAATTAATTTATTTCAATTTAGCAAATCGGTAGGTCGAAGCTTGTTTTAGGTCGCAAAACTAATTAAAAAACCAGTCAAATTCGTGTCTACTCACGCGCATTTTGGCGGTCGATGCTAGAACTCCACATTTTAACAAATTGCCTAATATCTCGACAACAGGAATTTTAAATGTGAAATGTGGAATGTCTAGTTTGAAATATTTGACTTTGCTTCCTTAAATTTTATCACCAATATAAAAAATGCTCTACCAAAAAATCTATTGTCTAAATTCCAATCTTAGTCAAACTTTAGATTCATATAATTAATTTACTACAAATAATCTATATAGGTAATCGATAACTGTAGTTTTTAATCTCGATAATTTATCATAACATCCTTTCCTTTATGGCATGTAAAGCTTCATTATAAAAATAAACGGAGATAGCAACAATGATGTATTGTTAGTCGAAGTTAGCTATTTAAATAAGGAGAGACATCGAAGCGCAATCAAAAGTCAATTACAAGGTGTACTCATACCGGGTCGGCGCATGATTTATAGGAGCGCAGCGGGCGCGCGCGGCTCCGTCGCGGCCATTTTTAAAATTAAAACCTTACGACCACCAGATCTTATCCCCGATCGATCAATTTAGATAAAATAAATATTTATCCGCTGTATATGATGTGGATGGGCGAATAATGTTATACAATAAATTGATTGTGACGGTGGATTTTTTAACCGACTTCCAAAAAACGAGGAGGTTATATGTTCGGCTGTGGATATTTTTTTTTTTTTTTTTTTTTTTTTTTTTTTTTTTTTTTTTTTTTTTTTTTGTATGTTCAACGATTACTCCGCCGTTTGTGAACCGATTTTCGAAATTTTTGTTTTGTTGTATTAGGTTTCACTCCAATTTGGTACCATGTTCACAAAAGTGGTGACCTGATGATGGGATCCATGAGTAATCGAGGGAACTCCTCGAAATTTATATGGAAACATATGGTGATTTTGGTTTTATGTGAAGTGTACTAAGAATATGCTACCAAAAAGTCAAATATTGGGTCAAAGTATACTATGGTTTCGAAGATGCTGAGAGAACTCCTGACTCCTTATAGATACACGTTCGGGAGTTTCGGCGTTGTTTTAAGAACAGAAAGCATATGCTACTATGCAATTCATATTCATCATCATAATCATCATCATCATCGTCATCATCATCATTAAGGTCACCAATGTCTCATGGCACAGAATTAATAATAGTACAAGGCATAGGTATGGATATACTAATAATAATAATTATGTACTGTATAACAACACCTGTTTGTTAAATACATGGCGGTCGGCGCCGCAGAGGCGACGGCGTCGCCGCGCCGCCGCGCCGCGTGGCGCGTGGCGGCAGACAACAGATCGAATACTTTACTAATTACTTTATAAAATTTAAATAGACAAATAGAATTAAAATAAAGTTATTTTAAAAAGAGCGTTTACACAAAACAAAGTC
Organism: Lysandra bellargus; assembly: GCA_905333045.1. Taxonomy (NCBI): domain Eukaryota; kingdom Metazoa; phylum Arthropoda; class Insecta; order Lepidoptera; family Lycaenidae; genus Lysandra; species Lysandra bellargus. The sequence continues at coordinate 6,505,720 of HG995350.1, read as the reverse complement.
ATTAAGTGTCTTTTTAATCAGTTATACTTATTAATCGATAGATGGCGCACTAAGTATCGATTTGAATTCTTGATTAAGCGCTTATTGCACTTATCCTAGCTAGGAAGTCCTAGCTAGGGTCCTAAAAAATTTAGTCAAGTGGAATAACATTTAGAAGCTAGGATCCTAGCTAGGATCCTAAATCGGAAAAAAATTAGTCAAGTGGAATAACATTTAGAAAGCTAGGATCCTAGCTAGGATAAGTGGAATAAGCGCTTTACAAGAACAGAGCTGTCAATAATTATGATAATATTAAATATTATGAGTAGCTACGCTACATCCTATGCAAGTTTATACAATTTTTTATCTGATAGATCCTTCGATCGTGGAAAAACGAGACACAATAGCCTTTCTATTGTTATCTCAATCGCCGGTGACCGCTTGGGGCTTGAAGCACTAAAATTGTTAAATTACTTAGCACAATCTGTTCACTTCACTGATAATATATGATTTTGTGAGTGCGAGTTGTGACTCTTGACAAATTGTAATAAGATACGTAAAATATACGCGAAGGTTTACCTACTAGTGTAACTAAAAAGAGTGAAATTATTATTATTTTTAACAAAAAATTAAAACCGACTTCCAAGGTAAAAACAATAATAACATTAATATGAACTAAAAAGTATTAAATAATTTTTACTATCTAATGGTGCCTTTTTCCGAATTCGGCTAAACCTCAACTATTTCTGTATTCAATCTTCATAATTTTGAAGTCGGTGCCAGTTCCAAAAGTTTCAAATATTCTGTCAGAGGACTGAAGATTCAGCTATCTGGTACCGACTTCAAAATAATGAAGATTGAATACAGAAATAGTTGAGGTTTAGCCGAATTCGGAAAAAGGCACCATTAGATAGTAAAAATTATTTAATACTTTTTAGTTCATATTAATGTTATTATTGTTTTTACCTTGGAAGTCGGTTTTAATTTTTTGTTAAAAATAATCATCTATCACGTCGAGATCGTGAGATATGAATTTTCTCCATTGTTAAACCGATACTGGCATGTTGACCTGTTGCTGGCCACTTGTATAAAACATTATAAAGATGTCTGATGTCGGATCAAAGAAATAAAAGATTACGAAAACGAAAGCAATAGTAGAAAACTTTTTAGTAAGGTATAAAAAAATAATACTTATAACTTTTTACTGAAGTAGAGAATAAATAATGTAGAAGTAGAGAATACTGAGATAGAGTTTTTAAACAAAAGATGATAAATTAACTTAATGTTTGGCTACGGTATAATGTAAGTAGGAAGCAGCCTAATTATTGTCTTGATTACAGTTACTGTACTTTCTGCTAACTGTTGCTGTAATGAAAGTTAGCTCCTACAATTTATAATTTGATTGTAGAGAATTTTTAAATTTTATAGTGAGGAAGCCCTAGCACACATTTTTTTATTACTAACAAGCTAATCTGGTTAGGGTTCTGTTTTAGGGTTCTGTAATCAACAAAACTTGGTTGACTACGGTACCCTAAAACGGAACCCTACCCAGCAGATTTTTTGTATATTGGCAGGATAATAGCTTTACATAATTTAAGAGTAACATTGTCCTATAAATAGATCAATCCATAATATTTTAGGACCATCAAATCAAAGTATAAAATCTTTTCTATCTCTGTTAGCTACCACTTTCAAGATTTTTCGCAGAAATTAAAAAAAGTTGTTTGTCTTATCAAAATGAAGTTACTCACAAAAAATTAACTTGTTAGTAATCAAAAAATTTTTTGCTCTAGGGCTCTCCCTGACCATTAAATCAATATTTAGTTTAAATAGTCATCTTAATTATAAGTCAATTTATTTCTAACAGTGTGCTTAATCTGAAAATTTGAGAGGAATAAAATTCATTGATTGAGAAAATATTAATTTTATTTATACTCTGTATTTTGGAAGCGTAATTAATAAATATGATTTGTTCGATTCATATCTAAACATTACATCACAAATTATATAATTATACTTACGCTACAAACTATTTACAATTGACTAGGGTACAATTCAGTTCTTCCACATTTATACCTATATTTACACTGTTAGATAAATAAGAAATCCTTGTTTAATATATTACTCAGTAGCTCAAAATAGAGCGACAAGAAACAACAAAGATTAATTATTCCTCTGCAGGTTATAATCATGAAAATTATATTACATCATTATAATAAAATAAGTACCTTATTTATCACAAAGTATTCGTTAAAATAAGTATATTACAGACTCTACATAGAGCAGGAACCGTAAACCTCAGACAAGGAATGTATTACAAATGTTTTCAAAAACAGGTACTCTATGCACAAAAATTACAAGGTACATAAACAAACAATCGATCAAAATTTTGCAGTACACAGCACCATATATTCGATAAAAGCTTTTTATAAATTACAAAACTATTTACATACTCTATCACAATTTATACAAAATACGTTTTTCTAACGTTGCCTGGCCTAGTATTAGACATGGGTATTTGCTGGGGAGGCCTGAGGGGGCGCTCCTCGCATTGGTGGTTGTCTATGGATACATAGCTATGGTGATGGGGCAGCCTATCGTCAGGTCTACCTTCGCTACTGGCTACCGAGCACGTCTCGTCCTCGGTACTCCTGGCGGAGACCTCGGCGCTCGCGCTGGTGGAATGCATAGGGCTAGACATCATTAGAATAGGCGGCGCCATCCCGTATTTATACCACGGGTCGTGAGACGTCGGTGGGGCCGTGTATCTTAAATTACCGTGCCTATTGAACCCCTCCCGATTGCCCGCTTTCACGTTATTCGCGTTGTGAAGCGTCCGATTCGGTAACGTGATGTCCACGTCGGGCAATCGAAAATTTAGCTTCTCCCAACAATTCCTCTCCCCCCACACTATCACTGTACACGTTTTCAACAACACTTTCAAGTCTGGGTCAATGTTTATGGCACTCAAGTCTGTCGTCACTAAGAAAATTATCTTCTGTCGTCTATGCCTAACGTTCACTGAATTTACAGCACTCTGTACGGCCGCCTTCGACTCGGGCGAGTACCACTCTTGTTGCAAGAAATTTATTGATAGCACTATCACCAGTCTTTTGGAGCTCTCGGATGCACTAACCAAACTATCACTGGATCGTCTTTCAATGAGCTGCAAGTCTCTATGTTGTAAACACAGAGCGTAACCTAAATTTTCTAACTCGGAGCTCACTGCACGAATAACGAAGTCTTCATCGCGTGGGTTGTACACAAAAAAAGCGTCAAAACGCTTATTTTTATTGTCGTTCATATCTTTCGGTGTCGAGCTGAAGATTCTTATTCCATATTTAGAATGTAACCACAACTTGAAGTCTTCGCGGAACATGAATAAAATTGCGCACATCAAAAGTAGAATGATAAATATTATTAATACTGCGGCAATATACGGTATGTAATTTTCTACGCCATCATTACTCTCAATAAACAATCTCTTCAGCGTTTCTGTGCCGGTCTCCTCGGTTGTGGCCTCAGTTTTACATTCCTTCGCAACGGTCGCGATTGTTTTATTCATAGGCTGGTCGTGAGCGAAATAACACATCATTGTCTCAGTGTCTTTTGATTTTTTTACGAGCCATTGATTCAATTGTGCCACATCTTTACAATCGCATATCCAGTTGTTGCCATCGACTGAGACGCGCGTGCGAGGATTGTTGTCCGTAATGACCCGCCACGGCATATAATCAACGTAACCGTTATTGTCAAGGTCCAAATACTCCAGCGACGGCAGGTAATTAAAGGTATCGTTCTCTATAATTCGTATTTTATTGTCTTGAAGATACAATTCGTTCAGATTCTGAAGCCTCGTGAATTGCGTGTTTCTCAACACTTCTATGTTATTGTTTTCCAAATGAAGTACTCGCAGAGATTCGATACCGTTGAATGTTCTATTTTGTATTGTGTTTACATTGCTGTTGTTCAGATATAAAACCTGTAATCTTTTCTTTCCGATAAAGACATGGTTGCCTAGTTCCTTCAAATCATTTCCGTCCAAATAAATTTCGGTCGCGTCCATCGGTATTTGTTCCGGCACGTGATCGTAGCCGGCGCTGGAACAATCGACCACGTTGGAGTTCCAAGTTAGATCATGATAACACGAGCACTTATCAGGACAAGTCATCTTACAATCGCAGGCATCAAAGTCACAACAATGGCACAAAGTGAAACAGTGAGATTCGTACTCACATAAAAATTCAGACGACTTTACCTCTAGTAACAGCATATCGGAGTTGCTCCGAGAATGGGTTAAAGAGCATCGCACACTTTCTAAATCCATTACTCGAGGGCGCTGCCTTTGGTTATTTAATTGGTTTATTCTTTGAAGCCATTCCATTGTGCAGTCACATTCAAACGGATTCTCACTTATATAGAACTCAGGTAAATCTTTATCTTCTGGAACAGCTGATATCGCAAAAGCACCGACGTCCAATGTTTTTATCTTATTCGCGTAAAGCATTACTTTGTTCAGGTTATACTTCTGTAGGAAAGTACCTGGATTTATTTTCTCGATGAAGTTATTGTTTATAACAACAGTTTCGACGCTGCTCGGGAACGAAAACTCGTCGATACTTCGGATTTTATTGCTGCTAACATCCAGCATTTTTATATTGCTAGTTTCCTTCACACCATATGTGTCTTCCAGTTTCTCAATTTTATTTTCATGCATATCCAGCCACTCGAGATTCGTAGGTATGTGACTGTAGTCGAACCAGAGTAATTCATTATTCGACACATTCAACCAAACTAGCGGCTGCGTGTTCGTAAAAATTCCTTTTAAATCGACTAATTTATTTCCATCGAGGCCGATAGCTTTTAGCTGCATATTTGATGCAAAAGCGCCGTCGTCAATTTGGTCGATGTTATTCGATGCCAAATTTAGTATTTGTAGTGACGGCAGTGCGGCGAACGTATCTTTAGATATCTTTTCGATCTTGTTACCCACGAGGCGGAGGCCATATAAATCGTCTAGGCCGTCGAAATGTGTTGTCGTCACTTTTGTGATCCTATTCATTCCTAAGTCGAGAGATGTCAAGAATCTTAGAGTTTTAATTGCTTCCGGTACCTCAGATAACTGGTTCCCGCTGAGGCCTAAGTCATGAAGCTTCGTTATATTTTCAAACGACCGGGGCTCCACCTTTGTTATTCTATTGCCGTCCAAGAACAACTGGTTTAGGACATATAAATTTGAAAAGTGGCCGCTGTCGACTTCCACGATATTATTGTGGGCCAGGGATAGAGAATGTAGGTTTTTCAAATTGGAAAAAGCACCATCAGCGATGCGAGCTATGTTGTTATATTCGAGGCTTAGGAATTGTAAATTATTTAAATCTTGGAACAATAGGGCGTCAATTTTTGTAATTCTATTGTGAGATAAATTCAAAACAATCAACCTGACCAGGCCGGAGAACGTGTCTCTATTCACCCACTCACTTGTCAGCTCATTCGACGAGAGATCTAATATCTGGAGTTGATCTAATCCTTCCAGAAGACCGGGCGCCAAAACACTTATTGAGTTGTTATTGAGATATATTTGTTTTATATCCCTCGACGACTGGAACATCTCCGGCGGGAGAGCAGTCAGAGCGTTCGTCGATAAATTAAGTATTTGTAAGTCACTCAGGCCCACGAAAGCACGATCCGCCACAGAAGATATTCTGTTGTTCTGCACGAACAACTTTTGCAATGCACGTAAACTCGATAGTCCATTGTCCGGCAGCGAGCTAATTTCATTAAACGACATGTCCAACGTTTCTAAAACTGTGTTACACGATTTTCCAGGGGCAGTTGGACCGTTTCCCCAGTCGGAAAATCCCAAATTCGATATATCCTGCAGTCTATTTTGCGTAATATTCAGCTCCTTCAAATTGTACAGCGGGCAAAATATTTCGGAGGGGAGAATCCAAATATTATTATCTCCCAAATCCAGGTGCCGCAAATCAGTCAACCCACGGAAGGAGTCACGGTGAAATTCCATGGACATAGCGGACCAGTCGGTATTGTGCGTCCTTATACTCAAACTGCGCAAACTGCTGAGTGGCGACAGAACAGCTGACGGCACGTATCTTATTTTGCACGATTCGATTCGCATTTCTTTCAAGTTGTGAAACCGCGAGAGAATCTCCGTGCCCTCCTCCTTTCTTCGGCCGACGTCGAGGGAACTCTCGAAGAATAAAACATCGGTGCAGTGGAGGTCGAGTGCGGTGATGCGCTGCGCCTGCGAGGCGCTGAGTCCAGCCAGGAGGTCGGTGGCGCCGGCCGCGGTCCGCAGCGAGCAGGCCAGCTGCACCCGCGTGGGCTCCCCCGCGCCGCCCGACACGCGCTGCCACTCGCACTCCTGCGGAGCCTCCGCCACTCGACTAGTCAACGACGCGCCGCTCGCGCCCAAGTGGAGCCAGCTCCACAGCGCGTAACACACCGTAAATAATTCCAGCGATAACATTTTGTCGTTTCACTTTGCGATTGTCACTAATTAGTTTATCACAGTCCACACACACATCGCTGCATAGTCCAGGTGTACTCGTAAAAGTTTACGAATTTCCCGTCAAACTTGTTTCGAACGCATAACGATCGAAGTGCCCGGTACGCGACGCTACAATACCGCTCCGATCGAGGCTCGCGGGGCGACTGACTGCCGGCGCCCGGCGTGCGAGCGGCTCGACCGGCCGGCTCCCCGCGCGGACTCCTCCCCCGACAGAGACGGAGGATATTGCCGTCGCCGGAAACTTAAAAGTTCACAACGGCAACAAGTTGCTCGCCGCAAGATTGGCATGAACAGAAGCGCACTTCGCGAGCTTTTGAGAACGTAGCGCTTACTTTGTTTGTTTTCTCGTAATAACAAAGTATCCAGTTGTGTGTGATGGTATTATTGACAGCGTAGCGCGACCGGTCGCATTTTTGAATGAGTAGTTTCGTGATGGTTTTTGCCTACGAAGTCGTTCTATGTAATTTGCATTGACATTCGCTTTGATTAATTGTTAAATTCTCAGCGCATGAATTATTACTTTATACAAGTCAATGTTAGATTAATAATAAATCTCGCTAACTACTAGGCTCAAATACGTACGACTTAAGTGTTTTTACTCTAAGATTTAATCGCTATAATAAAACTACAAACTTTTAATCACAGGAAAGTATTTAAATTAATAACAGTCCAATGAATGCGTAGGAAAGTAGGAGCTAGAAATTGCGTGTGAAATAGGTGATTCCCTAGATTAACATGTTGATTAAAATGGATGAGTCGAGTTCTCGGTATACCTGAATGTCCTTTGTTATCTGTTATCTTGTTCCTGATAACGGAATCGCCAGAATGTTCTGCTATGACATCATTTTACAAATTGCTCACCATTGTTTAGTAATGACTAAGTTTGAAAGGATTTGGCAAGGGTGTGACAATAGTTTTTTTCTGCTTTTAACACTTTGATAAGACTCGTAGAACTAAAGGAAATGTAGAGATAGCAAGTGTGAAATGAATATTTTTATGGCAATTACATAAAATTAAATTATTTCACTATTAAATTATTAAGTAAGACTCAATCAAGCGTGTTAAACCTTTTTACGTGTCTTTTAAATAAATAATTAATCGATTGAATCAAAATTGCTTTAAAACTAAGAATTCCAAATATGACGTTAAGCGTTTATTTAAACTCAATACTTACCCAATAAATGAAAGACCACTTAGCTCATTGTGAAACAAAACAAAGTGGAAATCTCAATCAGATAGTTAATGCTGAAAATATAAAATAATGGCTGCATTTTTTCGAACACAATAGGTAAAGTTCAAGTGCGCTTGAGGTTATTCTGAAAGCGTTCGGTATATTTAAAAGGACTTCGGCACGGCACAAACGAAATTGGCCAAAACAGATCTGATCGAGGGCTCTCGGTTGTGAATGGTTCTCTGGCAATTGCCAGTAATTTACAAAACAAAAGCTTTCTGTTATGTGGATTAAATCTGTATTCCGCAATATTATATAGAGTCCGTTAACGTGTGTTACGCAGATTATGATTTATTACATTAAAATTTTAAATACAGATATAATTAAATTATTTAAGTAAGTACCTTCAAATTACTAATAACCTTCAAGTTCAAGTTACAGTGTTATTCAATATTAGATAAGTATTACTCCAAAAAATATCTAAATTACTACAAAGATTATTCTAGTAAACATTAAAAAAATATCATTAAAGTATTGTACACTATATTTTTAAGTATGTTTATTGAATAATTACAATAATAACTAGTTAATTACAACAATGAAACTTTAATTTTCGTAAAACTCGTCGTGTATAAGTTGATGTAGAGTACTTTAAACTACACGTAGCGCCATCTAGATTTGTGAGCGAGAATTAAAACTCTACTTCGATCAGATTCAATGATTTATGGATTATTATTTTATTTTGTATCATCAAATTGTTGTTGGAAATATCAAAATATAATATATGTAACTTCTCTCTGTGGAATAATATTTTACTTTTACAACTAAACTAATTCAATAATTTTTAAAATAAGACTTTTGAAACTCCTCGAGAGTTATAGGCATATTATGCACCGATGTTCAGATCTACTCTATCTACTCCAATAGGTAGTACTATACATGATAATGATACGAACAGTAGGAAACATCATGGAAAGAGCACATGGTATCAGGTGCCCCGCCCTCCCGTTCAGGAAGCGGTAAATCATTCGGAACAGTTTATGTTAACGATGCACCAGCTTGACCCCTCTATTTGTTGCAGAATTCATCATAATCATCATCATAATCGCTACTCAACCGATGAAACAAAAGAAGCTCTTCGGAGTTAAGGTAAGTATTTTACTTTATTAATTTAGGAAAAATTACAGCTAGAAATTCAATGAATATAATAACAGGAATTCATCTTCAATTTATATTCATAATTCTTTACTCTAAAGTCTTTCCCAAAGTGGGCGATAACGCATCCTTGTGGGCACTGAAGGTGTGGGACCCAACAAAAATGGGGGCGTTGTGTAAAGGCTTGTGGGAAATATATTTCATCTGAATGCATTTTAAATTGAAACAATGGGGGCGCTAAAACATAATTTGATCTCAGAGCCGGCAGTAGTCAAAATAAGCTTAGGAACCCCTGCTCTGAAGCAAAGCTTGGGACATTAATGCATAATATATTATGTAATAATATAATGAGAATTAGTTTCTAATTAGTAACTCAGGTCACAGGTATTTGGATGAATATTTGCCAGTAATTGCGAGCGATTGTTTCATTCATAAATAGGGCGCTTAGTCAAAATGCTTTCAGCATTTTCGATAGCAAAGTTAGGTATCAAAATATAACATTGCGATACCTAACTTCGTTATTGAAAATGGCGTACGCGTTTTGGCATTCAGAGCAGTTTTCTTATTGAGGTTTTTTAATTTGCTGTCAAGGAACTAGTTCCCAAAATCTTTTACAGTTAATTTTTATTTCCACTTCATTTCCGTCACTGATAAGTATTTCTTCTAAGTCTCTATTTTAAAAAAAACTGCTGATTTTGGTATCTTATCGTCGATAATAATAATAATTATCTCATAAAGATTATGATATATACCTTCATTAAGATACTAAAATATGATGTGTAAACTTTATATGACAAGAGTTTGTTTACATAAAGCCCGTATAGAACGAGATAAATAAGACATAAAACATTATCTAAATTCTTAACAGATAAGGAGAAAATGGCTTTTTACAAAATGAAGAATACTCAAGAGCTTTACACATTATTTGTTATCAGTTTGATAAGAAAGCCTTAAAATTTTGAATTACACTATCATCGAAGTAAGACTTAATACATATTGTACCTATTTGGGAGAAACTATCAAAATTCTACCACAGATTACAAGTATGTTATATGTACAGTGGTAAGTTAAATGACGAAGTTTGTCTATATTATGGCATTAATATAGACAAACTTCGTCATTTTACTTACCCTCTAAATTCTAGTCTAAGTATATATTTACTAGCTGGTCCAGCAATAGTTGTTTTACATAAGTTGCAGACTGCTGTTATCATGACGTCAGACGTTGTGTGAGGGCTAAAATGGTCGCTTTGAAGAATCACATATTGAATCATAATATTATGATTCATTTTTAAACTCCACTTTGCGTGCAATTCATATAGTGATTCGCTTCGATTAATGAGTGGTCCCCGCGCGCGAGAGACTAATCATTGATGTAAGCGAATCACTATATGAATTGCACGCAAAGTGGAGTTTAAAAGTGATTCGCTTCAATTAATGATTGATCTCCGCGCGAGAGCGCCGCTCGCGGGACCAATCATTCCATTTTAGCCCCACTGATCTCTAGGCTCTATAGCTACCATTTTTATTTATAGAATTTTATTTTCAAAAATAGAATATTATTCCCACCTATTCTGTAACCGCTTACCGCTAATGTCGGTGAAAAGTTAACGTTTTTACTGCACATCCTGTATCTTTGTTATTCCAATGATTGAGGAGAGAATAAAGCTTTCCGGATCCGTCAGGCAGCGCGTTTGATGTTTTTTTTTTTTCTTTTCAGGGTTCCGTACCCTGGTTCTATAGTATCGTTTCGGTTTTCAAATTTATTCTGTTGTTTTTTTTTTGCACGGAGTTGAGGGAAAAAAATCAAATTGAAAATAATATTGTGTAACGTATAGTATCTATTTACATAATATTATGTTTCTGGACTGTAGTTCTTTTTAAACTCTGATGATTAGATTTTTCCCATAACTTCTTTGCATCTACATCCTTTTAGCGAGGAAACTGTACTTTATAAGGGACAACAATTTTACTGACATCCTTTGACTGTATTTTTCCCAAAATATCTTTTTATTCGAAAATCGAAATATGTAACAGCATAGTTTAAATTACAGATTGTATTCATTACTCATATAGACCTTGTTTTTATTATTCATAATACTACACTCCCCACCCTACAACTTTTTTTAGATGCTGCGTGATGCATCCCAAAAAAGGTGGACGGAGCCCTCCATAAGTGTGTCCCGCTCGTGCTTGACCATTTTTTCTTTTTTAATGACTGTGAGCTATGAATCAGCGTAACAATAACATTTGTTACATCAATCATCGCGCGTATGCCTTTTACAGCCAAAATAAATATTTTTTCAATATCGCGTTTGAAATTTTCAGTTGTATCGTTTTATACAGATTCCGAGTTACTGAATTTAACACAACTCACTCTTAGATCTGTCTATATCTTCTGTGTATCTGTTTTGGATCTGCCTTTAAGAGTATATTTCAGAATTCTTCTAAGAAACAAAATATAATATATTGCTTATCCGGAAGAATCGTCACTTCCTAAAATACTTCAATAATATTATTATAGACACAGTACCGTAAATAGGGCGGTGCCACCGGTGCCCAGACACAGGGCGTAGACTCTGGGGGGCGCAAGAATGGCCAGACCAGGCAGACTCTTATTTTTTCGAATTGCTCCCGATGAGTTCCCGCTGCACCCCAGAAATGTTTCACAATGCAGTAAAAAAATCCACAGCCGATCATAATATTATAACCTCCTCCTTTTTGGAAGTCGGTTAAAAAACAAGGGTGCAGTTATAGAAGCTCGCACAGGGCGCAAAAAATGCTATTTACGGCACTGTATAGACAGCATGATAGAGAGTAATTAGTATAATTGAAATTTTGAAACCATGCATTAAATAAAATAATTAGCAATAAGCGCTGCTTAAAATGAGTAAAAAGATATAGCAGTGTAAGTTTATTAAGTTATATATTTTCACAAGTAGTAAGTACGTTCCTTCAGTTTCAATATTTACAAACATGGAAACTTCCTAATCACCCATACGAATATAAATCATTGCATAATATTGATTCATAGGATATAAATACTAATCAATTTTAATATCGTTTTTCCGTAGAGAATCGTTTAAAATGTACATATGACTTTGATCGCCATAGCCAACCGCATTAACTGCCAACTGTACAGATGAAGTTTACTAAATATCAGCTCTATCCCCTTGAAATAGGCCCTAAAAATGGTTAAATTCTGCTACCGTCTTGCCCTCGCGATTCTATTATCTGTCGATAAATAGGGATTTTATTGTAATAAAAAGCATGGTGTCCCAGAGGCCCCATAGATTTTGGCCGTCAAAATATTTAGTGTCATGTGGTAGCATTAGGCCGCATTGTGCGAGAGCATTATTGCCAAATGTTGTGGTTATGCGTTTTTGAAATCCAGAAATTAATGGTTTCTTATTTTATAGGTCACGATCACGATCATACACAGTGTAAATAGTATTATTAGTAGGTATCAATTGTTTTTTCATGTTTACAGTTTATACATATGCCAATTTTCACAAAACGCTGCATTTAGTAATTAGTTAAATTCAGATTTTACTTTTGTCTGTAGAAAATAGAAGAAATTACTACGTATGTATTTACAACTCTCTAATTTTTATTAAGTTTAAACTTTTAATATTGAAACATAGTCGCATCATTTTAGATAAGTATCTATTATCTACTCTACAACTCTACGTTGTTCAGTAGGTATAGAGATAAACTACGATAACACGGCGCGCGCCCCTCCAAAATCCAAAACGTTTGAACGTAAGTAAGTATATTTTGTGAAAATATGTACATAGCTGAAATATAACCAGTAACCAGTATTCGTAGTACTGGTTGATTGGTTGAATACTTACAACTACATACAAACTCTTTCATAAGGATGTGACTACACACATTGAAACAGTAATTTGGAGGGATCGCGCCATGTTATCGTAGTTTATCTCTACCTATGTAAGGATTTTTTCCCCTTGCTTGCGTGACCTTTTTTTGTTCAAACTGTATGTCGGTAAAGTTTATAAGTATTTTTAATCAGAAATTTTAAAATTGGCTCAATATAATTAGTGGGTAAACAACAATACCATACTTTTACCAAACTATCATTACACTTTCAAACACACCCTTAAACTAATTAAATGATTAATTAAGAATAATTAAGCATTCCATATTTAATTACACTTGGTTAGTGCTATAATTGTATACGTTGACGCCAATTAAGGAATACATTGTAGTGGTTTTTAAAATTAATCGTGTTATGGTATTAGGCAGCTAAAATAAAAGAAGGCGAAAAGAATTAAGTGGCAGTGCATAAAGAAAATCTAATAATAAATGCCAAGCAAACCTCCAAGAATATGTTTTATGACAGTTTAGTAATAAGTTTATATTGCAAGAAAAGTTTTTTTTTTATTAGAGAAGTAAGCAAAGGGTTATGACGTCATCTTTTGCGTTAAAAAGGTAAAATGTCTAACCTAGGCTTATCCTGTCTCAGTTTAAACTTATTCTATTCCATCTACTGCTATATCCTATAAATATTATAATAAGTAAATTTAAAAAAAACAGAAAACAGATGCAAAATTAACCTAACCTATAAACCAAAGCTATAAACTTTATAACATCATTGTTTATAACTTTAAAATTGCCACCCAGAAAAATATACAATTCGAAGACGATTCGATTATAGCGGATCATAAGAAATTCGTTTGGAACGGGACACAAAAACGATCCCAAGATCCCCGAATACTTGACGAAATTCGAATGATCGTAATGTCATTATGATTAGCATTATTTGGGGCAGTGGTTCTTAACCTTCTCGACACGAGGGGCTATTCAATATTACTTGATGAAATGCCCGCATTTGACGACAAAAGTATATTTCTGAGAAATTAAGGAAACACGGTACGCGTTCGTAGCGATTAGCCAGCTTTTATTACTATTTTTTGCAAAATAAAAAACCATCATTGTTCTCGACGTAAATGTAACAAATAAAGATTACAGACTTCCTCTCCGTAATTTAGATAGGCGTAATAAATTAACAACGATTTCATACGTTTTTAATTTATTACGCCTTTATCTATTTATTTTTACCAGTTAGCACTACGAAAAACTAAAAACAAAACTGAAGATAAGCTCCTAACAAAAACTTTTGTTGTATTGTATTTTCTAATTTAATTTCTAATATTATCAAAGTAGTGCTAAAGTGTATCGTATGAAAGCTGAACAAATCTGAATAAGTTTTCTGTGTGATTAGACCCTAACTAATCTCATCATATAATATTATAAAGCGGAAGAAATTGTTTGTTTGAACGCTCTAATCTCAGTCCAAAACTGCTGGTCCAATTTGAACAATGTATACAGTGTTAGATAGCCCATTTTATCACGCTGAGACTAATAGGAGCTAAGAAATAGAGGAAAATGTGGAAAAAGCGGGGGAATGTATAACGTGAAGGATTATATAGGCTTTTGTGTGGACCAATTTGTCTGTGAAATTATTATATTTACGTGGGAGAAGCCGCGCGGAACATCTAGTAATAATATAAAAGTTCCCTATTTATTTATGGATCTAGCAAGCCAATTTTTATCGATTTACTTTATCTCATTTGATTTTCGCGATTTTGGCGATGATTGCAAAAGTGCGAGGGAAATTAACTAATTGGATAATGCTATCCATAAATAAATTTGGAACGTTTGAATACATTTTTTATTGGGGTGGAGTAGGTAAGGTATAAATAATAAAAATAGATGTGCGATACTTTAACATTACATTTTATTAGTTACCGTTACACAGTTACAGTCTGTCAAGAAAGAGTAGACGCTGAAATAAATTTTCCAAACATAATCACGATCAAAAGGTAGTTTTTGCGCCTCGTATTTTCACAGAGAACGTTTGTACACTTCAATAGTAACGGCAAGCGGTAGTAGCAATTTTCGGACGCCAACCAGGCTTTTCAATTTTTTTCAACCATAATTCCAGTCTTCCTTCATCAGACGGAAACCTGTCAATTATTTTAAGAGCATAATATGTATTTGATAATAAAAATCGGTTATCGGAGATTTCAATACAATTATTATAGATATCGATAAGTTTTATCGACAGAAAACTCCAGCACTATTGAATTTTATTGTTTATCAAAAATCGGTAAAACAAAGGTAAATATGTGGTGAATACGGTATAATAAAATTAGTGCCACATTTTAAAGTGCCTATATTATCAATAAAAGTTTAGTATCGTAGAAATTAGCTGCTAAAATTACTTTGAAATCACTTGTGAAATGTAACCCCACATCCCTTTTTGTACCGCGTTTTACATAACATACACTCTTTCATAGTTTAACTATGAACTACCACCACTTATTTATATATTACTTAATCTCGTAAAATACATCTCAATGTTTAAAACATTTTAAAAACACGAAAACAATTCAAACGATTAAACCATAGAGAATTAAAATACATGCATGGTTACCAATGGTTACGTCAAATTTAGTTCCTATCCCTGATAATGGGGGAGCTGATTCCGCTTCAAATAGGTACAAAAAAAGTGAGTATCATCGGTCCAGCGTACTTGTATTATATTGGAGGTCAGTGGTTTAAATAGAGTATAATAATATATTGATCGATTCACGGATCTCGTTTTCAACTAGTCACTATTATCTCATTTATTCTGTCTCCGTGGACCTCTTATGATGTTGCAAACACCACTTGTCCAAAAACACCGTTTTAGAACCACTGACTTAGGGGAATCCGGTTTCCAGGATAAGCGAATTTCGCGAATACAAAAGCCTTTTTTAAGTACCAAGCATGTGGCTTCTAATCGCGTTTGTTACGCCATATGTTATTAATAGTTCAACGGTTAGTATTTTGGTGACAAACAATACTTCTTTGTGGATTCTTGTTTGCCGTTCCGAATTTGTGCTTTTTACCCAATGAGCTTATAAAATACTAGAGTAGCAACGTCTTACAAACAATTCTCAATGCGTAAAGTTCCACGTCTTGATAGTTCAAAAGACGTAGATTTGAAAGTTGAAACCTACGTTGAAACCACTGATCTCTATTATACAAGTAGAGATCAACTACGATAACATGGCGCGCCCCTCCAAATGACTGTTTCAATGTGTGTAGTCACATCCTTATGAAAGAGTTTGTATGTAGTAAGTATTCAACCAATCACAGTACACGTAATATTTCAGTTAATCACCAAGATTTGTTGGTTAACTAATCATAACTAGCCTACCGCGCAAGACAACGCACTTCAAACGTTTTGAATTTTGGAGGGGCGCGCCATGTTATCGTAGTTGATCTCTACGCTGGATCGCTGATACCCTTTGAAATGACAGCTATTTCTTGTGCCTAATAAGCGGAATCAGCGCCCCCATTATTGGGGTTGAGAACTAAATCTGACGTAAAAATGACGTTTGAAAGCCGCCATATTGGCGCTGATAGCAGTAGTGAGAGTACTTGGAACTAGTATTAGTTAGTGTTAGTGATGACAACAGCTGTTGTTATTGGTTGTGGTTACGTCAAATTTAGTTCTCAGCCCCCATAATGGGGGCGCTGATTCCGCTTCAAATAGGCACAAAAAGCAGGTCGGTATTATCGATCCAGCGTACTATTGTATAATAGAGATCAGTGGTTGAAACCGATACATTATGATTTATGCCAAAGTAAACTATATTTGTCTCGTTCCTTCCACTCATTAACTAATTACCGTTCAAGCAGGCAACCGAAGTCAGATATAATGTGCCTGCAGGCATCTTTGAAGTTACAACGCGTTGCTGCCGAAAATTATTACCAGTCTAGTTACGTTAGTAACATACTATAATCATTGTTTTTACCTTTTAGGAGTATTATGTTAATTGACGTGTGCACGTAGGTAAGTAGTAGAGGTAGAGGTTAAACAGCAAAGTGTAATGATTATATTTCTTCCAGGTTATGAGAATGATATTAATTCTAAGGCAAAATAATTACGTAGGTAATTATTTAACAACATTTTAAGCAGCAATTTAAATTCAGTACTAGAAATAGTCTTTACAAGTATTTAAAAAAAAACAGTTTTTAAACATTGTCGGCCTTAAATCTTTAGTCAAAGACTTAAAATTTCTCTTGTGTCGTTGTCCCTAAATCTTCTATTAAAGTCTTTGGTAAACTCTTCTATTCTGAGATCAGCTGCTATTGATCCTCCTTAAAAACATAAAGCTTTGAAAGCAAACAACCAAACCCCAATTTTATATGGTCGGATTGTAATTTATGTTTGGATTTTAATAAATAATTAGGCATAAAAATGCGTAAACAGTGAGCTGATCCGGTTTCGTCGCTCGCACTAAATATTATTAGTGACGTTAATGACAAAAGAACAAATGATTTATTTTACGTTCTCGAGTCAAAATTTTAAACGTCAACGTATTATGTTTTATGGCGGGTGACCGTGCACACGATTTGTGTCTCATAACGCTTAGGGCAGATTCACACCTTGCGTTTAGAAATGGGAGAGGATTTTCTTATATTTTTTATAAAATTAAGGGGTAAACGAGCAAACGGGTCACCTGATGGAGGTCTGCAGGTCGTATTAGTCTGAAAATACTGCTGGACGTACGTTCCGCTGTACGTTCCAGAGTTATGTTCAACTATTCCTCTTTACAACTACATAATATTATCTATATCTGAAGCTGTATTAAATATTATAAGCAATATTTCTTTTTAGATTATTATGTTTTTAAAAGTTAAAACTATATTAATTTGGTCAATGAACTAAGTATTTATATTTCATGTTCTCAGTCTATAACTTTCCTCTGCCCGTCACTTTAAAACAAAGGACCTGTTTCACCACTTCCTGATAAGTGCTGGATAGGCTATCTACCACTGAACATGACAGATAGAGTATGGAGAATTTGTCAAAAAAGTTGTGGATACGTTATACGGCACTTTATCAGGAAGTGATGAAACAGGCCCTTAGTGCAATAAAATAAGAAATATTGTACTTTTTCTAAATTGTACTTTTACATTTGGTTTTAAAATTGGAGGTTACGCATTTAGAACAAAATTATCTGACAGCTTCACATGTAAAATCCCGCGCCTTATGCTCGGGCCCTTATTCTCACAACGACGATCTTTGTTTCACAATTTAAGTATTCGTTTTAGTAACGTTCCAACTCCAGTTCAAATTACAACTCAATAGTCAATACCTATAACTCGAAATGTTGTGCAATGTCACGCTATGTTACAACAACATCATGTCTAAGAGCAGACATTTTGGAGTCCAAAGAGTGAACATTTCTTTGGAAGATATTACGATGAACTAAAGTAGAAACGGCGAACCGAGGTACAAAACTTATGTCAACATGATGTCAACATAATATTTTACCAAATTCTGTGGCTCGTTATTTTGATGTTAATAATTCGTTAATAATTAACAAATAAAAAAGCAAGAATAGTACATTACGCACCTAGGGCAGGAAAATAAGAAATGTCTCAGATATGTCACATGTAACATATGACCTGAGGCCATTGCCTGAGGCTTTCTTATTTATTGCCTGTGGTGCGTATACTATTTTTCTCATCGACGGAAGCGGAAAACGACAACATCGGTAAGCGCAGCGGGAAGAAAGTTGACGCTTTCCGCCCGGAGGTGAGAAAATTGAATATTCAAATCTTTTCATACAATTTTTCGCAGAAATACTAAGCCATAGTAATTTGCAGTATTTGAAAATCAAATTGTTATAATTAAACAACATTATCAGAATTCGATTGAAAATATTAGTTTGTGTACTTACCTAAATTTGTGTCCAACAAGTAACTAATTGAATGACCAATTCTGCAAATAATTGTAACATAAAATCATTGACATACTTAATTAATATTAAACCAATTTGTCGCCCAAATATTATAATTGAAATTACTTATTATTGTTATGACTTATTACTATGAGTAACAATGTTTCACTTTAAAATTAATGAATGGAAACAACCTGTAATTCAATCGAATTAATAAATCTTGTACTTAACAAAATATAATTTCAATTAAAATAAAATAAAGTAACGCCTACACTAAAAACTTCCATGCTATATCTGCTACCATAAAAAAAACATTTTGTTTGAAAACATAAAAGAACATGGCCGTCAGCGAAACATCGATGGGCTGATAAGCGTGACAAACATGACACATTCCCGACTGAACGAATGACTGACGAATGGCCGACGAACAAATGAATGACGAATGGTGACCGAGATCGGAAGAGCTGATACCATAGGAATAAAGACATGGAAGTTGGAACACTTTAAACGAACTTTGGCGCAACGGAATTGCGGACCACATCTAGTAAATAATAATATTGTTTCTCGTATATTAAAGAATGTTGAAGATGTAGTAACAAACAAAACCTTTTAGACATTAAAGCCTCTAAGGCATACGAATAGACGTGCCCAAAAATAAACTACTTACACAATCCTTTTGACAATACAACTGATTGTTCTACGCACTCGAGTCTTACCATTTGCTCTACAGCATTAAATTTTAATGTTCCGCCTTTGATCTATTTTGTAGTTGGAGATTTCACTCAAAGGAAACGTCTAGAATGTTTTCATAAATATTTAAAGTCCACTGCATTGCGCATTTCGTTTGCGTGACGATGTCGCTCCGAGATTCCGCGTAAGAGCGGCCACATACATCACTTTTCCTGATTCGGGAACCGTATCACGAAAAAAAAACTGTACGGAAACTGATCGAATGTGTGTGACATGCAATTACTTTTGTATGAATTTACTGCGTTCGGAGGCCCGGTTTCGGAAAACGGATCAGGAAATCGGATCAGGAAAACTGATGTATGTGGCCGCCCTTAGGTTGGCCGCATACACATTCCGTATTCGATTTCCGAATTCGTTTTCCGTATTCGGAAATCCGATACTAACGCAAAATTTCGTATTTTTCCGAACGGACGTGCGTTACAAGTGCAAGCCCGGTGCGATAGTGCGTGAGAAAAACGAACGTTTGCGCTAGTCTCAACTCTCACGGAATGCCAAAACGAATTTTCACATTAAAGGTAACCGAATACGAATAACGTGTGTATGTATGCGACCAGCCTTCATGTACGCACACATTATGATGCAGCGGGGCGGGCCGCATCTTTCAGACAGACATACTTTTTCATTTACAATGTAATAATAAGTAAATCATTACTTATTAGTTATTAGTTACTAGCGACCCGCCCCGGCGTCACACGGGTATAAAATATACTGAAAAAATTATTATAAAATCGATAGCCTATGATCCTTTACGTGGTCTACTTCTTATCTGTGCCAAATAACATAAAAATTGCTCCAGTAGTTCGCGAGATAAGCCCTTTCAAATAATTTCCCCCGTTTTTTCCACATTCTCCTATTAGTCTTAGCGTGATAAAATATAGCCTATAGCCTTCCTCAATAAATGGGCTATCTAACACTGAAAGAATTTTTCAAATCGGACCAGTAGTTCCTGAGATTAGCGCGTTCAAGTTAGCCCTTTCAGATAATTTTCCCCGTTTTTTCCACATTTTCCTCTATTTCTTCGCTCCTATTAATCTTAGCGTGATAAAATATAGCCTTATAGCCTTCCTCGATAAATGGGCTATCTAACACTGAAAGAATCATCAAAATCCGTTACTTAGTTTTAAAGATTAAAGGGAACAAAGGGACATGAGGGAAAAAAGCGACTTTGTTTTATAATATGTATAGAAGATATAGATATAGAATTACGTACTGCGAAGAAGAATGATAGAGTGTAGACTATTCTTGTTGATTCCAGTTGATTCCTAAAAAAATTGAAAATGTTCGATATTCGTTTTCAACCTTCGATTAAATTCGTTTCCTTTGTGAAAGTTTTGGGTTTGTGGTGTTAACATAAAATAAAGTTTAGTGTTTCTTTACAATATGAGCATTCAACAGAAAGCATCATGATGGCCGAACTGTCAATACATTTAAAAGAGTTCAATTAAAATGTGGCCTGCATTCGATTTGTGTCAGTGGCCGTGGGTGAATGGCTCTAATTTTTTATACACCGGCTTCCTTGGGCTTTGTGATACAAAATTAATGATTTTTGGTCAGTGGGGCCACAATGGGACCAGTGACAATGGTACCCCGCGGTCCATCGGTAGGCCGCTACCTATACCACAGTACAATAATACATAGTACGTTACGTTCCTCAACTGAAGATACTATACTCTATTATAGTATCTTCAGTTGAGGAACGTTGTAGAGTCATTCCGAGGATGCTCCGGTGTTGGGGCGAAACGCGTCAGTTTTTCAATCTAGTGGTGTAAAGCTTTGCACGAATTTAATCTTAATACTTGGTCACCCTAACTGGAAGTAGCGAAAAGTGTTCTATAGAAGGTTAGAAGTTAGAACCTTCTATATACAGTCCATTTTAGTTACAGAAAATGGACTGTACAGATACAGTCCATTTTCTATAACGATTGGATTTGGAAGTGTCAAATTTCGGGCTGCGACCTGCTTGAAAGCGGTAGGGTGACTAATTAAAAAAAAGATAGCAGAAATAGAAATAGATAGAAATAGAAATCATTTATTTGCTTAAATAAGATACAATATGATGTTAAGATAAGTGAGCACTGATCAAGCTCTCTTATTTTGCCTTTGGGTGGCGTGCAAATTTTATACAGTCTTTAAAATTATGATTTATCTACTTAAACTAATATACTTTTTTTATTATTATACTTCCAATCATCCTATTTTAATAAACAATTATTATAAAAAACTTAATACAATATTATGTCAATTTAATCTTTTTTCTAGCATATATAATAAAATTTTTAATACTTTTAGTCAATGAATAATATTAATGTCATGAATTACATCATCTTATTTTATTTCGGTATGATTATTATTATTATTATTATATTCTAATAGATATAAATATGTCAATAATAATAATTAATTAGCATTTAGATCATATGGATTCAAAGTCAATGTCAATAGTTATTAATAATAATAGTAATCATAATTATAGTCAGATATTGTCAAAAGTCTGTTGCAGTCGCTAGCTGCCCGATACTATGGCCCGGGAGCCAGGTAAATTTTTGGTCAATGATTTCCTCCCGGGCGAAACTTTGTAAAATGCATAAGGGACTTATTCTATGAATGTGACTCCGTTAGTAGGGTGGGCAGTGGCAGCCTCCCAAAGATGAAGAAATAAAAAAAAAATCAGTAATTTCCTCTCATTTGAAAATTCATCAGAGTATAGTTTATGTTGTATTTTGAAAGAAAAACATAGTCAGCTGACCATAACACGGTGGATTATACGTCAGCTGGCTCCTTGAACATGAAAAAAAAATTTTTTTCAATGATTTCCTCTCAGCGAAAAATTTACCTGGTGATCGTTCATATGCTACTATGAATGAAAATTAATATCGGCTTGCTGTATCTCAGTGGAAAGTTTGTCAGCTGGTTCCTTGAAAGTTGTAACGCAACAGCATCTATGACCTACTGAAACTTATCAGCTGACGACTTTTCCCTTGACTTACAGACAGCTGTTTTTTTTTTATTTACTAGAGTATTTTAACAATACTCTGATTAATTTTCATCCGGGAGGAAATAACATTTCTTATGTTATTTGGCGGTATGTTTAATTTGAGAGTTTTGAGTTGTTATGATCAGCTGACTATGTTTTTCTTTCAAAATACTACATAAAATTTACTCTGATGAATTTTCAAATGAGAGGAAATGACTGAAAAAAAAATTTTTTCTTCATCTTTAAGCGGCTGCCACTGCCCAACCCACCAACGGAGTCGCAGCTGACGGTCGCGAGTATTCATAGTATAAGTCCCTTATTCATTTTACGAAGTTTCGGTTGGGAGGGACTTGGTCATGAAAATCTGTCACTGGCCCCAGGTCTACTATATTGTCTCTCTTGTTGAGCGAGGTTTATTTCAAAGAAACGGTTGAGTTACTCTACTGTTAGTACGACATACCGTATAGTGTGATCAGAATAAACTTTCTCCGAGAATAATCCTTATGTCGCTCGTAATAAAGGTCACAAAGGTCCTGGGAGAGGTAGAAGCCAAATTCTTACCTTTGTGACCAAAACGCTGGTCATGGAACTCGCATCAAACGATTCTAATTAAACGAAACGTACCCGGGAGGGTTATGAGTATTTATTTTTTAAATAAATGGTCTCTGAGAATGTGAATTCCTTGATTGTCAAGTCTATAACCATAATGAAACGAAGAGAAGCCCCATCTTACAAGTTTGAAGTCGACGGTCACAGTCAAGAGAAATTCTTTGATTGTAATAGTTTTGTCGAAAATACTAAGGGGCTGTTTCACCACTTCCTGATAAGCACCGGATAGGCTATCCACAATTTATCTAACAGGTACTCTATACACTATCTGTCAGATAAGTTGTGAATTGCCTATCCGGTACTTATCAGGAAGTGGTGAAACAGGCCCTAAGTCCGATGCCACATAATATTTCTGGTAGAGGCTTTGACAGACAAGGATAGTAAAGAACAGTGTTAATCTTTTTACCGGACTGACTACGGTGAAGCCAAATTATGTAAGGGTTGATATTGCAGGCAGTCTATACTCTATTTCTATGTACTTATGTATATGCCCTCGCAGCGGCTAAAACACTGGTCCGATTCTAATGCGGGCTCTCTCGCGGCGCGAATTGCGGCCGCGAATCGCGCCGTCAACACAATTCGCAAATACGAAGCCGCGAAGTGCGAAAACAAAGCCGCGAAACCCTCCACACTCGCGGCTCGCGGCCTTCGCGGGCTTGCGCGCCGCGAGTGTAGAGCCCGCATAACAAATGAGGTGTAAATAGAGTGATGATACCACGGGTGACATCCATACTTCCATACTTCCATATCCATATCCATACTCATATTATAAATGCGAAAGTGTGTCTGTCTGTCTGTCTCTCCGTCTGTCACCTCTTTTTTTTTTAATGCAATAAGGGGGCAAACGAGCAAACGGGTCACCTGATGAAAAGCAACTTTCGTCGCCCATGGACACTCGCAGCATCAGAAGAGCTGCAGGTGCGTTGCCGGCCTTTTAAGGGGTAATAGGGGAGGGTAGGGAAGGAAATAGGGAAGGGTAGGGAAGGGAAAAGGGTAGGGGATCGGGCCTCCGGTAAACTCACTCACTCGGCGAAACACAGCGCAAGCGCTGTTTCACGCCGGTTTTCTGTGAGGACGTGGTATTTCTCCGGTCGAGCCGGCCCATTCGTGCCGAAGCATGGCTCTCCCACGTCAATAACGTCACCTCTTCACGCCCAAACCGCTGAACCGATTTTGCTGAAATTCGGTATGGAGATACTTTGAGTCCCGAGGAAGGACATAGGATACTTTTATCCCGGAAAAATGTACGGTTCCTGCGCGATATACGAATTTTGCCGCAACGGAGTTGCACGCATCATCTAGTAGGCTATAATTTTTTTGTTCATTATTTTCAATTTTGAACGTAGTCGAGTTATAGTTTTCTTTAATGTAGGTAGGAGGTATGTGTATTTTGAATTTTCTGTTCATGTCCCACTATAGAGTACACCGCAATTAGACATCTCACAACTAAAGCTTATAAGTACATACAGTAATTAAAGTTTTAATGGCCTATCGATAAAATTATATCGATATTAGAAAATGTCTCAAATTGGGGAACGTTTCATCAAACAGTTAAATTGATGGCCCCAATACAATGGCCCCAGTGACCACACACCTCCACTATTTACCGAATACGATTGTAAACATGACTTTATTTATGAGCGTGGCCATTAAGACACCGTGCGTTGCGTCGACAGAATAAAATAACGCACTGTGATTCGTATGTATAATGTGACATAAAGTTGCAGTGTATGTACTATAAAGATGTTGACTGCGCGAGCTAGAAAACTGACTTAACTACAACGTGAAATAATGTAGAGCTCCACAAATTATTACCTTTAAATAAAATTCTTAGTCTTCTTTTTCCTCTTTTCAATTTGGCTAAAATGATACCATTCATAATTATTTTGAAGCCGCTACTAGGCGCTTAACGTGAGTTCTTCAAACTATAGGTACCCGTTGGCACAATGTTTAGTACAACTAGGATTTCTGAAACAGTTTGGCCATCGACTTCTATCGCGGCGATACTGCTACGGCAACGCGTCGTCGCAATTCGCTACGCACGGTGCGTCGTGGCCTCTATGACTGACCAAAATAATTTCATTCGGTCGATATGTTATAAGTAGTTTAAAGTTCACTGTATAAATCTGACCACAATCGCTGACTGACAATAAATCGGGGGATTATGTTGTCGATGGTCCGATGGGGAGTCTAAAATGGCGGTTAAGCCGGGGTTAATGGTCAGTTACACGATGATACGTCTGAGCCGCGTTTGAGCCAATGGTAATCGCTAATGTCCAAACCTAATTAATTGTACTGTCCATAAAAATTTACTGAATCATGTGTATGAAATATAGGGTGATATTTATTCCGTTTTGAGTCTCTTCAGAAGGAATAAACTTCATTGTAATATGCATGTAGCAGTATTTCTGATGATAGAGCAATGGCTCTATCGAAGCAACTTTACTTATTGCTAATTGGAAGAGAGGGATATTAATTATTATTACATACAAACATTCTAATGTGCTAAGGCACTTTAGTAAAAAATAGTTGGGTTTTAGAATATTTACACTGCATTTAAAGTTATTAATACTTATTTAATGATGTAGAGACTACCGTATGATTTTCTTTGGCATATTATTATAATTTACATTTAGAGAAAGCAAATCATTGTTAACCCTAGAAAAAATAAGAGTTGTGAAAACGTTATTTTTTTGACGTATGTATGTTTAATGTTTGAAGTACATATCAATGGTTTGAAGGGATGATCGTGCAAGGATAATATTCCAACTCCCTGTTTACAGTTACGTAGCCAACCCCCGAATTCAACCCAAAGTCACGGGCAAGTTCAGTAATATGAAAGAGGATCGTCGACTGGCAGGGGTGTTACCCGCATGATACGCAGATGGCCAGCACTGGGGTCTTAATTGACAGATTCCTGATATCATTGAGGTTCTATTTATACTAATTAACAGGTATTTTGATGATCATGGTCATAACAGTCATCATTTATGGCATTGGGGTCTCTTTTTATAGTTTTCAAATTTACCTATATGGTGAATGGTCTACCGTCTAAACTCCAAAGTCGAACGGCCACACTCAGAAACATTTAATGATAACTTTACTTAAATTTAATAATTTATTAAATTAACCAATCATTGAATATCAAGGACTGCGGCGGTTAGCCATGACGCTACTCAAAATATCCGACACATTTTGAAGTGTGAAACATTACAAGTAGTCTGAAATGTCACTTAGGGCCTGTTTCACCACTTCCTGATAAGGTGCCGGATAGGCTTATTTGACAGATTCTCCATATTATTCTATCTGTCAAGTTAAGTGGTGGATAGCCTTATCAGGAAGTGGTGAAGCAGGCCCTTAGAATACAGATTAGTAGAGTATTAGGTAAAAAGGTAAAACAAAAAGTTACCTACTAGACAATTACGAAACTGAAAGTAAAGAAATAAAATAACACAAAAGTAAAGAAATATAATATCATCAAAATAATAACAGATACGTAAAAGAACAACATGTTTAAGCCTATAAAACTCCTATTCACGAAATCTATTTGGCATTCCCTTGACGCTCCCAAAAGATATACTGAAATTACCAATTTGGAACGTGCGTAGGCTACGAATTGTCTTATATTTACCTCTCAGCGATACGAGGACTATTGAACATCCATACTAATACAAACTCGAAAGTGTGTCTGTCTGTTACATCTTCACGCCTAAACCGCTGAACCGATTTTGCTGAAATTTGGTATGGTCTATGGAGACACTTTTAGTTCCGGGAAAGGACACAGGATGCTTTTTATCCCGGAAGATTCGAAACTAATTTTGACGTTACGGAGTTGCGGGCGTCATCTAGGTATATTATAAAGGTTCGTATAATCGAACTGTACAATTTGTACATTATCGTTGAAGGAGTAAATTAAACACAAAATACTGTATCACTGAACACTCTACTATCGGCAGTGGCTGGTCAAGAAGTGGACAACAGCTCTCACGTCTGGCGGCCATATTCCCCCAGCCCCCACTCTGATTGGCAGAGCGGCCATCTTTATTTATCAATACACTACACGAACCTTTATAAGTCTTCAGCTAACATGAGTGGTAGAACAACAAAGGTTGCATAAGAGAGTTAAGAAAGTGTTACAAGCCCAGGAGAATCAGGTAAGGAAATACGGATAATGGGTATGGATAAAAGGAATGACCCCTTTGGCTTATAAAACCTTTCTCAAATCCCAGCAGAAATTATGATACACAGATGTATTATGCAATTATTGTATATTTTCAAAAGGCTAACTATAAGAGCGACCGCAGACTTACAATTTTAAGTTGGTCAACTAAGTCGCACAGTATACCAATTATTATATTATAGCTATAGCGACTTATGAGAGCTCGCACATTTTTGCAACTAAATTCGATTCCTTTCCGATTAGGTACCTACAATTTGAAAGTTGTCCAAATAAATTGCGATATTACGTAAGTAATTTAGTTTAAGCCAACTTGAAATTGTATATCTGTGGTGACCCTAAATCATATTTCGAACCGACGGACATCCATTTAATTATATTATTACTGCATCCAATCGTCTTGAATCTAATGAAATTAAGTCAACCGCTGGTGAGGTTTTTGCTACGGCGTAAAGAAGGATACTTAGCCAAGCTGCATTAAGCGACAATGAAGTGAGATATAAAAAAATTGTGGGATTTGACCTAAGGCAGGGGTTCCCAACCTGGGGTAATTACCCCCGCGGGGGTAAAATAGCTATTCTAAAGAGGTAACAGAGGTGGTACCTAAAAAATACCTGGATTTTTTTTTAACTCTACATTTTGGACAAAACAGCTACAGAATACCCTATAATTGCAGACAGAGATCTGAAAATGTTGGTACCGCGTTAGCTACCACTTGTAAATGCGAGAGCGGCCTCTCAACTCTGGTGGAGGGGTAAAATCAGTTTCTCTAACAGGCCATAGGGGTAACAGCTCTAAAAAGGTTGGGAACCACTGACCTAAGGCATCACAATTCACAAGAGCCATGTCCTCCAAATCTCATACAGTATCCTATGATCCTACTCGTATTATAAATGCTAAAGTCCGTTTGCTAAACTGATTTTGCTGCTTTACTTTGGGACTTGGTGGGTCCCGGGAAAAGACATATAAATTGCTTTTTATCCCGAAAAATGTACGGTTCCCGCGCGATCAACCAATTTTGGCGCAACGGAGTTGCGGGCCACATCTAGTTAATTTATAACTTCTTACTTTGTTGTGGAAAATGCTAGTTTAAAATCAGTTTTTGAGGTAAGGAAAGATTTATTGTTGATATTTATTTGTTTTATTTCTATTCTATTCGTATTGCTGTTTAAAAATATTAGATAACAACGGTGTTTAATAGGATTTACCCACAATATGCCGTCACTGTATTGGGGTGCAGACTGCGGACACCAATAAGGCACTTAAAGTGTACGTTCACAAGGGGATTATAGGATGCAGGACCATAATAGGCTGGTAACCCCAAAGCTGTTAAAGTGTTTAGGGTTTAGAATTTAGTTTAATAGATCGCAACTTTGGTTGAGCAGAAATTAGTTTATCGCGCTGAAATTTCACATTTTTTATTTAAAACCTATCTTACGTCCTTCCTTTCCCGTAACTCGAGGTAATCGATTCAGCAATTTCATATTTCGTATTTATAGTATTAGTATGGATTTTTTTTTTGGGTATCGCATAATTTTAAGTTTTAACAGATGACTAAAACCTACATAATATTATGAAGACAAACTAGTGTCTGGTACAAATTATTTTAGAAATAAAATGTACTAGGTAAGTATCAGAGAAGTTGATTCCTAGGCAGATGGCGGACCTAAGGCTGGTTTACACGTATTAAGTAGATAAGTAGTAACTAAATTTTAACTAAATTTGAAGTGCCTGCCCGAAATGTGTCAAGTGACAAGCCCCGCCTGCAAACTTAACAAAAAATAGTCAAAATTCTAATTTCCATGTTTAGTAAGTACTTAACTAAATTTTAACTTGCTACTGCATTTTGTGTTTACATGCAATAAATAAGTCAAACCTATCCAACCGATGACGGAGCGTAACATTGAATTGACATAAGCCGACCACATGACGTAGGTCCGTCAAATACCTAGGAACCAATTTCCTCGATGGTACAAAATAATATTTCAAACACAATAATATCACACGAGCATTGCTCTTACCACCTACGAGTTACGGCCTCATTGTCATAGCTTTGACACATCACAACAAAAGTTTCTTTGTCAAACTTCGTAAAAGGCAAGAAAGATCCAGTCATAGGTCTGTAATAACTAATAAGTAACAAGTCCTTATATTATGCAGAAGTAAACTCAACAATTAGCACGTCTACTTCATTTATTTAATATATTTTGTTACATCGACGCATGTTAAATAATAACGAAAAGTTTATAATAATAATAACGAAAAGTTTATAATTAATCCTGCGACCTCCTTGCAACAGTCGTTAACTTGGGACAGTGGGACTATTATAGTTAGGTTAGGTTAGTACTAAATACGAACTCATTCATCAACTTTCCCCAAAAAAATTCACCGCTCAAACGCGTTACAATTAAAAACATAAAACAATAAAACGTAACACTTTGGTAGTTAAGCTAATGATTTTAATGACTCGACATTGTGTCATTAACTTTAACAGTTTCCGTGGACATGTTTATGAGGCAAGTGAGTATGTATCTTCCTCCATTAGCATAATTCAAATGCCTATCTCCCCATTTGGAAGGATAAGAAACCTAAGTGACACATCAGCGTTTTACTCGAAATGCTAGGAAGATTTGGCTTCACTCCTTTTAGGGTTTACTAGATGTGAATTTTAATTTTTAGTGTTCCGTACCCAAAGGGTAAAAACGGGACCCTGTTACTGATAGATACTTCGATGTCTGTCCGTCTGTCCATCTGTCTCCAGGCTGTAACTCAAGACTCAAGAACCGCTATAGCTAGACCTCTGAAATTTTCACGGATTGTGTATTTCTATTGCCGCTATAACAACTAATACTAAAAACGCAATAAAATTAATATTCAAGGGCCCCCCTTAAATATTACAATCCCATACAACAAACGTCATTTTTTAAGGTTTTTTCGCTCGTAATTAATAATAGTAACAGCTAGGCACTTAAAATTTTCAAAAAATCTTTAATTATATTTGTACTTTAATAATTATTATCAATAATTATTAAAATTTTAATAAAGTAAATATTTAAGGGGGCTCCCAATTCCCATACAAGAAACACCATTGTTTGCCTACCTTCGCTCTATCAAAGACTTCTATTTAAACTGACACTCAGTTTAAATAGAAGTCTTTGCGCTCTATAATACCTGCCCCCTTAGACAAAGTATCTTTCGTTAAAAACGATTACGAAAAAAAAAAAGGGAGAGAGGCCATGCTGCCCCCCTCCCCTAGCTGAAATCCTGGGTAGGTACGCCCATGGTTCTGACCCTTCTTTTGGAATCAATAACAATATTTTGTAATTCCTCCATATCACAGGCTGCATCTAGTTCGAGTGATTAAGTTTCTTAATGCTGAATTTATATAATAACTAATAAGTAATAAGTATCATCCTAATATGGAAGTAACAAAATTTCAATTTTGAATTAATTGGCCGACTCGGTGGATATTCAAATGCCAGCGATTGCGTTAAAGTCTTTTGTATGATAAATTGATATGTATTATTACGATTACGGTAGAAAGTATTACTTAGGTTCTTTTTTTGTGGATATTAAGATAATATCTAAGAAGACTGGAAAGAATATATTTAAACGTCGTTTATATTATAGTCACATAGTAACGACTTTATAGGTGCTAGTTGTAAATACATTTATAAGTTAATAATCTTTATATCAATATTATATACGTATAAAGATTATTCTCTTTTTCGGCTATGACGTACCGTCGAGGAAATTGATTCCTAGGCAGCTGTTGACGGACCTAAGTCATGTGGTCGGCTTATGTCAATTCAATGTTAGCTGTGATCGGTCGGATGGGTTTGAACTTTGACTTAACGCGACCAAATTACTTAGGTCCGTCATCTACCTAGGAATCAACTTCTATCATAGTGCCTAACTCCCTAGTCTACCTATCTACCAACACACTATCTTCACTGCCATAGGTTAAAGTCAAACTAAATTCGCTAACATTAACTATAAAAATAATCTGTCCAGGACTCCAGGTGTTATTCTCATAATCCATACAAGACCACACGCACCACAACAAAGAGCGTGTCGTTTTCTGCCAAGAATGGCGTCTATTGTCAATGTCAAAACAAGATCGGTTACAATAAATCTTATTAAAAGTCGCACTATTCATGGGCTTTTTGGTAAAAGGTTGTTTACAGTAAACTCCACAGAATACATTGCCTTTTGTGGTTTGCGCATCTGCTCACACGATCGATCGAATTATGTCCAATATAAATTTAAAAAAAAACACAAAGATGTTTCGCTTTCATGATTAATAATGGCATGACGTCCTGAATTTCAACTACGGTGGCCGGTTTCGTTTTGGTTGTAACCAGCCAGAATGAAATCGTCACTCAAGGCCCGTCACTCACTTTCATCTATACTCTATACTTATTATAAAACAAAGTCGCTTTTTTTCCCTCATGTCCCTTTGTTCCCTTTAATCTTTAAAACTACGCAACGGATTTTGATGATTCTTTCAGTGTTAGATAGCCCATTTATCGAGGAAGGTTATAGGCTATATTTTATCACGCTAAGACTAATAGGAGCGAAGAAATAGAGGAAAATGGGGAAAAAACGGGGAAAATTATTTGATAGGGCTAACTTGAACGCGCTAATCTCAGGAACTACTGGTCCGATTTGAAAAATTATTTCAGTGTTAGATAGCCCATTTATTGAGGAAGTCTATAGGCAATATTTTTTCACGCTAATACTAATAGGAGAATGTGACGAAAACCGGGGGAAATTATTTGAAAGGGCCTATCTCGCGAACTACTGGAGCAATTTTTATGTTATTTGGCACAGATAAAAGTAGACCACGTGAAGAATCATAGGCTATCCATTTTAATCATTTTTTCAGTGACTATATATTTTATACCCGTGCGACGCCGGGGCGGGTCGCTAGTTAGTAATAAAGGCCCGTATTCACTTTCATTAGTAATAAGTGCAAGTGATTAGGGCAGGTGATTAGTTATTAGGAAAAAGTAAGTGTGGACAGCGACTGTTTAGTGCAAGTGATTAGCCGGCTGCGTAGTAACGTGATTAGTTCTGTATTCACTTTGATTAGTGATTAAGTGCAGGTGACTATTACAGGTGATGAGTGATTAGTAGAAAGTAAGTGTGGACAGCGACTGATTAGTGCAAGTGACTAGTCGGCTGCGTAGTAACGTGATTAAAAGCGTCTTCTATTTTTTGCGAGTGCAATTGCGTGACAGATGAAAGCCAATTTTGGTATCGTTTGACAGCTCGAGATTGTTACTATTATTCCGCTAGGTATATTAACTTTATGGGCCAGACTGACGTGGTGTTCCGTGTGAAGCGTCCATAGATATAGTATGTCATTATTATATATACCTATTAAAAGTACAAAAGGACACCCTTTCAATTACTTCCATACTAATTTCCATACTTATTACTTACTAATATACAAATAATTTTATAAAGGCGGATGTGTGTCTGTCTGTCTGTTACCTCTTCACGTTTATACCTCAGAAGTCAGAACCGATTTTGCTGAAATTTGGCATGGAGATACTTTGAGTCCTGGGAAAGGACATATAAAAATACTTCATGGTCAAATAGTTTTTAATAAAACCAATATTAAAAATGAAGGACATGTCAAAATGCCATTTTGACATGTCCTTCATTTTTAATATTATTTTTGAAGTTCTGTTGGGTACCTTCAGAACCAGGGTATATCCTGGTGCAAAATCTTACTTTTTGGTAGTATATGCCTGAAATACTTCAGAAAAAATCGAAATCACCATATGTTCCCATATAAATTTTAAGGAGTCCCCTCGATTCCTCATGGATCCCATCATCAGATCACCACTTTTGTGAACATGGTACTAACCTCGGCTTCAACCTTGTACAACAACAAAATAATCATGAAAATCGGTTCATAAACGGCAAAGTTGAACATACAAAAAAAAAACAGACGAACATATAACCTCCTCCTTTTTGGAAGTCGGTTAAAAATGAAGGACATGTCAAAATGGCAGTTTTATTTTTGAAACTTGGACGCTCGTGTTGACAGCTACTACTGAATTTACTAAATTAAATTACTAAAGAGCCACTAAACAAGAATTGGACACTAGTTGCACTACACACCTGCACTCCACTGCCTCAATTAGTAGTCAGTTGCACTTGCACTAATCAAAGTGAATACAGGCCTTTAATCACGTTACTACGCAGCCAACTAGTCACTTGCACTAATCAGTCGCTGTCCACACTTACTTTCTACTAATCACTCATCACCTGTACTAGTCACCTGCACTTAATCACTAATCAAAGTGAATACAGAACTAATCACGTTACTACGCAGCCGGCTAATCACTTGCACTAAACAGTCGCTGTCCACACTTACTTTTTCCTAATAACTAATCACCTGCCCTAATCACTTGCACTTATTACTAATGAAAGTGAATACGGGCCTCAGGCCAGCCAAGGCCAGGCTATGTTGTTTACTAACTAGCTAAAAACTAAGCTTTGTGAAGGCTCGCTTCTAACACCTTGACTGACTGATGATCTAACACATCTGCATATAAATAAAAAATACTACTTACGTTAAAGCACAAATCAATAGGCGTGATATTTTTTCCGTAAAGTGTAAATAAATAATTAGTAATAAGTGAAATCTGATTGATAGCTAGGTGCTTAAACTCTATTCAAAAAGCGTGTATTAATAATAATTATCTGTAAAATATATTTTATTATTATAACGCACCGCAGTAGCCAGTACCTACTTACCTATATCACCCTATATCCAGTATTACAGTACTCTGTGGACTGTGCCTATATTATGCCGTATGCGCGACCGCGAGTCAGCCCATGCATTATTTGTCAAACACTTCATTAAATTGAAGCTTAATCGTCATGTGAGGCAGAGGTTCCGCGATTTTTCACCATTGGAAAGTATATATATATTTCACCATTGGAAAGTAGAGATTTCAACGAATAGAAAGCATACCAATTTTTTTAAAACAGCTGATATTTTGATGGGTGAATTTCCGATTGAAAATTAGGGTATTTTTTCGATATAATTTCGAAATAAAGTGAAAAAATAAAATATATTTCTTATCAAATAAATTATAGCGTAATTGGTACAAAAAAGGTAAGTTTTCACCGAATTTCGTAAAAACATTTTTTTTTTTGATAAAAAATCAAAAACATGTTTTTTTGAATTTTTCACATAAATTTTAAGGTTATGTGGAAAAAGCGTAACTACAAAAGTTTTAGATCTTTCTATTACCTACAACTTTGCTATTTAACTTTTTTTCATAGGACTTTTAGTTTTATCGGAAATCGAGATAAGTCGTTTTTTACCCTTAAAACCCCACCCTTACGGCCTACACCCTTCCCGAACTCAGATCGCCCGTAAATTATGTTTCCCTTAATTTTTATATTATTCTCCTCCTTTTCTAATGGGTTTCATCCTACTATTATTCTTTTTCACTTTTTATTATTTTTAAAGGTATCGGCACTGGTCTACACTGTCTTAATTTTACTTAAAATTATGAATGTGTTAAATTATAAGTAATTTTTAATATTCTGTAATGTTCTTGATTTGTTTAAGTGTAATTAGAACCTAAAATATTGAATAAAACGTTTTTACTGTGTCCAATGAGTAAATACTCATACAATAAAGTAAATACTCAGTATTTACTGAGTTTGAGTTTTTACTCTGACTCAGTTTTTACTGCCTTACCCATCCCTACATGGTAGTGCCTTTTTGCCTGCTTTTTACATGTTTTTTTACAACAGAAACGGCTATATTTTAATTTTTTCTTATTTAGGTAGTAAAAGTTTTGTGTTATGATTAGTAATGGAACCAATGAAGTTAAATACACTGTAACTTTTTTTATATTAGGTATAATGCCTTTAAATATAAAATTGAAAAATGAAAAACTAAAATACGCGTATATTATAGCAAAACGCCTTAACAATATTTAATAGCAATATATAAAATCTGCGTTTAAGAGGTTAAGATTTAGGTTGCTAAACTTATTGGGTAATCCGTAATGGGAGTAATGGGTATATCCCGCCATGACAAAGTATCCTTTGTGGTGACTGGTGAGAGTCCCGACGCATCATCTACCGACCTTCTTCGAGAAGGAGGAGTTCTGGCCGATTGGAGTCGTCTACAGCCGAGATGCCTGAGTTAAATAAATAAATAAAATAAAAATAAACAAACATAATAAACTTAATTTCCCATGAAATAACCCAAATCAACACAGTTTACAGATAATTAAAAAAATTATAAGACCTTCACCTGTTAAAAAAATCGGCCAAGAGCGAGTCAGACTCGCGCACTAAGGGTTCCGTACCATTATAGAGCAAAATTAGCCCAAAAATTGTGTTTTTTGTATGGGGGCCCCCCTTAATTTTTTATTTTATTTTAATATCATTATTAAATATTAAAGTGCACATAAAATTAAGGACCTTGAGTAAAATTCTAGTACCTACCTGTTGCCATTATTGATATAGAGCCAAAAAGGTAAAAAAAAATCACGTTTGTTGTATGGGAGCCCCCCTTAAATATTAATTTTATTTTGTTTTTAGTATTTGTTGTTATAGCGGCAACAGATATACACAATCTGTGAAAATTTTAACTTTCTAGCTATTACCGTTCTTGAGTTACAGCCTGGAGACAGACAGACAGACGGACAGACAGACATCGAAGTCTCAGTAATAGGGTCCCGTTTTTACCCTTTGGGTACGGAACCCTAAAAATATTATATCTATCTAATCCTCAGAACAGGAAAATCCATGGTGAAATCCACCCTAAGTCTATGTTGATGATATTATGAGAGAGACTATGTTCATAAACAGCGTCAGAAACCCCCTACTGGACGCCGTACATCGGTGGAGGGACCAAGCCAGAAAGCGGACCATCGAGCTATGGGAGGAAAGGCTGCAAGAGCTTCAAGTTAGCGTAAATCTGGTGCAGGCCATTCGACCAGTGCTGAAACAGTGATTGACAAGGAAGACAGGCGCGCTCTCCTTCCGACTCACACAGGTGCTGACCGGGCATGGCTGTTTCGGTCGGTACCTGTACGAGATCGTAAGTCGAGAAGAAACCACGCGATGTCACCACTGTGACTGTGACAGAGACACGGCCGAACATACCATCATGGCGTGTCCCTCCTGGATAGTGCAACGTGCGGCACTCAGTGCTGCTATCGGACCGGACCTTTCGCTGCCAGCACTGTTTCGTGCAATGCTGAGTGGCGAACAAGAGTGGAAAGTGGTGGAGGATTTCGCTCACGACGTCATCTCCGCAAAAGAGGAGGCCGAGCGCATAAGGGAGAGGGAGGCGCTCGACCCTCGTCGCAGAAGTAGGCCAAGGCGAAGACGGGTCAATCCAAATGACGAAAGCGTCCCACCTTAGCTAGGGAGCTCGAGGCGGCGGTATGGGGATGCCGTCGTCGGGTCGCGATGCGCGAAGAGTACGTGGCCGTACACCTAAGTGTCAGGTCTACACAAGGAGGAGGGAGGAGGGCCTGCTGGTGACAAGCAGGCACGCGCACGCAGAGCCGCGGAAAGAAAGTTTACGCGCGTTCTCGCAATCCTGTAAATGAAAGTCCGTTATTTCTTAAGTTATAAGGCCCAATCCCCTACCCCATTCCCTTCCCTACCCTCCCCTATTCCCTGCCCATCCCTACCCTCCCCTTTTACCCTATTCCCTCTTAAAAGGCCGGCAACGCACCTGCAGCTCTTCTGATGCTGCGAGTGTCCATGGGCGACGGAAGTTGCTTTCCATCAGGTGACCCGTTTGCTCGTTTGCCCCCTTAGTTCATAAAAAAAAAAGTTAGAAACATAAAAGTTTATTTTTGGCTGCTGATTAAAAATAATTGGATACGCATTTAAGTGCTTTTGGAAATTCTACACCAAAGGGGGTGAAATTGGGGTTCAAAGTTTCAGTTAGAGTCATATTTATATAAATATAATGAGTTTTCTATGACAGAAATGTAATTATAATTAAATAAATCAACTTTTTAATTACAACAAATTGCAGCAATAACATTTTTAAATAAAATTAATAAAGAATTTTCAAATTTGAGTTTTTTTTCGATTTTTTGCATTTTCTGAAAAGATTTAGTTACTATAGTATAATACAAATATTTTTTTACCATTAGAAAGTAGAGATTTCAACGAATAGAAAGCATACCATTTTTTAAAAAAAGCTGATATTTTGACGGCTGAATTTTCTTCGATTGAAAATTAGGGTATTTTTCCGATATAAATTCGAAATAAGGAGAAAAATTAATATTTCTTATCAAATAAATTACAGCGTATTCGGTACATAAAAAGGTAAGTTTTCACAGAATTTCGTGAATATTTTTTTAAAGATATTAATAAAAAACCAAAAACCTTTTTTTTTTTTTTAATTTTTCACATAAATTTTGAGGTTATGTGAAAAAGGTGTGACTACAAAAGTTTTAGATTTTTTTCTTACCTACAACCACGGATTTAAAAAAAATACGGATAGAGCATTACACTATAAAGAGGTGAAGCATGCAAGGTACGACAATTTCGTCACAATTTCGTTTATTGTACCTACACGTGACCGGCACTCACACACGTAACTAGGTACTACAAGCCGCTGTCGTTGTACATAGAGTGACGGCGCCAATTACAGGCACACATCCTACACGAGCGGCCATTACTATGCTTCACTCGGGATTAGACAAGGTTACATCCGTATTTTTTTTTTAATCCGTGCCTACAACTTTGCCATTTGACTTTATTTCATTGTAATATTAGTTTTGCCGGAAATCGAGATAAACCGTTTTTCCCCCTTTACTCCTTAGACCTCAGATCGCCCGAAAATTATTTTTCAATGGGTTTTATCCTATATTTATATCGTGCGCGGGGGCTCGTCACGCGCGGGCCGGGCGACGCGTCGCGTCGTGTCCATTAATTGTAGTGTTTTTTAGGATAACTTTCGGAATCTTTTTCTCAACATTTTAGTACTGAGTGATAATAAAAGAAAAAATACGTGTATTTTAATTTTAAACAAGGATCATTATTTCAAAATTTGGCAGGAAGGTTTAATTGCACCCTGTATGTCGACCCTTCGCTTCTCTTAATTTCTTCGTAGCACCAAAAACTTTCAAAAGTACCAATATTAGGGTCAAAACGGGACGATTCTATATGGTTCTTTAATGGTTTATAGTAGTGATTGGTGACGATGATGAGGAATGTAATTTGCGTAGTAGCATATACTTTCCGTTCTTAAAACAACGTCGAAACTCCTAAACTTGTATCTATAAAGGGTCAGAAGTTCTCTCAGCACCTTCCAAACCATAGTATACCCGGTGCAAAATCTTACTTGTTGGTAGCATATGCTTAGAATACTGTTCACGAAAGCGAAGTCATCACATGTTTCCATGTAAGTAAATTTTGAGGAGTTCTATTGATTTCTTATGGATCCCTTCATCAGGTCACCACTTTTATGAATACGGTATCAAATTGGGATGATATCAAAAGAAAAAAATCGGTTGTCTGTAAAGTCGGTTTACTGACGATAGTTGAACGTGACAACGTATGACGTTCAACTATCCATATCCCCTTAACCCTCGCTTCCGAATCTCTATAAATAGAAACAAACTTTTTCGAC
Source organism: Lysandra bellargus (assembly GCA_905333045.1). NCBI lineage: Eukaryota > Metazoa > Arthropoda > Insecta > Lepidoptera > Lycaenidae > Lysandra > Lysandra bellargus. Next base: position 6,466,963 of record HG995350.1, on the reverse strand, counting down.
TGTAACCTAAAGTTATTTCGATGTATTTCTTTCAAATCGACCTATACAAAGAACAAAGTTCTATTTGAATATATCACCAAAGTACTTTTATTGTATTTTTTACTGCTATCGGACCTCTACATTTTATAAAAAAAATAAAAATTTAAAAATGTTACGTAAAAACAATAGTAATTAGTACAAGTGTCACCTCACTGCCAACTTCGAGTAGCAAGATATCGACAATTGCAGCACTTACGTCAGCGTCTTGTTGGCCCAGCGGGACAAGCTAGATATCACAGCGCCAAGTTCCAGGTTCGCGTCCACGCGGCGGCAATACTTACTATTCGCTTTCTTTAAAATATAAGCATCGCTCACTCAAGTAGGACTTAGGAGAGAGACGGATGTCGAACGCTGCCGAACGCAAAGGCTGATTGTGCTTCCTTGTCGCTCGTTCCGCGCTCTCGCTTGCACTTCAAGCCTTATATGGAACGCCTCAGAGCGACGCATGAACTGTAATGTTTTTCGGGCGCGCACCCCATATCGAATTATAAGACGTTATCACGTCAAAAATTTTGAAAATCGGTTCACAATCGGCGGAGTAATCGTTGAACATAAAAAACGAACATAACACCTCCTCCATTTTGAAAGTCGGTTAAAATTGTAGCCTATATTGTGTTACTCTGATGTATAAGCTATATTAATGTAAAGTTTCATTAAAATCCGTTCAGTAGTTTTTGCGTGAAAGAGTAACAAACATCCATACATCCAAACTTTCGCCTTTATAATATTATTAGTAGGATAAGTATAATAGTGTAGGTAATAGGTATACAGCTCCTATGACATTTTTTTATAACACCGACACTGTAAAAATCGTCTACCTAATTCCTAAATACCAAAATTAGGTAGTCTGTCATCAAAATTAGGTATTCTATAGCTGAGGTACCTAATTTTTCGTTACTGAGTCCAAAAAATACTAAAAGAAAATTTTGCATTCAGTATTTTATTAAGTATATATAATTTATTTTCATGTATACTGGTTATACTTAAAAAGAACATAGCTTCTAATTAAAATATAATACAAATAAATAATAAAATATAAAGAAAAACCTTAAATAATTCAATTGTGGTTAATAAAACATAAATACTCAGTCAAAAGTAAATACTGAGTGTCTAAATTCATTTTTACTGAGTATTTACTCTGGTCTGAGTAAATACTCAGTAGCTTACCCATCCCTACTACCATGACGTCATTACTTCCTACCTCGCAAGTTACATGTATCGTAAAATACGTAAACAAAGTGTCATTTCAGTTAGTAGAACTAACTTTAATTAAAAATATGCATTAAATCCTAAATATAATTTCAGAATCAAGTATCTAAAATCCAAAATAATTAATGTTAAGTGATCTTAAAGCTTTAACTTATTACAACCTAAGCCATAAATTCAAATCAATAAAAAAAATGACAGTTGCGAAATGACGTTGACGTTATATTTTTTTCTAACATTTACGACATTTTGCGAGGTGCTGCAGGTTGCAACGCGTTTGCTTTGTTATTTTGGAGCTAATTTATTTCTTTAGACAAAATATGAATTTTTAGTAAAAATGTGCTCAATGAATTTCTAGCTAATCGAAGATATACGTTTTACATCCCTATGTGTTTCATCTCGAGCAATCGGTAAGATTTTATTTGTTTATGTCAACTAATAAGTTTAACTTTGTTTTTGTTTGGTGATACGCGATATTCTATAAGCATTTCTCGAACTTTTGTGACTAATTTCTAAGCTTTAAAATAGTCTTTTATAAAATATAAAAATTAACTACAACAATATATAAATTATAAAACGTTGTTTAATTCAAAAACTTATTCTCGTGAGTAGCATTATCAGTTTGTTATTATGCGTTGCAACGAATGCATGTTACAGTTTCGTCATTTTTCACTAATTGCAACGATATAACAAAGATTTTTATACAATTTATATTATATTAGATGTAGGTATGCGGTACGTAACTTATAGAAAGTTCCCATTGAGCATTTCTTACTTATATTATCAGTAAAAGCTCATTATGTATTGTTTATATCAGAAATAAATTTGTACTATACTCTTTCACACACCACACTCACTTAGAATAAATGATGTACCATTCTGGTATAAAAAGTAACAAAATTCTATTATTAATAAAGAATAATAATAATAGAATTCTGTCATAAATATCTACTCTCACCAAACCAAACTTCTGTTGATCCATAAGCATGAAGTTACATAATTATTAATTTCTCAAACTTATAACTAAAGTTAAAAGTCAAAAAAAAGTGATAATGTTCAAGTGGAGATCAATGATAAGCTAAAATACAAATCATATCAGTTTGAATGAAAATACTTTTAGTACCAGCTGGTACTTAGGTATTGTCTTTTGAAACTGTTACCATTGTAGTGACTAGTGTAAAGGAATCAATCAATCAAAATGGCCTATGGCAATCTCTATGTATCTCTGATGTGGCGGTACCCACAATTCGCCTAACATTCCTGCATCGCGCTATCGAAGTTTTCTAAGCGCGTCGGTATATATACGACAGCTGAAATGTATCACGTGGGCTTCGGCCTGACCGAGCATAGCACCCCGCTCGGTCGGAAGATCTTCCTTTGGCCTCCACGCACATTATACCCACAATGGTGACCCTCGACAGAACACGCCTCCTTCATCATCATCACTCCCCGCCCCTCCGCACCGCGCCAGCCAGCATCGCCTCATCGGGTACATCGTCCACTAGCCGCAATGTACCGCAGACTGGGCGACTCCGCATCGGTATCAACGGGCTTTCTCACTACACCGACTGGTCAGCAAGCAGAGCACATCTCTCCTGGTCAGCACGTAGCATCGGCCCCGCACGGCAGTTATCCGACTCACTGGATCCCGTGCAGCAGCTTCACAGTTCCGACTCACTGGGACTCACTGCAACAGTTCCGACTCACTGGAACTCACTGGCACTGGCGACTCAAGCGACAAGACTTCAAGATTCGACCTCCGGTCTTCGGGGGGGAGTGATGTGGCGGTACCCACAATTCGCCTAACATTCCTGCATCGCGCTATCGAAGTTTTCTAAGCGCGTCGGTATATATACGACAGCTGAAATGTATCACGTGGGCTTCGGCCTGACCGAGCATAGCACCCCGCTCGGTGGGAAGATCTTCCTTTGGCCTCCACACTTATATCCCACACCATCATCAAACCAGTAATATAGTAAGTTCATTCTGATATAATATGTAGCTAATTTTTTTTGAGTAGCTACAATTTGATAAGACGAACAACATTTTTATTTTCGAAAAATCTCGAAAGTGTTGGAAAGTATTTCATACTTTGACTTGATGGTCCTAAAATATGGATTGTTTTATTTGTAGGACAAGGTTACTTTTAAATTATATAACTATTAACCTACCAATATACAAAAAATCTACTGGTTAGGGTACCGTTTTAGGGTACCGTAGTCAACCAAGTTGTGTTGATTACAGAACCCTAAAACGGAACCCTAACCAGCTGATTTTTTGTAAGTAACCTTGTCCTACAGATAAAACAATCCATATTTTAGGACCATCAAGTCAAAGTATAAAATCCTCTCTAGAAGAATCTCGAAAGTGGTAGCTAACAGAGATCATTAGCTACCACTTTCGAGATTCTTCAAAAATAAAAATGTTGTTCGTCTTATCAAAATGCATCTACTCACAAAAAATTAGCTTGTTAGCAATCACAAAAAATTTGTTCTAGGGCTTCCATACTATAGCCTATGTGTTAATCCAGGGTATCAACTAACTCCATGCCAAATTTTATTAAAATCGCTCCAGCCCTTTGTACATGAAAAAGTAACAAACATAGTACAATCTCACAAACATTCCTTTATATACTAGATGACCCGCGCGGCTTCGCCTGCGTAAATTTGGAATTTTACGAAAACCGTACATTTTCCTGTAAAAAAAAAGCTTAAATGTCCCTTCACGTGGTCTTCTCTATATCTGTGCCAAATAAGTAACATGAAAAATGCTTCAGTCGTTCGTCCGCGTAGATACCCTTTCTAATAATTTTCCCTTGAATTTTTTTTAAAATTGGACCAGAAGTTCCTGAGATTAGCGCGTTCGAGCGAACAAACAAACAAACTCTTCAGGTTTATAATATTAGTATAGATTTTTCGCGTTCGAGCGAACAAACAAACAAACTCTTCAGGTTTATAATATTAGTATAGATTTTTTTTATCGCTTGACAAACTCGAGTCTCGATGTAAAAGACTATGAAACGTACCAATAATAGGGTCATAATCATGGGACGATGCATAGTATAATATGGTAGTGATGGTGATAATGTTGATAAATGTAATTTGCATAGTAGCATCTGCTTTTTGTTCTTAAAACAATACCGAAACTCCCAAACTCGTATCTATAAAGAGTCAGGAGTTCCCGCAGCACCTTCTGAACCATGATATACTTCGGTGCAAAATCTTATTTGTTGGTAATATATGCTTCAAATACTTCTCACAAAACTGAAGTCACCACATGTTTCCATATAAATTTTGAGGAGTTCCCTCGGTTACTAATGGGTCCTTTCATCAGGTCACCACTTTTGTGAACGTGGTACTAAATTGGCATAATACCCTATACACCAAAAGAAAAATTTTGAAAATCGGTTCTCAAACGGCGGAGTAATCAATAAACATAAATAAACGAACATAACATCTCCTCCATTTTGAAAGTCGGTTAAAATTGTAGCCTATGTGTTATTCTGATGTATAAGCTATATTATTGTAAAGTTCCATTAAAATCCGTTCAGTAGTTTTTGCGTGAAAGAGTAACAAACATCCATACATACATCCTCACAAACTTTCGCCTTTATAATATTAGTAGGATTAGTCGGATATAGCAAAAGTATGTACGAATAGTAGGTTATTGCTTTGTCTTTTCTTGCAATCCAATGATCAGATAAGATTGAAAATATATGTATTTAATTTCATAATGGTGAAATGAGTCATGTTGATTCCTTATCATAAATCCACCACAATTTCCCACGAAAACCAGGTCAAATTCTCTGAATAATGAATATTTTTATTGAAATATATTTTGTATAAAGTAATTTAAGTAAGTTAAACATTAAGGTCAAATTTTTTTTGTACAAGTAAAATTTTAAGTTTTATTTATTTTACTATTTAGCCGAAGCATGTAAGTTTAAAATGTGCTTTGCTTCACAGTATTTGTACACACAGTAAACCAGAATTGTTTCTGTGGTACATGTTCAGATGGCTCATCTACTGTATAACCGGGACCTCTATGCATCACGTTGTCGCAACGGAATAACGCATTGTAATATGTATACGGTATACCACATTTGCGTATTCACGGTGCGGCTTGCGGGCTGTGAGTTGCGACGCGACGACGCGAAAAATAACAAATCACATTGACATACTGTACATATTTCGGCACAGCAGAGTCCTGAAATTCTCAAAAAGAGCTGCAAAAATATGTTACTCCAATATTTCCTTAAATATTGTAAACAATATTGTATTGTATGATGTACCGATTGGCAATGACCTTGCCATATTATCAGGTCATTGAACTTGTATTTTACTCACATCGAGATTTCATGTAGGTGTCACAGCCTCAAGGTTGTGTGGACAATCAATCTATTTACCTCCTGTTAGTACCTCATGAATGTTTTTCATATTCATTTGTAGAAACAGTAGAAACAGAATACTGCAGGCTTGATGTTTTGATTTTTGAGACGTAATGTTAGTTGTCTTATCTTATGTTTGCAACCACATTTCATAATTATTGTATTTAGATTGTGAATCATTTAAGTTGTAGAAAATTGAGTCATTTTTATATTTTATTTTATTTTAGATGAGTGAGAAAGAAACAATATGGACCCGAAGTACAGGCTGCTTTTGCAGCGTTACCAACAAGATATAATCAAAGACCTGGACGTTGAATACATATTAGACCAGCTGTTAACCAGTGATGGAATACTCTTCGAGGAGTATGTTCACATTCGAGAGAATATGGTAATGTAGAAATTCCTAATATTTAGTTTTGTGTTTTTAAAAATGTATGATAAGTACACATAAGTATTTATAAATAAAAAATAATGACAGAAAATCCTCCTGATATCTATGCTAATATGCTATTATTATAATCAATATTATGAATAAATTACTAATATTATCTTGCATTATTTCAGAACGACAGAGTTGAACGTATCAGGTATCTTATAGATATACTTATTAAGAAGGGCACAAATAAGTCATATCAAGCGTTTGTAGACACACTAGCTAAGGATTATGATTGGCTGTGGCAGAAATTTAACACGGAGGATGGTAAAGATGACATTGAGAATAGTTTTGAAGACATTCTTGGTCGAGGTGACGTACCTCGCTTACCTGAGTTCTATGTGCCTCGAAATACAGTAGTGAGTATTTTGCACAAAATTATATTTAAATATTTATCTATCAACATCATAATAATATCATGATGCAAAATAAGTAGAGCTAAAAAGTGAGTGTTATAGTTGACCAAGAAAAATATCCCTGTGTTGGCCACACTGAATTTAAATATTATAGTCTGTATTTAAGGCCGTCCCCCGAGCAAACGACCTTGACTATACATTTGCCGCATTGCCGAGATCGCACCAAAACTCTTTTTTTTTTACTTATCTTAGTTCAAAATTGACCTGAAAAAAAACTAAAACGTGGAATACATATTATGTAGTTTATGATATTGTCGATCTATTGGCGTGTGTTTCAAATAAAAGTAATTTGTAATACTAAGGAGATGCTGAACGTATGCTTGAATTTACATAAATTGGTTTTACTTTGGAAGATGATATCATGAGTATAATAAATAAAAATAGAAAACTTAAAACGTGGAAGGGAATATTGATATACTGAAGATTATTGCTGTATTTTTATTATAATTTTGTAGCTTTAAAATGATGAGTTTATAAGGCTCTAAGTACGGTAAATTACGGAATCTCCTTAGGGATGGCCCTTATTAAGAACTCTTTTATTACTGTCACAATAAATATTAGGGCAAAAAATAATAAAATACTTATTTACATAATATAAAAGGAGGCTTCTTCATAATATCACGTATTTTGTTAATCTGATGTGTTGTAATATGTGTGTAATGTTTCCTTTAATCCACACTTTAAATGTAACTATTTTTTTAATTTTCAGGAGAGAGAAGTGGCTAGTAAATTGAAGGCACTGAGTAGACATAAGATCCTGGCTCTATACGGCATGATAGGGTCGGGAAAGACTGTGATAGCCATAAGCGTACTGCGGCACAACAGAGACATAGTTACGTCTAACTTCAATAGTGTAGTGTTTTGGCTCAATCTAAGCAACTGTAAGACTGAAGATGATATTGTTAACCAACAGAAAAAGTGAGTATTATCTATTAAAATATAAATATTTTAAGTATAAGGTAAATATTATTTAGATTTTCTTTTGTATTAATGTAAGTTTCGCCTAAGACAGATAACTAGAGCTGTCCTTCACTATGTCCTAGAACTATGCGCCAATCACAAACCAACTATCTATTTAATTGCCGGTGCCATTTCATATTGATATAATGCTAAAGTTGAGTTTTTAGAATTTCGTTAAACAATTTTGAAATACATATAAATATTTTGTATATGTATAGGACGCGCACATCATTAAGGCGCTATATTGAAAAAACGGTCCTTTTTGACTTACTACTATAGGACTAGTAGTTGAGTTTTAGGTGAACGCAGATTAGGATATTAAATAACTTATAAAAAAAAGAATAAAAGAAATACTTATATAAAGCGATTCCCTTCAATTTCAATATAATATTATTATACAATTATATTGTATCATTTTAATTTAAATATTTCAAACGTAATAAAATTAACCAAATAAATAATAATGCCTTCAAACGATTATATTATTCTAAGTTCTCTAACAAACACGTTATATTATATTAACTCACCCACCGCGTTATAATTATTATTAGCGAAAGAATTCAATAACGTCGGTAACTTTACAACGTGTCCAATTGATCGTTATAACGTATTATTCGTTATAACGTAGCGTCAAAACTAGCGCGCTTGAAAGAATCGAGATTTCATTCGTTTTAACTGTTATAAGTTATAACGAAGCGTCAAAACTAGCGCGCTTGAAATTCGTTATAACGTAGCGTCAAAACTAGCGCGCTTGAAATTCGTTATAACGTAGCGTCAAAACTAGCGCGCTTGAAATTCGTTATAACGTAGCGTCAAAACTAGCGTGCTTGAACGAATCGAGATTTTATTCGTTATAACGTAGCGTCAAAAATAGCGCGTTTGAAAAATATAGCGTCTAGCATCTAGCGCGCTATGAAAATATAGCCGTTAGGAACACCACTGGTTTCCATATGGTCGATTTACACGGGTGACTAAAGCCGCACGATTTACGCCGTCGACCCGTCTAAATCGCAATTCGACTACGCCGCATGCGGCTAAAGCCGCAAGCCCCAAAGCCAATGGCCGCATGCGGCTGGTGACTATAATCGACCGTGCAAACGCTCAGTCAGATGAATCTTCTGTTCTCTGACAGAATATTTGAAACTTTTGGAACTGGCACCGACTTCAAAATTATGAAGATTGAGTACAGAAGTAGTTGAGTTTTAGGTGAACGCAATTTGGCCGCACCGCACGCACCGCAGTCGCCGCATTCGGAATTCTTTATATGAAGTTATAGGCAAGCTCGCATACCTACCCGCGCCGCAGTCTTCGCAACTTCTACACAGGGCTTCATAACGTTATCGAATAACAGAAAAAATATCGTTACGTACCGTTATTTTCATAATGGTAGCCAGATAACGTTATTTTTTTATCGATATTTAGTAAAATAACGTTATATTTACCGTTATTATTATAACGATATTTTTTCGTTATGTATAAACGAAAAAATATCGTTATAATAATAACGGTAAATATAACGTTATTTTCTGGTATCAGGTATGCGATCGTTCACGGTGCACTAAATCTCACTCGCAGCCCACTTTTTTGCGAGATTTGTGTGAAAATACAAAGAAAAAATACACCTTATAAGTGTAATTACGTTTAGAAAATTTTCCCGCCTGTCATGACTTTCTTGACGGACTATAACGTTATCAAAGAACATATATTTACCGTTATAAATCCTATATAACGTTATAGCATTAACCGTTATTAATATCAATTTTTAACGTTATTTTTAATATCGGGTAAATTTTCATAACGTTATCTATGCCCTTCAAGCAGTAACGTTGTGGAAAAATAATGTTATTTGAAGCCCTGCTTCTACATTCTTTATATGAAGAATTCCAAATGCGGCGACTGCAGTGCGTGCGGTGCGGCCAAATCTACGTTCACTTTTAGCCGAATTCGGAAAAAGGCACTATTAGATAGGAATAATTATTTTATACTTTTTAGTTCATATTATAAGGATGTTATTATTGTTTTACCTTGGAAGTCGGTTTTATTTTTTTGTTAAAAATAATAATTTCACTCTTTTTAGTTACCTAGTAAGCAAACGCGTACTATACGTAGAATAATACACCTGTATATTATTCTACGTATCTTATTACAGTCACACTAAAGGCTGATTTACATTGATACAGTAGCTGGCGCCAGCATCACTGGATTCCGTCGCTGGATTAGCACTGTATCAATGTAAACATATTTAAAACCAGTCAGGCACTGGATTAAAACATGTTTACATTGATACAGTGCTGATCCAGCGACGGAATCCAGTGATGCTGGCGCCAGCTACTGTATCAATGTAAATCAGCCTTTACAAAATATTATAATATCAGCTGCAGCCTGCAGATAATTTTAAACAATACATTTAAAAAAATCGAAGTGAACACGTGTGACGTGCTAAGTAGCCGGTCACCGGACTAGTTTCAATAGGTTGGCACTCGCTCGACTTGTCGCACGTGACACGCAGCGCACATAGTAATTTGTATTCTGTGCATACGAGTAGTACCCGGCCCGCGCCCGCGCCGCCGCGCCGCTCGCTTGACAGCCCTGGCAGATATGCGATGCGATGCGTTATTGTACTATGAACGCTAAATGCAATGCAAAAGGTTGAAATTAGGTTGTTTTCCAGAATATCTCGGCGAAGTGAAACAGAATGTTACATTATCGAAGCAACTTTAACTTCTCAGGAGTAATGTCAAATGTGTGCCTTATGCTCTGGAGATAAGGTTGAATTTGGTGACATTGGTGACTCTGACGTGGTAATGATGATGATGAATGGCTGATGATGAATGTAATTTGCATAGTAGCATATGCTTTCAGTTCTTAAAACAGCGCCTAAACTCTCAAACTTGTATCTATAAGGAATCCGGAGTTCTCTTAGTAGCTTCGGAACCATAGTATACCTCGGTGCAAAATCTTGCGTTTTGGTAGCATATGCTTAGGATGCTTCTCATAAAACCAAAATCACTATATGTTTCCATATAAATTTCGAGGAGTTCCCTCGATTACTCATAGATCCCATCATCAGGTCACCACTTTTGTGAACATGGTACCAAATTGGAGTGAAACCTAATACAACAAAACAAAAATTTCGAAAATCGGTTCACAAACGGCGGAATAATCGTTGAACATACAAAAATAAAAAAAAATATCCACAGCCGAACATATAACCTCCTCGTTTTTTGGAAGTCGATTAAAAATAACAAGAATCGTCACGACAACTGACAAGGATAAACTTGTTAAGATGACAAACTGTTCATCACATTACGGATTCTTTTGTTGGCTTTTGTAATGTTACGAGTCTTTGGTTTTGGAATGTCACTCAACTCTTGAGTATTGATTATTGAATATTTTACACCAATGTTTTGATATCAAGAATGGGCTAAGACATGCAATGTTTCGTTTTTGTTTTAACCTCTTAAGAGCCCGGGTAACCCTCGAAATTCTCATACATACGTAATACCAAAATCATTTTGTCATACGAAAATATTTAACATGTTTGATTTATTTTTCAGCATACAATAGTAATTACCTAGGTTCCTGAACAAAAATTAACTTCAAAATATTTAAACACTAAAAAAAATTTTTTTGTGTAAAATTTTTTTTTACTAAATTTACTACTAAATATTTAAACACTAAAAAATAGAGTAAAACACTAAAAATATATATAAAAAATAGTAAATATACTACAAAATATTTCAACTCCAAAAAATATTTTTTTGTATTAAAATATTTTGTAGTAAATTTACTAATTATTTATAAATTTTTTAGTATTTTACTCTATTTTTTAGTGTTTAAATATTTAGTAGTAAATTTAGTAAAAAAAAATTATACACAAAAAAATTTTTTTTAGTGTTTAAATATTTTGAAGTTAATTTTTGTTCAGGAACCTAGGTAATTACTATTTTATGCTGAAAAATAACTCAAACATGTTAAATATTTTCGTATGACAAAATGATTTTGGTATTACGTATGTATGAGAATTTCGAGGGTTACCCGGGCTCTTAAGAATATTGATTAGTCTTATCACACTAATAAAAAGGTGAAAGTTTGTGAATGTATGTATACAGTTTGTTACAAAAATACTGAACGGATTTTGAACTTGGTGCATTTTGGTTCAGGCTCTGGGCCACTACATGGCTACAGTTTATCCCGATAAAGTATAGGGTTCCCGTAGGATACTTAAAAAAGCAAGTATTGTAAGCTGTACTTAGTAAATTACGTTCATAATTATCCATACTTTCATATGCCTCCGTGCCTTCGTGGTCTAGTGGTAGAGAGAGCGGCTCTTGACTCGGAGGTCGTGGGTTCGATTCCCGCGTTGGAAACATGTTATTTCCAAGTTTGGTTAGGACAATGCAGGCCAATCACCTGATTGTCTGACAAGTAAGATGATCCATGCGTTGGATGGGCATGTAAAAAGTCGGTCCTGCGCCTGATCTCTCGCCGGTTGTGTCGGTCTTCCGTCCCACTGGGTTATGAGAGTAAAGGAATAGAGAGTGCTCTTGTGTACTGCGCACATACTTGGGCACTATAAAATTACTCCTGCGTAGCTGGCCTGGTTTCAATGAAACCGACCACCGTCACCGAAACCGGTGTAGGAGCTATTATTATTATTATACTTTCATACTAATATTAAACTTTAAAGTGAATGTCTTTTATGTCTGCTAACTTTTTCACGCTTAAGGGGATAGGGATTTTTTCAATAAACGCAACTGGCGTCCCTAAATAAGTTTAACGTATAAGTCTCTTGTTAAGAAAATTCACGGGTGGTGGCCATCGCTTACCGTCAGGCTATCTCTATGCTCGTTTCTTTGTCTATTTCAAACCCAGCTGAGAGATCATAACTAATATTAAATTGATATAACCCGACCGAATGACATAGGTCCGCCATCTGCCATGGATCAATTTCTTTTAATACAAAAAAGATGCTGCCATAAGCGTAACAAATCCGAAACTTGTATTTACTGGACATGTGCTGCCACCTATAGTTCCATATTCCCTATCTAACATCTAATAACTTACATCTTTCAGATTGCACCGCAAGATCTCAACAATGTATCCAACTCAAAACTCTCTTATGAACTCTACAATGTCAATGTCAAGTATTGGCTCCACTATTGACTCATTAACCAGCTATGACTGTACATGGCAAGAGTGGAAGGACAAACTGAAAAGAGTCTTTGAAGATCCAATACTGAAGGAGGCGTTATTGGTGTTAGATGAAGTGAATAAGAGCGATTGTTTGAATGCATTTGACGTTGGCTGCAAAATACTGATCACGACTCGAGATACAAATGTTTTGGAGAACTTTGGAGCGGTGAAAGTCAATGTAAGTTGTCAAATTGCTCGTTCTGTGGCAAAAAAAGTAATGACTAATGACACTTCATACTAATGTTTGAAGTACCAAACCTTATGTGCGTGTGTGACGTGTGTATTGATGTGCTTGTAACTTCTTAATGAAGAAACTAAAGAACCAGATATTGATTAAATTTGCTATTGTTCTATAATTATTATACAAAAGTATACAGTATTTTCGCAAGCAGTTCAGTATTAACACATGATAAAATTATTGATTTTATATAGCAGTCTATATAGTGTGTATGTTGCACTGTGACATAGGCACCACCATGCAACATGCTACATCGTTTTAATTCCATAGATATATTCCGTTATTATTGCCTTGGTAACATAGGCTCTATAATCTATATAATTGACTTCTAAACTATAGAATACATTTATAATTGCAGATAGACAATCACTTCACTGAATTAGAGTCATTAGAGCTGCTGGCATCATGTTTGGATATCAACGTAAACTCCTTACCTCGGTACGCTAAGAAGTTACACCATCTGTGTGGAGGCAGCCCGTACGATATGGCTCTCTTAGCGGCCGAGTTTGCGGAGAATAGGGAGATATTAGTCCACGACCCAAGCCGATGGAAGTATTATATTGAAAAGCTGAGGAATAGGGAGTTGTTTTCGTGAGTATCAATATTATATGTAAATGCAAAAGTGTGTCTGTATGTCTGACCTCTTCACGCCCAAACCGCTAAAGTGATTTTGCTGAGATATGGAGATACTTTCGAGTCCTGGGAAAGGACAAAGGATACTTATCTTTATTCAGTTAATAAGGCCATAGTACGTCCATAAACTAAAATAATTTTAATTAGCCATCTATGAACCTAATTTGCTTAAATAATTCTCAGAATTGTTTTAACATTGTCTTACTCATCAAATTAACATAATCATTGTTTTTTTGCATCATAGGATTTTCCTTCTTCTATCAATTTATACAAGCTACGTCTTTTATTACATTTCAGATTTTCGAAACATTCATATAAACAAATGAAAACAATAGAAGTTTGCATCAACTCGCTAAAACCGGATATACTGCCGTTATTTAAAATGCTGGCGGTGTTCCCTGATGATGTAAAAGTACCAGCTAAAGTTGTGAGCAAACTTTGGAATGTAGATATACCAAAAGTTGAAAGCATAATGCGACAGTTGAAGAGCAAATCTCTAATAACCCAAACATATGATTATGAACAGAAAAAATATCTATATGAGATCCATTACTTGATTATGAACTATCTACGAACGAGTACAAGTGATGAAACAATGAAAAAATTGCATTTGGATCTCCTCAAAAGTTACAACTATACCAATGATACCGACATCCCTGTAGAAATACAAGACGATGGTTACATAGCTTTCTACGTTGGCTATCATTTGCTACATACAAAAGACTTAAATAACGCATGGAGAATGTTTAGCAAATTGTTTTTGAATTTGAAGTTTATTGGCAATAAAGTAAGATTGACTGGTATAGCGGATGTCAATTTAGATCTGCAAAACTATGAGGAGAAAATAGTCAAAAATAATGTAAGTATCATAATTTTTTGTAACATGAAAACTGTGTACTGACTACATACTACTACTGACACATCCATACTTAATGAAAATGTGTCTGTCTGTCTGTTACCTCTTCTCATCCAAACCACTGAACCGATTTTGCTTAAATTTGGTGTGGAGATATTTTGAGTCCCGGGAAAACACATAGGATAATTATTTCATCCCGGAAAAATGTACGGCTCCCGCGCGATAACCGAATTTTGGCGCAACAGAGTTGCGGGCGTCATCTAGTAAGAGAATATAATTCATTTACATTTATACTGTAATGACTAGTGAGCATTTGCTACTGAAGCTAGATTAGATTGAAACATAAAAATTTTAATGGGCCAAATCCATTGATACTCAAACGCCTGCTACTGTTTCATCATATGACAGAAATTGATACATAGGCAGATGGCCAACCTACGTAGTTAAATTTAATACTCGGTGCGACATTGTCAGATTTCGGCACGGTGATTGTGTGAATGCGACTTGACGTATGCAAATTATAATCGTATAAGAGCCTGTCCACTCGGGCGTTGCGTCAGCGTTGCGTCTACGCAGCGCTGCCGTTTGACGCATAGCTGGCCACACGGGCGCTGCGTAATCGCAGCGACATTACGAAGCAGTCTTAACGTCAATACCCACTCCCGCTTCGTCTCGGGGGCTGCTGTCCGTGTGTGCGTTGCGACGACGCAGCGCGCCGTGTGAACACCTTGGTTATTTTTATGTAGAACAACGCAACGGCAGCGCTGCGTCGACGCAATGCGCCGTGTGGACTGGCTCTAAGTTGATAAAAATGCTATGCAATAGCTTTACTGCGGCCGAGTGCGCACTTATTTTTTATTTTTTCATACATTTCAGAATCACGACAGAGACCTACTATACAGTTTGAGGTGCTATTTGAACAGATTTGGCTACGATCTACATCGGTTTCCCTACACTGATATTATACAGAGTATA
Organism: Lysandra bellargus; assembly: GCA_905333045.1. Classification (NCBI taxonomy): domain Eukaryota; kingdom Metazoa; phylum Arthropoda; class Insecta; order Lepidoptera; family Lycaenidae; genus Lysandra; species Lysandra bellargus. Next base: position 6,451,624 of record HG995350.1, on the reverse strand, counting down.
CTACAGAACGAGAGGCCCGGCATACTGTATACTGCCGCCATGAATGTGGCGCAAGAGAGATGCGCGAAAAATGAACTGTATTTTGAGTTTCTGTAAGTATTTTAGTTTTTCCATATACCTAATCTCTGATTTACAATTTGTCTTGAAAGATAGTTAGTCTAAATTTCTAAAACATGTTAGCTATAATTATAGGCGCATAAATTTTAAGATGACATTCTGAAACTGAATTTTATAATTTTTTACCAACTTATGATATTACCAATAGCATAGGTATAATAAATTAAATAATCGTATTTAATCTAGTAGTCCAGTTATCTCCGAACTATCCTAAAGATTTGCGCAGCCTATATTTCGTAATGTTAAGAACGAACGTAAAAGTTATAGAGATTGAAAATAAGATTTGGAATTGATTTGAGCTGTATTTATTTTCAGACATGAACAAGACTCTGAAGAACTAAATCAGAAGGTGATAGATGTGATGGAAACTGTCACTTGTGTGTGTTTTCTCGGCGATTTGGTGCTGGTGGGAACTAGCAGTGGTCTTATAAAGGTAATCCGTATTAAAATTATCCGTATCCGTAAAAAAATTATCCGTATTAAATAAAAAATCAGTAGCTTACTCACACTATTGCATAAGCTATAAGCCAAACAGTCTAACGACTAGTCGACGATGCGATCTAGAAATTGCTACACCGGTTTTGTTAGAGAATAATAATTAAGGTCTTGGAAAAAAATATGTTGTAGTATAATAATTAAGTTCTGGGACAAAATACCCTGGCCTGGATAAATTACCAGCTTACTACCTTTATTATAATCTGACCAACTAAACAACTAATTGAAAGACTTTCGAAAATTATCTATTAACCCATCAATCCCCAAGCGGCACCCGGCTGTCGTATAACAATTGAAAATATATTGTGTCTGCGATACCCACGATCGAGGTATTAATAGCGACTATACTCGGCGCGGCGAACCTTGGTCCCTATGACACTGACAGTTAATAACATTGTAGTGGCGTCACCATTAAATTAGGATCATATCGGAGGCTTTTAAAAATGGCATTTATAAACTTTACGCAGTTTTATGCCATTACAATGATATTCCGTTGGAATTTTTAACAATTCTTAATTGTCTACGCGCAATGCGAGACATCACTAGCGCGGCTATCCCAACGCTAGGGCCGCGCCGCCATCTTCTCAACTCAATAATTGTCAATCACAAAAAAAATTGTTGTATCGAAAATCTCAAGAATAAACAGATATTATTTTAACTGTAGTTATTTCATTAATAAACATTTGGCGACCGTTTGGATCACGAATCTGCAATCCCGGGAACTATACCCAACGCTGCACGTCTACTATTGGCTTTTCGTTGATGAATATCAACCTATATTGTGGAAGGAGCCTGCGTGTATGCTGCCCGGCCGATAAAAAGCTAAGTCCTATCCTATAAAGTATCCAACTGTCCTACTTCTACACCACCTTGTGGCCTATCATAACCTAGCCTTGTTTTTTGCCTATTTCATGACCTTTATTTCATTGAAAAATTTAGCTCTTATAATAATTGCACGCCATTTCACAATACATTCTTGTACAATAATTCGATTCATATTTTGACATTTCTTTGGGTTTGTTTTCAAGTCTTGCATTTTGCTTGCGCCCCCGAGTGTTCTGCCTTTGCACTGCCTTGTTTTGCATGTTATATACCCCGGTTTGGGCCGACTATTTCAGCGCAAGAGGTGCCCGTGCCCATCTTTGTGGCCAGTGCCCAGAACTGTGTGTGCTTCCCACACCCGACGCTTCACGTCGCATGCCGCTTGCTGCCCCGTGCTTCGCTGACGCCGATGGAGTGCCGGTAACCGCAGACCAGAGGAGCGTGAGATCTTTTAATTTTAATTGTCTGCCTATAGAGTTACAATTATTTCATATTCAATATACTCTAATTCAAGTGTTTATATAATAATTTAAATTTCACAATGTCTGCGGAACTCAGAACATTAACTACAAAGCGCGCTAGTATAAGAGGCAGATTAACTAAGTTTGAAAACTATCTTGATTTAATACAAAAAATACCAACTTTAGGTGAGTTGCAAGTGAATGAGCTATCATTAAAATTACAAACATTTCATGATTTAAAAACAGAATTCAGTTTGCTGCAAGATCAAATCGACCAAATAAATTTTGATAATATTGATGATGAGATTGATGAAAGGGACAAGACAGACTCACATTTCATAAAGGTGATTGCTTTAGCGGAAACTATTTCCGACAAATACAAAACTATACAAAAGCAATCAGAGTCTGGCTCTGGCTCATTTCGTAGTGTTCATCGGCCACATCATCAACCAAATTTTAAACTTCCGCAAATACAAATTGGTAAATTCAATGGAAACTATTCCAAGTGGCTTGATTTCCGGGACACTTATGTATCTTTAATTCATCATAATGACAGCTTGTCACCTGTCCACAAATTTCATTATCTCAATTCATATTTGGAGGGTGAAGCGGCCAGAGTCCTATCTAATCTTGAGGTCTCCAATGCGCACTATCAGGAAGCTTGGGACCTGCTATGCCAACGCTATGATAATAAACGCTATCTGACCAATAACCATCTCAATTCTTTATTCAATATAGAACAAATGCAGCGGGAATCAGACAAGTCATTGAGATCTGTAGTCGATCAAGTTAATAAGGACCTCAGAGCGCTGTCCAGTTTAGGTCATCCTACCCAGCAGTGGGACACTCTGATTATCCATATTATCACAAATAAACTGGACTATCCTACAAAACGCGATTGGGAAGAGCACCGCAATACTATCAATGATATGCCTTCTCTCAGCCAGTTGACTAAGTTCTTACATGACCGAGCCGATTTGTTAGAATCCTGTCATACTAAAAAACAATCTTATAATACGAACTATCATGCTATAAACAATGCAAACAAAAACGAGCGATCTTATAAATCATTTTCGTGTACCACACAAAAAAATGATGACAATGGCGCGAAAATTCAAACACCCTGGGTATGCAATTATTGTTCGGGTGACCATAGTATTTACAATTGTTCAAAATTTCTATCTTTATCAGTAGAACGACGAAAGATGGAAGTGATGAAGTTGAAGCTGTGCCTAAATTGTTTAAGAAAGGATCATTCACTCAAAGAACGCCGTCGAGGTCTTTGTCGTGAATGTCGTAAAGGACACAACTCACTGCTTCACATTCCACTTTCGCAGCCTGGAGGCTCGAGCATCTCTGCGCAGTCAGCTCTCGCCGCTGACCACAATGATGCCCCCGCGCAGGGTGTCTCTGTCAATTTTTCAGCCTCGCAGACTGCCTATCAAGTTCTACTGTCCACTGCTACAATCAAGGTAACCAATCCTCACAATAACAAACAATCAACGGTGCGATGCCTCTTAGACTCAGGCAGCCAAGGCACATTCATGACTAAGGCGTTACAACAAAAACTAGAACTAGAATCTATCCCCACAGTGCCTATCAAAATTATGGGTGTTGCAAATATCCCATGCGGCTCCATTTCAGAACGAAGTGTAGTTCGTCTAAACTCTCTCTGCACTGACTACAATGTAACGCAAGCCTCCGGCGTAATACCTGAGCTCACCGATAATATACCTAAACTATTTATCGATAAAAGGTATTTCAATATCCCGCCTAAATCACAATTGGCCGATCCTATATTCAATATATCTGCCCCAGTCGAGATGCTGATAGGCGCAGACCTATTTTGGCAAATTGTGGGCAACGAACAGCGGTGTCTCGGTGCTAACTTACCTTACTTGAGAAGTTCACAGTTAGGCTGGTTAATATCTGGCCCTATATTTAGTAACGGTGAACCAAGGAGCATCAAATGCAATTTCTCAAGGACCGACACATCTGACAATCTCAACGAGAAAATTTCTAGATTCTATGAGCTAGAGGAACTCCCCAAGAGGCCACTGCTCAGTAGCAGCGAGAAGGAATGCGAGCAACACTTCAATACACACACCTCTCGCCAAGAAGACGGCCGTTTCATTGTAAAGCTGCCATTCAAGGACTCACCAGACAATTTAGGTGATTCCTACTATCGAGCCAGGCAAAGATTTCTATCACTAAAGAGAAAATTTCGCAAAGAGCCAGAACTCAAAAAAGCTTACTCTGAATTTATAGTCGAGTATGAAGAGCTGGGCCACTGCTCGCCCGTGGAGGGCCGGCCACCGGAGGCGCGCTGCCACTACCTGTACCACCACGCTGTGCTGCGCGCGCAAAGCGAGTCTACCAAGCTGCGCGTCGTGTTTGACGGCTCCGCGCCCACCTCCACCGGCGTCTCCATCAACGATATCCAGCACACCGGCCCTAAAGTACAAGATTCTCTCTTTGCTATTCTATTACGCTTCCGCACGCACAAGTACGTACTGGCCGGCGATATAGACAAATTCTTCCGCCAAGTCCTTGTCCACGAAGACGACAGAGAGCTACAACTGATTCTATGGCGTGAAGATGAAAAGAAGCCATTAAAGACGATCAGACTCAATACTGTCACGTACGGCTTTGCCAGTGCAAGCTATCTAACTACAAAATGTTTATGGACACTAGGAGAAGAGTGTCGAGATGAAACAATAAAACAAATTATACAAAGGGATTTTTACTGCGATGATATGTTGACCGGCAGTGACACGAAAGCTGATCTATTACACATTCTGAATGCAGTCACCACTCACTTAAAATCGGGCTGCTTCAATCTGCGGAAATTCAAGTCTAATGCACTTGATATTTTCCCTATCTCGACGGTCGACTTGCAAGGAAAATTTTGCTTGAGTGACGCCTCGAACGCGCTCGGCTTAGGCTGGAGTCCACAATCAGATGAGCTATACTTCACTATCGAAGCTCCGACCTCTGGCATACAAGAAAAAATTACAAAGCGAACAATACTATTGTCAACATTCAGTATCTACGATCCACTCGGCCTCCTGTCGCCGTGCACCGTTCAGCCCAAACTACTCATGCAGCAGTTGTGGCGGCGTGGGCTGGACTGGGACGAGCCGGTTCTACTCTACAAAAGGAATGGAAGAAAATCACGGCCAGTCTCTCATCGCTAGCGAACATCACAATCTCCAGGAGAGCCTTGTCCGGAGATCCAGTCGAAACACAATTACATTCGTTCTGCGATGCATCAATGCATGCCTACGGCGCATGCATCTATCTAAGATGTAAAGACAAAGAAGGTAACATATCAGTCAATCTACTATGCGCTAAATCGAGAGTGGCACCTACCAAGCCACCACTCACGATACCAAAATTGGAACTACTTGGAGCACTACTCGTCGCTAACCTAACCAAGAACGTTCTCGAGTCACTGCGCTGCTCTATATCGTCGTGCACACACTGGTGCGACTCCAACGTCGTACTCGGGTGGCTCCACAGTAGTCCTAGCATACTGAAGAGCTTCGTCGCAAACAAAGTTGTGGAGATATGCGAGAACACCGCGCCGTCGGCGTGGCGCCACGTGCCCGGCGCCGCCAACCTCAGCGACGTGCTCTCCCGCGGCGCACCCACCGACCAGCTAGCCGCGCACGAGCTGTGGTGGCGCGGACCCCCGTACCTCGCCGCGGACGATTCCCAATGGCCACAAGCTCCATCTGAAACAAAGAAACAAGATAACGACTTACCTGAGATTATAGTCCTCCCTTCGACGAGCTCCGGCTGCGACGATCTATCTATCCCGTTTGAAAAGTTCTCTACACTAGGAAAACTTCAGCGAACTTACGCCTACGTTCTACGACTAAAGCACAACCTCAAAAACAAAAACAATAAATTATTAGGTCCACTATCTGTGCAAGAAATTAATAATTCATTTTTATTTCTAGCAATACGAGCACAAAAGCAATCTTTCATTGCAATGCATTCAATGCACTATCTACAAAGCAAGATATCGCTTCAAAAAGCAACATTATATCACTCAACCCGTTCCTCGATAAGGAGGGAGTGATGAGAGTAGGTGGTCTACTGGACCGCTCCACCTATAGCCATGAAAAGAAACACCCAATTATTTTAGACTCTACTCACCATTTTACGAAATTAATCTTTCAGCATGAACACGTCCGCTTGATGCACGCAGGTCCCCAGCATCTCCTATATTCTATTCGTGATTCTATATGGCCCGTGTGCGGAAGGAGGCTAGCTCGCACCACTGTTCATCGCTGCATAATTTGTCGACGTCACCGAGGTCAAACTCTGACGCCCATGATGGGTAATTTGCCCCAACAACGTGTCACACCCGCACTTCCTTTTCAGACCATTGGAATGGACTTTGCAGGACCATTCAATATTGCAAGTAGGAAGGATCGTGGCGCTCGCCTCTCCAAATGCTATCTGTGTCTATTAATCCGTCAAGCCTATAAATCTGTACACCTAGATGCGGTAAGCGAACTATCTAGAGACGCCTTTTTACTCACCTTGCGTCGATTCATCTCTCGGAGGAGGAAGCCACTTGAAATATTTTGCGATAATGGTCGAAACTTCACTGCAGCTTCTAAAGAAGTAGGTCAATTTCTTAAAAACAATTCTAATGCTATATCTGATCTTGCGACTAACTTACACATAAAGTTCAATTTTCATCCCCCTTACGCTCCACATTTCTCTGGTCTGGCAGAAGCCGGCATAAAATCGGCAAAGCACCATATTAAAAGAGTTATGGGCAATTCCAATCTTACTTTCGAAGAGTGGTCCACCCTTTTCGCACAGGTCGAGGACATAATGAATAGTCGCCCCCTGTCCCCACTATCTTCCCATCCTTCAGACTACCTTCCTCTCTCCCCTGCCCACTTCATAATCGGCCGGCCGCTAACATCGGTACCGACGCCTGCCATTGGTGACACACGCCCCAGCCGGTCCCGCTATGAAACGATCGAGAGGATGCGCCAACGATTCTGGCTACGCTGGCAACACTAATACATCAGCGAGCTGCAAGAGCGTACGAAATGGAAGCGAAACATGGATACGCTACAAGTAAATGACATGGTCTTGTACAAGAGGACAACGTCCAGCCCCTCAACTGGCGCCTCGGACGCATTGAGAAACTTGTTCCTGGAAAGGACGGAATCTCGCGTGTCGCTGATATTAGGACAGCGAGAGGAACTCACTCGTCTCTGCCCGCTACCAAATGAAAACTAAATACTAACCTGACAGCATCTTAAACTCACTGGAAACCTGCAATATACTCTACTACTTAACTACAGCAAACTATATTCTACGACTACTTTCTATAAGATAATTAGATACAAACTTACCTTTTAACGATGACTACACCTACACCTACTTGGAGGTGACCCCGCAGCACCTGGAAAGAAAATAGATTAGTAACATAAATGGATTGAAAGAAGACAGAGAAACTTTCTAGACCAACTTACTTGCTGCCTAGTCACTTCAACCAGGCCCGGAGTATGTCTACGCGCAACGCGAGACATCACTAGCGCGGCTATCCCAACACTAGGGCCGCGCCGCCATCTTCTCAACTCAATAATTGTCAATCACAAAGGAAAATTATTCTATCGAAAATCTCAAGAATAAACAGATATTATTTTAACTGTAGTTATTTCATTAGTAAACATTAATATTTACAAAAAATTTACTTATTCTGAATTTACGTTTACGTCCTGCAAAACTTATGTCGTTTGACATGTAACGACAACGTAAGTTGAATCTTCTTGAAGTTGAAAATCTTGTAAATGCTACGAATAACAAAACTACAGTAAACGTAACTCCCATACTTCAACCGTAATAAATTTGGCTCCTTTTCGAACACTAAAATATGACAATTCAGATTCTCGCCAAGGTCGTTTCCCAGGTAACGTATCATAATATTGCGCGCTGGACGACAGCCTGCGCGGTTATTGTCACTGTCACAGCTATGAAACAAAGCCGTGGACAATAATTGTCAAAAGCGGATGGCATTATGCAGTATACACCAAACATATCTACTATCACGAAGAAAGGAGTACATAATTATTATTTTAAAATCAAACATTTTCCTCTGATCCTTAAGTCATTGATAATAATAATACATAATAATTTTGAACAAACCTTGTACCTTGTAATTTAAAACTATCCAGAGCACCTAGACTTAGACCTAGAATAATTACAGAATTATTACAGAATTGAAATAAAAAACTTACGGTGCAAATGCAGATTTTCGTAATCTCTTTAATTTTCGGTCATTACTCATACAAAATATATCATGACTATTAAAGTGTATGCTACATAAACGAGTAATCTGGCTCGGCATCCAATTCGGTTCGTTTCTTACTAAACGAAGTACGAACGGCATTACAAAAATAAGATACTCCATACTGATGTCAGTCAGACCCTCGTTTATCAATTATGATTAAATTGTTACATCTTGCATAACACTGTCCATGGCGACTTTGTAAAAAATTTGTAATTATATTATTTTTTGATTATTGCATTTTTACAGTAACATGTAAACTTAATAAGACAAACACAAACAGACTAGCTTAATTTTACGCAAATACCCTGGCATCCAACTTAAATAAACCATCTTTTTGGGCATGTTTATGGGTCGGAAAAAATACAAGAACTTTACCTAAGCATAATTTTAAAAAATTCACTTACTGATGAAACTTGAAAGGTTATTCCTGTATTAAAAGTCGTATCTGTGTGACTTCTACACCATTTCACAGGGCATTTAGGCATTTTAACAACGAAAATTTTGTAAAAAGCTACGTAAAAAGTAAGTAAACAAATTGTAAAATGACTTTCACAATAATTATCATGTCAACCTGGTTGAATGTCACTCGAGTGTATATACACGAAAAATGTGTACCGAACACATGCATAAATGTGCATGTATTCGGGTTACATTTTGTAGCCTTTTGGTGCACTTTTTTTGACCGAGTTACTCTTCCTGTAGTTTAAAGTTCACTGTGTGAATGTTAAGAATTGTTAAAAATTCCAACTGATATCATTGTAATGGTATAAAGCTACGTAAAATGTATAAATGGCATTTTTAGACACCTCCAATATGATCCTAATTTAATGGTGACGCGCTGACGCCACTACAAATTACAATGTTATCAACTGTCAGTATCATAGGAACCAAGGCAGGCCGCGCCGAGTATAATTAAAAAACTTTTAGCTATCTGTTTATTATATCCACAGTTCCAACTGCAACAACAACCAACCAACCAACAACAACATACACTCGTCTACCATTCTATTTATTATTTTTACAGTTCTTCCAAATCGATACGAACAAACTTATAAAAGAAATAACGACAAGTGAATCCTACATCAAGTGGATTGGAGTCTGTCCCGTCAAGTTACAGCTAGTGGCTTCTTTGGCGGGTGGAGTGATCAAACTATGGTACATCGATGACATATCAACATCGCACAACCAGGCGAATGATAATGGTGATGACGACGTCATAGAAGAAGGTATGTGTAAAAAATTTGTTCCGATTCTACAAAAAATCCGTAATTATAGAAGTGACAATCATTGTTGAATTAAGTGTTCTAATCAATTTGAATGTAGTGTTTCGTAGCTATTGCCATATTATTTTAATGTGCGAAAAGAACCTTGAGAACCAAATTCAAAACGATTGATGTATGGGAGTTACGTTTCCTTAGTTTTTTTTTTAAATTTTGAATTGACATAATTCGACCTAATGACGTAGGTACGTCAACTGCTCATGAATCAATTTATTCGATGGTACAACGTAGATAAGGTAACTATGCTTTTGACGTAACAAATAAATGCTATTATTGTTTTATTTTGACTTGATTCAGTGGCTTTAGTCAGTGGAATTCGATAACAGGAAAGTGAGAAAAGAATGAAAGAAAAGAAATGTATGGGATATGACGTAACTCATGGCATTGGCACAATGTCACTTGACAATGCATTATGCATTATCAAGTGATATTGTGCCAAAGTCTGGCAGGGCGATTGGTCAAGTAGACCAAACGCTCTTGCTTAATAATTTTTGTTTATAAAAAAAATCATAGCTAAATTTAACTAATTTCAGAAGCAGAGGAAGCATACAACAATAACTATCCAAGCAATAAAATAATCACATCCAAAAATGGTCAATTTATAAACTGCCGCTGGACAAACAACGAGGAAAAACTTATAGCTCACACCACCAAAACTATTACCATATATGGCATAGATGGGAGTATTATTCAAGAATTAGATATGATAGACAGAGAAATACTATGTTGCGTGCCATGTAACTATGATAAAAATGTGATTATAGCGTTCAGTAATAGTTTCTATAGCTTAGAAATGGTTGATCTAAAAACGAATGTGCGACAGAGCTTAAGTGAAGAGAATGACTTGGTGCTTAATATTTTGACTGTGCCAGGTAAGTTATGTTGAAAACGTAATACTGAGATAGTTCTCATTTGTTATAGAATTGACATTCAGATATTATAAATGTGCAAGTATGTTTGTTACATCTTCAACCTTAAACATTAATCTGATTGTGAAATTAGCTATGGAGATATTTTGTGTTCCGGATATTTTATGTGCCCTTAAAATGTACGGTTCCCGCTTGACAAATTAATATCGGTGCGACCAAGTACTTTAATACAACTGTTTCATAAGATGAAATTACGAATTACCTATTATGGTTTTTGCGCAGAAAGTTGTCAAATACGATTTGAATCCCCACACTCTCATGCAAGAGCCTGTCCACACGGCGCGTTGCGTCGACGCAGCGCTGTCGTTTGACACATAGCCGGCCACACGGGCCCTGCGTCATCGCAGCGTTATTACGAAGCAGTCTTAACGTCAACACCCCTCCCGCTTCGTCTCGGGGGCTGCTGTCCGTGTGTGCGTTGCGACGACGCAGCGCGCCGTGTGAACACCTTGGTTATTTGTATGTAAAACAATGCAACGGCAGCGCTGCGTCGACGCAATACGCCATGTGGACAGGCTCTAAGGCCACAGATCAGCTTAGCTAATAGATTTTTAACATCAAATCATGTCACATTTCAGGCACTAAGCGTATACTCGTGCTCAAGAAGAGAGAGGTAACAGAATACATTTACCAAAGTCCGAGATACAGAGGGGAGAAGCGAAGATCTATAATCACCAGCTCTATGGTCAGAGACAATGTGTGTTTCTTGTCTATGGTCGTGAACAAGACTGGCACTTTGCTCTTCGTGTCTACGGACGATGGACGAATTATTTGTGTTGATCTCATGACTTATTTGTACTTGTTCGATCTACCAAATAGGAGAGGGTATGTATTTAGTGCAAATTGATATAACAATACAATGTCTTGAAAAAAATATAATAAAGAAATGTACGAAAGAAATATAAATGTTCCCTGAGAGACTCTCTTACTTGACATCAATGGAGTTAACAACGCTCGCTTTTGTTTAAATATAGAATCTGGTTAAGGAGCAATTTGAAATCTAGATGATGATCTATTTATTGTTATCTCATCCATCCCACGAAAATCTTCATCCTAATTTTAATATTTCCTATTGGAATGAGCTATTATCATTGCTGGAGTTAAAGATACAATGACGATGGCTAAAATGTCAATTTTCTACCTATACCGGAAACTGACTAGTTAAAGATATTTATTCTCTCAAAGAACATAATTTATTATGTGTTTAATATCGATATATCGTGACAGCTATGTTATATTTTACTACTAGTTACAACAACTTTTTTTTTTTTTCAGAAATGTAGTGTCAATGGCTATGAGCGAGGAATCAAATCGTGATGACTTCGAACCTGGCTCTGACGTACTATTGACTGGCACCGGAACTATAGAGAACTCCGCCAAAGTGTGGTTCTTGGATGCCTCGTTTATAAAGCAAAACGCTGATAAGAATGGGTAAATATTTCATTGTGTCAGACTAATTATTATTATATTATGAATTGGATGACTGCAACTCTGTTGCGCCAAAATTCATTTTATAGCGCGGAAACCGTACATTTATCCGGGATCAATAGTATCCTACACTACACTTTTCATTTCAGACAGACACGCTTTGGAATTTTTTATAATATATAATGGATTTTAAAATGTTAAGGTTAATTGAGTTAGGTTCCCATTTAGCAAAATAGTAATTTTATTCCAACTATAGTACAGCTTCCATCCAGTCCAAATTCTATCAAATAAATAATAGAAATCTCTTAAATTTCAGACATTAAACAACAAATTTTTTGCATTTTGAGTTTTAACTTTTAACCAATAAGATTGTTCAAGTTGTTGGTTTGACTGCGTAAGAGCAGCGCAGGGATACGCAGCTCAATGCATCTCTAACTTGACTCCTATATTGAACAATTATTATTAAAAACATTTAGGTCCAATTTCATTGACGACTGTTAATCCTTCAGGCCCCGCGCGAGCACCGGTGATCGCGACAACAATAGAATACAATAGCAATTCCTGGAAATTCCGACTGAAGTATTAAAGTAAAACCTCGAAACGTTACCGTTACCTCTTTTGTTTTGCATATGAATGAAAGAGAAGACATGACATTTTAATAAGCTGTTAACACTAACAGACGTTGGTGAAATTGAGCCTTAGATTGCTTATTGTCTCGTCTCGATGTAAACACTCGCTAAGGCTGTTATCATACTAGCGTTTGGCGAACGGTTTTAGGACAAAGCGGGCACACAGTGAATACGTTGCGGCTGCGCATCGAAGACGTCGCGAACACGTGGCGGATACGCAGCGTTTTTATAGCGTGTTTACAGCGAGTTTATCAAGCACAGAAAGCTGCTATCTCGTTGTGAGTTCGCGACGTATTCGCGGTGCATCCGCGGCGGGCTCGTATCACGTACGCGACGTATTCGCTGCGTGCCCGCCCCGCATGGAAGCCGCTCGCCAACTGCTAGTATGATAAGGCCCTAAGAGCTTAGACTGTTTTGTATAGAAATACTTGCCTATAATCGTGCTTGGACATACTTTAAACTAATCATTTTCAACAATTCCATACAGCAAAGTACCGCTCACAAAGAAATTCGACGCGTCTTTCATAAACGTATCATCGCCATACACTCCAAGCTCAATAAGCAGCAGTATTCCACAGTCAACGCATAATACACCAAAGAGACACCAATCGTTTGTCAACAGTCAGGAAGTGACGAAGAAAATTGTCAGAACAACTATGAGTTTGGACAGACATACACTCAAACCGTTGAACTTGAAAGGGATATGTAACGGGAACAGTGATAGTACTACGCAGCCGTTGATAGCTGTTGTTGATAAGAGTGATAATATACAGGTGATTATTAACTTTTTTTGTTGGAAACGCTAAGCCACACAACACATCTGCTCAGTACGTTACTTAATACTTTTTAGTTCATATTATAAGGATGTTATTATTGTTTTACCTTCGAAGTCGGTTTTAATTTTTTGTTAAAAATAATAATTTCACTCTTTTTAGTTACCTAGTAAGCAAACGCGTACTATACGTAGAATAATACACCTGTATATTATTCTACGTATCTTATTACAGTCACACTTACAAAATATTATAATATCAGCTGCAGCCTGCAGATAATTTTAAACAATACATTAAAAAAAATCGAAGTGAACACGTGTGACGTGCTAAGTAGTCGGTCACCGGACTAGTTTCAATAAGCTGGCACTCGCTCGATTTGTCGCACACGTAGCGCACATAGTACCTCCGTGAGTAATTTGTATTCTGTGCATAGTACCCGGCCCGCGCCCGCGCCGCAGCGCCGCTTGCTTGACAGCCCTGGCAGATATGCGATGCGATGCGTTATTATACTATGAACGCTAAACGCAATGCAAAAGGTTGAAATTAGGTTGTTTTCCAGAATATCTCGGCGAAGTGAAACAGAATGTTACATTATCGAAGCAACTTTAACTTCTCAGGAGTAATGTCAAATGTGTGCCTTATGCTCTGGAGATAAAGTTGAATTTGGTGACATTGGCGACCCTGACGTGGTAATGATGATGATGATGAATGTAATTTGCATAGTAGCATATGTTTTCAGTTCTTAAAACAGCGCCTAAACTCCCAAACTTGTATCTATAAGGAATCCGGAGTTCTCTTAGTAGCTTCGGAACCATAGTATACCTCGGTGCAAAATCTTGCGTTTTGGTAGCATATGCTTAGGATGCTTCTCATAAAACCAAAATCACCATATGTTTCCATATAAATTTCGAGAAGTTCCCTCGATTACTCATAGATCCCGTCATCAGGTCACCACTTTTGTGAACATGGTACCAAATTGGAGTGAAACCTAATACAACAAAACAAAAATTTCGAAAATCGGTTCACAAACGGCGGAGTAATCGTTGAACATACAAAAATAAAAAAAAAAATAAAAAAAATATCCACAGCCGAACATATAACTTCCTCGTTTTTTGGAAGTCGGTTAAAAATAATGACATTAATAGAAGAACATGATTAAAGAAATTAGTAAAGATACACATTACTTAATTCTAATATGGAATCTAATTCAAATTCCATCAAAATTGATCCAGGGTTTAGTATATTGCTTGGTTTAAGTGTAGAGATTTAACAGACAGACACACATTGGCATAATCCTTCAAGCCCTATAAGAACACCGGTGATCGCGACAACAATAGAATACAATGGCATTTCCAAGATTCCGCGATAGATGGATTAATTAGAATATTATTGAATTGTCATCACAATTATCACATTTCAGGTAATGAGAGGTACGAAATTACTTACACAAATCATGACCAATACGGACGAAAGGGTTACCGTTTTGAAGATTACACCGTGCAACCATTACGTCATTTACGGTTTAAACACTGGTATAGTGAGGAAATTCACTATAAAGACCAAGGAAATCATAGATATCATGGACACTTATAGTCCTGTGGTATATTTGAACTTTGTGAACTCAAATCTTATGATTGTTGCCGGAGAGAATCAATGTATGATGGCCTACAGTTTGGTTGGGGATAAATGGGAAACGACAATGCTGCAGAAGGGAAAGGCTAATTTGGGCTCACAGGATCTACTTAATGGTATACAAGGTATGTAGACAAATAATTAACACGTTTTAGTGTCTAAACACACTAGGCCGAAGTTACGCCGGCGTAAATTCCGCATGATTACGCCCGCAACGTATTTTAAATTGCCGATGACACACTATTCCGTCGCGTTCCGTCCGTATTTTGTATGCGTTTGACATTGCGGACGTAATTTACGCCGCGTAACTTCGGCCTAGTGTGTTAGAGACTTAACAGTATTTTATTACGCATGTACAAGTTACATGACAAAAATGTATCCGAGCCTAGTTTACAATGTCCATAACATTCGATAATTTCCTGGAGCAACAGCAAGAAAATCTATACTAATATTATAAATGCGAAAGTATCTCTGTCTGTCTGTCTGTCTGTCTGTCTGTCTGTTTGTCTGTCTGTCTGTCTGTCTGTCTCGCTTTCACGCCAAAACTACTGAACCGATTGTAACGAAATTTTGTACACAGATTGTCTAAAGCCTGAGAAAGGACATAGGCTACTTTTTAGCTGGAAAAAGGGGTTGTAAAGGGGTAAAAATGCGTAAATTTGTTAAAAATAAGTTAGTTCCAAATATTCATAACAGATGGCGCTTTGAGTCGCCTACATCGCGCTATCGCTTGCTCATAAGTCTTTCTATAAGTTATGGTACCATATCAAGTCACGTTTTTCGATTCTTTCGATTGTTATACACGTTATTAAATAATGCACTATTCACTACTCAGTACTTTATGTAGTGACGTAACCTTTAACATACCAATGATAAACTATAGTTTATGGGTAAAGCTAAAGTTGTGTAATGGTTAGCTTTGAATTTGGTATCAATAAAGTTTAATTTAAAAAAATGAAATATTATGTGCACACTGCACAGCGGCTGTTTTTGGGTATTATGATTTAAGGGGTACCAGGGTTTTAAAAAGCTTTTAAATTTGACACCAATTTTGTTGACACCGCGCGCTATAAACTGAAGTCCACGCAGACGAAGTCGCGGGCAACAGCTAGTGAGTGTATAAAGTAAGTCGAGCTATGAGTGTTAAGAAAGTGAAGTCCGTGTTTGGGCGCTATAAAAATTACTTCTGAGTAACTTTATCAATGAAATTTCAGTTGGAAATAGAATTATGTAACAGTTATACTATAAAACATCAAACATATATTTTATCTTTAAATAAAGGGCTTTTGCCATACATGGCATGCCAGCCCCGTCATTTTTTTTTTCTGGAACGAACTTTGCTTATGGCTTTTCGGCGTAAAGGAGGCTAGACAAAACGATATATTTTGACCTCGACACTTTTTTATTAATACCTGCATAGTAGGGGCAGAGGGCGTTGATAGTATTCCTGTGCGTCAACTAGATGGCGTTTTTTTCAGAATAAACAGCAACGCGTTGTTGGTATTCCTGGGCGGCAATAGATGATGTTTTTTTTTATAATTTTTTTGAGTGTATATGTATACAGGTTTTTTGAACATAAGAAATAATTATCTTCGTTCCATTCGGGTGTCCCTTGATACCTCTCAAGTTTTTAATTTTGACTGCTTGTAAAAATAATAAGGGAATAAACTATTACTTAACCTTTAAAGGCTACAATGATTTCGTGATTTCGTGTGTGTTCGTTAGAAAAATCATCAACTTTAGAGCTGTTTTTTCAGTGCCTACTACTCTATACTAACCACTAATCAACCTTATAGAATTATTTATTTAGAATAGAATTTATTACCAAGGTCTTTCAATAATATTTTTTAGGATTCCGTACCCAAAGGGTAAAAACGGGACCCTATTCATGAGACTTCGATGTCTGTCCGTCTGTCTGTCTGTCTCCAGGCTGTATCTCAAGAACCGCTATAGCTAGAGTTCTGAAATGTTCACAGATTGTGTATTTCCGGTGCCGCTATACCAACAAATACTAAAATAAAAATAAAATTCATATTTAAGGGGGGCTCCCATACAACAAACGGGATTTTTTTGGCCTTTTTTGCTCGTAATCAATAATGATAAGAGGTAGGCACTTGAAACTTTCACGAAGGCCTTAAATATATGTGTTATTTAATAATTCATAATAATATTTAAATATAATAAAAAATTAAGTGGGGCTCCCATACAAAAAACAATTTTTAGTCTATGTTTGCTCTATAACGGTACGGAGTTCTTGCGCGAGTCCGACTCACAATTGGCCGATTTTTATAATCATAGAACAAACAATAATAAGGCGCACAAAATATTTATAAACTTATAAAAAAATATCTTCTTTTTGTAATTGAAAATTCCATAAAATTTGTATAGTAAAAAGTTTGTATGTCACGAAATAAATTATCCATAAGGCAAAAAAATACAATTTTATATTATAATAACGTAAACAAAATCGAAATAAGCTTAGAAAGTTCAGCTTGACAGCCTTTTTTTGGCGACAGTACTTTATGCATCACTTAGCGAATGACTTTTGCCTGTGGTCCAATTTATCAGACTTGTCGATGTCCAAAGTAGTTTTTGAGACAGCCTATGATCTTAAATGAAACATAATAACGAATTTTGAAATAATGAGTTAATAATAAAACTAGGCATCAAAATAAACATTTTATTTTTGACAAATTTTAATACCCCACTATGAATACATCAATACAACAAATCCTATTTAAGCAACCGGAAGGTATGTACAATAATTACAAAAATTGTCGGTAATTTTAAAAAAACTTACAAATCTAGGTATGCATATTTAGACATAGGAGTTCCACAAGGAAGTCTGATTGGTCCATTTCTTTTCCTGGTGTATATTAATGATGTCACAACGGCAACTAAACATCTTAAAATTCTGTTCGCTGATGACACTACAATCTTGGTCAAATGCGAAAATATTTTAATTTATGAGCAAGAAATAAGAAACGCACTCATTGACATAATATCATGGTTGGTTAAAAATGACTTGCAAGTTAATCTTAATAAAACGAAAATAATGCAATTTAAATATTACAATGCAATGCAAATACCCAAGAAAATCACTTATGAGAATATTATTATAGAAGAAGTAGAATCATTAAAATTTTTAGGACTAATGTTTGACCAACACTCTAACTGGAAAGCACATGTTGACTATATTTGCAGCAAACTTGACAAATTCGTCTATGCACTTCGACGCTTAGCAAAGACCGTGTCATTATCAGCAGCTCTCTGTGCATATCATGGATACGTGTCGTCAATCTTATCTTACGGTCTTATAATGTGGGGCAACTCTGTGGAGTTTGATTCAGTTTTCAAATTGCAAAAGAAGTGTATTAGGGCGATTTGTGGTGTAGGGCCGCTTGAAAGTTGCAAACCCTTATTCCAAAAACTGAAATTACTTACGCTTCCTTGTATGTACATTAGAGACATGTGCATCTTTGTCAAAAAGCATCCAAAATATTTTATGCAAAACAAGGATAACAATGTTGCAAAGAGATCACAACGTTATCCCAATAAATTAATCATGCCCAAATGTAGCAGCACAACGTTTCTTAAAAGTCCTTATTCTATGGCTATTAAAATCTATAATAACTTGCCAAAAGATTTAGAAAAACTGAGCTTAATTCCTTTTAAAAGAAAACTAAATGAATGGCTCATAAATAATTGTTTTTATGAAGTAAAGGACTTTTTCGCTGGTACTTATTTCTGACAGTTCTATATTATTGACATATTGACATATTGTGACATTTAGTAATGGTAATATTTCTACTTCTTTTTTCCACCTTTTAGATTAATGAAATGACATTTGTGATTTGCATACTATTAATTTAGTTGAGTGATATGATCCTATAT
This sequence comes from Lysandra bellargus, assembly GCA_905333045.1. Taxonomy (NCBI): domain Eukaryota; kingdom Metazoa; phylum Arthropoda; class Insecta; order Lepidoptera; family Lycaenidae; genus Lysandra; species Lysandra bellargus. The sequence goes on along the minus strand of HG995350.1, from coordinate 6,432,839 downwards.
TTTATTATGAAGACCGCATTGTACATTTCACTCTGGCAAATAAATTATTATTATTATTATTATTACAACGGGTGAAAAAACACCCGGTCCACCTTCGTATATCAAAATCTGCGTGTGCTAGTCACTGTTTTTCCTGCGTATTCGGAGGCTACTTACATTTTAGAAGAATACACGAAATCATGTAGCGGTCAGTTCGCGCATAAAAAAACTATAGCCAAAAGATTTCGTGACCCGGGTGTAAAAACACCGTTGTAGCCTTTAAGGGTTAAATAATAACAGCATTTAATTGCAATTTTAGGTGTAAAGATAAGGAATCGTAACGACAACGAATCCAATAGCAGTGAGGATAGTGTGGAGCGAGTGTACTCGTACTCTGACGTTAAGTCGTTGTGTAAAGGAAGCAATCTTGTCAACAGCTATTGGATTCAGGAAATAGGTAAGTGTGTTAATTGTACCACAAAATCATAGTGGCTCTAGGCAATCTTCGCTTTACTATAAGATTAGCTAAAACTTAAAAGCCGAGCTGTGTAGGTGCTCGCGTCGTTTTTCTGCGTGGTAATAATGTTTAAGGCAGTTTTTTTTTATTTATATTTTAATAATAACCAAACCCCGACTGACCGATGATAACACATTCTATACTTATTATAAAACAAAGTCGCTTTTTTTCCCTCATGTCCCTTTGTTCCCTTTAATCTTTAAAACTACGCAACGGATTTTGATGATTCTTTCAGTGTTAGATAGCCCATTTATCGAGGAAGGCTATAGACTATATTTTATCACGCTAACGGGGTTTAGCTTTAACAAGGTATGAGGTCAGTAACTGCGTGGGATTTAGGTATATAGTCGAGTTTGGTATCATTTTCGATTGAATCGAATGTTTAAATGCCAATTTTGGAATAATATTTAGATAAAAGATAGTAAAAATAAAATAAAAAATGTAGAATATATGATTTTCAATCAACGAAAACGCTGTTGACAGGGCTTAATTAATATAAGGAGGCTGATAGCCGCATTATTCTGCATGCCAAAGACATGGTGATGAATGGAGCAAAAAACATATTAATAATACTAGACGTTCCGCGCGACTTCGTCCGCGTAAATCTGAAATTTCACGGAAATCGCATATTTTTCACAAATTAATAACCCATGTCTCACGTAGTCTACTATATATTCGTGTCAAATAACATATAAATTGCTCCAGTAGTGTTTATATAGTAAAATTATTTGAAAGGGCTGATATCTCAGCCCTTTCAAATAATTTTCCCCGTTTTTTTACATTTTCCTCTGTATCTTTGCTCTTATTGGTCTTAGCGTGATAAAATATAGCTTATAGCCTTCCTCGATAAATAGGCTATCAAACACTAAAAGATTTTTTCAAATCGGGCCAGTAGTTCTTGAGATAAGCGCGTTCAAACAAACTAACCAACAAACTTTCAGCTTTATTTTCACACTTTCCTCTGTATCTTTGCTCGTATTGGTCTTAGCGTGATAAAATATAGGCCTTTCTCGATAAATAGGCTATCAAACACTGAAAGATTCTTTCAAATCGGATGAGTAGCTCCTGAGATTAGCGCGTTCAAACAAACAAACTCTTCAGCTTTATAATATTACTAGACGTTCCGCGCTGCTTCGCCCGCGTAAATTAGATATTTCACAGACAAATTAATCCACAATAAATAGCCTATGATCCTTCACGTTCCTACTTTTTATCTGTGCCAAATAAAAGAAAAATTACTCCAGTAGTTCGTGAAATAAGCCCTTTCAAATAATTTCCCCCGTTTTTTCCACATTTTCCTCTATTTCTTCGCTTATATTAGTCTTAGGGCCTGTTTCACCGCTTCCTGATAAGGCTATCCACCACTTAAATTGACAGATGGAGTATGGAGAATCTGTCAAACAAGCCTATCGGGCACCTTATCAGGAAGCGGTGAAACAGGCCCTTAGCGTAATAAAATATAGCCTCTAGCCTTTCTTAAATGGGCTATCTAACACTGAGAGAATTTTTCAAATCGGACCAGTAATTACTGACTCATACTAAGATTAGCGCGTTTAAATAATGCTTCTTCTTCTTCTTCTTTTTACGTTGTTTAACATCTTTATCGTGCAAATATGAGTCCTAAAATGAATTAAGCATTCTTAAGTCATCCGAATATGGTACCGAACTTGGAATAGTACCATAATTAATGCCTCTATACAGATTGAGACTCTATTTTCCTCCAGAGCAGAACCTGCTAAAATTAAAAAAAATTAACATCAAAAATCGCGGTGGCTCCACATCTTAAATCCATCCTTGGGCCATAAGGACCAATCCTACCAAAGGAAATCTTTGGTTCAGCAATAGCCGTATAATTTACAGTACACACGCAACTATTAGTCCCAGTCCATTTCACCCATTATCTTTTCCTTTATCCTAAATTGTACGCTTACTAATAACAAAAACCAAATATTATCATTTTAGGTCTAGTCACAGTGGAATCGAATGCTACAGTGAAAGTGTGGGACAAACATCTGAAAGTGTCTAACGTGCTCAACGGGCGAGAGTTTGAGACGTGCGTGGAACATGCAGACATGAAGAAGAATACACTCGTGCTGTGTCACCACGAGTATAGCTTTCAGGTGAGTTCAGAATTAGGGGAGACGTGGGTTTTGTATCACAATTGAAAACACTCATGTTTTTACACTTATGAAACTGTGTTTATCGTCGAGTTTCACAGGACTTTAACTAAATAAAACTAAGACTCGTGCTCTCTCGAATGTTTATCGTCTCCATCGGGCGGGCGTTAGCCAAACTATCGGTACCGCGTTGGCGGACGGACTTGCCTTCCCGAGAATCAGGCACTAGTTGACGGCAACTTAATACTAGGTGGCGCTACAAATGTTTATTTTTGACTACTACTCCACAACAGGCGTGCATCCGTTGTCTGATTGCCATAACACAAGTTAAGACAACGTGATGTATGCTACCTACTTTTATACTATTGTATAATATTATTGTATGTTCAATAATGAATTTAAATTTGAAATATAAAACACAATATAGGTAGTGAAAAAAATACAGAAGATAGTTTGAAAATATACATGCAAAAAATTTTCCAATGATTTTCTTGGGACCACAGTCTTCAGTGAAACTAGCCTTTTAAACGTGAGGTAAAGCTATCACTTTCGCATAATATGAGTTTTCACAGACCAAAGTAACAGACAAGTAGCAATAAGTCATTAAACGAATTTCTGTATCAGCACTGTATCCAGGATTCTAGTTACATCTGTTTAATTCCAGTAAAATATTTAGAATCTACTAGTATCAATATCAATATCAGAGAAGTTGATTCCTATGCAGATGGCGGACCTAAGTAATTTGGTCGCGTTAAGTCAAACCAATCGACCAATCACAGCTAACATTGAATTGACATACGGCGACCAAATGATGTAGGTCCGTCAACTGCCTAGGAATCAATTTCCTCGACGGTACATTACCAATTTACCAATTACTTATAATCCAAAATAATTTTCAGACATTCAAAATCCAGAACTGCAGAGATAAAGACGGCTTCGAACTGAAATCCCTGAAGCGGTCGCGACTCAACAGCCACATCGTGTCGTGCGCGTTGACGGACGACGGCAATATACTAGCGCTGGGACTCAGCTCGGGGGATATCGTGGTGAGTTTACTGACTGCACAAAAGAGCGTGTTTAAATATGTTTTCATTTGTAAACACAATTAATTTAAACTTATTTGAGTTTGTCTTGCACCACGATGTTGAAGCTTGAAATTAACTAAACGCATTTTGGAGTGTTGTGTGGTGTTGCTGTTATGTCTTGTGCGTTCCATTTCACAATTTGAGCAGTATCGTTACAAATAACGTTATTTCACGGTTGTTTTACGAAATTCGGTTTGACGAAATTCGGTCCGCCGTGCAGGCAACACCATTCACTATCCTGCATAAGCCGGCGGACTGCACGGCGGCTTATGCAGGATAGTGAATGGTGTTGCAGGCCTGCATGGCGGACTGCAATGCAGGATAGTGAATGGGCCGTTTTAGTAGTCTGAGGCCGGCTAGGTACATATAACTAATCTGTAGTGGCCGGCTAGGTAAATATAACTACCGCCGCCGGCAGGCGGCCGGAGTAAAGGGTTTGTTTGAGATTTGAGATGTTTGTATTGTTGTACACAATATATTGTTTTGTTTCACATACTTTAGGTTGTTGTACAGACTCGTGCAGGTGTTCTGTTAGTAGAGTAATAGAGTAATCGACAAATAATTATGAGTGATATAAAAAGTGACCCCGTAACTTTTCCGTTTTGAACAACAATCTAGATTCATTTATTTCTAGCAAAATCATCGTCGTCTTCTTGGATAGGCGAAATTTTCGAAAGAACTTTTTCTCCGTCAGGGTTTCAAACAAATTTGATCTTGCCTCAATAACCCTGACATCTCGAGGCCTGTTTATATAGCTTACAATTTCTTGGTCGTTGTCATCAATGTCATCAATAAGAAACTCATTATTCTTTTCACACTCAAATTCTTCGAAAATTATTCTCGATCAAAAAATCTAACCTCAAATTCAACTGTTGAATACTGTAAGCAATTACAGGAAATACAAAATAATTTATATTTCATATATCGTTAAATGTGGAGCTTTAATATTATAATTATTTTAAAGTTTCATACTTGACTTTTATAAATGTTTGAAGGCGGACATCCGGCTTATTAATTTTATTTTATAAACCGGATGTCCCTTGACAGTTGACACTATTGCCGTTAACCTCTCAAGCGTCGGGCTGTCAAAATGTCAAACGCCGTTAGGTGTCGTCACAGACTACTTAGGGATACTACGTATCAGACTGCCATCTGTCTAACATTTGGTGCAAGTGTTACGATTTCCGAGCGATACTGACATTAATTTTTTTTTGCCCTTGCGCTGCGGTGGCGGCCACTGTCAACTTTGATGATGTGGACTGTGGTGTGACTACTGGTACCTAATGTAGGTTGTCAAAAAAAAAAAAAACACAGCCGAACATAGAACCTCCTCCTTTTTGGAAGTCGGTTAAAAAGCACTAGTAGAAATGAGGTTATATTAATTGATATAAACTTTTATAATATTTTATAATAATACTAATTAATTAACCCATTAATTCCGAAGCGGCCGGATCCGGCCGCCACAGATTATACTGCAGCTATTCTGTCTACACCCAAGCGGCCGTATGTGGCCGCGCTCTTTCATTCGATCGAGTTACGTATTTCGTCGACTTAGAGACTACTTTTGTATGAAGAAGATTGGTTAGTTATAATCTATGGTACATTTGCCACATTCTGAATGCAAAATATTATACAATCTGTGGTCGACGAATATTTTTCAGTCATTAGAAAATCGTGAATTGTTTCGTGTGTGTTCTGTCATTTTGTGTGATTTGTGTGAAATAATAATTGGATTTATCGAATGTAAGTAGTAAAATCGTTTACTTTAATAGTAATAAGCAGTTTTAGATAACCATTTGCAAGAAATACATCGTAATAACTTGTGAAAGCTGAGAAAAAAGTTGTGTGTGTTATAAGTGTTTTGGACGGAATTTGCTTCATATAATTGTAAATTAATTACGTAAAAGGCTTATAGAAATTATTACACAACGTCTACATGACTATTTTATATCGATAGTATTTCTTATATTTCCAAAACAAAGAGTTAAAAGTCTACAGTTAACGGTCGTATTCTGCCGGCCGCAGCCATTTTGAACTTTATTTGTAAAGCCATAATGACGAAGTTTGCTTGTGGTAATACGAAACGCATTTTTTTCGAGTGATATTTATGACCTGTTTTTGTAAACATCTCAAGCTGTGACGATAAATTATATAAACAAGGGTCTATTCTTGGATTCTGTCGTGTAGATTATAACAAAATATTAATTTATTTCATGTGAAATAGTCAGAAAAATATATTTCAAAATATATACTTCTAAAAAGAATGTTAAATCAGACTAAATACTATATTATAATGGCTTGATTGATAGAAAATTTATTAGATATTATAAAATTCTTTACAAAAACATAAAATATGGTTTGGATGTAAAAATATTATATTATTTGTAAAAAGGGGGTAAGGCCGGGCGCCATTTTTTTTGCACATTCCATACACTACTCTTTTGCAAATATTTTTGCACATATAGAAGGGTTAAAATAACTGATTTCCCACTTTTTCGTTCCTATTCTCAAATCTCATTTGAAACGCATTACACCCAAGGTTAAAATGAAAGAAATGTTTTATTTATTTGGTGTTTTATTTTTAATTCTTTTTAGATATTTTTGACATACAAACAAATTGTGAATAGAAGATCTGTTTAGATTATCATCTTTCAGGCACTGAATCCAATATCCATTTTAATAAACGATTTTCGTTACATGGAAATTTATGTAACATAGCGTCCTTGCGCTTGCTGTTACAATTACGTACACAACACTAATTAAAATACATGATTAATTAATAGCGTCCAGTTCGCAAAAAATGTCCAAATACACACAATACACAACAAACAACAATACACACAACGCGTATGAGGATTGAGGTATCTCTCAGTATGAGGAGTAAAGCAGAAAATTACAGTTTGAGAGGAAGAGTTCACACTTCACTCAATCGACACAATATCAGATGCGTTAGCATTCTTTTTAATATAGTTTTTGAATAACAGTAATGGCGGCGGCTGGCAGCAGCACAGAGTACAGACACGTCACATTGCGTAGGGGTGCGGGTGAGCGGGGGCAGGGGCAACTGTCAGTATCGCTGGAAATTTTCAATATGGCGTCGCTTACTACATCATGTTTTTTTTGTATGAAGATTATAGGCCGTGGGTGTCGTATTACATGGGAAATTCACGGAAACTGTTCGCGCGGTTTTTCCGCGCTTGGGTTTTTCAAGATTATAATAATAAATTGTGTTTATATGTTTACAATCTAGAATAAATTTCCTATATGATGACGTAACTGTAATATAACCTATAATACTAATAATCTTGTAATAATCTTGGTGCAAACACAAAACATGAGTTTTTTTCACACTGCCGACCGTCGGCAGGCGACGCTTTGACTATTTATGGAAAAAACTTAATACATACTCAAGAAACTTACTGTTTATTTAGTTAAATATATGATTTACTTACGTTATTATCTTTTTCCCGATTAATTTACACTCACAATAACATTTCACAACAATACGACGCTTTAGAGGTTAAAGGGGCGTTCCTTTAACGGCAAAAGTGGGGATGGTCTCTGGCCAGGGATGTAGAGCTCGAGGACTGGCAGATTGTTGGAAGCCACCCGAGGCATTAGACATTTAAAGTTATTATATTATACTCACGTTCCGATAATCATATTTTTAAAAGTATTTATATTGAAAAAATATTTATTTGGGAATACAAGTATTTAATTTCTGGAACTAGCCTTTAATACGTTTAGTAAAACAGCGATATTTGGCTGTTTAAATTTGACAGATCAATAATCATGTTTAACTTGTGGTGCAAGAAAACTTTTTGTGCTTAAATAAAATTTTAAACATGTTTAACCGCTTAGTAAAAGTGGCCCTTAGTGATGTTTTAAGTACTGTACGAGTGGTTTTTGTAAATAGATTGTCAATTTTTATTATCAAATCACGAAATAATTTTAAATATATTAGGCCACGCTTGCTAAAATATTTCCTCCCTTACGCCGCAGTTGTGCAAAAACAAAAATTGAGAAACTGAAATAATGCACTGTTTTACTACTGATTGCATAGAATTATAACCTTTAGAAAAGGCATTCCATACAATCGTCAGCGCGAAAATGTGTCACCCTCGAAATGAGTGAGCTCACTCATCTGAGAGCAGTGTGCCATAGGACATGGTGACAGTCGGGCGTGTTTAATGTATTGATTACGTAAAACATGCATTGAAAGCGTAAAATGAGTGAAAGAGTAATTAGTATATGCTATTACTGTCAGACAAAAAGGACGACAATATTTTCTCGATACATAGTTGACTAATTGTACCAAATTGCGCTTGCGCTATCACTTGCGCTCTTATCGTGTGTACCATGTTCACATACATGAAAACGAGATAACAAGTTATAGTTAAAGACCTGTCTTTAACTTGTCTTATATTACCTGTAATATACATAACAGAATAGTATATTACATATTACTAGCTATCCTGGCAAACGTTGCTTTGCCATAATATATTTGCCATATTATTTTTTTAAAGTGACTGAGGCCGGTATAAATAGTCAGTACTCAAGATGCATCTCGGTCTCAAGACATGGTTCAGGCTCTGTGATTGGTTGGCTGTCAAAATTTGGACCAATCATAGAGCCAAACCGCGTCTTGAGACCGCGTCGCATCTTAAGTACTGACTATTTATACCGGCCTAAATAAGTATGTCACCATGGCAACGTACATCGCTATTCCGTAGCATGCAAACAATGGTCGTAGTCAGTCTCGAGTTGTAATAATTTACTATTATTTATTCAACAAATGCACTTATCAATATAATAAGTAGCCGATTCTAGGACCCACTGAATAGGCATATAAAATTTGGTTAAAATCAGTAAAGCCGTTTTGGAGGAGTACGCGGCCTAACATTGTGACACGAGAATTTTATATATAAGATTATATTAATAGAGTCTTTTGTGCTAATAGTCATTATCAAACAGCTTCCACATGTCACGAATTAAAAAACTTTCAGATATGGAACGTGCCCAAGAACTGGCAGATGTTGCTACTGAAGCACCACAAGTCGCGAGTACAGTGGTGCGGCTGGTCGCCCACGCCTACATCTGGCCCTGACGAGCCCCCGCTCGTGCTGCTTAGCGCCGCCACTGAGCTCGTGTGGTGGGACATATCGTACCTGCGCACGCGCAGTGGGCAACCGAGGTGAGAATTGGTGGGTCCGCTAAAGACGTCACTGAAGAACCTGCTATGACATAATCCATACTAATATTATAAATGCGAAAGTATCTCTGTCTGTCTGTCTGTCTGCCTGTCTGTCTGTCTGTCTCGCTTTCACGCCAAAAGTACCGAACCGATTGTAATGAAATTTTGTACAAAGATAGTGTAGAGCCTGAGAAAGGACATAGGCTACATTTTGATGAGGGAAAATATCTTATTTCCATAAAAATAACGATAAAATGAATTTCTACTGCAGTTTTAAAATATGACAACAGATGGCGCTTTAAAGGAGTAGTACTGTTGGAGCCTATGTGCAATGAACATTTTAGTTCTAATACACGACAACAGATGGCGTTTAATTTTTTACTTCATTGTAACATAGAACCATAGTTAGAATTAATCATACTTATTATGTTTTTAATTATATTTTTTAATACGTTAGATATATTTTGTTTAATAATATTATCACTTGGTATAATCAATCTGTTAGAAACAAGAAAATTCTTGGAAATTGTTTAAAGAAACAACTTCGTACAAAATAATAAATTTGTTCTGTACAATTATGCAGGGAATCGATACGCAGATTACAAAGATTTTGGTGGATTACAAAAATGGAACGATGTTAGGCTACGGGTGATTGTAGAGCGAATAGAGGACGGCTTCTAGACAGGTCGGGCCCCCTCCTCAGTCCTCGATGACGTAGCTGGTGACGTCAGGTAAGGTGGTGGACTCGTCGATCCTTTATTCGAGCGCCTGTTCGAATTAAATGCTCGCTGCTGGTTCTAAGCATGTTGAAGCAAGGCTTTAACATAACTCCCCCCTCCCCCCCTGAAATCCCTGCGGGTGTTTCAGTCCCTGGATCAGCTGCTAGCAAGGGGCACAATCGTGTGAGTTTCCTCCGCACGACTCCTCTCTGAGTGGCGACATCGGCCACTCTGACAACTCCGTCGACACCGGGGTGAAGCTCGCGAACACGACCCAGGCGCCAGTGTAGTGGAGGGCTGTTGTCTTCATGAAGAAGGACGAGGTCTCCTACGCTGAGGTTGCCCTTGCTGTCTCGCCACTTGACACGCTGTTGAAGCTCGTTGACGTACTCCCGCTGCCATCGACTCCAGAAGTGTCTTCGAGCTTGTTCGATGCGGGCGTAGCGCTTGAAGCTGGAGCTGCCATCGTCGTTGGTTGGATCCGGCAGCGATGTCAGCGGCCGACCAACCAGAAAATGCCCTGGAGAGAGAGATTGGAAGTCGTGAGGAGAGGAAGAGATAGGACACAAGGGGCGGCTATTCAAAATAGCTTCCACCTGTGCGAACAGAGTAGACAATTCTTCGTACGTTATATTTAAATTTCCCATCATCCTTTTTATATGGTGCTTCGCAGACTTGATACCAGCTTCTCATAAACCGCCGAAGTGAGGGGCGTAAGAGGGTATGAAATTAAACTTGATCCCTTCATTCGCGGCAAACTCAGATATAGTGTTTGAGTTGTCTTTTTAAAAATTACCAATGTCTTTTGCGGCGGCGACAAAATTACGGCCATTGTCGAAATAAATTTCTAATGGCTTTCCGCGTCTAGAAATAAATCGCCGTAAAGTCATAATGAACGCGTCCTTGGATAATTCTGTTACCGCCTCCAAGTAAACACACTTGAAACGAAAACACACGAACAGACATAGGTAGCATTTTAGAGTTTTAGCACCGCGACCCTTTTTATTTAAAATAGTGAAAGGACCAGCAAAGTCGGCACCTGTCGTTTCAAAAGGGAATGATGCAGTCGTACGCTGCGACGGCAAATGTCCCATCATTGGTGAGTACGTGCGACCTTGAAATCTCTTACATCGTACGCAGTTTCGCGTGGTACTCCGGGCTAGACACCTCCCCCCAATGGGCCACACATATTCACGAACTGAATATAATAGTAGCTGTGGGCCGGCGTGCATTTGCCTAATATGTTCGTATCTAAAAATAAGGGAGGTAAAATGATGTTTGGAGTGCAATATGACGGGATGCCGCTTGTCGTAACTGTAGTTCGAGTGGGCTAGTCTGCCACCAACGCGCATTACGCTGCCCTTATCTAGAAAAGGACTAAGTGATAATAAATTACTTTTACAAGAAATAGATTTGTTTTTACTTAAGGCATCATACTCGATAGTAAATGACTGCAATTGAGAAAATTTACATAGAAAATTAAATGATTTAGTTAACTCGTTCACGGTTAGGGCTCCGCTTATCTTAGTTTTAGGAAACCTAGCGTTATGTATAAAACGTAAAGCATAGGCGAATGAACGTTTTAGCCGCATAAAGTTAGAAAACCGTGAGAAATCTATAACTGGCTCGAAACTCTGAACAATATTGCACCTTATTTCTGGTAAGTCTACCAGCTGTGAATTGACGTTTAGCATAGGCCATTCCGACTCCGATTTTAATAGAAATTCCGGACCCAACCACCAGAATTTGGATTGCTGTTGTGTATGTACCTGGGTACCGCGTGAGATTAAATCTCCGGGATTAGCATCTGTAGGTACATGACGCCAATTTGTAGCCGAAGTAGTTTCGCAAATCTCGACTATCCTATTCGCGACGAACGTTTTTAATTTATTTGGCGAAGTGTGTAGCCACCCTAAAACGACACATTAGGCAAATGCACGCCGCATTTGCCTAATATGTTCGTATCTAAAAATAAGGGAGGTAAAATGATGTTTGGAGTACAATATGACGGGATGCCGCTTGTCGTAACTGTAGTTCGAGTGGGCTAGTCTGCCACCAACGCGCATTACGCTGCCCTTATCTAGAAAAGGACTAAGTGATAATAAATTACTTTTACAAGAAATAGATTTGTTTTTACTTAAGGCATCATACTCGATAGTAAATGACTGCAATTGAGAAAATTTACATAGAAAATTAAATGATTTAGTTAACTCGTTCACGGTTAGGGCTCCGCTTATCTTAGTTTTAGGAAACCTAGCGTTATGTATAAAACGTAAAACATAGGCGAATGAACGTTTTAGCCGCATAAAGTTAGAAAACCGTGAGAAATCTATAACTGGCTCGAAACTCTGAACAATATTGCACCTTATTTCTGGTAAGTCTACCAGCTGTGAATTGACGTTTAGCATAGGCCATTCCGACTCCGATTTTAATAGAAATTCCGGACCCGACCACCAGAATTTGGATTGCTGTTGTGTATGTACCTGGGTACCGCGTGAGATTAAATCTCCGGGATTAGCATCTGTAGGTACATGACGCCAATTTGTAGCCGAAGTAGTTTCGCAAATCTCGACTATCCTATTCGCGACGAACGTTTTTAATTTATTTGGCGAAGTGTGTAGCCACCCTAAAACGACGCTCGAGTCACTCCAGTGAGTGCAACGAGAAATATTGCATCGCAAAGACTCGAGAACTGACTTGCACAGCCTAGCAGCTAGCAAGGCTCCCATGAGCTCCAGTCGCGGTATGGTAATAGGCTTACTAGGATTTACCTCAGACTTAGCGCATAATAAATTGACTACTACACGACCAGCTGAGTCCACGGATCGTAAATAAACGCAAGCGCCGTGAGCCGACATCGATGCATCACAAAATGAGTGAAGCTCAATACTAACTGGGGAATCGCATAAAACTAACCTAGGTACAGTGACTGGCGGTACAGTTTTGAATTCCTGAACTAACTCGTGCCAGTATAGTCGAATATCAGAAGGTACAGGCTCGTCCCAGTCAATATTTCGACGCCATAACTCCTGCATCAATAATTATAAACGAATAGTGCAATGAGAAATTAAACCGAGTGGATCGAAGGTTTTAAACATGTTAGATAAAATAGAACGTTTTGTTGTTTGTTCGTTTATATTGTTGGGGGTGTACAACGAAACATGTAATGTGTCGGAAGGCGGCTTCCACTGTAAACCTAAAGTATTAGACGATTCGCTTAAGGTTAAGGTTTCGAGAGGATTGATTAGCGTATTTTCAAAAATAGATGGCACATTAGATTTAAATTTTCTAAGTGGAAAACAGCCTGAACGCAAAACAGAAACTACAGAATTTAAAATATGACGCAATTCACTTGTAGAATTAGCGCCAGTAATTAAATCGTCTAGGTACAGATCATGCTGGATTATCGTACGGATTAACTCATCGGGGCATCTCTGTCCTACGAGGGCGGCACTGAAAATTTCGGGAATCAAGGAGGTGACACAACAGTACTATTTAAAAATGTGTTTATTGCTTTTCGAAGTATACTCCGCGAAATTTGACACATTTTTCCATACGATGGAACCAATCATTGAAGCAACCATTACATTCGGAAGTTGGGGTCTCCAAAATGGCCGTTTTGTAGGCGTCCACAGCTTCTTCAGGTGATGAAAATCTCTGACCACGCAATTTATTCTTTATTTTAGGAAAAGTATAGAAATCATTAGGGCTTAAGTCGGGGATGTACGGCGGATGGTCTAATAATTCTATGTTTTCTTGCTCTAAAAACTCTTGTTCTGTGCGCGGTGTGAGAACTCGCATTGTCGTGATGGAGGATGATGCGGCGGTTGCAGTTCTCTTTACAGAGTTCAGAAACGACCTGTGGCAAACAAATGCTAGCATACCATTTTGCATTAACCGTTCTTTGTCCCTCAAGAGGAATGGTCACAATATGGCCGGTTTTGGAGACAAACGTGGCCACCATTTTTTTTGCAACACTCCGTGAACGAACAATTTTTGTTGGCTTTAACTCATTTTCGAACACCCAAACTCGTGACTCGTTTTTAGGTTCGGGTTCGTACGCGTATATCCAGGATTCGTCACCTAATACGATGTTGTATATAGCATTTGAGGATCCTGCGTGGAATCTTTCGAGAGTTCTGACGTACCAAGTAACGCGAGCCGCTTTTTGCTTTTCACAGAGCAAATGCGGTATCCATCGGGAAAACAACTTTTTTAAACCTAATTGTTCATGCAATATTATTTGTATTTGACTCATGCCAATGTCTAAAGTTGCCTGAAATTCGCGGTATGTCACATGTCGATCTTCGTCAACCAGCTTACGCACAGCATCAACGTTTTCTTGGGTGACTGCAGTTTTTGCACGACCTTGACGGTGGAGCCTGACACGTCCACGTTGAAATTCAGCAAACCAGCGATAAATTGTGGTTTTGGATGGGGCTTCATCACCAAATGCAGAAATCATCCGATCAACACACTGTTTTTGTGTTAAACCACTTCGAAAGTCATAATAAATCATCGCTCTAGAATTTTCTCGAGTCAATTCCATTTTCTCAACGACTAAACAAGTTTGACAAGACCTTGTGACAAGACCGAGAATCTTTTTTAAAATAAATAAATGGTATTCGATTTTTAAAACCAAGTAGTTTTCAATTAAAAAGAATTTAATATGACAGGAATAGTGGAAGTATTCCATTCCCGATATTTTTAGTGCAGCCTATGTAACTGCCGAATGCACTTCGTACTAAGACAACTAGCACTAGCAAAACCATATGTGACGGTATTGAGTCTTAGTACTTGAATAGGCTTTGATTCGTCGTCCCTCCATAGTAATACTAATCACACGAGCGGCATCACTCTCTAAGTATGAATTTAAATAGCAAAATTGAATAGGAATGTGCTTGTTTTCGTGAACAACATCGTATTTACGATTGCGATAAGTTTAAAAATATGTCCATTGAACAGCGTCAAAGTTTCATATCAAAATCTAAGCTTTGTCAAAATTGCCTTCGTCCTGTCACGGTCGCCACTTTTTCTTGTTAGAAACAAGAAAATTCTTGGAATTTGTTTAAAGAAACAACTTCATACAAAATAATAAATTTATTCTGTACAATTATGCAGGGATCGATACGCAGATTACAAAGATTTTGGTGGATTACAAAAATGGAACGATGTTAGGCTACGGGTGATTGTAGGGCGAATAGAGGACGGCTTCTAGACAGGTCGGGTCTCCTCCTCAGTCCTCGATGACGTAGCTGGTGACGTCAGGTGGTGGGCTCGTCGATCCTTTATTCGAGCGCCTGTTCGAATTAAATGGCAATTGCTCGCTGCTGGTTCTAAGCATGTTGAAGCAAGGCTTCAACACAATCTATCTTATCTTATAAGTTATCTATATAAATTGAATTCCTACTGCACAACAGATGGCGCTCTAAAATTCCATCCAGAAATATTATATCAATGCAATGAACATTTTAGTTCTAATATATAAAAACAGATGGCGTTTACTTTTTTACTTCACATCAGAACTAATCAATAATCATACTTTATGTTATTATTCATAATTGGTGTCAAATTTAAAAACTTTTAAAAACCCTGGTAAGTGGGACCCCTCAAATCAATATACACAAAAACAGCTGTGCTGTATGCACATAATATTTAAGTTTTTTAAATTAAACTTTATATTTTGTGCCAAATTTTAAAGCTTGTTACTTTAACTATGTATTACACATTTTTACCCATAAACTATTTATCATTGAGTTCCGTCACTGCATAGATAATTAAGTACTTACTGAGTATTAAGTTATAGGTATCGAAAGAATTGGCCCCGTGCGAGTTACTTACGCCGGTTCTTCTCGCCAGGTTAGTTCCCGAACCGGTGATAGGCACCGTAGATTCTACGTTCTTCTGATTTTCAAAAAGTGTATTCATGATACATATTTTGAATAAAAAGATAATATTTTATTTTCCCGGCAGTCCCACGGAAACGGGAACCACCGCGTGCTGTAAAATGAAATCCACATGGACGGAGTCGCGGGCAACAGCTAGTTTCATAACTCTTTTGACGTCCCTTTATTCGCTGTCATAAGTAAGGGCTCCCACAAAAAACTGCGAATTCGCTTTGAAATGTCATATTTAGTATGAGTTTTTTCGCAGTTTTATGGAGCCCTTAATGTGTGTTTTTATAATTTATATCTGTTAAATTGACTCATCGGCAGATGGCGGATCTTATTACATCTTTTATAATAAACACACCGGCAAAATTAGGGGAACATAACAAAAATTTTTTTTTTTTTTGAAAATTATTCGCTGTTTTTATATATTTATTTATTTATTTAATAATTGATGATTATTATATAATTGAAAAATAAAACTTATATAAATTTAGGGCATAAAAACGTGTAAAATAGAAAAAATCTGCAAAAATCAATATAGGTATTATGATGGTGTAAGTAGGATACGATGAGGGTGGTAATTAATGCACTTTTAGTCTAGGTCTGTATAAATAAAAATCAGACTTACTGATTAAGCGCACTATATTGTCCAAGCTCACTATATTAGCACACACACTAAGTGTAAGGTGCAGAATAGATGAAGAGAAAAAGCACAAATGATAATTATAAGCACTAAAGCACGATATACTTAAGCTTCCGAGTAACGTGTGCTCCGCGTCAATGTAGGAGAATGACGGCCGGCGTCTAACGTTCTAGAATGCATGCGCGTGCGCCGCCCCGGCGGGACCGGTTATATTATGCGATAGTGCGAGGCGCTGCTCGATAAACCGCTATCGATAATTTACCGTATCGATATCGACCATCTGGTATATGTAACACATTAGTTAAATATAATAATATTAAAAGGTAATAAAATATATAGTTGTAATTAATATGAAAAATATATGTATATATAAAATATGTATAAGTAAAATTGTAAAAATATATTGGCTAGTGTGTATGTGAGCTTGTAAATATAGAATCTAAAAGTGTAAATACATAAATAGTTAATATAAAATATAAAATTAATAAAGGTAGGCCACATCAAAAGAGCCATTCCATGTTTGCATTTTGATTGTCAATCATTTCCTGTGGGATATTCTTCTACTACTCCAGTAGCGCCAACTTGAGCTCCTGAACACATTTTGGAACTGGAGTTTTAACCCTTTAACCGCCGAGCTTAAAATCAATTGTCGTGCCTCTAGCGCCGGCACCATAAATCGAAAAATGTATACCTACAGCAAATAGTGATGTGAAATACTTATATTTTTCGATGTCGATAATTTATTTCGACGACCTCGAATCCCGTAGCAGACAGACAGGAAACCGTTACTTTGTAATTTATTTTAATTTTATTTCTAATATTAGTAGGTATTTTGGTAACACAATGAAACAAAAAGCGTTTAAAGATCTTGAAAGATTTATTGTTTTCCGCACAATAAAATTAGTCCAGAAATGAATTTCGTTATTTTTATTATATTTATTCTCAATGCTGTCATGTAGAGTGATCTTTATCTTAATACAACAGATAACAACATTGGTCAATTTTGAACAAACATGATTATATTTTAACAATATCAGTTTACCGAATAACTTTGACAGATTCTAACGATATATAACTACACGATTTTCAACAGACTAATAAGATCACAAACAAATAAATAATCACATACTACTTTTTATTATTATAAAATCAAATAAAAATTCTTCGTCTTCATCACCTTCCAGAATACGTATTAATTCTTCAGCAGTAGTCATGTTGAATCACATATTTTATCGATAACACGAACATAATAATTACACGCATAAGCACAACACCAGTGGAAAATTCCAGAAGACGGCACTCGTTTATGACGTCAGAAGCGGTCGTCTTTTTCCGACCATGGCGCGGGGTGTACTGACAATATTCGTTTCTAAACATGCAGGCTAGGGATGGGAATCGCACAGATTACTTAGGGAATCGTCAATTCAGTCTCTGACATTTTTATACTATATTTATTATAAATTAAGTAAAATAAACAACATTTATTTGTTCAGTAACCATTGCTTTATTTGTTTTATAATAAATTAGTTAGTATAAACAGAAATATTTTAATTTATGTGGATTTTTGTATCAGTAAATCATTGCTTATGTCCCGTCCCTACTGTCGGATTTTTCCGACCACGGGCGTTGGACATCAATACACTTTTCTAAGAATAATATCGGTAACTTTAGACATTATTTTTAGGTCTTCTAATTAAGAAACTAAAGTGTAATCAATTGTAAATGATTACTTCATTAACTATTTACCAAGTATAAACATTATTTTAATATAATACAGTGCTATCAAACAAAAAAGGCAGATTAACCGAGTAGTGGTCTTGGTCGTAAATATCCGACCTTGGCGAAATGGGCACGAAAATATTTGTCGGATTATTCCGACCTTGGCGGTTAAAGGGTTAACTCGTACCGTTCACCCATTGATGTGCCAAACGTCCTCAATCGGATCCACAACCGTAGACGTGCTGACCTCTCCACCTGGGCTACGCCAGCATCATTTAGGTAATGATGCCCGATTTTTTTACTCTATGGACGCGCATAAAATTGAAGTTACTGCCTAAAACTGTGTAAAAGGCACATCATGCAGTTCTAGGATGTCTGTGCTATAGCTTTGTACTGTCAAAGTACCATCATTAACAATCATCAGCTCTGTGCGGGCTCCAAATCATATGCCACCCCAAACCATTACGAAGCCTGCATGATAGGCCACTGTTTCCGTTAAGTTTGATGGTCTATAGCGTTCCTTACGATTTATCCACATTATTTATCGCCTGTCAACAAAATTGACACAGAATTTGCTCCCATAACTTTACAGCACACTCATTAAATATTGATTTTCACTCGTTAAATATTGATGTTCACGCGCAAATCTTAGCCTGGCTCTTTGCTGTCCTGTCTCAAGTTTTGGTGCCCTTGCTGGCACCTTTGAGTTTAATTTAACTTCTTTGAGTCTTCTTCTTACTGTACAATCATTTACACGTACATTTCAGACCTGTTCCGACAGGTTTCGTCTCTGCAAAGCAGTTTGAGGTCGATTTCTTAAGGATTGTACCCTTACAAAACGGTCACCCTGAACCATTGCCACCCGATATCTGCCTTATTCTCGTCTCCGAACGTAAGATCCAGTCTGTCTGTAGCGTTGAAAGTTACAATGGACCACGAAAGCCGACACACCTAAGGCCTGAATGACCGAACGGTAGGTGTGACTTTTCTCTATCGTGGTTACAGCTCTAGCTGTCGTAAATGGTGGAAAATCACTAATTTTGTATCTAAGCAACGTGTTCTTCCAAAAACCAAACAATCAAATGAGCTGGCATACCTTGCACCCCGCTAAAAACGCCATTCTTATCAGAAACATTTACAACATTAATCATCGAAAAACGCTTAGTAGGGCATAATTGCAATAAAAATGTGTCAACTTGCCAGTTTTGTTCAATATTTTATTTCTTAAATGAGCTTAGAAACTATAAAAAAGGATTTCACACATCCCGACCCACTTGAATTCAAGTTGTGGCCCTTTTTACCTATGTTGCGCTAATTGTGCCAGTGTGTGTATTATTATCTACATACATTTTAATTACTAACAAGATTCTTTGCAAATAAAAGATGATTATAGTTTGTGCGTTTTAAGATTCTCATGTAGGCACTTCACATGGCTATTTGTATTTGCTATTGGCTATTTGTTGTATTTGGCAAAATTATTGACGAATACACAAACAAGCAAATATAGGCAAATACGGCCCTCCACACATGGACGTCAAATACCAAACTTTTACTTGATTTTCTTTACTTGCCTATTTGACTCCTTTGATGTGCGTCAAAAACCGACAAAGGTACGGATACGTGTATTTGGTATTGGTCATATTTGTCAAATAGGCAAATAAGGCCAATATTTGTCAAACATACCGTCTACACATGGTGATTGTTTGGCAAATACAACAAATACGCAAATACAAATAGCCATGTCAAGCCAAGAGCCAAGAATACAAAAAAGAACAAAATGTAATAAATTATATTCCATCTACAAAAATAAATGTTTCCTATAATTGTAAATGAATAAAAATGAAAAGTTGCTAAATACTAACTTATTAATATAAAATTATAACTATTAACTGTGAAATATGTGTAAGTATAAAATTATTGTTACAAAATATTTGAAAAATGTCATATGTATAAAACGGAACTTATGTCAATAGAGATTGCCACTGTTGAATCGAAATCAAATCAATAAAAAGGGCGGTCACCTTAAATCGCCGGCGCCACTCTGAAACGTCAGTACGAAATCGATAATTACGATTGCAATTCCATTACGAAGTGATTCGATATTTTTAAATTATCTATTAGTTTTTTTAGGTAACTTTATTATTGTCAATTATTATGTGTCACGCATATCATCTTAAAACGCACAAAGTATAATGATTGTCGTGTTGCTGTTGTAAAATTTTTTTAAGTTAGATGATGTATGTTGATAATTTTACTCAAAATTTTACTTTTACAGGCCAAGTCTCGACGCTGTAACGCCCATGACAAGTCCAGTAGACGCGAGAAGCGAGGACAAACAGACAGACAAGAAGGCCAACTTTTTCTTCGGTGATAGTGTCAGCTTGCATCAGTGTTGGAAACTCAACTGGCGACGGAAAACGTAAGTGGAAATTATCTATCTAGTTTATTGTAGACAGAAACGGTATTGCGCACAGACATAGATCAAGTTAGATACCTTATGTCCCTCTATTTGTATGAAAACGAGCGTGCCACTGTTTTCCTACCTACTGTGACGTACCGATGACAAGAAACGTGTCCATTATCTAGGCCAACGTTTCTATTTGAATTTCTTCAGCTCAATACGGCACAATTAGCCATTTAGGCTTTTTTTTTTTAATTCCGATTGAAGATAACGGCGGAGCGCAGACTAAGGAACAGACTTTAAGTAGAAAGACGAGCATCGCTCGTCGTTTGGCACGCGATATAATGGCACGCGAGTACATATAAATGCGGTATCCATCTTGATCTATGTCTGTGGTATTGCGCTACTATCTGCCACAAGAGTAATTGCGTTATTATGGAATTAGACCAGACTAACAAACTGCAACATGCTAAAGCATGTTGCAGTTTGTCTTATATTCTTCTGTCTGTCTTATATTTTGGAAAAACCATTTAATAGACAATAAGGGAGATCGCAGACGTCACACTTATTGTGTGATCGAGTCTGCGGCGCACAAAACGTCTGCGTAGCGCGCAAAATGTCGTTCGCGGATTTTTCACATTAACGCACACGACTCACATCTTCGATCATTATGTCCGCTGAACTGTAGGGATGACGCTATGGAAATCGTGCAAAGATCGCGAAGTATTATTTTGTACTTGAAGTACAGAAAAAGAAGAAAAAACTTATCAGAACGTTGACAATTAATTAATCTCTAAGGCATCCATTAGACGGTAGGCTTTGCTGTCAGTTTTACCACAGTCATGACTGTGACTGATGGATAACCTACCGTGTAACTGACGGTTGCATGAAGTTGATTGACGAAAATCTGGATATTTTTATTTTTGCTTCATACAACCATCAGTCACGAATTTTGAGTGAGTTTTGTCACATCTGACAAGATTGGAAAAAAATTAGAAACGTATTCCTTTGAAAATGTTGGCTTTGACTGACATTAAACTGAAGAGAATTGAGTGACCGTCTAATACCATTCGTCAGTCCATCAGTCAAACATAATTCATGACTGACGGAATTGACTGACGCTTGCATGCCCGTGTAATGGATGCCTTAGAAAGATGTTTGTGTAAGTGTATACGTACACATATTTTTACACACAGATGTAAATCAATTTCGGTTTCGTTTGACAGCTCGAGATTGTTGCTCTATTTCGTTAGATATATTAACTTTATAATAAAAACTAGGAGCTGAATATACCTATAGTCTGTCAAGAAAGTCATGACAGGCGGGAAAATTTTTAAATGAAATAAAAAATATGAGAACTTTATTAATTCGAGATAAAAATGTGCAAGGTGACAATATTTAAAATGTAATAAGCGTTCTCTGTGAAAATACAAAGAAAAACATACACAACTTTATAAGCGTGATTACGCTTAGAAAATTTTCCCGCCTGTCATGACTTTCTTGACAGCACACTTTTTCCCACAATTTTCTTTTTAAATGTCTGTTATGATATTCTGCCTTAGGGTCTAAATAAACTAGGCTGAATTACGCCGGCATAATTTACGTGGCTGAAATTACGTTCAGCCGCTTACGTCTGATGCGACACACTATAATTTACGCGAAGAGCCGAATTTTCGCGGCGTAAATTCCGTTGCGGAACTCGCGCGTAAGTGAGTATTTAAAATTCTCAGATGTAAGGGTCTATACAGACGGACCGCATTTCAACTGCAATCCAACCGCAAATTGCAATTCAAGTACAGTTTGAATGCAGTTGACACGACAACAATAGAACTGCAAACCAAATAGTTCACACGACTGCACGCCAACTGCAACGGAACTGCAATCCGACTGCATTCGTTCACCGACATTCAAACTGAAATTTGCGGTTGGATTGCAGTTGAAATGCGGTCCGTCTGTATAGACCCTTTGGAGGTAGGGTCTATAAAGACGAACTGCAATCCAACCGCAAATTGCAGTTCAAATGCAGTTTAAATGCAGTTGACACGACTGCTATAGAATTGCAAACCATTATCAAACTGCATTTGAACTGTATTTGCGGTTGGATTGCAGTTGAAATGCGGGCCGTTAGTATAGACCCTTAAGGTTGGATTTGCTATGTTCGGTTTTGATAATTCCGTCGCATATAGTGTGTTGCTATATAAATCATTACCGCCGAATCGCTGCCGAACTTTACGCTCGACTCGGCTCGACGGAAATTCGGCTCACGACGGAATTTCGGCATAGTGTGTCGTCCATCTCGTTCCGCCCGTATTTTGTATGCATTTAAAAAGCGGCGTAAACGCGGCGGAATTTACGTCGGCGTAATTCAGCCAAGTGTCTTTTAGACGCTTAAAAGTATCATAAATTACTGGTCTGTTTTGTATTTCATGAATTAACATCGTTCGTTACATCGATATCTGGCGCCATGGTAATTAAATAGATCGCGTACGTTAGGGGGCGTTGCATAGGTTCTATTTCCGCAGACTAAAAAGTGCGTCACGGGTCTGTCGTCTGCGATAACAGCAACAGTTTACCTACTCCTTTATTTTAAGCAGACTTTGTTGAAATCCTTGGCATAAAATAATCTATTTTGCTTCTATTTAACAACATTCTCTATCTTATTTCCAGATTCAAAGAGGGATCCAGAAAGAAGGAGATACTATCATGCATCAAGCTATCCGGTCTATACGCGAGTCATGTCTGTCACGATGACAAGTTCGCGTGTTTCGTGACAGTCGATGACACGGGACAAGCACATATTATGAGTGTCATGGATTCGTAGTATTGATGTCCTGCTCGCACAATATCTGTTGTCTCTCTCGCTCAAAAGGAAGGAAAAAGGCCACAATTTCACACAAATGCTACAATTTCAACGACACAGGACACATTCAGAGCGTCATGGGCTCTTAGCAGTGTTGTTATCCCGCGCGCAAAATATCTTTTGTCTCTCTCGCACAGCGGCGTTTTCCGCGAACACGCGCACATCATGAGCGTCAAGGAATCGTAGTATTGCTATCCTTCTCGCACAATATTTTAACGACAATGCCACACGCACATGCTAAGCGTCGTGGACTCATAGCGATGTTGCTGTCCCGCTCACACAGTATATGCCGTCTCATTCGTACAACAACATGGGGACACTAGAGCGTCAGATACTCGGGGCGTTATTGCTGTCCTGCTTACACAGTATATGCCGTCTCACTCGCATCGCTGATATCATTTTCAGTAAGAGATGTTAAATGCTGAAAATAACATTTTACTAGTACTGCGAATAAAAATCCAAAAGATGCTCGATATTCTAAGATTAAGCGATCAAAAAATTATTGTTCAGGTAAATTAAGTACTGATATGTACTGTAAGTGCTTTAACCATGAAGTTATATTATGTGCTACATAATAAACTACTGGTCATATCGTAGGACAAGTTAATCTGATTCAATTGTCTTTTGACTACAGTATCTTGTAATGTATAAACCCCCTTACTAATGAAATGTTTACACAGCAAATTGCTACACTAGGTTTGTCTCTATCTGGCATATTAGAAAATTAAACGAATGACAAAGACAGCAAACCATAAATAGTCAATTTATACACTGCGTTAATATATTTATTAGTAAGAGGGAAAGTCTTTTATAGTTTTATGATTTATGTTACACTTAAGTTTTAAATACGTATACCTAAATAATGGTCTCAAATGTAGAACAATATTAGTGAATTTTTTATTTTAATTTTTTATACGGAATTGCTTAGTTTAATTTCTCAAACTTATTATTATGGTACTTTTTGTCAGAACCTAAACGTAGAACATAGCTAGCATGTAATATTTTAGGATTCTAAACTATCTTCCAATATTAATAATAATTAATCATGTTACATATTATTATAAAAATTGAGATTTCGGAGATTTTAGTACATAAATAGAGCTCTCTGCCTAGCTTACACATATAGCCCAGGTGCTAAAATAATGTTTGCAAAATCATCTAAGCATCTAAAATTTCTTAGTCTTAATGCCATTACATACGTAGAATATTAACGAACAAAAGCCTATATTTTTTTAATATATTATTGTGTCGATGCTTTTGTAAATATTTTGCTATCATTTGACAACGAAATTTGTTTGTAATTTATACTTAATTTTATAGCGCAACATATTTAGTCCTAAGTATATCTTATTTTGTTTCTAGTATTTTGCCTCAGAGTTGTATAAGTTCAGAGGTAAAATATTTTCAAACGAATCGTAGTTGTATCGTAATACTAACCCACCAGGTTGCTTTTATATACTTAGTTAAATACCGGACAATAATAGACAAGCTTTAACTACTGCCAGAAACTGCCAATAATATTCGCATTTTCAAGACTTGTCAAATAATGTTTAAGATTGCATTATATGACAGATTCACGAAGAGAATTCTCTCGAGAGACTCGAGAACAGCGGCGCTAAAATGGTCGCTTTGGAGAATCAATGATTCATTTTTTAAAAATCTCAAAATGGTCACTCTGCTTGCAATTCATATGTCTAGTAATTCGCACAATTCGTATTTCGTACTAATTTGACATTCGTCAGTTTGACAGTTTTGACAGTTCATTTGCTGAATTGATTTTTAGAGGAATTGCAAAATGTGACCATTTTAGCCCCGCTGTACAGTGAGAAGAAGAGGTAAAACAGCCAAGTAAAAAGAAAAACATCCAGATTCCATGTTTCTCGTGACTTCTCGGCGTGAATCTGAGTATTTAGACTATTCGCAAATATGGCACATGCATGAAGAATTAATATATTTCAGATGGGGTAAGAGTGAAAGAGTCAATTTCCTAAAGGGAAAGTAAAGTATGTTTTATTTACCCCAAATGTAGTTTCTCTTCTACCCCATCTGAACTCACGAAATATCACGAATTTGAAGGCTGATTCATATTATGGAATGTGATCTTATAAAGGTGATCGTGCCATTTTTGATAGAAAATTTTTGTAAATAGCTAAATATAATAATTTGAATATATATAGTTAAATGGTGCTATGGAGCAAGGAATGTTGCCGTAATATGGACTACAACATTTATATACCTACCAGTGGTGTTATATCTATAGATTTTAAATGTAATGAGTAATTACCTTCTGAAATATGTTAATATGATTATATTTTATGTTTAATTTAACTCTAATTTATTTAATTTTCATGCGTTCTTAGAAAATGAAACAAGTATTAAATTATGTCGAAAAAGAGCAATAACCTGCACCACTGGTTATTTACTTTGCTCAAAGATTGCATTTGTTTTATTGTTCCTATACACTTCCATTTAAATATTCTCTTTTTTTAATTATTAAACAATATTATGATCACAAAATTGTCCTAGTACAAAATGTTACACAACTGAAAGCATATTTTAATTTTAAAGTTCTTACCTTGAAAGTATAAAACAAACACCAGTTAATTGCAATAATGTTTATGCTCTATAATCTATATCTAAGAAAAAAATATTATTTTATGAGGGCTTAAGCCCTTTTGATCTTAAGATCTTTTTACAGCTTCATGTTGCTAGGACAATATTATTACAAGGTGCTCACTATTATTTATTTCATTTGAAATGTATTCTTTGTCACTGATTGTATATAATAATAACTAAATATATATTTAATCTCTTTTATTGTTATTTTTAATCATGAATAATTATGTGATTTATTACAACGTATACTTTTATGCAATTTATGAAACTATATTTTGAAAATGCATTATTTTGTGATTCTTTACATTCTATAATAAAGCATTTTACATAATTTTTATGCGGTTGTTTAATTACTTTTATATTACTCCAACATGCTCCAACCTTCCAAATGTATTCAAACGATGATTGACAATCAGACATGCCTGTAAAGGGTAGTCGCAACACCAGTGATAGGTAACAGTAAGATAAAATGTATAAATGTATATAGACTTAATAATTATTATTATCTACTAGCTGTTGCCCGCGATACATCCCGATCCCGTACATCGATTGAATAGTTAACGCGCAAATCATAAAAGTATATTGTGCGGGACAATATTATACTTTTATGATATGATAGATGTTCCGCGCGGCTTCGCCCGCCTAATTTAGGAATGTAAACAGAAACCGTACATTTTTCTGCAAAAAAGAAACCTATTCCCTTTCACGTGGTCTATTCTTTATGTGTGCCAAATAACATAAAAATTGCTCCAATACGTTCAAATAAGCCCTTTCAAATAATTTCCCCCGTTTTTTTACACACTTTCCTCTATTTATTCGCTCCTATTAGTCTTAGCGCAATAAAGTATAGCCTATAGCCTTTCCCAATAAATAGTCTAACACTGAAAGAATTTTTCAAATCGGACCAGTAGTTCCTGAGATTAGCGCATTCAAATAAGCCATTTCAAATAATTTCTCCCGTTTTTCCCACACTTTCCTCTATTTTTTAACCGTCTTCCAAAAAACGAGGAGGTTATATATTCGGCTGTGGATATTTTTTTTTTTTTTTTCACTCCAATTTAGTACCATGTTCACAAAAGTGGTGACCTGATGATGGGATCCATGAGTAATCGAGGGAACTCCTCGAAATTTATATGGAAACATATGGTGATTTTGGTTTTATGAGAAGCATCCTAAGCATATGCTACCAAAACGCAAGATTTTGCACCGAGGTATACTATGGTTCCGAAGCTACTAAGAGAACTCCGAATTCCTTATAGATACAAGTTTGGGAGTTTAGGCGCTGTTTTAAGAACTGAAAGTATATGCTACTATGCAAATTACATTCATCATCATCATCGTCATCATTACCACATCAGGCTCACCAATGTCACCAAAATTGAACATAACAAATTCAGCCTTAAGTCCAGAGCATAAGGCACACATTTGACATTACTTCTGAGAAGTAAGCTGCTTCGATAATACAAGTAACATGCCTATCTCACAACAACACATGAAAACAACCTAATTTCAATCTCTTGCATTGTGCTTAGCGTTCATAGTACAATAACTGTGTGCGGTCTCGCTTGCTACAATCTGCTAGGGCTGTCAAGCGAGCGGCGCGGCGGCGGGCCGCGCCGGGTACACACTACCAGACCGGGCGGCGTATTTACAAAGGCTTATACCGTTTGAGTCACGAGCCAGACTCTAATAGATGAGCTTTTGTTTGTGCATATTACTCGAATTATACCTATTCTATCTCAGTAAAAAAATTGACTCAAATGGATTAGCTTTTTGCCTTGATATTTTCAAATAAAAATGCACTTACAAAACCTAGTCGAGTAGAGGCTCACCGCCATAATATTTGTTTATCGCGAGCGTGCCATACAGCATACTTTTAATAAATTAATAAGACTGACTGTTACCAACTACGTTTAAATTGTAAAAACACTAAACTAATCGTGATAAAAATGATTATCTGCGTTTTGTATTTTACATTAGAGGTTATAAAGGAAACTACGCTATAAAAAATATTATAGTTTTCTTAGCTATAAATGATCAGTCAGATCAAGAACCAATCATTTTTCTAAGATAGTTTTATAATTACTTGTACTCTCAACAAGTGTGTAGTTATGTACCTGTTTCTTACCTATTAATTAAAGTTCGTTAGTTAATTAGTATTTTTTGTCACTTAAATACAGAATAGAAACGAGTAAGTAATTTCATTACTGTAACATTAAAATAATAAAAAATTTCATGTAACTATCCACCTACTTATTTTTAAAGCTAACGATGACGATGTATTTACCATATCGGTATCAAATTGAATAGCATTTGTTGCTGCAATGTTAGAAACAATTATTTAGCTAACAAAGTCTAGGCGATTTCGGTCATTTTCTGTACTAAAATAGATAAGGGTATTGTCAAGTTTTTGTCTAACAAAAGCTAAGCCAGTTCAGTATCCTTCGATCGTGGATTATTGGAAATCTATTGTTATTCTATTGTGTCTCGCTCACCGGTGAGCTTGTAATAAGATACGTAGAATAATATTATACAGGTGTATTATTCTACGTACACAGTACGCGAAAAAACTAAAAAGAGTGAAATTATTATTTTTAACAAAAAATTAAAACCGACTTCCAAGGTAAAAACAATAATAACATCCTTATAATATGAACTAAAAAGTATTAAATAATTATTCCTATCTAATAGTGCCTTTTTCCGAATTCGGCTAAAACTCAACTATTTCTGTACTCAATCTTCATAATATTGAAGTCGGTGCCAGTTACAAAAGTTTCAAATATTTTGGCAGACTGAATATTCAGCTATATCTGGTACCGACTTCAAAATGATGAAGATTGAGTACAGAAATAGTTGAGTTTTAGCCGAATTCGGAAAAAGGCACTATTAGATAGGAATAATTATTTAATACTTTTTAGTTCATATTATAAGGATGTTATTATTGTTTTTACCTTGGAAGTCGGTTTTAATTTTTTGTTAAAAATAATTCGCTTCTATAAATCTTAACGTGATAAAAGGGAAAGCTATAGGCTATAGCCTATAGCTTTCCTCTATAAATAGGCTATCTAACACTGAAAGAATTATTCAAATCGGACCAGTAGTTCCTTAGATTAGCGTGTTCAAATAAGCCCTTTCAAATAATTTCCCCCCGTTTTTTCCACACTTTCCTCTATTTCTTCGCTCCTGTTAATCTTAGCGGTATAAAATATAGCCTATAGCCTTCCTCGATAAATAGGCTACCTATCTAACACTGAAAGAAATTTTCAAATCGGACCAGTAGTTCCTGAGATAAGCGCGTTCAAACAAACAAACTTCCCAATTATAATATTAGTATAGATTTGTCAATCCCTACACTACAGAAATCTCTTTTATGAGCCCGTCCTCTCTTTTCTACTGCTCTCTTCACACTCACGCGCACGCCCGTCTTTCATATGCCAGGTGAAAAAGGACGATCGCCAAGTTAGCGGGCAGATAGAGGTTTTCTGTTTTTAAAGGGTTTTTTATATTGAAGTGGTAAAAAGTAATTCCAACATTGAATACACGACTTTCTCAACAGTACATTGTATTTTTTTCATACCGTTAAGACGTCAATACAATCCATAAAAAGGTGATATTCAAACCTTTCACAGCAAAAATCACAAAACTGTCGCGGGTTTGACTTGGATTATTTAAAGATACTTAAAAAAAATAAAAAATCTAGCTCCAACACTATATTATAATTGGAATGATCTTACATGTTGTGCATTAAAACTTATAGAAATGTCCATGATTTTAACTGTTAAATCACGTCTGTTAAATGAGCGAAATGGGCAAAATTTCGTATACGGACTCTTAACAGGACTTTTGGAAAATCGCATAGTGATATTAAATTTTCGATTTTCGAAAATATTTTTAAATCATTTCGTAGGCAATACACGTTTACTGGGGGTGTGCCAGCAGGGGGGTACAAAATTTTCGTTATTTTTGAAATGGACACACCGTTTTCGAGATTTAAAAAAAACATTTTCGAATTTATTATATATAGATCAGTTAACTAAAGCTGGCACGTTCACAGTGCTTACACTTATGCAATTTCACTATACAGTATGTTTAAAAATAGAATATGTTTGCATCATGATAAAAATTAAATCTGCGTACGATAATAATATGCTATCGTACATCGTACGTACGCACAAAATTATCGTATGTGTACGATAATTATCGTACGGTTCCGAACGCTGGCCATATATACTGTATTATCTATGCGCTGGCCGCTCGCCGATCACACGTTACCGACTGTAAAAGTAACATTAGAAAAACCATAACTGTCCCCTTCACGCTCATAAGATAGACCGCGCGCGAGAGATACGGGCAGACTTTTTATGATGCGTATGCAGTACGACGTCACGCCACGTGCTTATTCACAAACACTATACACAAGCGCAATGTTTAAATGTGTTGATCGTGCCAGCTCTTGTTAACTGACCTGTACTAGCGACCCGCCCCGGCGTCGCACGGGTATAAAATATATAGCCACTGAATAAATGATTAGTCGATAGCCTATGATCCTTCACGTGGTCTACTTATCTGTGCCAAATAACATAATAATTGCTCCAGTAGTTCGCGAGATAAGCCCTTTCAAATAATTTTCCCCGTTTTTTCCACATTCTCCTATTAAACTTAGCGTGATAAAATATAGCCTATAGCCTTCCTCAATAAATGGGCTATCTAACACTAAAAGAATTTTTCAAATTGGACCAGTAGTTCCTGAGATTAGCGCGTTCAAGCGCGATTAGCTAGTTTATAAAATAAAAAGTCAAATGAAAAGAAGAAACTATTTATTAAAAATACAAAAATAATACAGTCATCACAATCTTAAACATATTAAATTCATAAGAAAATATACAATGTTAAAGTAAAACGGAAGCCGAGGTAATGAAATGTAATTAAATTAAAAATAAGAACTAACAGTGATAATAATAATCGAACAAGAGAGAAATTCTAAGTTCCATTTAACGACCTCAACTTCTTATTAACTGGTCAAAAATTAAAACATTCCAAAACATAACCTGTAGGTCACATTTTTTTAATTTAAAAAACGACGGAGAGAAAATTTTAAATTGGGCATATGATAATAATGCTTATACCGACGTGTCATTAAGCCATTAATAAAAAATACACATTTTTTTCTTGAACTTGGGTTTTTCTATGTTAAATTCCACGAAATTTATAACATATTGGCTGTGTAAGCGTATTCCACAAATTTAGCTATCAAATGAGACCTTTTTTATCTTCATAGGATATTTACAAGAGCAGTTCTGGTCAGATTAGTGTGAAAGCCGAGAAAAACTAAAATGGCTGCCATTTTATAATCTTGAGAGAGAAAAAAAATTTGAGGGCCGATTTGTCGATAAAATATGCCATAGATCATGACATTAAACGATCGGACACCGGTGTCGGGACACATTGTATATTATGTCATAATATATGGGATGTTTTTTTCTTATTTATCCTTTGCTTACGGCTGGACTTATGCGTCCGCGCGAACACCGCGAGATGACAAGCATTTATTTAAATAGAGGCCGCGCCGATATATAAATAAATAGTTAAATGCATTTGCTTGTGATCTCGCGGTAAAGCGGCCAAACCGCGCGTTTGCGCCGCCGCATATAAACCCAGTCAAAGTGTCTAAACACACTAGGCTGAATTACGCCGGCGTAATTTACGTGGCCGAAATTACGTCCAGCCGCTTACGTCTGATGCGACACACTATAAATTACGCGAAGAGCCGAAATTTCGCGGCGTAATTTCCGTTGCGGAACGCGCGCGTAAATTCTCAGATGTAATGTGTGCGTTAACGCTTTGGAGATAAGGTTGGATTCCCTATGTTCGGTTTTGATAATTCCGTCGCGTATAGTGTGTTGCTATATAAAACATTACCGCCGAATCGCTGCCGAACTTTACGCTCGACTTGGCTCGACGGAATTTCGGCATAGTGTGTCGTCTGTCGCGTTCCGCCCATTTTGTTTGGATTTGAAACGCGGCGGAATTTACGTCGGCGTAATTCAGCCTAGTGTGTTTAGACCCTAAGGGTTTATTTATAAGCGGTATAATCAGATGCCAAAAATATCCTTAGTTGATTTTAACAAACCACAGCCAGAGACAGATTGTCATATTTATGTATTTGGTAATAGTAATGAACAGTTGATTACTCCTCTATACACAAAAATTTAAATTTAGCTAGCGTTTTCGTTCAGACTGGTTTTGTTGGTTCCATATTTAGTAAATATTTAGCAATTAAATTCAAAAGTCCTAAAAATTATATCATCTAATTCAAATATCTAAAATTGATCAATACACCGACGCGAGGCGGCATTTCTAGTTTAAACAGCGAATTCAAGTTGCTACAGTAAAAATTGGGCCTAATCTATTGAAGGCATAAAGTTAAATTTTCTCTATGTAAAAATTACCGCATCGCGTGCGTTATAACGCTGACAATAAGTATCAATCATCCCTAACCTAACTACAAACAAAACATTAGCTACGAGAATCACAAATTAATTCAGTCCAATCATCTCAATTACAGAACGTGTTGCTTATGTCCTTCGGGAATCATTCTTTACATTATTTCACTGTCATAAGAAAAGAAGTTTACCGAAAGACATAAACAAGACTGGGGTTGGCAATAACATTTTCTATATCGCTTCTTTATTGAATTGACAATGAATAGAATTGGACGCTACCTAGTCTAGCTAGCTAGTCCATACCATTTGACAGGCGTAAGAATGTATGCGTGGCCGACTCTAAAGACACAGTTCTGTGTATAATAAGACTCCGTCCGCCTTTTTTTCTACGTTCATGACGGAGATTTTATGTTTCATAAGCGACAAAGAAAACGTGTTAGCTGATCCCTCTGGTGACACTGTATTAACAATTATCGAATCAGTGAGTTCATGTTGAGTAGAGATTTGGCCGCCTTTGTGTCTGTCGTCTCCTTCTTTTTGGACGGATCCAGCATGAAGCACTTCCACAATCTGAAAACAAATATGTATCATTTGATTACATTTGAAACATTATTTATTTAATATTGTTATTTCTTTGTACGGAAGCGAATTAGGGCACTTTTCCTGCGTGTTGTCACCCGCGCGCGGATTTGTCGCCAGCATGCAATATATACTAGCGACCCGCCCCGGCGTCGCACGGGTATAAAATACATAGCCATTGAAAAAATGATTAAAATCGATAGCCTACGATCCTTTACGTGGTCTACTTCTTATCTGTGCCATATAACATAAAAATTGCTCCAGTAGTTCGCGAGATAAGCCCTTTCAAATAATTTCCCCCGTTTTTTCCACATTCTCCTATTAGTCTTAGCGTGATAAAATATAGCCTAGCCTTCCTCAATAAATGGGCTATCTAACAATGAAAGAATTTTTCAAATCGGACCAGTAGTTCCTGAGATTAGCGCGTTCAAGTTAGCCCTTTGTGTCTAAACAAACTAGGCTGAATTACGCCGGCGTAATTTCCGCCGCAAATGTCAAACGCATACAAAACGCGACGTAATAGTGTGTCACCCCTAGTATTCGGCCCGTATTTTGTATGCAATTTAAACGCGGCGTAAACGCGGCGGAATTTACGCCGGCGTAATTCAGCTTAGTGTGTTTAGACCCTTTTTAATTTTCCCCGTTTTTTTTTCACATTTTCCTCTATCTCTTCGCTCCTATAGTTTTAAAGATTACAGGGAACAAAGGGACATGCGGGAAAAAGCGGCTTTGTATTATAATATTATGTATAGATTATATTAAAGGAATATGAGTGCTCTTGTGAACTGCGCATACAATGGGCACTTTAAAATTACTCTTGCGTAGCTAGCTTGGTTTCAATAAAACCGGCCACGGTCACCGAAATCAGTGCGGGAGTTATTAAGCTATTGCATAGCTTTAGTCGAGCGCTTTGAGCGCGGCGGCCGAATCAACAAATTCCGTAACCAAAAACACCTAACATTCATCTAACGTCGTTTCAGATCGGCAGACTTCGGCTCGGTGTGTGGTGCTCGCCGCACCGACAGACAGCGGTGCAGCAGGTGCGACGTTGCCAGACTTCGGTACGGTGTTTGTGTGCGTGTGACTAGAGTTTAGACTCTAGAGTCTAGACGTATGCGTATTAAAATAGCACAAGTTGATAAAAAATGCTATGTAATAGCTTTACCGCGGCACGCCGCATGCCACACGTGTTTTTATTTTATCATCACCTGAGCGTCTCATCGGCGCCAGCGCTCAACACCGTCTGTCCATCGGGTGACAGTGCGAGGTGTAACACGCGCGCCGCGTGGCCGGTCAGCTCGGCCGTGCGCGCCATGGTGGGATACCGCCAGATCACGAGCTGGTTGTTCGCGTAGCCGTGCCCGGACACCAGCTCCTTGTAGTGCGTGCTCCATACTATTGAGCACACCTGCGAAATGAAGAGTTTGAGCAGATATTCATGTGTTATTTGATGAGTACCTAGTACCTACGAATAATAAAAACTAAGGAAGAGTAACTGTGTCAAACAATTTGTTCCGATTCTACAAAATGTGACCCAATTACATGCATATGTTATGCAAAAAGAGACCCGAATACGTGCAAGAATTTTGTGTAGAGATAAACTACGATAACACGGCGCGCCCCTCCAAAATTCAAAATGTTTGAAGTGCGTTGTCAAAACGTTTGAAGTGCGTTGTCTTGCGCGGTCAGCTAGTTATGATTAGTTGACCAACAAATATTGGTAAAAGTGACATTAAGTGAAATATTACGAGTACTGGTTGATTGGTTGAATACTTTATTTATTTATTTATTTATTTAAGCAGTACAATTTTAACTTATATCTATTTGAGAATGTACCTTAAACCTGCAAGGTTTGTCTGGTACACCTTAGAAAGTTCACCACGCGCTAATATATTTAAACTATATCCTTGGTAACACAGAGTATGCTTATTACATCTCAATGTCTTATACAATAATCTTTTAATTATTTAGTTAATGGTTAATACATATTTCACGGGGAAGAACAAATAATAATAAGAATAAGTGCAATACAAACAAAATGATATACAAAACAATAGTTATCTACGTTCGATACAATAAATTATCAGTTAACATAATATTATTTTGTCAGCTGTGAACTGTGGACTGCGACTGGACCGGTTTTTATCGTAAACATACTACCCTTCATATACATGATGTAATCATTGCTTACACTGATTTAATTGGTTTTATTAAATTTAGACGTATTTTTTAATACACCAATCATTTTAGGATAATCTTATCTGTTACTAGGTACATTATCAATTATTATGCTATTACACCCTACACCCTAGCCCTACGATGTTATAATATCTTGGGGTCGATACTCATACCACTAGGGTGCATGCGGGTATACCATAATATTATATAAATTTTACTGAGTATTAATGAAATTGCAATCCGCCCTTATTTATTATAGTCATGTGTTACAAGTTAATTTATACCTTATTGCACCCTAGCCCTACGACACAGATATCTTGGGATCGGTAGATGACTCATACCACTAGGGTGCATTGTGTATACTATCTATAGTGTATTCTTTTATAGCTTCGCTATGTTATAATAATAGGTTTTTAATAATTTACTATAATTTTTTTCATTAAATTTACTTTTAACATTTTGTGGGATACTATTTATGACTGATGGTAGCAAATATTCCACAGTTCTTTTACCATAGAAATTTTTAAATTTCGGTATTTCAAATATGCCGTCAGATACTTTTCTAGTCGTACATCTGTGATGTGTAGGTATCAGTAAGTTTTTATTAAGATACTGTTCACATAGTAACAATAATTTAAATTTTTCATAAATAGGTAATACCTTACATAACTTAAATAGGTATGCTGTATCGTCATTGTTGTGTCTTAATTTCAATGGTATTATAGTTTTTAAAAGTCTTAGTTGTAACTTATATACTTTGTTTAAGTAAGTATTAAATGTTCTCCCATAACTAGTTAACCCGTAGGAGACGACTGACTCTGCTAGGGCTATATACATATTTAATAAGACACGGTATGGAATTTTACTTTTTATCATTTTAAATTTAACTAAAATTGCCCTCAGCTTATCACAAACAGCATCTACATGATATGATCTTATATATATCTTATACTATAGCGATCTTATATTAATATGCAATAACGTAAGTTTAATCCTCTTTGCATTTATGTAAGAAAATTTAGTTCTAAAGTCATTAATATTAAAACAATTTTGTAACTCACAGTGACTCGACGATAAATCATGTCCCACTGGGTCTACTTTTACCGATTCATAGTAGCTACTTGTTCAAGTATCGTATCGATGTCTTCCTCACATCTCGCCACGTAGGGCTTCGCATTGTCATCTATACGCGCAAGGACCTTTCCATCTTGAAACCATACGTGCTTGAAGTTTGGCCGGAGTTTTTGCTGCGCCTGCCACAACAATGTTTTATTGCTTTTGGAAAGGGCTTTTCTGATTCGAACTGTAGTATAATTTTTCTCTAATGCGGAGACGTCATCGATGAGGTTATTCACAGTAACAGGTTGCTTTTTTGCAGCCTTCAGCCAAACGTCGGCTTCGATTATGTTTGACAATTTTACGTGTATTAAACCTGGACGGTCTTTTCTTCCATTTAATCGCTTAACGAACGATATATTTTTGTGATCCATCTTTAAAGCGGCGGCCATTTTAACTCCGATGTTAGTCAGGTCTTCATTCGGCATTTGTGGAACTCCAAAAACTTCTAATATTTCGTCTATATTCTGTTGTTCGATGCTGCGAACGTACTGTTTTAGAGCTTTCACTTCTAACTGTTGATGTGATTGTTCGTTTTTTATTTGTTTATATTTGTTCTGCATAAGTTTTATTTCGTCGCCGTGACATTCCACAGTCTTGTATAACTCGTCTATTTTGGTACAACAAAGGTTTAAG
Source organism: Lysandra bellargus (assembly GCA_905333045.1). Classification (NCBI taxonomy): domain Eukaryota; kingdom Metazoa; phylum Arthropoda; class Insecta; order Lepidoptera; family Lycaenidae; genus Lysandra; species Lysandra bellargus. The sequence goes on along the minus strand of HG995350.1, from coordinate 6,396,146 downwards.
GACCTTTCAATAGGTTGAAGTTCCTTTTTTAATACCCTTTTCATTTCCTGCGTTATATCAATCAAAAACTTGCCGGGATCGAAACTACCGATGCAATCGCCAAGTTGTACGGATGAATCTTCCTCCTCCTCATCTGGTATAATAAAAGAAGACTTTCTACGAGGTGACTCGGCCTGGCACTCGCCACAAGTCCAGTCTAGGCTATTAGCATTGCGTATTGCAGCGAGTTGTTTGGCAGTTAATCCTGCACAAGTTTGTGTAGCGTGCACAACCTTTGAACAGCAGTGGCATTCCAAACCAGGTATCTTTTTGGTGATACTATTACTTACTACATACAAACCAGGGACGTGCACAAGGATATGATACAGGGTAAGCAGAGTAGTCGATCACTGAACAAAGTCTAACAAAGGTTAAAAAATCCAGCCTACAAAGGTTTACCTTGGCCTATAATAGATAAAATGGTCGGAAAAAATCTTGATATCTCGATCGACGGCAATATTTAGTGCGCCATCTATATATATAAACTAAATATTCGCTCACTTCGTCACTAATAATGACCTGATTACATGTTGCTATTTTATAAATTGAGGCGTTTTAAATGTATATATATATATATATATATATATATATATATATATATATATATATATATACTATTATTATTAAAAATTTAACGTCATAAGTCATTTAAAAAGTACGAAAGTTAAATTAAAATATCTGTTATCTGTGAATGGCAAGCACTGCATTTCTGCCTACAAAGAGTGCACGCCCATGATACAAACTCTTTCATAAGGATGTGACTACATACATTGAAACAGTAATTTGGAGGGGCACGCCATGTTATCGTAGTTTATCTCTAATTATAAAAGTGACAATCATTGTCAACAGCTTTATAATATTGTCAATTTAAATGTAGTATTTCGTAGCTATTGCCATCATAGATAAAGTAATAAAGTATAGATGTAATCTTAGCCCGTCATCGCGTGGCCATTTTGTACTTATTTTCATACAAGTAGTGTGTGTTTATTTTCTTGAATATTTCTGTTTGTCGATCATTTCGAAGCACATTATAATACAGAAAAGAAACTTATTTAGTTCATGATATCGATAAACTATAGTTCAAGTAATGAGAATCCATAAACACACGTAAAAAGCTATGCAATTTTTGTAGACAAATTATAAATTGATGTGACATTTTTAGCACTAATGCCTTATATAGCACGAATAGGGTTTATTAAACTATAATATATAATATAATAAATACTCTTTTTAGCTTACAAAAATAGCGATTGAAAAGCCCAAAAAACGTTGTTAAAAACTTGCGTATTTAATGTGAAATTCACGTGTTTGAGGCATTCTTTGGCCATTCTTATGGTTTATTATTTAGTGGAACCACAAAACTCAACAATATCTAGCATAAAATGTTCACTAAAAACCTTTATTAACACTTTTATTACATGAAATATGCAGACCGACTCCTTTGTTATGTCCTAGTAAGTAGGACATAACATTACACGCTTTTGACGCTTATACACCGATATAAGGCTCTCTCTCGTATATAATATCTCAATGACTGCCATATTATTTTAGTCTGCGAAAAGAACCATGAGAACCAAATTCAAAACGATTGAAGTATGGGAGTTACGTTTCCTTAGTTTTTATTATTATTTATTCATAGATGAGTACATAATAATTATTTGAAGAAAGTATTGAGAGGGGTTTCGCCATTTCTTTTGCCACTATATGGCCGGCCATAGACTGCATATTGCAGTCGAGAACCGACTGCAAGATGCGGTCGCCGCACGGCAATCTGCAGTTTCCATACTAAATTCATATCCGCAATACACGGACCGCTCGAGCAGCTCTTGAGCGCTCAGTGTAAATTACAACGCGACCGCTTTAGAACAGTCGGTCCCGATTGCAACTTGCGGTCCGTCTATGGCCAGTCTAAGCTCCTTTAAGATAATATTACTATAAAAATTCTCGTTTCTATCATTGTCACAGTTTGCTTAGCCTTGTCAGATTGATAAAAGTGGTGTTTTTTTAATTTTTATAAAAACAAGTTTTGAGCTAGTTTATCACATTCTTAGATTCACATCCAAAAAAAACTGATATTACCTGAGATTTAGTATCCACAGTGTTAATATTGGCTCCTGTGCTGACATTCCATATCCGTATAGTGCGGTCAGCGGTGCCACCTCCAGATGCCAAAATAGACGAGTTCCATGGGCACCAGGCTAGACCCTTAACAGCTGCTAGATGTTGGCTGTGAAATACTATAAATGTTATCTATCACTAATACCTTAGCACGATTTTGTATACACGACAGTATTAATCTCCGATCGAAGGATTAAATCCATACTAATATTAAAAAACATGTGAACATGTCTGTCAGTCTGTTACCTCTTCATGCTTAATCTGCAGCACCGATTTAGATGAAATTTGTTATGTAGGTATTTTGAGTCCCGAAAAAGGACAAACGATACTTTTAATTCCGAAAAAATGTACTTACGGCTAACGATTTTCTACGCAACGGAATTTTTTTAGACTACACGAACACATTTATTGCACAATATCACGTAATACGTAATATTATTGAGTATTGACCGTCTACTGTCTAGGCTTGATATAGAACACCGCGCGCCTTCAATCTAATGCTCGATTTACATGGGTGACTAAAGCCGCACGATTTACGCCGCACGGCGAAAATCGACCGTGTAAATGGCAATTCGACTACGCCGCATGCGGCTAAAGCCGCAAGCCGCAAAGTCGTGCGGCCAATCATGCGGCTGGTGACTAAAATCGACCGTGCAAACGCTCATTCGCAAGCGATCGCTTGCTGCAAATATAATATAGTTTGTCGGCGCTAGTCACAGGCGATTTTTGTAGAATGTGTAAATGGGCTGGCGATTCGACTTGGACAGGTGATTCGACTGGTGACTTGCTGGGCGACTAAAATCAACCCGTTAGTCACCCGTGTAAATCGACCATAATAATTGTCAAATAAAATATTCAATAAATTTGAAGCTTGATATTGCACAATACAATTGATCGTGTAGGGGCGGGCTAGTAATAAACATTATAGAAAAAAAATGTGTGTCAGCTCCGACGCACGACTGGAGTTTACTCCTTAAGTACGAGTATCTAACCATACGCAAAAAGAATTTATTCAACTGAAAAAAGATTAATATAATATGAAATCAAATGTTCCGGCAATATTATCTACACCCCCTTCTGCCATAGTTATTTCAAAATATTTTTTTCTCAATTCTAAGGCCAGAATCGAATACAGGAGAAAAATCCAGGAAGATCAAGCCGAAGAAACTCATATCCAGGACAAATAGTTGCCGAGTTACAAGCATTCAAGCTTTGATATTGACAGCTCGGCAACTGTCAAACGTCGAACAAAAGCGGCCATTACTCAGCTTCCAATAGGACTAGAGGAATGGGGTTTCTTCTAAGATCAAAGGCAACACCTCGGCTACCCCCTCCCTGAATTTGAACTAAATCAGAGACATCATTTTTTTCTCAATTCTAAGGCCAGAATCAAATAGAGGAAAAAAATCCAGGAAGATCAAGCCGAAGAAACCCATATCCAGGACAAATAGTTGCCGAGTTACAAGCATTCAAACTTTGACATTAACAGCTCGGCAACTGTCAAACGTCTTACTAAAGTAGCCATAACTCCGCTCCCAATAGGCCTAGAGGAACGGGGTTTCTTCTAACATCAAAGGCAACACCTCGGCTATCCCCTCCCTGAATTTGAAATAATTGTATTATTATATAATTATATTATAATTATTATTATAATTATATAATTATATAATATTATTATATAATTATATTATTTTATATAATATTATATTCCGATAGGTATATTACCTTTATGGTTTTAATACACTCACAGCCAAATTAGAAAGTTTCCGTCGTCCAAAAACGTGACACATTTTCGTTACTTGTTAGTAGGTTTTACCCCTCGGATTTTTCTCATACCGGACGCCTTATATATGAAAATCGATTCTTAAGGAGTAAACTCCAATACACTCCAAAAAAAAACTTGAGGTGTACGAAGTTGTAAATTTCCCGGCAGTTGACGTCATCGCCACATCAACGCCCTCTGCTCTACTTCGCAGGTACTAAAAAGTAAGTGTCGGTCAAAAAGTGTTAGCCCCCTTTTGCAAGGAGCGATAAGGAACCTCGTTTCAATAATTATAAACCTACTTGAAAGAGTACAGGTACTGTGTCTGCGAGTAGTGCTGCCCCTGAGCTAGCGGCCAGATGTTGAGCAGGTTGTCGTTCCCGCCCGACGCTAGATACTTGCCGTCCGGCGACCATTTCAGCCCGCATATCTGGAAAACGATACCTAAATAGAATCCATACTAATATTATAAATGCGAAAGTGTGTCTGTATGTCTGTTACCTCTTCACGCCGAAACGGCTGAACCGATTTTGCTGAAATTTGGTATTGAGATAATTTAAGTCCCGGGAAAGGAAAGGATGCTTTTTATCCCGAAAAATTTTTTGGCGTAACGGTGTTGCGGGCTTCATAATGAACACAATATAATAATGAACGTGTCTTATTGTTATTCCTATATTAAAACAACAGAAAATATTTTTTCTCACCTCCGGGCGGAAAACGTCAACTTTCTTCCCGCTGCGCTTACCGATGTTGCCGTTTTCCGCCTCCGTCGACGAAAAAAATAGTATACGCACCATGGGCAGTAAATAAGAAAGCCTCAGATCACATGCTACATGTGATCTGAGTGAAACTTTTCTTATTTTCCTGCCCTAGGTGCGTAATGTACTATTTAACTCATGACTTGTGACAACTAAAAGTTTTGCAATAGGGATGTTTGATTTGACACAGAACATGCTCCAGAAAGATTTGTAATAAGTGACATTAAATTTCCAGTGAATATAGACGTTTTTGAAAGTTACAGGTTGATCTCTTTGAAACCAAACAACAGAATGGCATTATTTTCAATCCGGTGAAATGTGGAGATAGTATTTATAGTTTTTTACCTTTGCTTGGTACTACTAATATATATTCTGTGCCTTTGCTTCTATACCCCTTAGGCCGTGCGCCCATTGCGACTTTTTATACTAATGCAGTCGCGATATTGTCGAATATTTGCATCAATACAGTCGCGACGCAGTCGTACGCTTCATAGTCGCGCGACTGCGACGCTACTAAAAGTCGCAGTGGGCGAAGGTACTTAATTAAAGGTGTCGTCAAAGCTCAAAATTACTTCTTGCGTGTGCGCACTGATGGTAGCAACCGCGTGGTCTCTCTGCCTCACGTCGTGGTGCACTATCAGACCGTCCCGGGAACCGCTCGACACCACGTACAGGTTCCAGGCTAGGGAACCCACGCGCCCCGTGTGACCGTCCATAGCCTGGGAATTAAAATAAAAAAAAATGCTTTCAATTCCTTGTCAATTAATTGTTTAAAATCTACAGTGTTCTGTTAAATTATATTTGTTGTCTTTTTGTGACTTGGCAATAGATGACAAGGAAATATAGGCCAGACAGACAAAAAGTGTCAAGAATCTGAAAGAAAAAGTTGTGTTCATAGATGGAATAGGTGGAAGTTGCTTACAATCTTTCATGTAATTGATAAACCCATCCAGTCTTGAGCTGCTGATGATTAGATGTTGCAAAGAACACTCAATATGAGCCAGCTTTCAAACAAAGCAATACTTTACCTGTTTAGTGCCGAAATTCCACGTACAGACACTTGACACATCTAACTTAATATATTATTTATAATTTAACATTGATATTTTTTCAACAATTGCAAACGATTCTTGTTTGCAATCGTTACTAAAAACTCACCCTCAATCTTTTAATTTTCTCACAGTCCCACAGTTCAGTTATTGCAGAGGAGGTTCCGACGGCTAAATGGGAACCACCACCTTGCACCCACTGCACGGAGCAAACCGTCTCTGATCCCTCTAGCTTCAGCAGCTGCTCTATCTGACCAGTCCCCGCGTTCCACAGGTACACAGAGCTGCCTAGTGCCACGGCGAGAATGTTTGATGCACTCCAGTCAACTAGATTCAAATCTGAAAAAAAATATTATTCAAATTATAATAGATTTATCAATAAAATAAAGGAAGCAGGCAGGCCAGGAATCAGGATTAATCAAAGTGAGAAAAAATAAAGTTTAAAAAACTAAAACCCGACTACCAAAACGCGCTCTATAAAGTATGAAACAAGAAAACAGTTTATAGGGATATGGAAATGTTTAAAGGATAACCGTGGTCGCATGTATGCCCAATTTTATTATCTACAATGAATCTGTTTTGCTATAATAGTAGGTGGCATACGACCACGTCTATCCTTTAAACATTTCCATATCCCTATAAACTGTTTTCTTGTTTCATACTTTTTAGAGCGCGTTTTAGTAGTCGGGTTTTAGTTTTTTAAACTTTATTTTTATTTCAATTATTTTGGGGCTAAAATTCTCTCGATAAATTTCTTAACCTTCCCAACTCCTCAAATGATCGACGACCATAAGGTTTAAAAAATGATAAGGATTTTTTACAATTTATTTGATTCTAGTGAGCAAATGAATTATGGTTTTACTAGCTGTTGCCCGCGATTTCGTCCGCGTTAGCATAGCATAATAACGGAGATGGTTAATTTTCTCCTTTTTATGGTCCCTTACTCAAAGGATAAAAACGGGACCCGATCACAAAGATCAGCCTGTCCGATTGTCCATATCCAAGCTGTATCTCAAGAACCAACACTAACGATGCGACAACATTTCCAGGTACCTGCACCCTCGGCCGGAACTTGGTGGGGCGCAGCCGAGTTCCGGCCGAGGGTACAGGTATCACACGGTAATCAAATGATACTCAAAAAGCATATGTTTAGTTTAGGGTACAATAATTTCACTTTCAATTTATAACTTTGTTCCGAAAACAGGAGAATTAAAACTCAACACTTACGACGCGACTACATGTTCTGGAAGGGGGGGGGGGGGTTTAGAGGGGGCGCGATGCGCGCGTAAATCGTGCGCGCTTTTTGTTTTGATCGCACTTTTTTCATGCCCACTGGCTCATAATGTGTATGTACTTGTTATGCAAAAAACTACTGGTCTACGTCTAAAAGTACTAAAGGTCTAGCCCCCTTCGCCTCTGTGTGGCAGGCACTTTATTATTGACTCTAGTCTCTACCCACTTAGCAAAAAACATTCTTAATTTGTGAGGTTTCGTCCTATTGTGATGCAAATAGCCTTAAATGAAAAGTAATTAGATAGTCTACCATTAAAAAACACAAAAAAGAGTATTTTTTAATTAATATTCAAAAGTACTCTTTTTTGTGAGTCATTTAATTATAATAACACATGCAAATTTTACATTGTATTTTTTTTACAGAAACGGCTGTTTCCATAGGCCATTACCCATTTTTTGTTTACTGTATCCAAAGAATTTGAGTTAAGCTGTAATACAATGTTTAATTTATATATTTATATGGCTCACAGTCGGTTTGGTTTGAACACGGCCTAAAGCTCATAGAAAAATATGTGAGCTTATAATAACTTTGTAGCGCATACATCTAATATATAAAAATGGATTTTAAAATGTGTTAGTAACGCTATAACTCGATAACGGCTGAACCGATTCTGCTAATTTTAGTCTTAAAATAATCCTTGAAGTCCAGGGAAGGTTTTAAAGTGACACGAAGTTCACCGGGACAGCTAGTTTATAATATAACTAGATGATGCCCGCAACTCCGTTGCGGCAAAATTCGTTTATCGCTGCGGAACCGTACATTTTTTCGGGATAAATAGTATCCTATGTCCTCCTGTCTCAAAGTATCCCCATACCAAATTTCATCAAAATCGGTTCAGCGGTTTGGACGTGAAGAGGTAACAGACAGACAGACAGACAGACAGACAGACACACTTTTGCATTTATAATATTAGAATGGAAGTATGGATAATACTTACAATAATCATCTAAAATTTCAGGTGCATCCAGAATTCTATCAGGTGCTTGTGGGATGTATCTTGATGTATTCTTTACAGTTGATGGCACTTTAGCCTGTGAAAAAAATTGCGTAAAAGAAAAAAAGAATCACAATACACTAGGGTTGCCAACCTCAAATTAAAAAAACCAGGATTTGAAGTTGGATTAACAAAAAATTAAAACCGGCTTCCAAGGTAAAACAATAATAACATCCTTATAATATGAACTAAAAAGTATTAAATAATTATTCCTATCTAATAGTGCCTTTTTCCGAATTCGGCTAAAACTCAACTATTTCTGTACTCAATCTTCATCATTTTGAAGTCGGTACCAGATGAATCTTCTGTTCTCTGACAGAATATTTGAAACTTTTGGAACTGGCACCGACTTCAAAATTATGAAGATTGAGTACAGAAATAGTTGAGTTTTAGCCGAATTCGGAAAAAGGCACTATTAGATAGAAATAATTATTTAATACTTTTTAGTTCATATTATAAGGATGTTATTATTGTTTTACCTTGGAAGTCGGTTTTAATTTTTTGTTAAAAATATTAATTTCACTCTTTTTAGTTACCTAGTAAGCAAACGCGTACTATACGCAGAATAATACACCTGTATATTATTCTACGTAGCTTATTACAGTTACACTTACAAAATATTATAATATCAGCTGCAGCCGCAGATAATTTTAAACAATACATTTAAAAAAACCGGACTAGTTTCAATAGGCTGGCACTCGCTCGACTTGTCGCACACGCAGCGCACATAGTACGGAGTACCGCGACCGCCGCGCCGCTTGCTTGACAGCCCTGGCAGATATGCGATGCGATGCGTTATTATACTATGAACGCTAAACGCAATGCAAAAGGTTGAAATTAGGTTGTTTTCCAGAATATCTCGGCGAAGTGAAACAGAATGTTACATTATCGAAGCAACTTTAACTTCTCAGGAGTAATGTCAAATGTGTGCCTTAAGGTTCTCTGGAGATAAGGTTGAATTTGGTGACATTGGTGACCCTGACGTGGTAATGATGATGATGATGATGATGATGATGATGATGATGATGATAATGATGATGTATTGTGCTAACAAGCACAACACTCTTTTACACAAAGACTTAGAAAATTCTAATTCAGTTGCTTTATCGACAAATATATCTGAATCAAATTTAACACCACACGTATTGCTTTCCACAGCTATGGTGAATGTAGCTGACGCTGACGGAAACCTACATCCTGCCAGAATCCTACTTGACAGCTGTAGCACATCGCATTTTGTAACTCAGGATATTTGTGAGAAGCTGGGTTTGGTACGACGTAACGTAATCTCCACTGTGACAGGTATTAATAATCAAACTTCCTTCAGTGCAGAGTCTTGTAGTCTTACTTTACAGTCAATTTCAAGTGACTACAAAATTAATTTAATTTGTTACGTTTTGCCTCGAATAACAAATATGTTACCTTCGTGTAACATCAACATAAAATCACTAAAATTACCTCTTAATATTAAACTAGCTGACCCTTCATTCTACATCTCTTCTCCAATAGACATATTGGTAGGAGCAGATTATATTTTGGGACGTCTTATGTTCTAATTTCATTGATTTAGGTAAGCAACAACCTAGGTTGCAACAAACCAAACTTGGCTGGCTAGTTTCGGGTAAAATTTCTTATACACAGATGAATTCAGATAATAATAATTTAAAATCAAATAATACTTTGTCTTGCCTTAGTGTCCAGACCGATGAATTGCTTACGCGTTTCTGGGAGTTAGAGACAATTCCTTCTAAATATAATTTATCTTTAGAAGAACAATGTTGTGAAAAGAGTTTTTCAGAGAATACACGACGTGACGATGATGGTCGTTTCGTCGTTACGATACCTCTAAAACAATCACCAGAGGTTCTCGGCGATTCTTATCATGTAGCAAAAAATCAGTTTTTAGCGCTTGAGCGTAGACTACAGCGCAACCCAAATTTAAAAGATAGGTATTTAGCTTTTATGACCGAGTACCTAAATTTAAATCATATGAGCCCATCTCGCTCATCTAGTACAAAATCTTTTTCTTATTACATGTCTCATCATGGCGTTATTCGAGAGGCAAGTACTACCACAAAATTGCGTGTAGTATTTAACGCTTCTTCAAAAACCACGTCTGGAAAGTCATTTAATGACATCCAAATGATAGGGCCCGTCGTTCAAGACGACTTATTTTCGATTTTACTACGTTTTCGCCAGCATAAGTACGTAGTTTCAAGTGATGTAGAGAAAATGTATCGTGCCATTACAGTTGAACCTTCACAACGTTCTCTACAACAAATCTTATTTAGATTTAAGCCTAGTGACAAAATTCAGGCTTACACACTTAACACTGTCACGTATGGTACTGCTTCTACACCTTACTTAGCAACAAAATGCTTCGTATCTTTAGCTGACCATTGCTCACATCCTGAAGCTAAATTTGCTCTACGTAGAGATTTTTATGTCGACGACTTTCTTAGTGGCGGGGATAGCATTTCCTCCGTCATTGAAATGTAAAAATGTAGATATAACATTAAAATCAGCCCATTTCAACTTAAGAAAATAGCAATCAAATGATAAAGAAATTTTAAATTCATTTTTAGATAGCTCGAATCAGAACGAAAATAGTAATAATAAAACTTTAAATTTAAATGAATCGTTGCCATGTAAAACACTAGATAATTTGTTATTTTCGATCAATTTAGAAAATAAATTTAAAAAGATAACAAAACGAAATATTTTAAGAATTGTTAGTCAAGTTTTCGATCCTCTTGGTCTTTTACGACCGTGTACTGTAACATCTAAAATTTTAATACAAAAGCTTTGGATAGATAAATGTGATTGGGATTCTGAAGTGTCTAAAGAAAATCAAAGAACATTTTTAAATTTCATTTCCTCATTAAATATACTTAATAATTTACGCATTTCACGGTGGATCAGTATTGATAATGCTGTTTCTCTAGAGTTACATACTTTTTCAGACGCGTCAGAGCGTGCATATGGAGCATGTACCTACGTGAGAGCTGTTGACGTGCATGGCAATGTACGAGTTACACTTTTAGCGTCTAGAAATAAAGTAGCTCCAATCAAGCCTACAACAATTCCTCGCTTGGAGTTGTGTGGCGCAGTTCTTGCCAGCAGACTTCACTCTAAAGTGGTATCGTCTCTTACTTTAAAATTTCTTTATTCATATTTTTGGACAGATTCCACGATTGTACTGTCATGGCTCAATACATCTTCTAATCAGCTAAAAACTTTTGTTCGGTCTCGTGTAGGGGAAATTCAAGACTGAACTGCTGGTCACAAGTGGAGCTACGTTCCGTCTAAGCACAATCCAGCAGACCTGGTCAGCCGCGGCACCACAACAGACACTTTTGACCAATGTTCTTTATGGTGGACGGGGCCACATTTAAAAAAAAAAGATATTAAATTTCCTCTAACACCAAATACACATAATATAGGTGCATTACAATCAGAACTTTCATTACATTTATCAAATTCAGAAAATAATAACAAAAACATAAATTCATTACATAATTTAATAAATAAAAAATCAAATTATACAAAATTAATTAGGATATTTGCTTACATACTAAGATTTATATATAATTGTCAAAATAAAAATAAATTAACTAATTGCCTCTCTACTATAGAGTTAGAAAAGGTAGAAAACTCTATATTACTATTGGCTCAACAAAGCATGTTTCCAGATGAATACTCTACAATTAAATCTGGCAAACCTCTTCATAATAAGAGTAGATTATGTTCCTTGTCTCCATTTATAGACAGAAATAATTTACTAAGAGTCGGTGGTTGTCTTAATAATTCTTTTTATGCCTATGATGTCAAACATCCCACATTACTTTGCAGTAAACATCATGTTACTAAAATAATTTTTCATAAGGAGCATATTAATTTGTTGCATGCAGGACCTCAGTTGCTTTTGTTTCACATAAGACAAAAATATTGGCCACTGGGGGGGAGGAACCTCGCTAGGCGCGTTGTACATAGTTGCCTGCGTTGCTTTAGATTTAAATCTAGGCCCATTCAACCCATTATGGGAGACCTGCCTAGTGATAGAACTCATTTAGAATTCCCTTTTTTGCAAACCGGTACCGATTACGCCGGCCCAGTGTTGATTGCCGACCGTAAAGGCAGAGGTGCTAAGTTGGTGAAATCTTACATATGCATTTTTGTGTGTTTTGCAGTGAAGGCGCTACACTTAGAGCTCGTCTCGGACCTCTCCAAGGAGGCGTTTCTGGCGGCTCTCTTTCGCTTCATTTCTCGTCGTGGCAAGCCTCAAACCATTTACTCCGATAACGGCACTACCTCCGTCGGAGCTAGTAACGAGATAGCATCATTTTTCAATTCTTACTCTAACGATATTTCAACTGAAATGTCAACACATGGGATAGACTTTAAATTTATACCCCCTTATTCCCCACACTTCGGTGGATTATGGGAAGCGGTTGTTAAATCTGTTAAGCGTCACCTGAGACGGGTACTTTCACAAACACTTTTAACATATGAAGAGATGTGTACATGTCTGGTTCAAATAGAAGGCATCCTAAATTCTAGACCATTAACACCTCTTTCCTCTGATCCATCCGATTTCACGTGTCTAACTCCTGCTCATTTCCTAATAGGACGAGCACTATGTATACTACTATACTACTCTATCCCTCGATCTAACTTCGCAGAGGCGAACATCAATCGCCTACAACGATTTGAGAGGATTGAGAAGCTCAAACAACATTTCTGTATTCGATTGTCATCCGAGTATGTTTCTCTTCTCCAACAGAAGTGCAAGTGGCGTACTTCGAGCAACAGCTTGCAGCTGGTGCGCGACAGGAGCCAGCCCCCTCTTCTGTGGCAGTTGGGTCGCGTCACCAAGCTGGCATACCGGCTCAGGCAACATTTGCCGGGTTGCTGAAGTTAAAACGAAGAAAGGTGTCATGCCCGCTGGGCCTACAATAACATTTGCCCACTTCCGACCAATTCAAGTTGAATTCGGACACCTTCAACTTGGCCCGGGCAGTATGTTGCGGCTGCACCGCAACAAGGCGCGCGGGGCGCGCGGGCGGCGTTCTCCTAGCTGCGCCGGCGCATACGCCTTATGCGCGAGCGCACACTACACAGCTATATTAGTTATACGTATAATATGTAGTTTTGAGTTTTTGACAACTATTCATTCCATTATTGTCTTCGTAGGCGACCAGTACATACCTATTTTGTAAACTTGCATTATAATACAGTCTATTAATAACTTCATCATCTTTTATTTAAACCTGGTAGCCTACACCGTGCATTAAATTATATTCTATTATTGAAACACTGACCTGGCGGATTTTTAAAATGTTGTCGAGTTATTAAGAAAAAACTAACTTGGCGATGATTCCGTGACGTTCTTTTTTCACCTGGCATATGAAAGACAGGCGTGAGTGTAAAGAGAGAAGGACGATGTTTGATTTTTTGCGTTAGTTTTACCGTTTTGATTTACTGCGCGACTATAGTAGAGCGAAAGAGATATCATCAAGTGGCACGTTGCGCCTTTGTTTTGAATTTGAAATAGCATGGCAGCGCCGCAACGCAACTACTTGCGAGACGTGTGGCCGCTCGTAGCGTAAAAATTTGAAAAGAGGCGCGCATTTTAAAATTAAAAAACCCAGGACAACCCAGGACGCTGCTTAAAAACTATTCAGGACGTTCCAGGACACTACAAAAACCAGGACATGTCCTGGGAAAACAGGACGGTTGGCAACCCAACAATACACAATTCTCATCAAGTTGATTTTGTTAAAAAAAACTACATGATCATGAATGAAAAATATAGGTAACAAATTAAGGACTTACAGTAACCAGGAAAATATCTAAGAAATTTATAATTCATAGATTTTTTGCCAAGTGAAACTACAAAGAATGGTATGATTTACATATTACATGGTATTTGGTGGGATTTAACCCTTCGATCGTGTAAATTATCTTAAGGAAAATCCTTTCATCAGGTGCGAAAAAAAAATGGCGGACGGCCTACCCCTCTTTGTACAAATAATGTAATAACTTTACAACCTTACTATATTTTATGTTTCTTTGAAAAATATTATATGTTAAATTTTCTATCAAGCTATCATAATATAGTATTTAGTCCGATGTGATATTCCTATCACTTTGATAAACTTTTAAAAGTGTGTATCTGACTGTTTTGCTTGTAATAACTTAGTACATTGTTCTTATCTCAATAACAAAGAGCTATACAAACAATTATTGTAAACAAATCCATTCAAGCATTCGAGACATGTAATAAATCACTCACTTGAATTGGAAGGTAAAAAAACGTTTTTTTTTTTTTAGCTATATATAAAATAGCATGCAAATATAGGGTATTATAAATTATAATTATAAAACATCATACAAAATATTTTTTACGTTAGCAATCATCCAATCAATTTTAAATACAAAGTCGTTCCTATTATAAATAATAAACATGTCAAGAAAATAGTGAGAAATATATATACTTAATCTAAATGTCAACAGATTAAATTTAAAAATAGAGAATGTCAATTAATTTTTAGATCAATTAAATAATTTCATTGTCAAGAAGATAGTAAGTAAATTAAATATGTATAATTATTCTAAATGTCAAGAAATTAAATAAAATACAAAATGTAAATTAATTTTAAACTAATATCAATGAAATAATTTAATGTCAACTGTTTAAAAATTCCTTTATATCATAGTATGATTCGTATTACCCACAAGCAAACTTCGTCTTTAGTGCTATACAAACAAAGTTCAAAGTGGCCCATGGCCGGCCGAGAGCTGTTAAAAATATTTTTTAAAAATCTTTTTTCATTTGCTGATTACACTGAAAAGATGGCTATAAATATTTGTGTACACATTTCACACTAATTATAATTACTTCTATTAGAGTATTACGTAGTTAATTTATAAATATATTACAACAATCGCGTAAAAACTTCCAAAAAAAATCAAACTTTGAGTGTAACCTACAAATTATTACGATGTATTTCTTTCAAATGGTTATCTAAGCATAATTATAATAACTAGATAATCTTATTTATTACTATAAAACAGCACTTACATTCGAATATAACACAAAAATCCACAAAAACACTCAACAACACGCGCACTGAAAACATGATTTTCCATAGACTGAAATCAGATGTTCGCCCACGTAAGTTCAAAGAACGTACTAACCAAACTTCTTCATACAAAAGTAGTCTGTAAGTCAGCGAAATACAGCATATAATCGAATAAAAGAGCGCAGAACCCGGGTTCCGGTTGGGGGTTTGACGGAATAAGATGATAAAATTGCCCGGAACCCGGGTTCCGGTTGGGGAGCAAAGGATTAAGGCGAAGGTAAAATAATGAAGAAATAAGACCAACACCATAAGGTCTAAAAATACCTGAGAATATACCACTCGCAATCTGTTTTGGTATCCCTCTGGTGCGGCCGGAGCCTTGCATGTGTACTGCAACAGTCGCCCGGAGTCCGTGTCGGCCAGTGCTCGGCCGATAGCCTCACCTGTGGCTGTCTGCGGAGCAGCTTCATCAGATTTCTCATCATCCTTGTTTAGCTACAAATAAATGTTTGACTATAAGTTTTATGAAATGTAAATATAATACAATAATCACACACGTAAAAAATATGGACGGAGCATTACACTATAAAGAGGAGAAGCATGCAAGGTACAAAAATCTCGTTTATTGTACATGTGACCGACACTCACACTTGCAACTAGGTACTACAACCCGCTGTCACTGTACATAGAGTGACAGCGCCAATGACACCCACACATCCTACACAGGCGGCCATTACTATGCTTCAATCAGGATTAGACAAGGTTATGTCCGTATTTTTTTTACGTCCGTGACAATAATCATGATTTAACATAGTAGCAATAATAAAAATATTAAACTAAAGTAATTTGACATCTGCATAAATTACCATATAATGGCATAGATCAAAGTTGGAATTATTTCTTGATGGAATGAATCTGTCAGCTTTATTTGGAGTTTTAGACGCCTTGTTCGGTGTTGGGGTTGTTGAACGACCTGGGAAAAGAAACATAATATTATAACATGACAAGAACTCTATACAATAAGTACTTATTATAATGTAAGCTAATATGTAGTAAACTATAATGAATTAATTTACCTGGAGATTTGTTCTTCGAAGGCGTCTTTTTACCTTTCCTGTTCTCATTTCTTGTAGGAGTTATTACGTTGGTACTGTTATTGCAACTTACATTGCCCGAAACAGATAATTTTTGCATGGATTGGTTGCAAGAATTTAAGTTGATATTCGATATGTTTTTCAAGGAATTGCTTAGCGATGGGTTGATATTCTCAGTGCCCGACTTTTTTACCCATCGTTGGAGCGGTCCACGGGTAATAGGACCGTCTAGTTTAGCCAAACTGTTCAGCTCATTGAGGTAGTTGAATTGAGCCATGTTTTGTCCAGTAAATATGATGATTATGGCTAATTTTCCGAACTGATTGGTTTCGTAAATAAGTCAAGTAACTAATAATACACAAATCCTACAACTTTGTGAAGAAACGGCATGAATTCAGATTTCAGTACTATTTTTTCACATTCACAAAACGCAACAACGATTGTTGACAGATTCCATTCAAATCAACGCCGAAGCTCGCCGACCGTTATAATTTGAATTTTGACAGATGTCAACGACAATTTCATAAGCAAAAACTTATTTTTCCTTTTTTTCATTGCTAGCACAACTGTGATTTTAAGCATAAATCCATATTTTATATTTTTTATATTTTATTATTTACTAGCTGACCCCCGTGACTTCGTCCACGTGGTGTTTATTGTTATTCCTTCGATTAGGTATCATATTTTTTACCCTCACCGATTTTTGTGTCACAACATGGTATTTAAATCTTGGGTTTTTGACTCTCCCTCAGGAAGGCTTCAACTTTCAGGCAGGGCTTCAAATAACGTTATTTTTTGATAACGTTATTGCTTCAAGGGCATAGATAACGTTATGAAAATTTTACCGATACTAGAAATAACGTTATAAATGTATTTAATAACGGTAAATGTTATAACGTTATATAGGATTTATAACGGTAAATATATGTTCTTTGATAACGTTATAGTCCGTCAAGAAAGTCATGACAGGCGGGAAAATTTTCTAAACGTAATCACGCTTTTAAGGTGTATTTTTTTCTTTGTATTTTCACAGAGAACGCTTATTACATTTTAAATATGAGTGAGATTTGGTGCACCGTGCACGATCGCATACCTGATACCAGAAAATAACGTTATATTTACCGTTATTATTATAACGTTATTTTTTTGTTATGCCATAACGAAAAAATAACGTTATAATAATAACGGTAAATATAACGTTATTTTACTAGATATCGTTAAAAAAATAACGTTATCTGGCTACCATTATAAAAATAACGGTACGTAACGATATTTTTTCTGTTATTCGATAACGTTATGAAGCCCTGCTTTCAGGTTACCGGGATTAAAAGTATCTAAGAGTAAGAAGACCTGTATAAAAGATACAACCACGCAGAGGCTCAAATCTCAATGTTTGAATTGGCCCAAAAGATACAAAAAATTCCAAAAATATCTGGATATATTATTCACTTTTATACATCCCCTTTCTTCGGTTTTCAACAACCGCCGAGTGCAAACTGCCAACCCTAAAATCCTTGGAACTACAAGGAGCTACAGTTCAAATTGGCTGATACCAAAAAGGATCAAAGCGCACGGAACTCGGAAGCGCGCGCCTATTTCCAACAGGCCGTGTGCATATCGTGCACTATTTACACGAACTGTCTCGACGCTTTGTGTATATTTTTTTTTTTACTAAATTTACTACTAAATATTTAAACACTAAAAAATAGAGTCAAACACTAAAAAATATATAAATAAATAGTAAATTTACTACAAAATATTTCAACTCCAAAAATATTTTTTAGTACTTATTTAAATATTTTGTAGTAAATTTACTATTTATTTATATATATATTTTAGTGACTCACAGATCTATATTTTACTCTATTTTTTAGTGTTTAACCGCTGGTAGTCAGGGCCAGGTTTATATTACGCTGCCGCATATAGCCCATGGCCTATACCATTCGTTGTTAGTGCCCTGTGGCCTATACTGCCTATACATGATTATGAAGCCAGAGCTGCAGCTGGTAGTGCCAAGGTGGCGCTTTGAAATGAGTGTAGACTGTAGATTAAGCATAGAAATTGTACGCGGATTCTGAAAAGGACACTTAATAGTTTTATATTATATCCGTCAAGCCCCATATAAGATCACCGGTGATCGCGACAACAATAGAATACAATAGCATTTCTAAGAATCGCGATCGAAGGATTAAGATTTATTTATTCTATTGTTGTCGCGATCACCGGTGCTCGTATGGGGCATTGAAGGAATAATATTTTTATTTTTTTATACTTTTGGAAGTACATATTATTTACTGTCAGAGCTCAGACCAATAAAAAAAGTCTGAGTGTCAGAGAAGTTGATTCCTTTAAGCCAGTGGTCCCCAACCTTTTTTTCATGCGGGCCATAAACATGTTTTCGCCAGAGCTTCATAACGTTATCGAATAACAGAAAAAATATAGTTACGTACCGTTATTTTCATAATGGTAGCCAGATAACGTTATTTTTTTAACGATATTTAGTAAAATAAAGTTATATTTACCGTTATTATTATAACGATATTTTTTCGTTATGTATAAACGAACAAAATATATCGTTATAATAATAACGGTAAATATAACGTTATTTTCTGGTATCAGGTATGCGATCGTGCACGGTGTACTAAATCTCACTCGCAGCCCACATTTTTTGCGAGATTTGTGTGAAAATATAAAGAAAAAATACACCTTATAAGCGTGATTACGTTTAGAAGATTTTCCCGCCTGTCATGACGTTCTTGACGGACTATAACGTTATCGAAGAACATATATTTACCGTTATAAATCCTATATAACGTTATAACATTACCCGTTATTAATATTTTTCACGTTATTTTTAATATCGGGTAAATTTTCATAACGTTATCTATGCCTTTGAAGCAGTAACGTTATGAAAAAATCGGTTGTCTGTAAAGCAGGGCTTCAAATAACGTTATTTTTTCATAACGTTATTGCTTCAAGGGCATAGATAACGTTATGAAAATTTAACCGATACTAGAAATAACGTTATAAATGTATTTAATAACGGTAAATGTTATAACGTTATATAGGATTTATAACGGTAAATATATGTTCTTTGATAACGTTATAGTCCGTCAAGAAAGTCATGACAGGCGGGAAAAATTTCTAAACGTAATCACGCTTTTAAGGTGTATTTTTTTCTTTGTATTTTCACAGAGAACGCTTATTACATTTTAAATATGAGTGAGATTTGGTGCACCGTGCACGATCGCATACCTGATACCAGAAAATAACGTTATATTTACCGTTATTATTATAACGTTATTTTTTTGTTATGCCATAACGAAAAAATAACGTTATAATAATAACGGTAAATATAACGTTATTTTACTAGATATCGTTAAAAAAATAACGTTATCTGGCTACCATTATGAAAATAACGGTACGTAACGATATTTTTTCTGTTATTCGATAACGTTATGAAGCCCTGCTGTAAAGTCAATCCTTAACCCCTTAACCCTCGCTTCCGAATCTCTATAACATATCCCTTAGTAGTCTGTGCTCTATAAATAGAAACAAACTTTTTCGACTGTAACCTAAAGTCATTTCGATGTATTTCTTTCAAATCGACCTATGCAAAGAACAAAGTTCTATTTGAATATATCACCAAAGTACTTTTATTGTATTTTTTACTGCTATCGGACCTCTACATTTTATAAAAAAAATAAAAATTTAATAAAAATGTTACGTAAAAACAATAGTTAGGCACTACAAGTGTCACCTCATTACCAACTTCGAGTAGCAAGATATCGACAAATGCAGCACTTACGTTAGCGTCTTGTCGGCCCAGCGGGATAAGCTAGATATCACAGCGTCAAGTACAGGTTCGCGTCCACGTGGC
Organism: Lysandra bellargus; assembly: GCA_905333045.1. NCBI lineage: Eukaryota > Metazoa > Arthropoda > Insecta > Lepidoptera > Lycaenidae > Lysandra > Lysandra bellargus. Next base: position 6,376,073 of record HG995350.1, on the reverse strand, counting down.
GGCAATACTAAACTTTTCGCTTTCTTTAAAAAAACATATCATTGTAAAAATACTATAGTATATAATATAGCAGCTGTCGACGCAGACGCACCGCTCACTCAAGTAGGACTGAGAACGTTAGTTCTTGTAAGTAGTCTGTGGGACTGAGAGACTGATGTCGAACGCTGCCGAACGCAAAGGCCGATTTTGCTTCCTTGTCGCTCGTTCCGCGCTCTCGCTTGCACTTCAAGGCTTAAATGGAACGCCTCAGAGCGAGGTAACGCCGCATGAACTATCATGTTTTTCGGGCGCGCACCCCATATCGAATTATAAGACGTTATCACGTCAAAATAACGTTATTTGAAGCCCTGGTTTCGGTCCGGTTTGGTCGCGTTACGTCAAACCCAGCCGACAGATCACAATAATTAGCCAAAGACCTATAAGACCAAATGACGTTGGAACTGCCTAGGAATCAATTTCCTCGATGGTACCTACCTCAGAAATCTGTTTTAAATTTTTTGCCTATTAATATTGTATTTTCCTCTTTTTAGTTATTACATAAGGGCCTGTTTCACTACTTCCTGATAAGGCTATCCACCACTTAACTTGACAGATGGAGTAAAATCTAACAATTTTCGACAGATCACAATAATTAGCCAAAGACCTATAAGACCAAATGACGTTGGAACTGCCTAGGAATCAATTTTCTCGATGGTACCTACCTCAGAAATCTGTTTTAAATTTTTTGCCTATAAATATTATATTTTCCTCTTTTTAGTTATTACATAAGGGCCTGTTTCACTACTTCCTGATAAGGCTATCCACCACTTAAGTTGACAGATGGAGTAAAATCTAACAATTTTTGTATTCTAAAACTATCAGCTAATAATTTGTTTATTTCAAGTAAAAGGGACAAGTAGCAAATAGCGAGGTAAATGGTAATAGGTATACAGTACTAAATTAGATAAGTACACCACGACTAAATAAAAAGAAAACAATAAGGGATAAACAAAACAAAGGACTGATATAAAACGTTTATTAATCTTAAACCTAATTACAAAATCTTGGAATGTAAATAGGCGAATTGAAAACGAACATAAGAATCTCAAATGTGATGTTTCAATAGTGGCAGACGTTACTTGACTAGAACTAAACTAAAATTTTGACAAAGCAACCATTTTAAATGCAGTGCAGGAACTATCAATAAGTACTGGGAACTTAGACCAAATGGAAAGTAGGTAGAGACAAAATTATTTTATAAGGCAGGAGTGCAGGACCTTATCATACTTTATAGATATTTATCAACACACAACATATCAATTAAAAATAAAGGGGGTATGAAGATTTTTGTATAGAGCCTGGCCGACCAACTGTCCGCCATTTTGATTTTTTTTTAATCGCGTTCACGGATAATTCTTTTAAAAATGGATAGCTAACATCAATACAAACAAAAAATAATCTTGGACAAAACCGCGTAAAATGTCACATTTCGAAGATATGAGCTGCGAACGTTTTACCATTGGAAATAAATATTTAAGATATTGCAACTCTAAGGCATGGTTTTTCCAAGTGGTTTCTCGTCTATAAAACAGTAGCCAATCTGTAACACGCCGTCTAATGGTAAAACTTTGGCAGCTCATATCTTCGAAATGTGACACTTTACGCGGTTTTGTCCAAGATTATTTTTTGTTTGTATTGATGTTAGCTATACATTTTTCAAAGAATTATTCGTGAACGCGATTTTAAAAAAAATCAAAATGGCGGACAAGTAGGTCGGCCAAAATCTTCGTACCCCTTTTAAGTTCTTACTACCACAATAATAGTGGAACATTACTTATATGTAATTAATTCAAAATTTTGACAGAAGCCGCATACATTATCTGTCAAACTCTTCATTAAATTGAAGGTTAATCATAATTAAATGTCTGTGAGTATGGTTGTTACATTGACATGTAATTGGGCAAAAGATTTGCTGCTTAAGACTGAAGTAAAAACATTTTTAAGGCGAGATACCTTTTAACATTAAAAAATTTCGATCCAAAATTTTCAAATTTTCATATTTTGTGTTCATTCATCAGATACAAACAGCGCATGCAAACAAGAATTTTGTGAAGCTGACAGTTTTTATTATTATTTGTGTTCCTTTGGTCTAAGACTTAAGAATTAAAAATCTAGAACATCACTAAGTTATTGGTAATAATAATTTGTGCAAAATAATAAAAATTTCCTAGACATTAAAATGGGATTATTATTACTCAGACTTATTATATTAAAGTACTATAGTTATTATGGTAATGTTCTAAGAAACATTTTTTATTTTAATAAGGCTATTATGTATGGTTATTACTATTAAAATTATTATTAGCATAAATCATTATAACAAAGTTAATTGTACTTGCAAATTATTTGAACATAATATTTAACATTTAATTATTGTTACACTTATTTAATATAAGCACTACAAAATAATTGAGTTTTGCCGTTAATAAAATAACGAATACAGCTTTATATTATGACAAAACATTAAACTACACACTAAAATAAAATGTTTTTCACCTACAACAATAACTAATATCTTACATCTATTAGCACTGTTAAGTCTTAACATATTCGTAAGCACAGCTTAACATTAGCTCCCTCATTGATAAAAATTTGCTTTTATTAATAATGGGGCAATTTAGGATTCACGGTTATACCACAATATACAGAACGAACCAGTAGGCAGACTTAAAAGTATTCTCAAAATGTATACGTTTGAAGTAGTATGTCACGTCGGCCGGCGCGCGCTCTGTTAATAATGCGTTGCTGAGCCGTTCATACTAGCTATTTGACCGAGCTTTGCTCGGTATTCGATAAAACACGAATAAAATGACATTTTCTAAAAATGGTTCCTAGCTAGATCGATTTATCGCCCCCGAAACTGATCATGAAAATCGTTGGAGCCGATTCCGAGATTCTAATTATATGTATATATATTGTGGTTATACTCTCTTTGTTTGTCAAATAAAATTTCCATCGATAGCTATTAGGCTATAAGTATTTTTTTTACAAGTCACCATAAATGGTTTTGTAGATCTCATGTGGCAGTGTAATACTTTTAACTATTTTAACCACGCTTATAGCTTGTCTAAAAAGAGTAGACACTGTACGCAATTTTGAAATCATGTAAAAAATATGATAACCTCGTTTAATCGAGATAAAAATGTGCAAGGTGATAATACTTCAAGTGTATAAGCGTTCTCTGTGGAAGTACAAAGAGAAAAATACCACTTTTTGAGCGTGATTACGTTCAGAAAGTTTTGTACTGTGTCTACACTTTCTTGACAGACTGTACTTTAATCCATATTGCTATGCTTTTTGTTTACGTTACAAAAACCTCTTGACTGATAATATCAGCTATATGGATTATCATAAGAGTTGTGTAAACATTTTTTTCATAGATGATTAGGTTTGTTAAATAACTAACATCATAGTTAATTTTTTAAATTCTTTAAAATACGAGTAAGTACCTACTATATAAAAATTTCGATAAAATATTCAAATCTCATATCCAACCTAAGTGTCTAAACACACTAGGCCGAAAATACGCGGCCGAAGTTCGGCATGATTATGCCTGCAATTCGCTACGCATACAATATAACGCGACGTAATTTCGGCATCGGTAATTTAAAATACATTGCATGCGTAATAACGCTCAACTTCGGCCGCGTATTTTCAGCCTTGTGTGTTTAGAGACTAAGAGTCTAAACACACAAGGCTGACGCGTAGATGCATTTCTAAATTTGTATGGATTTGACAGATTTGCGAGACGTCTCACGCAATTGATATCTGTCAATTCAGTACTTTAGAAATACAGACGCGTCGCGTTGCGGTCTGAATTGCCCCTGAACTGTACCTTTCTCATGAATTCATACAACTTTCCCATTAGGGATTGCAATCCCGCACCTTATTCAATCCCGCGGGATCCCGCATGTTTGAATTTTATATTATAAAATTGAATAAATTGAAACTATAGGTTTATATTTTACTAAAAATCAACTTTACTAATAGAAAATGTCTCATATTATGCCACAAAAACATTTGTTTTGTAACAAAATAACAATGAAATTATGTGATCACTCTAGTAAATCTTAAAATTAAAATGCCTTTAATGCCTCAGCAATCTTGAAGTCAGGGACCTCTCAATATTATGGCTCCGCATTAATTGCGACGACCACCCTCGCATTTTTGCGTGCCTATATAGGTCCTATAGTGGTGACACCGAGACGGACTGAGTCTTTGAACACCTGTAAACAGCTTCAGATTTAGTGCAGCAGCAGATGCCATCCGCAGAGATCACAATATGTACTTGGCGACTTTAACGCCCACTACGCCGACTGGCTCAATTCCAGGAAAACTGATCATACGGGAAGATATTCTGTCTGTGACTTTGATCTTGCGAACGCGGAGCGACTTAATACAACTGGTTGCTAGTGCTACGCCTTCGCGATTCCAGATGGAGACGGGATGTAGACGGAATCCCTTCTGCTGACTTCAAATCCTGATGGCTACCAAGCATCCATGACCGCACTACTTGGTTCATCGGATCATTGCCTTGCCACTTACGACGGCATTGCGACAGCGTGCTGTTAAATACCGTCGTGTGTGGCTCTATAAGTTAGCGGACTGGGATGGTATGCGGTCATTTTTTGCATCCTATCCTTATTATATTGGGGCACTTGTGCTTCTCGCCGGATGATCCCGACAACACTGTCATCTCCGTTCCCGATGTGGTGATGCAAGGTATGAAAATGTTCATTCCGTCCATTGTAGTGCCAACTTGCGGCAAACGTCCCTGGGCCAATGCAGTGTCTGCTCGGGATTTAAATACCAGCACATATAAAGTGAAATACTCAAAGAGATCACTCGGGTAAAGAAACAGCACGTCAATAGAATTAGTGAGAGACTCGAGCGCCTCGCTTCGAGAACCCGTGCATTCTGCTGGCCGATTCTGTATCGTACATTTGTAAGTTAATCACTGAGTTAGTAACGAAACGGAGGAGTGAGTAACGGAAAGTCTCACTTATTGTATTCACTCGCATACAAAAGTGGGACGACTCAGTGATTAACTCACAAAATATGTACGATACAGAATCGGACAGCCGGTCTCTGGCCAAATCTATTGAAGGGAATTTCTGCAAGCCATACCGACACGTCGAAAATGGATCGTTGACCCATGACGCAAAAGACAAAGCTGATCTTCTGGGTAAGTTCTTTGCGTCAAGCTTGACCCGAGATAACGGGGAATAGAAACCGCCGACCATACCGCGATACACGAGCGTCATGTCGGATATTTGGTTTCATCAGCGCTCAGTGCAAATAGCCCTCCGTTCCTTTGATATCCAATTAAAGTTGAATGGGCCTAACGGAATCCCTCTTATTGTGTTAAAAAAAGTGTGCTCCCGAGTTGGCTCTGATCTTAACGCGTCTTTTTCGGCTCTTCTGTTCTTCTGGCATTGTACCGGCTTCCTGGAAGACTAGGTGTACCCGATCCCCAAAAAAGGTGACCGCTCAAATCCTTCCAATTACAGACCAATCGCTATAACCAATTTATAATATAATGGGATCAATTATTATTATCAATAGCTAGCTCCTTCGATACTTGGACAAACAGTACGGGTTCCTTAAGGGTCGCTCGAATGGTGATCTCTTGGCGTTCCTAACTCATCGTTAGCATCAGGCGATTACGTCGAAGGGAGAGGCATTTGCTGTTAGTTTGGACATTGCGAAGGCCTTTGATCGGGTTTGGCACAAAGCGCGGCTATCAAAACTTTCATTCCATCATACGGGCTCCCCGAGAAATCATGCAAATGGGTCATGCGGGATCCGCGTTTTGTAGGTGCGGGATCCAGCAGATTAAAAATTGGCGCGGGATCCCGCGGGATTGCGGGATTGCAATCCCTATTTCCCATAATATTTCAAATTAATTAATATAAAATATAATAATTTTGATTCATCATTTGCACAAGTATATCAAAATACTCCAGAGATTCGCATTGCACTCAAGCCAAATATATTTTATAAAAATAAATTATGTAATTCATTCAGTTGCTATTTCTTAGAAATAAAATATTGTGATACAAGGGATATGTTTATATATAGCTGCAAAAATAACTCTTTTACTTTTTGGGACTAAAATTGAATAAAAATATGTTTTTAGTTAAAAAATAGCTGCAAAAATAACTTGTACTTTAACATAGCTACTTTATTTTAGCACAAAAATTTCTATACAACAAAAAAAATTAAAGTAATTATTTGAGTAATTTGTAACTTTTTATTCCCATTACTGGTAAACCGAATGTGTCTGCAAAATTTTGGGGCTTATTGAAAATTTATTTTTTATTACAATAGTCATTCATATTAAGTACATACTAATATTATTGTCTTACATAAAATGTTTCCAAATTATTATGCATTTTGCAAATTTCTTGTAAATTCTAAAACTCACTTTACTATATTCTAATGAGAGTACTAAATGCACAAATTGTAAGCTACTTTACGCAAACAGCAATACAAAATTATTATTTCTAATTTAAAAATATAAGTACATATTTGTATAAAATGTATAACTACCACTAAATAAAGTTACAATAATTATTACTATGTAATTCTATTACCACAAAATATTCATAAGTCTTCGCTATTATTATGAGACGTCAGTATTTTCTTTGCTACACAAAGTGATGTGATGTTATGTTTCATATAAAAATTCTGATACATCTTCGATCAAATTAGTAAAGTTATTAGATCATTTATTTATTTCATTCATTCAGTTTCATTTTGCTCACTTGTTAAAGGTAACATTTTAAACTTTCGCGTTGCATTATAATTAAAACTTAATCGGGACTTAACGCGACTTATTTAAATAGTAATGCTACTAAGAGTCCCCTCGTGACCACGGCCGTTGCAACACGGCCGAAACGTCGAGAAAAAGTATATACTCGTAGTAGCATTACTATTTAAATAAGTCGCACTTGTTAAAGAATTGGATTGTACAACTTTTGTTCATCTTTTTAATCGTGACCGTTAAAAAGCCAACTCGTTGAGAGAAGTACATTCTTTTATTTTCCTTATTCCAGTTTTATACCGAAACCTTATCTCTATAATATACCTCTAATATGATTGTACAACAAGTTAAGTATCATGAGAGAAATTGGTTAATATTCAGATGACAAAGTTATTATTTGTTATGTCAAGCCAATTTAAATCGTATATTGGACTTAACGTAACCCTGTAAAAATATGTAGATCTGATAATCCATTTCTGATAATACAACCCAGTGAAATATTAACCGACCTACAAAATGTTACATGACATTTTCCATTAAGTCTTATATTAGCGTAGCTCTAGTGGCCAAAGGCTCGGCATTCCTAACTAACCTCTCGTGACTCCCGCTGCGTGTGCAACGCAAACTACGCCGCAAACTCGCACGCACGCTGCGTAAAGACTCCGCCCTCAAAAACGAACGACGCAAATGCGCTCTTGTGAATTCTGATTCGTGACGTAGTATAGTTGGAGTTTCATGACTACGTGTAACCTGACTAGGCGCTTCGTTAGTTGGCTGTATAGGCGTTTGGTTACTTGACATACGAATATTAGACGTTTCAAGTGTGACGTTGCTAGAAAGTTCGTTACGTAAGCTAGGTAAAGTTTGATTACGCACGCTAGATGGCGTTGAATGTCGCATCTCGTTTCTCAATAAAGGCGGTTCTGATAAGTAATTGGTCAATATAGGCGGATCCTGAGGTAGATAGTCACTTGTGATTGGCGGCTCGGAATGTCTTTCGACGCTTTCGCTTAGCGTTATTGGTGCGTGGCCGTCGTCGTTCTCGATACGGGATGATGTTATCCTGAAATTGAATAGAAATAAATTATAACACAGTTTTATATGCTTTTTTTTTGACAAACTGGTAATGTCGAAAAAAATATTTCAAGCCCACACAGTTTGCACGTCGAGTTGAGCGTTAAAATCCAAATTTTGCTTAGAAAAATATTTATCTTCATAATTGCTGAAAGCTTTCACATTTTTAAATTGAGCGTAGTCTACCTATACTCTATAGCGACAATTCTATCATGTCATTGACACCGCGATAGAAGACGAATCTAACACGTTACTATAATGATATGCGTGACACATAATAATTGACAATAGAAGGGAAGTTAACCTAAAAAAAATCATCGATAATTTAAAAATATCGAATCACTTCGTAAAGGAATTGCAATCGAAAATATCAATTTCGTACTGACGTTTCAGAGTGGCGCCTTCGATTTAAGACAGCCGCCCTTTTTATTGATTTGATTTCGATTCAACTTTGACAATCTCTATTGACATAAGTTCCGTTTCATGAATCTGACATTTTTCAAATGTTTTCGTAACAATAATTTTATACTCCTATTTCACAGTTAATATTTATAATTTTATATTAGTTTGTATTTAGCAAGTTTTCATTTTTATTCATTTATAATTATAGGAAACATTTATTTTTGTAGATGGAATTTTGATTTTTTTTTGGTTTCTTGTAAATAAATATGAGAACTGTCACCCATATCATCTTAAAACGCACAAACTATAGTTTGGACTGCTTCCCGAACCAGTAGTAGACTTGACGCATTGTAGACTTGACAGTTGACATACAAAGGGGTGTAAAAGCGATTATAATAGAAAAATGAGTTTGGTTGGACTCAATGATTTCTATCACTAGCCTTGACGCTGCACTACACTTGAGAGTCTAAATTCACCGTTAATTTTACATCACAGTTCTGCAGCAACAGCAGCCCCCGAGACGAAGCGGGAGGGGGCGTCAACACAGCGCTGCGTCGACGCAACGCTGATGCAACGCTGACGCAACGCGCCGCAAGTGCCAGTCCTTAGGCTACATAGCGGCTTCTTTTGGCAAATGATACATCGATAATCCTCATTATTACATGCACACGCTACATTTGAGCCCTCGTGTTAAGTAAAAGTACTCACGCCACACCTAGGACGCCATAGGACGCTGCCGCCCATAGGCCAAGGCCTATACTGCCTATACTTAAATACAGGGCTGACTCAACCATACACAAAAGTCCAAAACGTACCCGCGCAGCGTGCGGAAGCTACGTCGCAGCGTGTTGAGTAATCGGGCGCCGGTCGCGGTGCTGTATGAGGGTGGGGGCGTGTACTTGGGGGGCGGGTCAGGGGGCGGGACCACGGGGGGCGGAGCCCGGCGCGGCGATGCCTCCATCGACGGACGGTAGAGGTTTTGGATGCGCTGTAATGTATATATTTTATTAATTAAAAATCTTTAAATTCATATTCTTTTATGTTGAAACACTAGTCTATAACTGAGTTGCGCCGATATGTTAAGCGGTTTAAGCGTGAAGAGGTAACAGACAAACAGACATACTTATATATCTATAACTAGATGACGCCCGCAACTCCGTTGCGCCAAAAAGTTTATCGCGCGGGAACTGTACATTTTTCCGGGATAAAAAGTACTCTATGTCCTTTCCCGGGACTCAAGATATCTCCATGCCCAGCAAAATCGGTTCAGCGGTTTGGGCGTGACGAGGTAACAGACAGACAGACACTTTCGCATTGATCATATTAGTATGGAAGTATGGATATGGATGAAAAACTGTGTCTTTCAGTTTGTCTTTACTTTTATAAGAATAAGAGTGTGTTTAAAAACTGGTACACAAATTAAATCATTCTTTAATGAATATAGTATGCTTACCAGTTCATTCATACACTCGTTCGGTTCATAATCCTGACGGCGTGTAATGTAGAAACAACGAAATTAGCTGAATGCAAATATATTTAAACTATCAAGAGTTACAAAACAATATATGCATTCGCTTTTCTTATCTTTTACATCAACATTTGTATTATATAGTTGAACAAACTATTTTAAACGTTTACGACGCACAAGTAGTTATTATAGTAAATGATATTAGAGTTTAATAGAAAGAGACTAAACTTTTAAAGTTTTCTTGAAATTCAGTAGAATCGAGGTACTTGGTGTAATAAAAATTAGAAATATCAATCACTTTGATTTCGATAACATAAGAAATAATCACCTCAAATATATCCGGTGGTCCCTTGCTCATGTATCTCCAGGTTTGTACGAACGCTGTCACGGGAACCACCAGTAAGATCCCTTGTTGTATACACACGGATACCTGACGCACCCATACTGGCCAGTATCTGAGGACAAAAGAGGTATTATTTCATAATTAGGGTAAATAAGGATACAGGGTAAATAAGGATACAGGGTAAATACGGATACAGGGTAGGTCCGGATACAGGGTAAAGGATACGAGGCAAGTCCGGATACAAAGTAAACACAGATACAGGGTAAGTCCGAATACAGGGTAAATACGGATACAGGGCAAGTCCGGATACAAAGTAAAATATACTGATACAAGGTAAAAACTGGGCCTACTACGAAACGGTTTTGAGACTCAAACAATCGTACGAGAATGTTGCGTCCTACTCTAACAAACGTGAAATGACGTTGTTAGAGCAGGACGCAGCATTCTCGTCCGATTGTTTAGGTCTCAAAACGGTTTCGTAGTAGGTCTACTGATTACAGATAAAGGATAAAACATATGGATACAGGGTATAAATCCATATACATGGTGAATCTGGATAATTTAAACTTGTGCTAAATCAGCGAGTATTTTGCTCGCTTGTCAGTAGTATGATAGGCCAGATTTCTTTTGTGTTGTTGCGCTACCGCGCACGTCCCTGTTACAAATTATAATATTAATTCAACATACCCGGCAGATTTTCTCCAACTATAAAATTGACGCTGTTGTCCCACCCGAAAATCCACAATGCATATAGCCTGTAACAGAAAACATTACTTAGTAATATGTCATTAGTTGTGTATCTGTTTTTTTTTTTTAATTAAATCAAAGTAAACAATTTTAACGCCTTTAAATAAGTGGCATGTCATAATAATGTGTGTGATAAGATGATTTTATATCTTAACGATATAAACACTTAATAAACAGTCTTGGCAGGTATTTTTCGCTGACCCTCTAAGTCTAATGCCTCATCTATAATTTAATAAGTAATAACACTCACAGCAATTGCAACAGGCAGTAACACAGTCCACACGAAGCTCAGTAACGCCGCTATTGGCAAAGTGGCGGTACGGGGTGGGAACAGCACGCGTACTAAAGTATCCGCGGATAGTGGACGTCCGCGCACCGCGAACACGCCCACTACTAGGGCGACTGCTAGCGCGCCGTGGCACCACCCACCCGCTATGGTGTAGTCCGCCCAGTAGACTATACGCACGCCCATCTGTGGTATAAAATAGCTCTTAAATATAAACAAACGGTGATTAAAGTACTAAAAAAGGCGATTACATTTTGATTCCCAGTGTTACTCTCAGGTAAACACAAATCTACGAATCTTTCGAGACCTCTCAAGCTAAAACCCATCCAAACGAAACGACTACTCTAATTTTTATCCGGACCTACCCTGAATCCGAAATTACCCTGTTTACACCTCTCCTAAATGACCCTGATTAGCCTTATTGTTTTAAGGAGTTTAAGAAAAAGGTATCTATTACATTACATGTAATAAATTAATAATACATCTTTACTGACGAAACAAGCGTACAAAACTCACATCAGTAGACAGCAGCAACCCAACAGCCAATCCGAACACACAGCTGAAGAACGTAATAGTGGTGTCCCATATCTTGAGCGTCTCCACGTTAAACTCCATGATGCCAGTGACGACACAGTGCCAGATCGCCAGCTGTTGTGCGATGCCAAACATGATGATGATGAAGTAGAATATAACCGCCCAAACCGGAGATAGCTGGAAAAAATCATTGTATGAAATCGTTGTTTGAAATAATATAAAATAAGAAACTGTACAACTGTTTAACGTTTACAGTGGTTACTTTTATACAACTCTTATCTAGATTTACTGGCGTATTTTTGACTGGCATAATGAAGATATTAACTTCATAGAAATTACCCTTACTGTTAAGATTTTTTGTGTCCAAGCACATAAACATCACCCGCGGTCGCATAGTGATTTGGCCGTAATTTATGCATTGCTGTCGCAAGGTAATTACATAACCTTGCGACAGTAATGCAAAAATTTATGTAATATGCTATGATTTGTTTACAAAATTTTCTGATGGGCAGCATGCTGTCAATTGCCTGTTGAATTACTGTCGCAAGCTTATTAAGGTGGCTGCCAGCCGCTGAGCGTGCGTCGCATAGTCAGACTCACTATACCGCCGTAGTAGGTGAAGAGGCGGAGCGCCGTACTCGGCGGCGGCTCCGTTATTGTACAACATCTGCTGTTAAACACCTGTCGCATTGCTGTCACAAGGGGTACTCACCACGTCGGCGGACACGGCGAGCGCGGCGGGCACTATCTGCGTGGCGAGCTGGAGGGGCTGCCAGCCGCTGAGCGTACGCCGCACAGTCAGACCCACTATACCACCGTAGTGGGTGAAATGCCGTAGAGCTGTACTCGGCGGCGGCTCCGTTATTGGATATAGGAATTGGGAGGATTTTATTGTTTCTGTAAAAAAAGTTTAATGTTGCAAGGACTTAAAATTTTTAGTTACTTTTGTGTATGAAACACCATGTGTAGTCAGCGTTTTCCAGACTGTCAATGTACAGGTCAGTTAACAAGAGCTGGCACGATGTTGAGATTTAAACATTGCGCTTGTGTAGTGTCTGTGAATAAACGCGTGGCGTGACGTCGTACTGCATACGCATCATAAAAAGTCTGCCCGTCTCTCTCGCGCGCGGTCTATCTTATGAGCGAGAAGGGGACAGTTATTGTTTTTATTATGCTACTGTTTATAAATACACAGCGTGATGTTACAAATCGGTAACGTGTGATCGGCGCGCGGCCAGTGTTCGGAACCGTACGATAATTATCGTACACATACGATAATTTTGTGCGTACGTACCGATGTACGATAGCATATTATTATCGTACGCAGATTATACCATAACTTTTATCATGATGCAAACATATTATATTTTTAAACATACTGTATAGTGAAATTGCATAAGTGTGAGCACTGTGAACGTGCCAGCTTTAGTTAACTGAGCTATACCATGACAGAAGGGTTTTATACGTTTTGTATTTTTAAGTAATTATTAAAGGAAAAACATTGTTTTATTTGAAATATCCAAGTATATTTTAGTTACTAGTAAAAGTCAAGTTTAGTACATACAATAATTTTATATATTTTTGTATTCAAACTTTACTACCTTACATTGGTTGTATTAGTAATTTTTAGAGAATTAATTTTTGGTCCTCCGATATTTAAATTTTAATTTAAAAAATCGATTATAACTTACCATAACTACTCGGCATGTAAATATATCCGTGGTTTCTTAGTATTTGAACACATATATTCGCTAGGAAAGATCCTAGCAATAGTACTGTGAAGGTAAATATGACTATACAAGTGCTTTCTCTCTGTAGTGTTAAGCTGTTTTTGCGTTTGGCATCCTTGTGTGATATGAGTTGCATGATGCAGGCACCTAGTAGACCCCAAGTGAGGAATGTCTCTTGTGCTGCCGCTGCCCAGCTCTGAAAACGATATTTTATATAAGGGATAATTGAAATCGGTTAGCAAAATAATTGTGTGTAGGATGTTGAATTACCCTACGCCACTGTAAGCTTTCAGGATTTAGAAAAAATTAAGAACAATAAAAGACACTTTACTTTAGGGTTTCTTTTTTTATGATTAAGGCTAATATCAGGGTAAATTCGGATACAGGGTAGATCCGGATAGTTGAAGTCAACGCTAAATCAGCGAGTAATTTGTTTACTAGAACTAATTTATGATTAAGTTCACTGGGACTAACTTGTGTTAAATGAATTAATGGCATGGTAAATTCGGATACAGGGTGACTCAGGATAGTTGAAGTCAACGCTAAATCAGCAAGTATTTTATTCAACGGGACTAACTTATGTTATATATTAATAGCAGGGTAAATTCAGATACAGGGTAATTCCGGACAGTTGCAGTCAACGCTAAATCAGCGAGAATTTTATTCACTGGGCTAACTTATGTAAAAGGAAGTAATGGCAGGGTTAATTCGGATACATGGTAAGTCCGGATAATTCAAGTCAACGCCAAATCAGCGGGTATTTTGTTCGTTTGGCAAAACAATACGTAAAAAAATGGAGTAAATTTCACGTTGACTTCAATTTTTCCGGCCTTACCCTGTAACTTTTATCCTCAGCTCTGCCTATTTTGAAAATAACAAAGAATATAACTACAGCTACCAAAAAAACATTAAAATATTTGTATAACTTATAAGGAATATGTAATTAGTACTTACATTAGAATTAATAAAGAATTCACTCCATTCTGTCTCAGCGAAGATATTTGTTACTGCTTCATACGGAATCAGAGTTAACAGTTTGGTGCAAAGTATCAAAATACCGCATATAGGCAAGAATATCAGCATGTATACAGCCTGCAAGTAAAAAAAAATAAAATAATTAACCTTTGCAAAATCTAAAAATTTATTAGGAGCATTTACATTTTAAACTACATAAGTAACTTTCTAATTCTGGATTATGTCATGAATTGTGGTAAAAATATATAATTTTTATTGCCCTAAATAATAATATTGTATTTTCGCTTGTTTATGATTAAATAATTATGAAAAATTATGACGTTGTAATTTTCAGTAGTTAATAAAAGTTTTATTTTTGAATTTTCTGAACGTTTAACAAATATTTCTTCTTGCTAATAAAATATTTCCTTTTACATTAAATATTAAATACTCATCAAGGTGAGCGAAGCGAGCCTTAGTATATCCCACAATATGAACATTTTGTGGTACACTTTACGGAAAAACTATCACGCCAGCAATTGATTTACAAATCAATTGCTGGCGTGATAGTTTTTTTTTTACTATGTTAAAGCACAAGTGCTTTAACATAGTAATTTTTATTCATAATATCTAGATGTGTTAAGCTCGGCTTTTAGCTAGTATTAATCATCATCAACATACCTTTCCATAAGACCTAATCCCTTTACATAGTCCAACAAATACAATCATCCACAGCACAGCCAAATTGAACGCTATATGAAATTTTATAGTACCATAGCCGTTCGTTCCCGGGTTTCGTTTTAGTACTTCGTTGTGAAAATATTCTGGCAATGTCTCGTAGATTTTCATTGTTATATTCTTTGAGATCACATCTGAAAAAATATAGAAAGTTTCTTTATAATATACTAGCGACCCGCCCCGGCGTCGCACGGGTATAAAATATATAGCCACTGAAAAAATGATTAAAATCGATAGCCTATGATCCTTCACGTGGTCTACTTCTTATCTGTGCCAAATAACATAAAAATTGCTCCAGTAGTTCGCGAGATAAGCCCTCTCAAATAATTTCCCCCGTTTTTTCCACATTCTCCTATTAGTCTTAGCGTGATAAAATATAGCCTATAGCCTTCCTTAATAAATGGGCTATCTAACACTGAAAGAATTTTTCAAATTGGACCAGTAGTTCCTGAGATTAGCGCGTTCAAGTTAGCCCTTTCAAATAATTTTCCCCGTTTTTTCCACATTTTCCTCTATTTCTTTGCTCCTATTAGTCTTAGCGTGAGAAAATATAGCCTATAGCCTTCCTCGATAAATGGGCTATCTAACACTGAAAGAATCATCAAAATCCGTTGCGTAGTTTTAAAGATTAAAGGAAACAAAGGGAGGGAATGAGGGAAAAAAGCGACTTTGTATTATAATATGTATAGATAGATACAGGTAGGATAAACATTTCTTTGAAGATTTGTCAGCTATGCATAAGATTAAATTTCACCAATCTATGTTAAAAAGAAACTAATTTAATCCGAATTCTATCTCTTTCATTTATCAAATGATAGAATGAGACAGATGAAAACCGCTTTAATAATAAACGTCGCATCTTTTTAAAAAGTTGATGAAATTAAGAGCCCGGGTAACCCTCGAAATTCTCATACATACGTAATACCAAAATCATTTTGTCATACGAAAATATTTAACATGTTTGAGTTATTTTTCAGCATAAAATAGTAATTACCTAGGTTCCTGAACAAAAATTAACTTCAAAATATTTAAACACTAAAAAAAATTTTTTTGTGTATAAATTTTTTTTACTAAATTTAGTACTAAATATTTAAACACTAAAAAATAGAGTAAAACACTCAAAAATTTATAAATAATTAGTAAATTTACTACAAAATATTTTGATACTAAAAAATATTTTTTTAAGTTGAAATATTTTGTAGTAAATTTACTATTTATTTATATATTTTTTAGTGTTTTACTCTATTTTTTAGTGTTTAAATATTTGGTACTAAATTTAGCAAAAAAAATTTTACACAGAAAAAAAAATTGTTAGTGTTTAAGTATTTTGAAGTTAATTTTTGTTCAGGAACCTAGGTAATTACTATTTTAAGCTGAAAAATAACTCAAACATGTTAAATATTTTCGTATGACAAAATGATTTTGGTATTACGTATGTAAGAGAATTTCGAGGGTAACCCGGGCTCTTAAGGTTCGAAAACGGTGAAAATTTTAAAATACAAAGCTTAAAATAATTTATGAACATTCGTAAAAATTACAAAAATAAAATATGATTATTACTTACTCTTAATAAAAATTAATTTTACTTCAAAAAATTAAGGAAGTCATTATCTTTCTAATTGCATAATTACATAATATGTCATTAGAATAAACATAACGGAGATAATAAAAGCAAAAATACCTTTCATATTACGATAAAAAACATATCTAATTAGATAAGATCACGATTCACGAGTGTAGATAAAATGTACGTGTATATTAACACTTCACTTACACTTATCATCACTTATCTTATATCTTACCTTCTCCACTTCCATAAGGAAGTGCCCACTTGTACTTATCTTCTGAGGTTATGAAGGAATCTCTGAAGTATACGAAGACCCAGGAAAGGCCAATAATACTGTATACTCCTATTAGCATCTGTGCTAATAGTAGGGCCACACCTATGCCTTGTAGTATTGGAGATATCCTCCACATATCTATAGGCCCGGAGCGCAAAGTCTGGCCCAGGCACAAGTGTAGTGTGAATAGAGGTATGCCGACCAAGAGGGACAGAATTAAGAATTGTACTATGAAGCTTGCTGAAACACAAGAAAAAATAATAATTTATAACAATATTATTTTTTCGGAAGTCGATTGGTAAATTAAGGATCTGCATCTCAAGATTCAAAAACACATTATTATTTCTAAAGGTTTTCCGCAAATTCGTATGCGTATCTTAAATTCCATAGGAGTTATATTTGTCCTAATTCGCCTATTTGTCTGTCTGTCTCTCGCCAAAAACGCTGAACAAAGTTTGATAAAATTTGGTATAGAAAAACTTTGAATCCCGAGAAAAGAAACTAAGAAAAGTACAAATAATTTTATTCATCGCAGAAAAATTGTAGAGTTCCGACGTGATAAACAGATTTTAGTGTAAGTTTTTGACAAAATCTAGTTGTCAATATTTAGTTTTGACTTTTTTGGTCTGTTAATTTACCATATTAATAGAACTATAGTGGCATCATAATTACCATTTCAGAGCAGACCAGCCTACAATTACAGTTCAAGGTTACAGCCATAATACAATACCAATACCGATATAGAAAACAGACTATTACAAAAATGGCGGCCTTCTGACTTCCTGATTCCTTACTCAGTAAAGTATGCTAAATAACCTTAAACGACTTTTTGTATTCGCATTTAGTTTTATCTGAAACATATACTTATCTCCAGTGTTTCAGTTTAGTAACTAAATTTTTGTGAATGGATGCCTAATTCGTTATTATTGTCTTACACATATAGGGACATGCAAATATAGGAATTAAAGTTAACAATAATTTAACCCAGAGCTAAGCTTAACCGTTTCTGCGTAAATGACCCTCTGAAATGCACCTATAATTTGGATTCCACTTGATACTCAGTTTGACACATTTTTTTTAATAATTTTGAATTAATTCAGCAAATCATCAAGATCACCAACCTACACTAAGACAAAAACTAGGTTGAAATAACCTTGGGTGCAGCCGTTGAACTAGGATTACTTCAGAATCTAGGTCTCCTTTGCTAATATTGGGTTACTATTCATTATTCAATTATTCATGCTAATATTATAAAGTGTGTCGATCTGTAAGTCTGTTACCTCTTCACGTATTTACACCTAAATCGATTTTAATGAAAGTATGTTCGGAGATACATTGAGACCCGAGAAAAAATAAATGATACTTTTTACCCTTGAAATAAGCGTGGTTTCCGGGCGATAATCCAACTTGATGCAGGCAACATTTAGCATAGACCGTCGTTTAACCAATGAATGTTAGTTATTGCTCGAATTAGCATCACGTTACCTCTTTCGTTTTTCATATGAATGAAAGAGAAGACATGATCAACAAGCTCTTAAGGCACTATATCGAAAGTAATTTTACCGCAAGGGCAATTTTATACTTAATTTGTATGACTATAAAGTTGTGAATACGCTGCGGCCAGAAGCTATCAGCTCGCTCGGAAAACATGCGAAAATACGTAATTATAATCATTTAAAAAATAACTAGGAGCATTTAAGCAAAATGCTTCTATACGATTTTGAGTTGCAAAGGTGTCTATCAATTAGTTTAATTTCCTACAATACGTCTATTTTCGTTTAAAAATAATCTTCAAATTTCCAATTTTTAAGAGGTCATTTCGAAAATTAAATGTATCGAGGCAAAATACATTAATCGTGTTTCTAGTTCTTCTCAAACCTAGATAAGGCTATGAAGATATGTATTACCAGATTTGTAACATTACTGAGGGTCCTATAGTATTACGTCAAATAGGACAGTTTTTTTCAATATAGTTAGCGCCTTAACACTAATGTCTAACAGACTTTGGTGAAATTGGGCCTAAGCTTGAATAAGCTCCTCCTAGGTATGAAACCACATCGATTAAAGTACCGACAGCAGATCAAACTCACCCCCAAAATGTACGCTGAACATGGCGAACCGGGATATATTGAATATGCCGACCGTACAACTGAGGCAGGCCAGCATAGGACTCATACGATGCGGCCATACTCCAAACGGCGGATCTTCTATGTCTTCATTCCTGTAACAAAAAAGTTAATCAGAAGTTAGCAAAAAAGTTGATTTGGATTTTGGTAAGAGGAAGACAATTTTTGAAAACGTCGAAAAAAATGTTGGGAATCCCTGATTTGAAAAATATTGGTGGGCTACTTTTTAACATTGCAATATTTCCACACTTTTACGGCATTTTTTGCAAGTTCTAAAAGTGTGTAGTTTCTAGAGGTAAGTACTTACTATTATTTATGCAGAAAAATGCCTTACAAAATTAATGACAATGTCTTATAGCCAAATTACATTATGCCTATACCAATTTTACCTTTAAGCCGACAAAACGTGAGTTATCTTAAATTTTGAACGGTCACGAATATTTGGGTGATAAGGAGTTTTTTGATTAAACCGCATGCGTCTTTATCAACTGAGAGACAAAGAATATTCCACTTATACTTAACTTTACAGAAGTATTAGTGGTTAAGTTACAAAATTATAAATAGAGTTATCATTGCGTGCAGATAGTTGAGTACACCTGCAAAGCTAGATAGAATGGGAGACATTTTTTCTACATAAAGGATGAAAAAAAATAGTCTGTAGGACAAAAGTTCTTGCTTCAGAATACCTACATTCAGTCTTCCTTTGAAGAATAGAAATGCCATGTCAACTCTCCATGCTAAGCTCGATGACATAGAGAAAACTCGTCTGACCAGACATTTTCTATAGCGCCATAGGAAAATTAGTATCGCTTACAAAACAAGTTTTCTTTGGACGTAATTACAAACAGGAAATATTATATTAACATAGTGTCGAATGTCGTAGCATTATTATTATTTGTGTCCTAAGCCTAAGGCCGCGTTTCCACTGACGCGGAGCGAAGCGGAGAGGAGCTTAGCGGTGCCCGAATTGACCAATCGTGCTATTCCAGCAGAATGTCAGCGAAGCGAAGCGAAGATTTCGAGCATGGTGATTGGTCAATTCGGCACCGCTAAGCTCCCGCGCTCCGCGTCTGTGGAAACGCGGCCTAAACACTCCTAAGTGAGTCCTAAGTCCTAACCCACTTTTTTTTAATTTTCAATGCAGTCTTGTTTTTAAAACCAATCAAGCCCTAAGAGGTAGCCGGCTGCCGCATAACAATTGAAAACCTATTGTGTCTGCAGTCTGCGATACCCACGATGGAGGTGTTAAGAGCGTTTTCACCTAATTTCAAGTTTCAATACAAACCTGCGGCGGAGTGTTTGAATTGCTTTGCACGCAGCGATTTATAGTAGTTTTAAAATATTTGTAGAAAAAAAATAACAAAAGATTTGTTGATATTTAAAAACAATTTTTTAAATTAAAGCGTTCTTCTATGATATGAAGCTATTATTATATTAAATTACTAGCTGTTGCCCGCGACTTCGTCCGCGTGGACTTCAGTTTATAGTTGTTCCCGTACATCGATTGAATAGTTTACGCGCAAATCATAAAGTTACATTTTGTGGGAACCGTACATTTTTCCGCGACAAAATATATCCCTTGTCCTTCCCGAGACTCAAAGTATCTCCATAGTCATACCAAAATTCATCAAAACCGATTTAATAGTTAACGCGCAAATCATAAAAGTATATTGTGCGGTAACCGTACATTTTTCCGGGACAAAATGTATCCTATGTCCTTTTCTTAGACTCAAAGTACATCTACTTATACCAAATTTCAGCAAAACCGGTCCAGCTGTTTACGCGTGATGTCGTAACCAAGGGAAATATGGATTCATTTTTATTATTTATAGACGTTCCGCACGGCTTCGCCCGCGTAAATTAGATATTTCACAGACAAATTAGTCCACAGCCTATGATCCTTCACGTGCTCTACTTCCTATCTGACCCAAATAACAGAAAAATTGCTCTAGTAGTTCGTGAGAATTTCCCCCGTTTTTTTCACATTTTCCTCTATTTTTTTGCTCCTAATAGTAATAGTAGTGATAAAATATAGCCTACAGCCTTCCTCGATAAATGGGCTATCTAAAACTGAAAAAAAAATTCAAATCGGACCAGTTGTTCCTGAGATTAGCGCGTTCAAGTTAGCCCTTTCAAATAAATTCCCCCGTTTCCTCTATTTTTTCGCTCCTATTAGTCTTAGCGTGATAAAATATAGCCTATAGCCTTCCTCGATAAATGGACTATCTAACACTGAAAGAATTTTTCAAATCGGACCAGTAGTTCCTGAGATTAGCGCATTCAAACAAACAAACAAACAAACTAACAAACTATTCCGCTTTATAATATTAGTATAGAAGTTAAATAAATAGGAAAAAAAGTTTTAATTCCTTGATATTTCTTTGATATTTCTCATTATTTGAATTTAAATCTATACTAATATTATAATTGGGAAGAGTTTGTTTGTTTGAACGCGCTAATCTCAGGAACTACTGGTCCGATTTGAAAAATTCTTTCAGTGTTGGATAGCCTATTTATCGAGGAAGGCTATAGGCTATATTTTATCACGCTAAGATTAATAAGAGCGAAGAAATAGAGGAAAGTGTGGAAAAAACGGGGGAAAATTATTTGAAAGGGCTTATTTGAACGCGCTAATCTCAGGAACTGCTGGTCCGATTTGAAAAATTCTTTCAGTGTTCGATAGCCTATTTATTGAAAAAGGCTATAGGCTATATTTTATGGCGCTAAAACTAATAGGAGCGAAGAAATAGAAGAAAGTGTGGAAAAAACGGGGAGAAATTATTTGAAAGGGCTCATTTGAACGCGCTAATCTCAGGAACTACTGATCCGATTTGAAAAATTCTTTGTGTTCGATAGCCTATTTATCGAGGAAATCCGCAAAAAAGCCGAAAAAGCTGCGCGGAACATCTATCATATCAAAAGTATATTGTCCCACACAATATACTTTTATGATTTGCGCGTTAACTATTTAATCGATGTACGGGAACAACTATAAGCAGCTAAAGTCCACGCGGACGAAGTCGCGGGCAACAGCTAGTTACTAACATAAAGTATCTAAAAGATATTTTTTTCTGCTAACTATTTGCTTGAGGATCTTGTCAATCGGTTATTATTATTTTTTAATTAGATCTGTCGCTGGTTTCGTAAATTAAAAGCTTCGAAACTGATACTAAAACGGAATTTAAGAAAACCTCTGATAAGGTATCTAGGACTACAGGTCAGTTAACAAGAGCTGGCACGATGTTGACATTTAAACATTGCGCTTGTGTAGTGTCTGTGAATAAGCACGTGGCGTGACGTCGTACTGCATACGCATCATAAAAAGTCTGCCCGTCTCTCTCTCGCGCGGTTTATCTTATGAGCGTGAAGGGGACAATTATTGTTTTTCTTATGCTACTGTTTATAAATACAGCGTGATGTTACAAGTCGGTAACGTGTGATCGGCGAACGGCCAGCGTTCAGAACCGTACGATAATTATCGTGCACATATGATAATTTTGTGCGTACGTACGATGTACGATAGCATATTATTATCGTACGCAGATTATACGAAAATTTTTATCATGATGCAAACATATTATATTTTTAAACATACTGTATAGTGAAATTGCATAAGTGACAGCACTGTGAACGTGCCAGCTTTAGTTAACTGAGCTATATCTAACACTGAAAGAATCATCAAAATCCGTTGCGTAGTTTTAAAGATTAAAGGGAACTAAGGGACATGAGGGAAAAAAGCGACTTTGTTTTTATAATAAATATAGATTATGTAAATCCTAAAGCTAATATCACCACGTAAAAGTAATTGACTCATATTGAGCAAGCAAGTTTCCGAGTATTTTCAGTCTAACTAAACATTCCACTTAGGTATTGACGCACATCCGTTTTGCAGAAAGGAAGGACTTTTTCGAATTGCCGTTACGAGTGTAGGACCAGTGAACTTTCAACTTATTCGTAGTGTAGGACGAACCAAACTTTAAGATCGAATTTTAGATCTCTTTGGTGGGGCGAGGAGGAAGGGCGGGTACGCAAGAACATGCTATTGGTCAATGGTCAGCACTCACGGGTTGCTATAAGGGGGCGTCCACAAATTACGTGAGGTGTTTTCTTGGATATTTTGACCCCCCTTCCCCCCTGGTGAGATTTCATGAGATTTTATTCAACCCCCCCCCCCCTCCACCACATAAATCTCACGTGAGATCTTTCAAAATGTGGGTTTCTTACGTAAACGTTTGGTTTGATAGTCAGTGGATACATTCTTTCGAACGAATTTGTGAATGATCTTAATCGTGTAACGATTACGCTTACGATTAAATTTTAGGCATACGTACAATCTGGATGAAATGGACCAAAATAGTATTATTTTGTTGAGAAAAAAATTACGTGAGATTTGCCGAGACCCCCCTCTCCCCAACATGAGATTAGATGACATTTGACTCGACCCCCCCCCCCCCCCCCCCTAAACACCTCACGTAATTTGTGGACGCCACTTAAGGGCGTTCCTTACGGAGACCCCGTAATTTACCGCATCTCAAGCCTTATAAACTCATAATTTGAAAGCTACAAAGTTATAATAAAAATACAGCAATAATCTTCAGTATATCAACATTCCTTTCCACGTTTTAAATTTTCTATTTTTGTTTATTATACTTATGATATCAGCTTCCAAAGTAAAACCAATTTGTTAAAATTCAAGCATACATTCAGCATCTCCTTAGGATTTACAAATTACTTTTATTTGAAACACACGCCAACTTGAACTAAGATAAGTAAAAAAATAGGGTTTTGGTGCGATCTCGGCAACGCGGCAAATGTATGGCCAAGGTCGTTTGCTCGAGGGACGGCCTTAAGCTATTGGTAGATCAATAAATGAGTCGTTATTGGTAGATCGCGATCAAATACTTCATTAGTGTTTAGTATAATTGTACGGTATTGTTACGTTTCGACAAACGATCTAAAAATTGTGGGTGTCCTTACAAGAGGACTGGTTGACCGACTTGACAAAAGTTAGCATTTTCAGCATTTTGCTTATAAAATAAGGTTCTCTGTCAGTGTACCCAAACACAAATTACGCATTCGTTTACATAGCAAATCCCATACTTGATAACACAATTTCCGCACACAATAACAAGTAATGTAACAATCAGAAAACCTATTTTGCGAATATACTAATTGTAGTACCTTTTTATTTGTGACCAGGGCTACAAATAACGTTATTTTTTCATAATGTTACTGCTTCAAGGGCATAGATAACGTTATAAAAATTTACCCGATATTAAAAATAACGTTAAAAATTGATATTAATAACTGTTAATGTTATAACATTATATAGGATTTATAACGGTAAATATATGTTCTTTGATAACGTTATAGTCAGTCAAGAAAGTCATGACAGGCGGGAAAATTTTCTAAACGTAATCACGCTTATGAGGTGTATTTTTTCTTTGTATTTTCACACAAATCTCGCAAAAAAAGTGGGCTGCGAGTGAGATTTAGTGCACCGTGCACGATCGCATACCTGATACCAAAAAATAACGTTATATTTACCGTTATTATTATAACGATATTTGTTCGTTTATACATAACGAAAAAATATCGTTATAATAATAACGGTAAATATAACGTTATTTTACTAAATATCGTTAAAAAATAAAGTTATCTGGCTACCATTATGAAAATAACGGTACGTAACGATATTTTTTCTGTTATTCGATAACGTTATGAAGCCCTGGTTATGACAAAAAAGGTTAGAACTTAGATTATAAAAATATTTTGCAGACAATTAATATATTCAGCTACTAAGAGTGGGTTGCACGAACTAACTTTGACTTTGACTTTAACTTTAACTTTAGCTTTAGCTTTAACTTTGACAACAGTGCGAAATGTCAAATCTCTGGTTAAAGTTAATTAAGGCGTCCAAACACCTGTCATCTCATACAACATCTGTCAAATTTTCCGGTTAAAGTTAAAGTCAAAGCTAAAGCTAAAGCTAAGGACGCCATATTATTTAACTTTAACTTTAGCTTTAGCTTTAACTTTAACCACGCCTCTGGTGCAACGCAGCCTTAATGTGATGGCATTGTCTATGCTAAATTAAGTTTATGTATTTTAAATTACTTGCTGTTTATGAGTCTCGTAATACTTATTTATGGGTTTTATTAACACAGAAGTGGTATATTAAAACAGTAAAAATAGCTTCAAACAGCATAGACACATAAGCGTTATTCACATATATGAATAATTCAATAATATTTTGAATTAAAAGTTATAAGAAATATCTAATATATCTAAGATGTTCAGTGTTATCATCTCTAAACTCTAAACAGAAAAGCATAGAAGCTTTTATAAAATTAGTTGATTTATGGACAGACAGACAATGTTATGAAGTAGCATTAAATAATACCAGTTGTATAATATTACAATGTTCAAAAACCTTACCTTTCATCCGTTGCATTGGCCATGTTTTGATTCGTAGGGGACACAACCAGGGATTCTGTTGAGGAGCTAGATGTGCTACTCCTGGCTGTACTCCGAGCAGTATTCCTTCCGGTCCAGTCGTTTGTGACGTCACTCTCACCCGGTGACGGCAGTGACAATGTTCTATTCATTAGCAGTGTCCGCCTACCGACTATCAGTGGTCCCGAGGCTCTATCACTACTTATATTAGTCGTAACTTGAAGCTGTATTGGGGCACTAGTTGGTCGCATATTCACGTGGTGCTCTAAAAAAAGTATCACAGGTAGCGTGAGTGGTTCGCACGACGTGTCTGTCAACGTCGGAAGCACTATCGGATCGAGGCATCGCATTGAATTCCTCAAGCTATCGTTGACAGTATTCACTCGTTCTATTGGCCTTTCGACATTCGGTTTCAGTATCTCGGAGAAACTTTTTGATCGCCCGAATTTTGAATTCCGCGGCTCATTTTGTTGCACGCTCTCCGTTGCTTGTGGTATCGAGCAATGACTGTTTGTGCAAACTACGACTTGTGTGTCATCATCACATGAACTCTGAGAATCCTCCTCCTCTTTAACGATATCATTTAATTTAAATATCACATCCTTGTCCCCACTGTCTAGAGATTTCGCTCCGTCGTCTAAGCACGCAAGCAGCGACTTATCCAAAACTTCGTCTAAGTCATTCAAAATATCCATAAATTGGCAAAGCGCCGTCGTTTGAAACTCGTCATTATCTTCAGAAATATCACTAGAGGTTTGTGATGCAAAGTTTAAATCACACTTGTAACAATCGGGTATGTTCTTTTGAAGGTCCTCCCTCAAATCGTCATCGTCGTCTGTGATGGTGTCGCTCATTTGTTCGTTGCTATCGTTGCTATCCATGGCACTGGATGCTTCGCTATCCATGCTACTCCCGGGCTGTTCTCGTTGCTCGTATTGTCCCTCATCCATGTTGACTATATCCATTTTTATCGCATGCCCTAGGTCATACCCAGCTCGTTTTGGTGAGAACCCTGAAAAGAAGAAAAAAATTACACTGCGTTCTGTGTTCTGCACTAAAATGTTGTTTAAATGTAACAATGCATACAAAATTTAGCAGACACAATTTTCCACAGTCTATTCATGATGACTAACATCAGTAAACTCGAGCAAGATTCACGAGTGAACAAACATGTTAATTACTCACATTAGTACGGAAAGTGAGGCTTAACATTAACACTGATGTGCCAAATGAAATTGTACACAATTTACTTAGAAGTCTAGCTGGATAGTTATAGAGATTATGAATTATAAAGATACTCTAACCTACATTCATATCAATCTGGAATTCTAGAACATTTACAATTAGGCTCTTAAATACTGAAGATTTTATTACTACATTGTTCACTCAGATAAGAAAAATTTAAGAGAATAATATATACCTAAAATAATATATACACATAAAAAATTTAATTACAAAAGCTTTGAAGTATAAGCATAAAAGTATTAATAGATTACTAAGCTTCAAGGTAATTAGTTGAGCACTTGATTTTTATCAAAAATAAATATTGTATAGCTCAACTTTTGCATCTTCCACAGATATATATTAAATAATTGATTAGCAATAATATTAAATAATTGAAATAATTATGCTGTATTGTTTTCAGAATTTTAATTTTGAGGTGAAATCAATGGTAAAGTTACAAATTTTACACACAATTTAAACTAAAAATAAAAAAATAAAAATTGTTGACACAAATTTTCGTCTAGTAGTATAACACGGTCAAATTAACTCGACGCATGGTTTGATCATTCATGACGTCATTATGGAGCCGGCATGTTAAATAACAAAATTATCTACCTGATATTTGTGAGTTTGACTCATAACGAATTGTAATAAGATATTATAACACAGCCACATCAACCTGACGCATCGCTGGAATGCATTTTGTATTTCAGCGATGCGTCTAGTTAACGTGACCGGGCTATACACAAAAAGTAAAATTATGTTTTTGTTCATCATCAGAAAGATGAAATACAAAAATAAATAAAAATTATCTGAATGATATAATTTGCTCATTGAGGGCCTGTTTCACCGCTTCCTGATAAGGCTATCCACCACTTAACTTGACAGATAGAAGTATGGAAAATCTGTCAAATAATCCTATCGGGTACCTTATAGGAAGCAGTAAAAGAGGCCCTTAATATCTTGTAATTTCAGTAAGACACTTTTTTTTCAATAAAAATTGTGACTCATTGCATACAATAATTAAATTACATATTACACAAAAAAAAATATTTATGAAGCAAGGGCAATATACATTATGGTACCTTTTGGTGTAGGTATTAATAATATAATATGAGTATTAAATTACAAATAAAAGACAAGACTTCTCGAAATGGGAGTTGGAACATAATATTAGGAACTTACAGCAAGCAAGACCCACTTTAAATATGTGACACACTTAAAAAAAATAAGAACAGAAGCTAATTATAAAAAATACCTTAGACATCAATTACATCCTTTTAGAAGTAGGGATTTTCTTTAAAACATTATCAAACGTATTAAAATTAAGAGTTATTTACTATGTATTTTAAAATTGTAATAAAACACTCTTTGTAACATAATATTATGAACTCATGTTCCTTATGCACACTTTAACTATTGAAATTTAGAAACATTTCTTACTAAATATTAGTAAAGGACACAGTATATTTGCACTTTTTATTTAACATTATTGTAAAATTCATAAATAAAATAATTTTACAACACGAACAATGGAGAACAGCTTGTTGACAATTGACAACTAAATGACAATTGACAACAATGAACCCACTGATCACATGACAATTTGACAAATGACGTTGACGTTGACAAAATGTTCTTTTTATTTAGAGATTTAAGATAGGATACAAACTTTCCGGTCAACTCCACAAAAAATTATTACATCTTTCGGTTTTATAATTTACTAGCTGTTCCGCGCGACTTCGCCCGCGTAATTTAGGAATATCTCAGGTACTGTACATTTTTCCGCAAAAAAAGAAACCTGTGTCCTTTCACGTGGTCTATTCTTCACGTGTGGCAAATAACATAAAAATTGCTCCAGTTACCAGTACATTCAAATAAGCCCTTTTAAATAATTTCCCCCGTTTTCTCCACACTTTCCTCTATTTCTTCGCTCCTATTAGACTTAGCGTGATAAAATATTTTAGCCTATAGCCTTTCTCGATAAATAGGCTATCTAACACTGAATGAATTTTTCAAATCGGACCAATAGTTCCTGAGATTAGCGCGTTCAAATAAGTCATTTCAAATAGTTTCTCCCGTTTTTTCCACACTTTCCTCTATTTCTTCGCTCTTATTAGTCTTAGCGCAATAAAATACAGCCTATAGCCTTTCTCGATAAATAGGCTATCTAACGCTGAAAGAATTTTTCAAATCGAACCAGTAAAAAGCCCTTTCAAATAATTTCCCCTGTTTTTTCCACACTTTCCTCTATTTCTTCGCTCTTATTAGTCTTACCGTGATAAAATATTTTAGCCTATAGCCTTTCTCGATAAATAGGCTATCTAACACTGAAATAATTTTTCGAATCGAACCAGTAGTTTCTGAGATTAGCGCGTTCAATTAAGCCATATCAAATAATATCTCCCGTTTTTTCCACACTTTCCTCTATTTCTTTGCTCCTATTAGTATTAGCGTGATGAAATATAGCCGCCTTCCTCAATAAATGAGCTATCTAACATTGGTCACTGAAAGAATTTTTCAAATCAGACCAGTAGTTCCTGAGATTAGCGCGTTCAAACCAAACAAACAAACAATAGATATTCGGTCATTCGAATGAATTAGAAAACAGCTAAAACAGCTGATATTTTGATGGGTGAATTTCCGATTGAAAATTAGGGTATTTTTTCGATATAATTTCGAAATAAGATGAAAAAATATATTTTATATTTCTTATCAAATAAATTACAGCGTATTTGGTACAAAAAAAGTAAGCTTTCACCGAATTTCGTGAAAAAAAAATGATTTTTTGAAAGATATTAATATTATTTTTTGAAAGACATTTTTTTTAGAGAAGGCAGGTCGCTATAGCCCTGGCGTCACTGCGACCCATGAGGATCTATTGTGACTCCAATTACCAATAACCAGGGCTTCAAATAACGTTATTTTTTCATAACGTTATTGCTTCAAGGGCATAGATAACGTTATGAAAATTTTACCGATACTAGAAATAACGTTATAAATGTATTTAATAACGGTAAATGTTATAACGTTATATAGGATTTATAACGGTAAATATATGTTCTTTGATAACGTTATAGTCCGTCAAGAAAGTCATGACAGGCGGGAAAATTTTCTAAACGTAATCACGCTTTTAAGGTATATTTTTTTTCTTTGTATTTTCACAGAGAACGCTTATTACATTTTAAATATGAGTGAGATTTGGTGCACCGTGCACGATCGCATACCTGATACCAGAAAATAACGTTATATTTACCGTTATTATTATAACGTTATTTTTTTGTTATGCCATAACGAAAAAATAACGTTATAATAATAACGGTAAATATAACGTTATTTTACTAGACATCGTTAAAAAAATAACGTTATCTGGCTACCATTATGAAAATAACGGTACGTAACGATATTTCTTCTGTTATTCGATAACGTTATGAAGCCCTGCCAATAACCAATTTGAAAGACATTAATTAAAAACCAAAAACATGTTTTTTTTTAATTTTTCACATAAATTTTAAGGTTATGTGGAAAAAGCGTAACAACAAAAGTTTTAGATATTTCTATTACCTACAACTTTTCTATTTAATTTTTTTCCATAGGACTTTTAGTTTTTATCTGAAATCGAGATAAATCGTTTTTTACCATTAAAACCCCACCCCCACACCCTTCCCGAACTCAGATCGCCCGTAAATTATTTTTCCCTTAATTCTTATATTATTCTCCTCCTCTTCTAATGGGTTTCATCCTGCTATTATTCTTTTTCACCTTTTTCACTTTTTATTATTTTTAAAGGTATCGCAATGCACTGGTCTACATTGTGTTAATTTTACTTAAAATTATGAATCTGTTAAATTATTAGTATTTTTTATTATTCTGTAATGTTCTTGATTTGTTTAAGTGTAATTAGAACCTAAAATATTGAATAAAACGTTTTTACTGTGTCCAAATTCCAATGAGTAAATACTCATACAATAAAGTAAATACTCAGTATTTACTGAGTTTGAGTTTTTACCCTGACTCAGTTTTTACTGCCTTACCCATCCCTAAGTGTGACAAATGTTATTTCTGAAATAATCGATTCAACTATAAAATAAACAAAATCATAACCGTTCTTAATACAGCACCTGAAAGATGGATGATTAAAAGCAAAAAATCGAACGGTATAGACGCTTTATACAGAGGTCAAAGATTGTAAATACTATATTTTGTTGTATACATTTTAGATTTCAACCTAATTGCTAAGGTACAGATGCTATTATCAAATGTATTTCTTGGAATAACAAAGTAAATAAAGTTGATAAAATGCCAGTTGTTTGGATAATTTAATCGACCCTGTGATACTAGTATTGAAATTTTTTATCAGTGTTACATTTTATATCGAAGAGAAAGTTCTGTGATTTATTTTAATTATGATTTTTGCTAGAATTATAGCTGTAAAAATGCCATCGTTAACCAAGGTTTGTTTTCCTCTTGTCATTCATTACGAATTACGATCAAAGTACTGTTATAAAACGTACACGTACGGCGATTTCTTTATTTTTCTGCTCAGTCGTGCTATGAACGGTTCAGTGGAAGGTGCATTAGCTTAATCACTGGGCTTTGGTACTTAAACACACCAATTAACCCTTATATTATCACAGTATTTTCAAGTATTATTTGTTTGATAGTTTAATACCGCGATGGCAGCGTACTCTACGAAGGCACTGAACGATGTAGTGATAGTATCTGCAGTGCGAACCCCCATAGGATCCTTCCGAGGGAGTCTCGCCAATGTGTCTGCTACCGAACTTGGCGCGGTGGCCGTGAAAGGTGCGGTCGAGAGAGCGGGGGTACCCAAAGAAGAGGTTAAGGAGGTTAGTTATGCACCTACTTTCTCAATTTACTGTTATCCCAAATTAAGTTATGCAATTAACCTATAAGCAATGCTAGACTGCTAGTTGCTATCCAAATTGAGTGGTTATTGTTATCAAGTTTTATCTTAACACAAGGAAGCACTTTGCATGAAGCAGTCTATTTTGCCTTCTCATCATACTCTTATGTACATTATAAGCTGATGTAATTTGTTAACATTATTGACAAACATACAAATAAACGGTGAAAGAATGACCAAAATTAAGGACCAAAAAAAATCTAAAAGTAAAAACAGGAGGCAATAATTAGATAGAAACTAATGTACAACTTTGTTTTCAGGTGTACATGGGAAATGTCTGCTCTAGCTACTTGGGCCAAGCACCAGCAAGACAAGCGACTATTTTTGGTGGTCTTCCAAAGAGCACAATATGCACCACTATCAACAAAGTCTGCTCCTCCGGCATGAAATCAATTATGCTGGCAGTGCAGGGCCTGCAAGTTGGTTCACAAGATGTCATTCTGGCTGGTGGAATGGAGTCTATGTCCAATGTACCGTTCTACTTGAAAAGAGGTGAAACTTCCTATGGAGGTATGCAGCTGGTCGATGGTATTGTACATGATGGCCTCACTGATGTCTACAATAAGTTCCACATGGGCAACTGTGCTGAAAACACAGCCAAAAAATTAGGTATATCCAGGGAGCAACAAGATGAGTATGCCATATCGAGCTACAAGAAAAGTGCAGCAGCCTATGAGTCAAAGGCTTTTGCTGATGAATTAGTGCCAGTGTCTGTGCCACAAAAACGAGGAGCCCCACCAGTTATTTTTGCAGAGGATGAGGAGTATAAGAAAGTTAACTTCGATAAGTTCACAAAGTTGTCTACTGTATTCCAAAAGGAGAATGGAACAGTTACTGCCGGCAATGCTTCGACACTCAACGATGGAGCTGCAGCTCTCCTTCTAATGACAGCTGAGGCAGCTAAGAGATTAAATGTAAAACCTTTGGCTCGTGTTGTTGGCTATGCTGATGGGGAATGTGACCCAATTGACTTCCCTATTGCCCCCGCTGTTGCTATACCCAAGTTATTAGAAAAGACTGGAGTGAAAAAGGAGGATGTGGCTCTCTGGGAGATCAATGAAGCTTTCAGTGTTGTTGCTGTCGCCAACCAGAAGGTACTAGAACTGGACCCTGCTAAACTGAATGTGCATGGAGGTGCAGTAAGTCTCGGTCACCCCATTGGAATGTCAGGAGCGAGGATAGTTGTCCACTTATGTCATGCTCTTAAAAAAGGAGAGAAGGGTGTTGCTGCAATCTGTAACGGTGGAGGTGGAGCCTCCTCAATTATGATCGAAAAATTGTAAGTTAAAGACAAAACTAACATGCATTTTGACATATTGTTACAATGTTAAACTTAAAATTTGGTACTCAATGTTTATAGAACACTTTATATTTATTTATTGGTTTTTGTAATTTCTAAGGATGTTTTGCTAATGATTATACATGACATAATAATACAACAACACCAGTAATATAATTGCAATAATTAAATCCCAAGATGGCTGTACTTTGGATTTTAATAACATCTATAATAATATGCATGTGCCTTCATAATTAATTATACATTCTGATGGAACTATTTTACATAGCTTTAGCATAAGAATGCAGTAATATAAAATAGTATTGTATAGTATTTCTAAGCATAACAGAAGATCAATTATTATGAGTAATATACACTTTTATAAATGATCAAACGAACTTACCAAGTGAAGTTCGATCATTATTATATGAGTCGCTTCATTCGAAGATATATAGCTATTAACCAGTAGTACCTCTGTATCTGCTAGGCAATCGCGTTTTTTCAAAGACGTATGTGGGTAGTTGAAAAATTACCCGCATGCTCGGTTACTGGACGTTCCGGCATGTCTCATTATGTTTAGAGAGAAGTAATGTAAAAAATCTTTCTTTCTTTGGGTACTGCAGCAAACATAGTTTCGCGCAGACTGGGTGGGAGGGAGATTATATCTTCGAATGAAGCGACTCATATAATAATGATCGAACTTCACTTGGTAAGTTCGTTTGATCATTTATTATAATTCTTCGCTTCATTCTTCGATATATAATTATTAACCAGTAGATTTTCAGAGTAACGAAAGAAAGATTTTTTTTTTACGAAATACCACATTCATTATGAATAGTAATCATTATTATATTGGAGAAAGAATTTAACAATAAATAATAATAATAGTCAGAAACGAAACGTAAGAGACCTCTATGGTTTGTGATTTAAATGATAAAATAAAGTAAAATAAAATAAAAATAAAATAAAAATTGTTTTATTTCTGAATAGATTTAAAAAAAAATACTTTCAGAACGTTGATACTACTGGTGCCTACCACCGGTTCGGGAACTAACCCGGCGAGAAGAACCGGCGTAAGAAACTCGCACGGGGTCCCACTTTTTACCAAAAAAGTGAGAAAAAATTAATCTTTTTAAAATAAAACTTACAAAATTTGTAACTTAAAAATATACAATGTCAATTAATAATTAAATTACATAATTATTGTAAGTCATATAATAATGTAGAAGTAGCCTTGCAAGCTGCCATCCTACTCCCAAGATGTGCCATCGTTTATGGAATCATTGACCTTATTTGGCACACAAACGCTCTTTGACTACTTTCTTAAATTTAACATTTTCTTTAGATAACATACTGGGATCATGGTGATTATACATAATATTATAACTGATTCAGCGAAACTTTGTTCGTCGATAAAATTATGGCTAAGGAAAATATCGAAAGTATTGGAGTCGCTAGTCCTGCCTTTCGACTGTCGTCTTACTAATCGTCATTAATCGTGTCCAGTTTCAGTCCCCGTGTCTACGCTCGTGTCGACGCTGCGCCGATCTCGCACAGCACCTGCTTTATCCTATTTAATATAACCATCGCACGGCGCAATAACTTAAATATAACTTGAAACTTCTTTTTTAATAAAAAGGAATTACATAAATTGATAACATCACCGATCCAATCACGCCCGGGAGTTGATGTCTTTGTAATATAAATTTCGATACCGCTATTTTTGGTCTGAGTTAAAACCGTAATTTTTTATTTTGCCGAGTTTTATTAGGCAGAAAGTTTAAAGTCAATGTATTCAGTTGGTACAGAGTGCAAGAAAAAACAAATAATTTATAAGTGGATCCCCGGTACTATACTACTCAGGTATATATTTATTATACATGTATTTTTACCGGAAAGCTTCTTTCGAAAGACGCTTCAGTCTTCACGCAATCATCTGAGCCAATGTCACCAACCAATAAAGTCAACATTGTTCATAAACAATGACAGTGCACAGTGATGGCTGTAGAAGATAATATCGTGATTCGTATTACAGCTATTGTCAAATTGTTTGGCTAAGGTTCCGATGGAGCGGACGAAGATCTCTGTAATAAGTCTATTTAGTTAATAAGATTAAACAGAGTATTTATCTAAAATCTAAGTCGAAGTAAAGTATTTTAGAATAAATTTTAAGGAGTCTACTGCTTTAACCGGGTCCAGCTCTGTGGTCGTCAATAATGTGATTATTGCATATTAATACGATTAAAAGTCCAGAATATTGTGTTCTCGGTCCACCAGGCTGAATATTTTAACAATTATTATTCAAGGATAAGTGTGACTCTGTTATCGTATTTATCATTGCATGTTTTATTTAGTATTAAATATTTTAATCGCTTAAAACTAGTTGTATTCCGCGGCGGGGGTCAGGAATCAGGATATATTGAAGGTGTCAAAATATCTATCAGTTGAGATAGCTCACGAGTACATTGATTTAACTGTTCTATATTATTTCGTTTTTAATAGGCATAATATATTATTATATAATATATCTAATGTATAAAATTCTCATGTCATGGTGTGCGTGGTTGAACTCCTCTGAAACGGCTCGACCGACTTTCGTGAATCTTAGCGAGCTAGGGTTGAGAATCGGGCAACATCTACTCTTTTATCTTTATATTAATAAGTGTATTCATTTGTTGAATAAATAATAGTAAATTGTTACAACTCGAGACTGACGGTGACTATTGTTTGTGCGACGGGATAGCAATCATGAACTTTGCCATGGTGACATACTCTTTAGTGGGTATAGTCACTTCAATAAAATAATAATATTATGGGCAAAATACTTTATATGGCAAAACAACGTTTGCCGGGACAGCTAGTTATGTTATAATAATATATATTATAAACGTCAAGACTAAAATATTTACATATTTTTTGTGGGTTTAATACACCCATGGCACTATTAACAATAAAACGTTAACAAAAAGGGGGCGCCTGAGACTGAAGAATTGTCGCCTAGAATACTGATATTGTTAAAGCGTGGTAAGTCTAGTCTAGATAAAGCCTACGCCTGGTCTAGTTTCCTTCTTTATTTTTGTGAAAAAAAAATGAAATGTAACCGCATCTGATAGTCTGTATGTCAAGACTTAAGGCTCTTAATCCGTTAATTAAAATCTTTCGATCGACTAGTGAGTTAATAGAAAACAAGAAGTAGGCTCTTAAATCTATTTTTGCTAGACATCCACTTTTGGGTATTGGCTTGAAAGCCTTAAAAGTTAATTTTCCAAATTAACATGTAATTTTGAAATAAACTTACGAAGTGGTTTCAAATTTAAAATAATTCAATAATTGTATTTAAAATATAATACAATATTTTCCGCCGCTTTGTTTGGGGAAAAGAAAATCTTTGAAATAAGGTAACCTTCGATAAGGGTACACGAAGATATAGTTTTAAATTCTAATAGTTTATTGATGTCATGATGTATATTAAATTAAGCCAGTGGTCCCCAACCTGTTTTTGTTTTTGGAACGAATTTTCCTAATTTTTTTATTTTTCATGCGGGCCGCAAACATTTTTGGTCTTGGTGTCGCGGGCCGCAAATATTTTTAGGTTTAAAAAATAACGTAATTTAAAATTAACGATTTACAATTGAAAAAGACTTTCACGTTGACTGTATAATATTTTGCCCGTGGGCGTGAATTTCAAAATGGTTTAACATCACGCAGGCTACAAATAAAGTCCCGGTGGCCCGCATGCGGCCCGCGGGCCGTGGGTTGGGGATAACAGTGTAAAGCCCACAATAATTATAATAGTAACATCTATAAAATATATATAAAATTAACTGTCAGCACTACGGCTGCGGTGTTGAGCGTTTAGTCGCCTCAACGCTCTTCGAACTTGAAAGAGGTTGACTGTAGCGGTACAGTACTAGCGGCGCCAGCCGACGGTAACCAGCTCTGCCCCCCCCCCCCTTTTTTTTTGACGGGTAGCGGGAAGGGTTTGCCAGAGCCCAAAAGGTATCCGATTGATGGGATGTACTAATTTGTCTCTGAGAACAAATACTGGAATTATCCAACGAAACAATAATAATTTCGG
Source organism: Lysandra bellargus (assembly GCA_905333045.1). Lineage (NCBI taxonomy): Eukaryota > Metazoa > Arthropoda > Insecta > Lepidoptera > Lycaenidae > Lysandra > Lysandra bellargus. The sequence continues at coordinate 6,339,061 of HG995350.1, read as the reverse complement.
TCTGATATTGAGACAAGACTTATCGAGTCTGAGTGTTATAGGTTTCCGTTACGATGTTGTCTTTTCTGATAATATGTTATCTGATAAGTTCGATAATAATTTATATCGAGATAAATCAGATACTGTTGATAAGTCTGATCATATCGAGACTTTGTTAGGTGAGATCTATAATAATTATAATCGATCGAAATGGAATCGGTCTGCAATACTTATTATCAGGAATGTTTTATAAGCAGTAGCTTAACTTAATCGTTTTTGGGATCATATAAAACAATAATCTGGCGAATCCAACGAGGGTGCACCTAACGTCAGTAGGAGCCCTGGATCTATCCGGATCTGGTCCAGTTCTATCAGTGCCGGTACTCAGGAAGGCTTCGAGTTCATTCGTAACCTGATCGTCCTGTACCTATATTGGTCACTTTTAGTGATATTTTCCCGATTGTCTGGTCTCAGTGACCTAAAAAAATAAATATTGGGGTAGCTCGTTATAATCGACCCATTTGTCGATAAAATATGTTGCAAAAAATATTGAGGGTAGTGACTATAACGTTACGTAGATATTAAGTAAGTTTCGTTATGTACACTCGCGGTGTATCCCGAGTCCCAAAATTGGTGCAAGATTTATTTAATAATAATAATTATATACCTGCAGACATAGAATATCATAATCGTAGTTCTATATTTAGAACAAAAGGATCACGCGAGACGCGCATTGGTTGTTAACTGATGAGACTCGCAGTCTATTTAGTTATTAGCTCGAAATAGCTATTCTCTATAAAACGGCAAAGATATTCATATAATAATAATAATGATTATTTAGTTATATTTATAGAACAAAGAGCGCGGGAAAAACGCGCGGTAGTTGCAATTTTTTATTTTTAAGCATTGTCGGAGACTCGTAGTCAATCCATACATAATGTTGATTTGAAAAATATCAATATATTTTAAATTGTAATTAACTCGCAGTTAATCTCCTCAAACCAGCCAACATAGTATTGTACTTCTATTTTTAGATAAAACATCGTTAGAGACCCGCGGTCAATTCCGATGCATAAGGATTGTGTTTAGAGACTCGCAGTCAATCCACACATTATAGCGGCTTATAAAATAGCTCGCTGTGAACCCCCAAACCGGCCAACGTATAGTTCTATTTATAGAACAGATAAAGCATCGTCAGAGACTCGCAGTCAATTCCGATGCATATAAATTGTGCTTAGAGACCCGTAGTCAATCCACACATTATGGCGGTTTATAAAAATAACTTAATATATAATTAAACTTGCAGTAATTAACTTGCAGTTATTTCCCCCAATTGGACAAACATATAGTTCTATTTATAGAATAGGTAAAACATCGTCAGAGATCCGCAATCAATTCCGATGCATATTATAGAATATAGATTGTGTAAAAGGACTCACGGTCCAAACACACTGTACTTATTGACTCACAGTCGCAGTACGTGCCGGTTTGTTAAAATAATTGCAGTAATCACCTGCAGTTGTTTCCCCCAATCCGGCAATCATATAGTTTTATAATTCTATTTATAGAACAGATAAAGCATACATAACATTATAGATCGTGTATAAAGACTCGCAGTCCCAACACGTACGTTTATTGACTCGCGGTCGCATCACAAGCCGGTTAGTATTGAATATACTTGACTCGTCTAGGCCTTGGTAGTGCCTGCCGTTTATTTAAGTATTTAGTACTTACATGTATTTTCTTATTACACGATAAAATAACACTGACTTTAGTTAGTTCCAACACTGACTCAATCATTTTAATAATAATTATAACCAGCCGCAGCGCTTTGGCATGGTTACTAAGTATTCGTGCTCGCGTTAACCAAGAATGAGACATGCCGGAACGTCCAGTAACCGAGCGTGCGGGTAATTTTTCAACTACCCACATACGTCTTTGAAAAAACGCGATTGCCTAGCAGATACAGAGGTACTACTGGTTAATAATTATATATCTTCGAATGAAGCGAAGAAATATAATTGTTATTTTTATAATGAACATTAAATTATGTTAGAAAAGATTTTATTTTCTTTAATATTGAATGTCCTGATTTTCAGGGATGAGGTTGAAGAAGGTCTTCCAGTTTTAACTTTTTACACAAAAGATCCATGCCCTCTCTGTGACATAGTCATGGAAGAATTAGAACCGTACAAAAAAAGATTAGAGATACGCAAAGTTGATATCACTTTAAAAGAAAACTTGAGGTGGCTAAGATTGTATCGGTTAGATATACCGGTTCTATTTTTAAATGGTAGGTTTTTGTGTATGCACAGGCTTAATCATGATGTACTAGAAAGAAGACTTCAACAAATTGAGTCTTATAAATAAGTTGTAGGTATCCGTATAGGTACCATGAAAGATGATTTGTGTGACATAAAAATTACAAAATTTATCTTGCGCAGAGGGCAAGGTCATTATTAAGATTCCTCCAGATAAGTCTGTTAGAATAGATAACTGAAGAATAAATGAAATCCAATATCGATTTCGCTCCTGTAACAGAGAGCTGATAATAAAAAGAATACAGCATACTTATTCATTTTTAAAAGTAAAATAATAATATACTATTATACCTATACTATCTTTTGTTTTATTTATCATTCCACTTATATTTTTTCCTGGATTGGCTACCCAACATTGCCCTGTTTAGTGTTTCGTAGCATTTAGCAATGTTTAGTAATGAAACAGTCACTGACTGTGAGGCTGTAAGCATTATTTATATTTTATACTATGCTTAATGCTGTAAGGCGTAAGCCTGTAACGTAAATTATAACGCAGGAAAACCATAGCCCTTCACCCATGCAGTATGCTGCATGAATAATTCAAGAGTCAGGACAATACCAAACTCAGACAAAACTATAGGCATCGACTTTGCAACTTACGAGTAAGTTAGATAACCAAGAGGATTGGATATTAAATAGCCTATAGGAACTAGAAACAAGCACTGTGCAACCCAGAACAGTAACTAATAATTGTAGCTCGAAGTACTACCCATATAGCCATTTTCGGTCGCAGATTTGTGAATCTGTAACAAGTCGTAACAGTTTCGTAGCTAATACGACACATTGCGACTGTATGGGGGTTTGCTTCTACGTGTTGTAACCGTGTCCGCTTGTTACAAAAAAAAATGTGTACACATGTTTTTCACATATGTAGTAACAATTAAACACTAACTTTGATAAATGTAAGTCACAAAATCCCAGTCATTCTAAAACCGTGTGTTGTGATAACTGGCAGTTTATAGTTTAATTAAAATAAAATAAATTAAAATCAAAAAACTTTTTGAAATGAAGGTTTTAATTAAACACTCTAAAATGTTGGCCTATTTTTGCTCTATAACGGTACGGAACCCTACGTGCGTGAGTCCAACTGGCACTTGGCCGATTACTTTTCTAGCTAGATTCCTTAGTCTGATTGATTATAGTTTGTGCTACGACGTAATATGCTCTGCATCTCCCAAATGGTATTTATTCCTGTATTGATATAACGTTAGGGGTGATAATAAAATAAAAATTAAAAAAAAAAACAATTTTTATTTCACGATTTTAAAGTCATAAAATCATCATTAATTATTACACTTGCGTTCTATTATAATTTTACCTACTTGACATGAATCAAGATTACTTGTCAGAATCTTCGTAGTTAATCACCGTTTGTACTTTTGCTTAGGTAATATTTATTAAGTAAGTAACTAATATCAGAACTGATATATAATTTTTTTGTGTCTGGTGCATCATCATCTGAAAAAGAATAATTAATATTAATTTATGTAATATTTATTTCGATTGAATAAGGCACTTGGTGCGAGATACATTAACTCGGAAAAGCTTTCTTTTGTCAAAAGAATTCAATGTAGCATTTTGTCAGGCAAAGTTTGAGAAACTGTGAACAGAAAATCAAGGAGAGACCATTTTGAAAATGCAGTAACTTTGTGACAACTTTCCTTAACATTCCCACACAATGTCGACAGTTATCGAAACTTTGTAACTAGTCGTGCCGAGAAATTTTTTCACATAACATAACATATTTTTTTTTGTGATTTATCGATTATACGGTTTATTGCTGCTAATAATTAGTTTGCTATTCAATATTCAAGTTTATTATTGCATTAGATATAAGATTTTGAGAATACAAAATAGAATTATATAAACCACATTAATATAATGTATTTTCGTAGGAATAGTTAAAATAAGATAATTAAGGTAGAGCGTTGGTAAATTTCGAACTATCCCACTAAATACACGATGAATTTAATTTCCCATCAAGATTTGGGCGTAGAAAACCATACTAATGAAAAACAAAATATTTGTTTACTTACCTTGGTGATATGATGGCGGTATCTTATTTTTAATTTTTTACGTCTTTCACTTATGTCAATGTGATGCAACGAATGAACGGATAAATGAACGAATGATTTGTGGAATCTATAAGTTAAAATATGGTAACAATATTACGACACGGCGACGTAAATTAGAAACCGAATGTGACTGTGTTGACTTGTCCCCAATTTTAGTTGCAGCGACTTCTCTTTATAAACCGGCGACGCGATTAAGTGTCGAGAACAAAAAAGTCTTAGCACAAGGTGTCGAAACCGTTACGTCGAGATCCCAAAAATGGCTATATGGGTAGTAAGAGAGTCCACGGGTGGGGACTGGCGGCAATTGCTGTACTGTACCATCAGGCAATCCGGTAGCTCCTTTACCAGTTCAATTTTATTATTTATAATAGAAAACCCTGTAGCCTGGACTAACCCTAGAGTGTAACAGGCTTTAAAGAAGTACTGAGTTGGTAGCTTATCAGTTTAGAGTTCAGATATTTTATTTTATTGCAATAAATCAAAGATCACTAAACCTATAAAAATAAATAATATTATTATTAATATAAAATTAGCTTGAATAGAAACCATCCTTTGCGAATGCGACAGAAGAAATAAAAAAAATTGTGTCCTAGAATCCAGTTGTCAAATATAAATTAAAAAAAAACTCTTAGAAAAAAACTTTCACGAAAATGATCCGAAAATGTATTTTAAATCGCGATTTTATTTCTAAAATACATAAATAAAACACAAATTTAACTTGAAAGCTACTTATCTATATCAAATCTTCTTATTTTATGTAATGTATACCTATATAAATCAGGTTATTAGGTAAAAAGCTTTTTTTAGGCTGCTCTAGAAGTAAACAAACACAATGGACTACTCAGCGATTCAAACACTGGAAACCGCGGCACAGATGCTGATGGTAAATAAAAAACTAATTTAACATGAAATAAAAGGCATAGTTTGCGGTATTTATTAATTTCTACTTTCAGGCGCCGCCTAATATCGTCACCTCTGAGCAGAGGCACCAAGCAGAGAGTGTCTTTTTGGAGTTTAGAAGCACCAAGAACCCATATCAGCTATGCAGAGAAATACTAGAAAAATCCAGCTCAGACTATGTTCTGTTTGAGGCTGCTAGTCTAATAAAAACTGCACTCATTAGAGAATGGAATCTACTAAGTGACAATGATATATCTTCATTAAGAGAATATTTATTAAACTATCTTCTAAGGAAAGATACACCAAAATTCTTAAAAGAAAAGTTATTACAGGTATTACACTAATTTGAATTTCTTTCGGTATTTGTTTTTATGTCGCCACCAAGTTAAAATGTCCATTTTATTAATTTCTATATTTTTTTAGACCATTGCTGTAATAATTAAAAGAGGTAGCATCACAGATAGTGGGAGAGAGAGAAAAGCACTGCTCGACGAACTAGAGAAAATAATATTAAGTTCAACTATAAATCACCAGCAGCTTGCGTGTTCCTTGATTTTAGCGATAATGCAAGAGTATGCCATAACTGTGAAATCAGCCGATGTGGGTTTGGTATGGGAGGTTCATTTTCGACTGAAGAAATCCTTTGAGGCTTTAGATTTAAAGAGGATATTTAGATTTACTGTAGGAGTTCTAGAACAAATTGTCCGTTCGGGACACCGTCCAGAGGGAGAGCAGGCGTTACTTACGAAACAACTGTTGACGATAGTAGAGACGGTGCTTTGTTGGAGCCATGTGTCTCCAATGCTCTCAAAACGTTTGACTGGAGCATTCGAGGCCATATACGAAAGTGATAACGCTCCTGCATTACGGTTAAGCCTAAATTGGCGGGATACTATCATGCAGCCGGAACTGATCGCTTTATTTTTTGAGATACACATGTATGTGCGTTCTAATGCCGAATTGGCTAACCCTTCTTTGACATGTCTAGTACAATTGGCCAGTTTGAGTGGAATGGTTGTATCTGCTACTCAGCTAAAACAGCAATACTTTGAAAATTATGTCAACAGTTTTATGAGAATGTTAGCATTCATACAACCCTTTGATAAGGAGATGCTAGGGATATCTGACATATACAGAAGATTGGTGCAGTTTTTCACACCACCAATGATTGCTGCAACACCACCTGCTTTTCTACAGAATCTCACTACTTATACCGGTCACTGTATTAGGGGTGCCATCATAGAAGAAAGTGTAAGTATTATTTTGAATAAGAACACAATATTTATGAATAAAATATTGAAGGTACAAGCTTTGAATTTTGGCTTGTGCAACGATAATAATTGCTTTTGTTATTAAAAATTGTAATTCAATGGTGGTTGGATAGTACCACATAATTTTATTATGGTAGTTGAATTAAAAATATTTTTACCATCCTAATGAATTAGTTGCATAATAACAAAGGCAAAACAATAATTAAGGTGAAGATGTAATTTAAATTTTTGAATTACTTAGTTCTATTCTTTTATGACTTTCTGGAATAAATGCCAAAATCTAATTTAGAAGTGCATAACAGCATTATCTATTTGTATTGAAGCTTCCTTGGAAATACTTCTCTTGAAGAGGCCCGAGATACGTGTCATAATGCCACTCAATTTAGCAGCATAATATTTCACCTTCACTGAAACAAGTGGTCCTCAAATATTATTATTTGAGGAGCACTATTTATTTATATATGTTTAGGCAAAAGTCTCACTAAAATATTATGTTTATAATGTGTATGTTTGTAGATGAATGACGATGAAACTGTATGGAGAACATCATTGAACAAGTTCCTACACACTTGGAGCTCAATAGTGCAAGACTCTGATGGGTTCTCTGATGAGACATTAGTGAATTATTGTATTGAGATATTTAACACATACCTACAGTGTCGACTTGCGCCGCCTGACGGGACAAGGTAAGTTAATACTTTACACTGTTTAAATGAGAGGGAATCAGGCAAATGATTGTTACATAAAATGACTAGTTAATGTATGTAGTTCTCTGTATGTTGTTGTTTAATAAGCTTTCATTGTAACCTTATCCCTATTTAGGACCTTATTCTACTTACCAATTAGAGAGTCAGAGACTCTCTTCTAATATTTTAGGTTACTAAAATTAGGCAGAAAAGACTGATACCATCCTTATAGCAAAGTATAAGCATGGTTTCAGCAATACCTCCAAGTTTGCTGCATTGCAGCAAGGTTTGCAATGCAGCAAAAGATCTATCTTTCATTGGGAGATTGTTTATCATTTAACACTTCCTTCGTGGGTACCGCAGACAATATAATAAATTTTCAATTGCTATGCGGCAGCCGATGACCTAGTAAAGACAGCAGGCAAAAACTGGCTTAAGATAGCTAAAGACAGGGAGAAATGGAAAAACATGGAGGAGGCCTTCACCCGTCAAGGGACCTATACTACACAAGAAGGCTCGGCAGGACATAGTGGAGGTTCCGGGGACACGGGTACTGACGGGCCAGGGAGTCGGGGTAACAGATTACCTTAAAAATCTGCTGCTTTGCTCCCAGGGTCCGTCTGGGTCTGTGTTACCTTGAGTATCCACTGTGCCACGCAAAGCCACGTGAAGTTATAGAGTAAGAAACATAAATGTAATTTTTAAACACTAGTGTATATTATAGGAAATAAAGGCTTTTTTATTTTATTTTATTATGCGGCAGCCGGCTGCTTGGGGATTGACAATCACATTTTTTTTTGATAAGAACATTTTCAACCTTTATAACTTAATTTAAAAATGTTTTCAGAGGTGTAGATTCAAGGGATGGATCTAATGATGACATAAAAGATGACATGGAGGAAGATGAACGGACATTACACAGTAACGTCCTCATGACAATTGGGGCAGTCGCCAGAAAGGCCCCGGCACATTGCTCCCATGTATTATATACATTGCTGACCGATAGAAGCAAACGGTAAAATATATTTCATTTTCTTAAATTATAATAATTTGCATATAATAATCTTTTATTTAGAAGATTATTATAATAATTATTGCAGTAGTGTTTGCTTTAAATAATAATAATAATTTGCATAAAATATTTTATTTACGAGATTATTTTTAATATAATTATTACAGTTTCAATAGTATTAGCTTATTAGCAATAAGTGTATAGTAAAATCCTTTTATCTGTGTAGATGTTACGCTCAAAGACCGAAATCGCTCAATGAGCGAAAAAAAAGGCTCACAACGCGTTGTGGTCACAGTGAAACGGCCACGACGCATTCTGGCAATCGCAAAAAGTCCATAACGCGAAATTCGTGTCGTTGCTGATATGCTATTCGTTTTTCTTAATCTGTTCTTGATTGATTAATTGTCCATAGGTATGGAAGATTATATTTGAATTACCACGTGTACTAGGTACAAAATATTTTTTCTTTTACTAAATCACTGCATAACGTGTTTATTGGATCCTATATATGATCCTATAAATTATCCAATATAAATGATAACTAGCTATATGACCGAGCTTCGCTCGGTATTCAAAAAACACACATAAAATGACATTTTCTAAAAATAATTCCTAGCGATAAATCGATCTACGATTTATCGCCCCCGAAACCCCCTATATACTAAATTTCATGAAAATCGTTGGAGCCGATTCCGAGATTCCAATTATATATTTATACTAGCTGTTGCCCGCGACTTCGTTCGCGTTAACATAGTAGATCACATCCCAAGTATTATTTATTGTACAAAAATATTCAATGTACATAATTGACTTTCATGCAACCGTACATTGTTCCGCAAAAAATATCCTATGTCCCTTCACGTGGTCTATTCTTCATGTTTGCCAAATAACATAAAAATTGCTCCAGCTGTAGTTCTTAAGATAATAAGCAATCTATATCTAATATATATAAATCTCCTGTCACGATGTTTGTCCGCGATGGGTTCCTAAACTACTTAACCGATTTTAATGTTTTTTGTTTTTTAATGTGTGCTTTTTTCCAACTTGAGAGATAGGATAGCTTAGATCTTTAATTATAGTCGCAATTTTATTTTATTGCAAATTATTTGTCTATAAAGAGCGACCATTGTTTATGCGACGCGGGTCACGGGATAGCGATGGACGTTGCCATGGTGACATACTTATATTTTAGTCACTAATTCAATAAAATAATACGGGCGATATACTTAATATAATATGGCAAAGAAACGTTTGCCGGGACAGCTAGTATATATATAAAAATGGATTTTCAAATGTGTTAGTCGCGCTAAAACTCGAAAACGGCTGAACGGATTGGGCTGATTTTGGTCTTAAAATATTCGTAGAAGTCCTGGGAAGGTTTTAAAGTGACACGAAGTTCACCGGGACAGCTAGTTTCATATAATTTCCCCCGTTTTTCCATATTTTTCTCTATTTCTTCGTTCCTATTAGTTTTAGCGTGATAAAATATAGCCTATAGCCTTCCTTAATCAATGGGCTATCTAACACTGAAAGAATTTTTCAAATCGGACCAGTAGTTCCTGAGATTAGCGCGTTCGAATAAGCCCTTTCATATAATTTCCCCCGTTTTTTTCCACATTTTCCTCTATTTCTTCGCTCCTATTAGTCTTAGCGTGATAAAATATAGCCTAAAGCCTTCCTCGATAAATGGGCTATCCAACAGTAAAATAATTTTTCAAATCGGACCAGCAGTTCCTGAGATTAGTGCGTTCAAACAAACAAACAAACAAACAAACTCTTCCCAATTATAGTATTAGTATAGATATATAAAAGAACTAGCTGTCCCGGCAAACGTTGCTTTGCCATAATATATTTGCCATATTATTTTATTGAAGTGACTAAATAAGTATGTCATCATGGCAACGTCCATCGCTATCCCGTCGCACAAACAATGGTCGACGTCAGTCTCAGGTTGTAATAATTTACTATTATTTATTCAACAAATGCACTTATCAATATAAAAAGTAGATGTTGTCCGATTCTCAACCCTAGCCGATATGCTCGCTAAGATTCACGAAAATCGGTCGTGCCGTTTCAGAGGAGTTCAATTACGCACACCGTGACACGAGAATTTTATATATTAGATTGCTCGTTTAAAGATATAAGATGTAATACCCCGTAATATGACGTAAAATAGGATCAATGTTAAATGATAATGTAATATGCAGATATGATCAAATGATCATTTTTATTGGATCCTTATACATTGTTCCGGATACGGACAGTTGTTTACCTGCGCGCGACAGTTGCGCGTTGTACTCTACCGGAAATGTGCTAACGGTAGAAAGTTCTACTTTCAGATCATTATCCCAAGGGCGAAAGTAACAGATGTTATCCGCGAGATACATGAGGGTGTATCAGGGAGTCATCTAGGTGTCAAGAGGATGCTAAGGAAAATGCGAGAACGATTTTTCTGGTTGCATTAGCAAAATGATGTGCAGGATTGGTGCCACGAATGTACTTCTTGCGCTGATGTGAAGGGACCGCAGACCAGGAATTGTAGGAACATAGACCGTTTGGCGCGTTATCATGGCAGTAACAGCGATGCTCGTCCCGAGCATCTCTAAGAGGGGAGTAGTGTTACGGATACGGACAGTTGTTTACCTGTGCGCGACAGTTGCGCGTACTTTCTAGAAAAGTCCAACCCTTGTTTTGTGAATTGCGTGTTTACGTAAACAATCCAGAATGGAACGTTCCAGAAAGCGCCGCGGGCCATATAAAAGGTAAACAAGCCGGCAGTCAACTCAGATTCGTCTGAGCGATCTTCGAGGCGACTTCGAAGTGAAAACAATAGTGAGTGATTGTGATAGTGAACCGACAACTCGGCTACGACCTAGGACAGTGATAGTGCTCAGTGATTTGGATCTAGTGCTTAGTGTTTGGGCTTAGTGATTTGTGTGAGCTAGTGTTTGTGAATAAAGTCTTCAAGAGAGTCACCAGATTTTTCTCTCCGAATCCTCGAACCCTAGCACGTAACAATATGATCCTATAAATGATCCAATATAATTGATAATGTAATACCCCCCTAAGGCGCGGCCAACTAGTTCCGCGCGGACTATAATCAAAAAAAGTTTGTTCTAGGGCTCCTGTACTATAATATTATGTTTTGTCAACTGATACTATCGGAAGGTTTTTAGTTACAAATATAAGTTCGTATTTTGTTTCCGTAACCTTGAGCGAACACCGCATATTGCGGTAAAACCAAGGCCGAGGTATTCTTTACCCTTTTGTTATGGAACTTAGATACATTCTTATTTCTGACCCGACTTTGGCAAAGGAAGGGTAATGATTTTGTGTCTATGTTTCTCGTTCTGGAAATTATGACCGCACTCAGAAACATTTAATTCTTACTTAACTTTAATTTAATTAGGAGTTAGAAACATATTATGTATGAGTTATGACTTATAACGCTCATCAAAATTTTGAATTAAATTAAAGTTAAGAAGTAATTAAATACCTCTGGGCTCTGAGTAGGCTAGTACCATCCATAACCATAGTTGATGAAGCCATAAAAACATGAATCTATGTATTTTAAACGCCAAAAAAAAAAACCCGATTTGAATGAATGACGTGAAAAAAACTAGTTTTACTTATATATTTTTTTCATTCAGCTTGGAAGGTCAACTGCAACTGGTGCATATGGGCAAGATGAATGTAGCCAATATGGGTGACCAGCTTATACCACTATTCGAGGACCTGCATTGGATACTGATGATTACAGGTAAGGGTCATTTATGAATTACGTACGTACGTAAGGCATCAAGGACTAGGGTTGCCAACCTTAAATATAAAAAAAAACAGATTTGAAGTTACAAAACCGGCTAAGTGCGTGTCGGGCCACGCGCAATACAGGGTTCCGTACTACCGCTAGTTTTTTTTTAAATTTTTGTATGGTCTATGAATGTACATTTATAACGTGTTTTATACTACTAACAACATCATTTTATAGTTACTTTCAAAGGAATTTGAACAAAAAGTTCCTTTATACTTCGCCAAATACATTTTTTTAGTTGATCGACTATTACTCAAAAATTTATGAAGTCTTCTTAGCCGTGATCTTTTAAATTCAGCATATTTCCTACTCCTGTTAATTTTTTCACATTTCCAGAAGCAACCGTTTAGCTGGTAGGAGGGGGGGGGGGACACTGGACTCTAACGATTTTTTCCACTTTAAAACTTAATATTTCACAAACGGATCTCTAAATAGGAAAATGATCTATGAATACTCATAATATTTTTAAAAAACCTATCCAACGACCCCCCACACGATGGGGTGAACGCGAAAAAAATAATTCATCACCGCTTGATGTGTAGGGAAAGTGCCATAAAAAATATTTTTTTATGATTTCATGTACCATTTTGTCGTCATAATTAATATGCGTATTCTTGCCAAATAACAGCTTTGTAGGTCCTATAGGCTCTGAGCAAACCACGGACAGACAGACAGACGGACAATTTCGTCCAAAAATAGGACACATAGACTTGTAATAGTAAAATTAATACATTAAAAAAGAGGTACTTACAAAAATAGAGGCATATCTAATTTAAAACAAACACTTTAATTTTTTAATAATGTAAAACAAACACTTTTGAATGTAAGTAACAAAATTTTAAACTTAGTTGATTTGTAGAAACCTAGGACGCTGCCTAAAAATTATCCAGGACGTCCCAGGACACTACGAAAACTAGGATATGTCCTGGGAAAACAGGACGGTGTCAACCCTATTTAAGACGAGAGTCGTCTCCTTGACTACTTGCGAGGTTACATAGAACTTCACAGAAATACATAGCTAAATGTTGCTCGTAACTTCGTTCTGTATGTTTATCGTGCGGAAATTATGCATTTCTTAGTGTTAAAAACTTTTCGACGTCCTTTCCTAAAATAAATATATCATCGTTCCTTGCGAAAAATATACCATCCTTAACACCTTGATGAGTGGCAACTGATAGTCTTCCACCGTGCGTTTTCCGCGTAACTTTCTGCCACGCACTGTAAAACTCTGGAACGAAATCTATTATACCTATTTAAATCGGTTTAGCACGTTAAGTGTAGAGACAAACCGACAAACAGACAAAAACACAATGTTGCCTTTGTAGGCAACACTGTGTTTTTGTCTGTCTTCAGACTTGTAGGCAACATTATGTTTTTGTATACCCGAAGAAATTGATTCCTAGGCAGTTGACAGACCTACGTCGTTTGGTCGGCTTTAAATTTCAATTCAATGTTAGCTGTGATCGGTCGGATGAGTTTGACTTAACGCGACCAAATTACTTAGGTCCTAGGCAGATGGAGATGATTCCAACTTCTCTGATAGTACATAATATGTACAACATAACGTCTATTATAAATTTTCCAGGCCACTTCCTAGCCTACGACTGTATAGAGGGTGAAACTGTGAAGATTCCTCCCGAGATAGTACAGTATAGTATATCTCAAAACGGCAATGTGGAGGCCTCGCTACGGTATTTAGTCGGAGAGTCCACTAACACTGAGAATGTTGATGCTGTGTTCAAGTGAGTATTTTAATAAGGGGTCAAACGACCAAACGGATCATCTGATGGAAAACAACTACCGTCGCCCATGGACACTTGCGACAGAGCTGCAGGTGCGTTGCCGGCCTTTTAAGAGGGAATACGCTCTCTTCTTGAAGGTTTGCAGGTCGTATAGGTCCGGAAATACTGCTGGTGACAGTTCGTTCCGGAGTTTTACAGTGCACCTGTCACGTATGCACGTTGGGTAAATAATTATTTAACTTTAAGTTACTCAGTGATCAATTGATATTATATTTTCATATATATATTTTTCATCTAATATAATAGCCAAATATCACGTACTCGAGTATTGAACATGTCTCACCAGTCATTCTGTTGAAGTAACAAGCATGCTCTCATTCTTACAAAGTTTAATGCGAAACCATTACAGCCATTGTAATGTTAAAATTGATATTATATTCATGAGTATATTTTTGTATTCCAACAACGCAGAAAGATCACGTTAGAATACAAAACATTACAATTATTTGAATTGTGAACAATATTCTAATGCAAAGATGTAATCAGTTATTGAAATCGCTTGTGTGACTTTAACCATTTGACTATCAGTAGCAGTTTCTGTTGTTCTTGTCCGACTGCGGTGAAACCAAAAAGGAGGGTATTGATTTTGGTAGTTTTTGTATCTACTAGATGACATGCATATTGCTTAAACTACAATTATTTTTAACAAAAAATTAAAACCGACTTCCAAGGTAAAAACAATATTAATAGCATCCTTATAATATGAACTAAAAAGTATTAAATAATTTTTCCTATCTAATATGTAGTGCCTTTTCCCGAATTCAACTATTTCTGTACTCAATCTTCATCATTTTGAAGTCGGTACCAGATATAGCTGAATCTTTATTTCTTTGACAGAAAATTTGAAACTTTTGGAACTGGCACCGACTTCAAAATTATGAAGATTGAGTACAGAAATAGTTGAGGTTTAGCCGAATTCGGGAAAAGGCACTACATATTAGATAGGAAAAATTATTTAATACTTTTTAGTTCATATTATAAGGATGCTATTAATATTGTTTTTACCTTGGAAGTCGGTTTTAATTTTTTGTTAAAAATAATAATTTCACTCTTTTTAGTTACCTAGTAGGTAAACTGTTAGTGCCAATTCAAATTCTATAAAAGTAGTTTCATATTGTCTTCACTAGATGTCACTGAGGCGCTCCTGTGTCGCGCTATCGCTTGTACGTAGAAGTTTTATAATATAGGTAGTTGTAACTTGTAACAAATTTCTGTTGTGTTGTTGAAAGTTTGTAAGCAACTGACAACTCAACAGTGAGCTTGGTGTGAGCAGTGAGCAGTGAGTAGGTATGGGATATACTTCCAAAATTCAATACCAGGACTTCCAAGTACGAGTACGTAAAAATACCAGGATCGAAAACCAGGTATTAAAATACTTGCAAATATTCGTTACGGAACGGGGAACCCATTGTGTGAGTCGGTCCCGATATACAATAATATATAACTGTACGTCTGTGTTTTCGACTCCGGATAACACGTGCTGCAATCGGCCTTCCAGTGTTATCAACTCTCAGAAATATATTTTATCCCTAAAGTTGGTGTCAAAAACACCTAAAATAGCTTTATTTTTTTTTTTGTTTTCCACCTTAAAATATATAAATATAAATTCATAATGATTTAGAAATAACATTATACTGTATTATATTAGGTAAGCATGCTTTAAAATCTTTTTATTAAAAGTTACATATTTATTACGTTAAATATTTTGTCTTCGTCTGAAGATTCCGATTTTTTTTAATCATACATGTTGACATTGAATAAATTTAACATTTTATTGGATGGATTAAATGTTACACAAGATCCATAATTTCCCATCTTATTTACGCAGTTTACGCTCACTTATTTACCCCCTAAACCTGGGGGGAAAAACCCTTAAGTTGGTAACACTTCGACCACCTTCGTCAGTGCGGTCATGGCGAGTGGCAAGTGGCAACCCGCTCCTCTGGGGGCGCCGTGCCAGACGTAGCAAGTTGCGACTCGCAAATGCAAAGCACTGAGCCCCGCAAGGCACCCTGAAAATACTTGCATAGGAATTCAATCTGTATCCAATGGGGAATAAGGAGCAAAATCGTGTTAATAAATAAAATACTTTAAAGCATGAAGTATTTTTTTCTCGTAAATGCGATTGTGTGTCTTATTCACATTACGATGTTGATTGTTTTCCTATGAAAGTATTTTTATGTTTTGTGTTTCAAGTTCGCGCCTAAGCACGTACTTTTATACTTGCAAGTATTTTATGCGCGTACCAGGGCGCCGTAGTTTGAAGTAAAAACCTGGTATTAAAACCAGGTAACGTAAATACGTCTCATCTCTAGCAGTGAGCATTGAATTGACAACATAAAATATAAATCATAATATTGAGTGGTAATTGATCTCGTATAATTGTTATTAAGTTGACCTCGTCATAGTCCGCGAATTTATAAGTGGTCGTCGGTGGTACTGCGTATATTCTACGTATCTTATTACAATTTGTTAAGACTGTTAAGAGTCATACGGCATACCCCAAGGCCCAAATATCAGGTAGATAGATACATTTAAACAATACATTTAAAAAAATCAAAGTGAACACGTGCTGCAAAATGCTCGCAGCGCGGCATGCCGCATGCCCTGACATTCCGGTTAGAACTTGAATACGATGTTTACGCACGCGCCGCGCGGCGACGCCGTTGCCTCTGCGGCGCCGACCGCCGTGTATATTAAACAGCCTATAATAATTGGTGTTGTTATGTACATAAATATTATTATTGTATCCATACCTATGCCTTGCACTATTATCTATTTTGTGCCATGAGACATTGGTGACTTTAACACGACGTGGTAATGATGATGACGATGATGATGAATTTGAATTGCATGGTAGCATATGCTTTCTGTTCTTAAAACAACGCCGAAACTCCCAAACGTGTATCTATAAAGAGTCAGGAGTTCTCTCAGCATCTTCGAAACTATGGTATACCTTGACCCAATATTTGACTTTTTGGTAGCATATTCTTAGTACACTTCACGTAAAACCAAAATCACCATATGTTTCCATATAAATTTCGAGGAGTTCTCTCGATTACTCCTGGATCCAATCATCAGGTCACCACTTTTGTGAACATGGTACCAAATTGGAGAGAAACCTAATACAACAAAACAAAAATTTCGAAAATTTTTGCCGATTTCGCTCATTTAACAGACGTGATTTAACAGTTAAAATACAGTATTTCTATAAGTTTTAATGCACAACATGTAAGATCATTTCAATTATAATATAGTGTTGGAGCTAGATTTTTTATTTTTTTAAGTATCTTTAAATAATCCAACTCAAACCCGCGACAATTTTGTGATTTTTGCTGTAAAAGGTTTAGAATATCACCTTTTTATGGATTGTATTGACGTCTTAACGGTATGAAAAAAATACAATGTACTGTTGAGAAAGTCGTCTATACAATGTTGGAATTACTTTTTACCACTTCAATATAAAAAACCCTTTAAACAGAAAACCTCTATCTGCCCGCTAACTTGGCGATCGTCCTTTTTCACCTGGCATATGAAAGACGGGCGTGAGTGTGAAGAGAGCAGTAGAAAAGAGAGGACGGGCTCTTAATATTAGTAAAGATGTCTGTCAGATCTTTGTTACGTCCTAACCCTAGATTCGTCTTAGTAGTGCGATGAACAATGTTTACAATAATACTAGCTGACCCGGCAAACGTTGTTTTGCCATATAAATAATTTTTGGTATGAAAATAGATGTTGGCCGATTCTCAGACCTACTCAATATGCTCACAAAATTTCATGAGAATCGGTCAAGCCATTTCGGAGGAGTACGGGAACGAACATTGTGACACGAGAATTTTATACACATATAAGATTATATTTTTTTAATTGTTAGATTTTTTAAGCTATTGCACAGTTTTTATCGCGGGTTTTGAGAATTGAGAATTCCGAAACGCAAAACAGCTAACATTCGTCTAACGTCGTTTCAGTTTTTTTTTTAATTAAATAAGGGGGCAAACGAGCAAACGGGTCACCTGATGGTAAGTAACTACCGTCGCCCATGGACACTCGCAATATCAGAAGAGCTGCAGGTGCGTTGCCGGCCTTTAAAATAAGGGGGCAAACGAGCAAACGGGTCACCTGATGGAAAGCAACTTCCGTCGCCCATGGACACTCGCAGCATCGGAAGAGCTGCAGGTGCGGCCTTTTGAGAGGGAAGGTAATAGGGGAGGGTAGGGATGAAAAGGGAAGGGAATAGGGGAGGGTAGGGAAGAGAATAGGGTAGGGGATTGGGCCTCCGGTAAACTCACTCACTCGGCGAAACACAGCGCAAGCGCTGTTTCACGCCGGTTTTCTGTGAGAACGTGGTATTTCTCCGGTCGAGCCGGCCCATTCGTGCCAAAGCATGGCTCTCCCACGTATAAAGTTCGGCAGACTTCGGCTCGGTGTGCGACGTTGCCAGGCTTCGGCACGGTGTTTGTTTGTGTGCGACTAGACGTATGCGAATTATAATTGCGTTGATAAAAATGCTATGCAATAGCTTTACCGCGACAGTCGAGTGCCAAGTGTTTTTTTAATGGCAAACTTCCTTAACAAAAACTTTTAATTTCCAGACTAATAGGTGAGGTGCTACGTATAAGCGCTTGGGAGTGTGCCGCGTTGGAAGCGGGCCTGGGTTCGGTGTTCAGTCCAGAACTGTCTGCTACTATATCCTGGCTTCTCAAGATATGGGCTAACTCTTACTTACTGCCGCAAACTACAGAGAACTCTGAGGTGAGATATAGTCTATGGTGAGTTGGTATTTTGTCTATGGTCTGTGGTGAAAAAAGCTACTATATCCTGGCTGCTCAAGATATAGGCTAACTCGTACTTACTGCCTTAGAGTATGGAGAACTCTGAAGTGAGTATGTTTATAGTCTATAGACGTAAGTCTTGGTACACCTTCTAGAAGAAAAAAAATAATTTTTACATCATGAAGCTATTGGCTAATGGCTATTATATCCTGGCCTCTAAAGATTAGGTCAACTCGTGCCTACTGCCGCAGACTACGGAGAGCTCTGACGTGAGCTGTTATAGTCCTGCAAAGTTGCAACAAAACGTAGGGATCTATCGAAACAAAGTACTCTTTCGGCGCTGCTAATTTTACATGATGTATTTTAAGATCCTCGCAACGGCTTAAAGGTTCGCATACGGCACTTATTACAATATTATATTATTATTAACAATAATTAATACAAGCCACGCACTAAAGCAATAAAACCCATATTAAGCACTAACTACTGATTAGTCTGTGATGTAAATAATTATATTTTGCATAGAATAAATTAAGTATGCAACACAATATGACGCAAGACTATAATTATATGATTGCCATAAAGTTTATAGTAAGAACTTGTTATGATGTATCTCAAGGATTTTTACTTATGGCATTTTCTTACTTCTGTTCGATAAAGTAAAGTTAATCAGGGTAAGTTTGGACACAGGGTAAGTCCGAATAATTCAATTGATCACTAAACTAATCAGTATTTTTTTGCCTGGTGCTACGGGCGTATACGCCATACTGCACTGCAACCGCAAACCTTACTCTGGCCTGTAATTTAATTATATATTTTATATAATTATATATATATATATATAATATAATATTTAATTATTATTAATAATAATATTTAAGTAAAATAAAAATTTAAGGGGGGCTCCCATACAAAAAACATAATTTTTTGCCAATTTTTGCTCTTTAACTGTACGGGACCCTGCGTGCGCAAGTCCGACTCGCACCTGGCCGATTATTTTTATAATTTTCTGTCTCATGCACGAATAAAAAATCCTCACTGTTTATACAGGCGCAGTAACATTGCAATTATTGTTTTGTGATTTTGTCCTTGACTGATACACTGTAAAAACAAACTTTTACAGATTTTATAATCTAAAGTCAAAATGGATTAAGTTGGCACTATCGGTCATCGACCTCACTAGTCTAGGAGCAATCTAACTTTTAAAAAATGAGTTCAAAGCTATTTACTGCATACTCAGTTCAGTATGCAAAATACAGTTACACTTAAAAACATATTCTGTCACTTCATTATCAATAAGAATAACAATCGCAGTTTGTATATAGTGCAGTCGCCAGAGGTTTTAACCTCCGAAAATTGTAATAGTGAATGGATTATTGTTTTTGAAGTGTCATTTTCTTTTTTACACTATAACTTGCAAAGTTTACCAAAAATTTTTTGTGCTTTTAATTTTTTAGTTACTTAATTGAAAATTAATATTTCACCATATAAAACCGTTTCAGAAAAAATATTTTTTTCTTGTTCCTGTTATTTAATGACTCTTATCTGATTGTATACGTTGAAAATTAACCAAATACACAATTAAAAAAAAAGAAAGTTTGTTTTGCTAAGCTAAATACAACTATAAGGTTTTTGCAAAGTTTTTAGAGATTAACGCTCGTTGTAACCAAGATAAAAGGGTTTGGGTGGATTTAAGAGTTGTAACGAAAAGTGTGTTAAACTTATTGTGCATATTTAATTTTTAGAGAAATGATAACTTTTAAGTACTTAAAAACGTTTAAATATCTCCAAAAATGTGTAAAATAGACCGAAAATATTTTTCTATATTTGTTGAGAATTTATTTAAGTGAGAGCTAAAACATTAAATGCATCGACAAATGAAAGACTTTTTCTAATCTTTGAAATATATTTAAACTTCCTACTTAAAGCCAGAAAAAAATTGAGTGCTACAAATCTCACCTACATACTAAACGCATGCTGCGACCTATGTTTGAAAAATGCTTACCTGAATACAAAAAATATCAGTTCTTAACCTAATTTGTATTTTTTTCCTTTAAGTATGTTTTAGCAAATATAATTAATGAACAAAAAAATCAATTTTATTCTGTAAAAACCTAACCAAAAGAAATAAAATACAGATTTTCTTCGAATTATCCGTGAAAAGTTTGTGCTACATTTTCAGAAAATTTAATAAAGTAAGAGCTAAAAAGTTATACACATTAAGCTTTGTTAAGCCTAAAAAATGATTTTAAACTTCCTATTTAAAACCAAAGAAAAATAGGAACGCCATTTACCTGGCGAGGCACACAACAAGCACATTTGGAGGTATGCTCATTAACATACAAAAATTTTAATTTTAAATCTAAATTATATATTTTTTCAACTTATTTTCTTTCTTTGGAATATAAGCAACGATACAAATCAAAAAAATAATAATATATTTTATTATTTCGCTATATAATAAAAGAAAGAAATATGCAAATTTTCTTCAAAATTTTACTTTTTTACAGTTTACTTGAAGTGGAAGAGAATAATCAAAAGCATAACTTTTCAATAGGTGAACTTTATTATTTATGTTATCAGCTACACATTCCTTTTTTTCTTTTCAATTTTCATACACTATTGCAAAAATCGGAGGTTAGCACGATTTTTACGCTCTGGGAACTCCACTAATAGAAAACGATGAAATATGACAAGTCTTTTGACAGGGTCGTTGACCGCTACCGCCGGATTATGCCGTTACATCCATAATAAATGCGAAAGTGTATCTGTCTGTTTGTTACTTCTTCACGCCCAAACAGCTGAACTGATTTTGATTTTTGGTATGGAGATACTTTAAGATCCGGGATAGGACATAAGATACTTTTCATCGCGGCAAAATGTACGGTCCCCGCACGATAAACGCAACGGAGTTGCAGGTGTCAACTAGTGTGTAATAATTTTAAATCTACCCTCAGATCCTCGAAGTTTCATTCGGACGGGGTTCTCGCGGCGCGGCGTGGGTGACGGCGGCTGCGGCGCGGCGCGCGGCGCACGTGCTGCGGCATCTCAGTGCGCAGCCCACTCCCGCCTCGCACGCCGTCTCGCTCCTCGCCACGCTCGCTCACTCGCACCACCGGTGAGTGTATCCCGTCGCCGTCCCGCGCCGTCCCGTTCGCAACTAACATACGGGTGACGGGCAGAGCTAAAATCGTAGCTCTTGCTCACTTGAAAGTCGCACCGCTGGCGAGATAATAGCGTTAACAGTGCTATACCCTTTCCCCTTTCCACGTAACTTGTAACTGTATTGTTCTGTCCCCTTTACATCTCATAAGCAAGTCGTTAGATCTAACTCTCTAACTCACAGCACTGGTGAGATTTGACTCTTATCTAATCTAGTTTGTTCTCACCTTTTAGCCATTATTTACTTAAAAAAATAACACTATAGATAGTAATGCAATGCTGCTGTCTTTATCTGTCAAGTGTTCTTACCAACGCATGGGCCAACGACAGCAACATTGTAACTTACAATATATAATAATTCCTTTATTCTCTTTCAGCGAAAGTCCTCTGGCCAGTTCTGAAGAATTCCTAGCGTTGGTGGCTTGGGAGGCAGCAGGCAGCAACTTGTCAGGAGAGATTAGAAAAGAACTGCACAGAACTTTCGCGATTGCTGCTACGTATGCAGAAGGTAATATTTTATATGATCACTCAATTGTATAGGAAAATTATAATGGTTTTTATAATTATTATCATTAATTCGTTAAAATAAATTTGTTTAATTACGCCAATATGACACATTAGGCTGCGTTTCCACTGACGCGGAGCTGGGTGGAGAGGACCTTAGCGGTGCCCGACTTGACCAATCACTAGGCTCGAAATCTCCACTCCGCTTCAATAGAAACAGCACGAGCGGGGTGGAGCAGAGCTGAGCGGATATTCATAATAATTATTTTTAACAAAAAATTAAAACCAACTTCCAAGGTAAAAACAATATTAATAGCATCCTTATAATATGAACTAAAAAGTATTAAATAATTTTTCCTATCTAATATGTAGTGCCTTTTCCCGAATTCGGCTAAACTTCAACTATTTCTGTACTCAATCTTCATCATTTTGAAGTCGGTACCAGATATAGCTGAATCTTTATTTCTTTGACAGAAAATTTGAAACTTTTGGAACTGGCACCGACTTCAAAATTATGAAGATTGAGTACAGAAATAGTTGAAGTTTAGCCGAATTCGGGAAAAGGCACTACATATTAGATAGGAAAAATTATTTAATACTTTTTAGTTCATATTATAAGGATGCTATTAATATTGTTTTTACCTTGGAAGTCGGTTTTAATTTTTTGTTAAAAATAATAATTTCACTCTTTTTAGTTACCTAGTAGGTAAACTGTTAGTGCCAATTCAAATTGTATAAAAAATAGTTTCATATTGTCTTCACTAGATGTCACTGAGGCGCTCCTGTATCGCGCTATCGCTTGTACGTAGAAGTTTTATATAGGTAGTTGTAACTTGTAACAGATTTTCGTTGTGTTGTTGAAAGTTTGTAAGCAACTGACGTCTGACAACTCAACAGTGAGCTTGGTGTGAGCAGTGAGCGTTGAATTGACAACATAAATCATAATATTGAGTGGTAATTGATCTCGTATAATTGTTATTAAAGGTGAACGCAGATTTGGCCGCACCGCACGCACCGCAGTCGCCGCATTCGCAATTCTTCATATTATTATGAAGTTGCGAAGACTGCGGCGCGGGTAGGTAGGTATGCGAGCTTGCCTATAACTTCATATAAAGAATTCCGAATGCGGCGACTGCGGTGCGTGCGGTGCGGCCAAATCTGCGTTCACCTTAAGTTGACCTCCGTCATAGTCCGCGAATTTATAAGTGGTCGTCGGTGGTACTGCGTATATTCTACGTATCTTGTTAAGACTGATATGAGTCATACGACATACCCCAAGGCCCAAATTTAAACAATACATTTAAAAAGATCTAAGTGAACACGTGCTGCAAAATGCTCGCAGCGCGGCATCACAATAGACATAACTACCAGTACTTCGACTGCTAAGAGACTGACGAGTATTAATATCTGTCGTTTCTTTCGGGTTTCGCCAGGATAAGTTAAAGGCTGGCGCGCTGGCTGGTATAATTTAATTTTAAAAATAAGATTTTGAAATTGAATTCTGACAGTTTTCTTTGCATGTGCCAAAATATAAACAACTAAATTTGTAGGTTACGACCCTAGCGACGACTTTTGTCATAATACGTCAAACTTAAAAAAATTACATCAGTTCTAAGTCGGCATACTCTATCATTCTGTCTACTCTGGCGGCATGCCGCATGCCCTGACATTCCAGTTAGAACTTGAATACGATGTTTACGTACGCGTTGCCGCGCGCCGCCGCGCGCCGCGCGGCGACGCCGTTGCCTCTGCGGCGCCGACCGCCGTGTATATTAAACAGCCTATAATAATTGGTGTTGTTATGTACATAATTATTATTATTGTATCTATACCTATGCCTTGTACTATTATCTATTTTGTGCCATGAGACATTGGTGACCTTAACACGACGTGGTAATGATGATGACGATGATGATGATGATGAATTTGAATTGCATGGTAGCATATGCTTTCTGTTCTTAAAACAACGCCGAAACTCCCAAACGTGTATCTATAAAGAGTCAGGAGTTCTCTCAGCATCTTCGAAACCATGGTATACCTTGACCCAATATTTGACTTTTTGGTAGCATATTCTTAGTACACTTCACATAAAACCAAAATCACCATATGTTTCCATATAAATTTCGAGGAGTTCCCTCGATTACTCCTGGATCCCATCATCAGGTCACCACTTTTGTGAACATGGTACCAAATTGGAGTGAAACCTAATACAACAAAACAAAAATTTCGAAAATCGGTTCACAAACGGCGGAGTAATCGTTGAACATACAAAAATAAAAAAAAATAAAAAAATAAAAAAATATCCACAGCCGAACATATAACCTCCTCGTTTTTGGAAGTCGGTTAAAAATACAGCGAGCCGATGCGGTGCGGAGGACAGCGAGCATTGGGGTGCAGAGCGGAGGACAGCGGTGCGGAGTGAGGTGGTGCGTGACTCGCGCGCGGTGCCTCAGTTAATCATTCAATCAATTCCACTCTTCACCGCTACTCTCCGCTCAGCTCCGCGTCAGTGGAAACGCGGCCTTACAATCAAATAAAAAGCATAAAGAATTTTCTATATGCATATTAATATAATTTTTCAATGTTGTAAAAGTTTTTATGTCTCTGTGAGTTGCCTATGTCTGTTATATTCAACCGATGCTAATCTTGATATTTCTCTACAAATACATAAACGACGTATGGAAAATCATGAATGTCAAAAACTGTTTCAACTTTCATGCAACAGAATATGGCTTTGTTTCTGTAGCACTTGTATCACATAACATTATTTAAAAAAGCCTTTCACAAATAGCAATTATTTCATCTGGTTCTTCCAACAGGTGAAGTGCGAAACCGTCTACTCACCAGTACTATGGCTCTTCAGGAGAAACTCATACAGATATTGAACTCTGAACTCGATACGGAACCAGTCAGAAATGCGTTGGCCGATACACTGGACTGCTTTACTGGTGTCACTGAGGGAGTTCTGGAGGTAAATCATGAATTGATTACTTATGGTAATATTAATTATTATTTTAAGCTAAAAATTAGGGACGTGATATGATTTATATATTATGTCAAAAAAACTTGGACAGAAAAAAATGTAGGTAGAATATATTTTTAAATAATAGTAGGAAAATCAGGGTAAGCCGGGATAATTTAAGTTAAAGCTAAATCATCGATGTTTTGTTCGACTGCACCACTTTCTGAAAATGCAATTATGTTGTGCCACCGCGCACTGTAGGCGAACATAAAATACTCGCTCGGTAACCTGAATTATCCGGACTTACCCTGTATCTAAATTTATCCTGATTATTCCTAAATGAAAAAAGTTTGAGATGCCGAGGGAAACAGTGTGACGTGACTGATTACAGTTACTAATAAAAATAAATAGTTAAAATAGTTTTATATTAGTTGTAGTAGATATCAACTACGATAACTTGGCGCGCCCCTCCAAAATTCAAAACGTTTTGAAGTGCGTTGTCAAAACGTTTGAAATGCGTTGTCTTGCGCGGTAGGCTAGTTATGATTAGTTGACCAACAAATCTTGGTAATAAGTGACATTAACTGAAATATCACGTGTACTGTGATTGGTTGAATACTTACTACATACAAACTCAGTCATAAGAATGTGACTGCACACATTGAAACAGTCATTTGGAGGGGCGCGCCATATTAGTAGTTAATCTCTACGTGGTCAATGACGCCTCGATTTTTTTTTCAATTTTTGGCTAAGCTTTTTGACAAAGGTAATTTTTAGGCTGCCTTGTCTGGGCTCTTGCCTTTTTTGTTGGAACGAAGTTCCTTATCGCGCGTTCGGCGTTGCGAAAGGAGGCTAGACGGAACGACACTTAACCTCGACACTTTTTTAGTACCTGCGAAGTAGGGGCTGATGGCGTTGATAAGTATTTAGCGTTTTTGAGAATAAACAGCGACATCTACTGGACGTTTAAATAAATATTATTACAATTTCACAAAAGTATCGTTGTTAGTTCCTGGGCGTCAATAGATGGCGTTTTTTAGTAACTTCGTTCCATCCGGGTGTCCCTCGACTCCTCTCAAGTTTTTTGAAAATAAATAATAAATATTGACTTTTATTTGACCAGGTAGGCACACTAGACCAGCAGTTCCTAATGCTGATAGCCGCGCTTGAGAAGGTCCCTGGTATAGTGTATAAGTACCACAACTATCCCGCCGTGGTGTTACCCGCACTTAACTTCCTGGCTAAGAGCGCGAAACGCATGCTGCATTCCGTGCACACGGATAACGCTGATAAGTAAGTAAATATAATCAGGGTAAGATCGGATACAGTGTAAATCCAGACTTACCCCGATTAGCCTTATTTTTAAAACTTCTGTCCAGTTGTGAACTTCAACTGACAGGATCTTTGAGCTTTTTGTCTTTCTTTTTAAAATGATTCCTTTAACGATAACACTACACAGTTCGGTCATAGTAATTAAGTTTATATTCGTGCTTGCTTGAATCATGATGACGCAAGCCGCATGTACTTTTACACAGACGCTTACGTAACTTTACGTAATTGAATACATTTATTTATTACAATTGCTGTTATACGATATACATATATATACATAATATACATTTGAACATTGCAGATTTCTAGAGATCTGCAACACTACTTTCGAGGTGTACATGCGTTGGAACTCCAGCAAGATATCCAGCATCCCGCATGACGCCGAGGAAGAAGCTTACGAGGTACGCATAATACATACATACGCATAATAACAAGATGACGACCTTAGTTAACGCCGCGCCACCAACTTGTAATTATTGATATATGATTTTGACCACATGCCAAAACATTGTTGTAAGATTAAAAGAACACGAAGGTATCCCCCCCCCCCCCTCTCAATACAGTTTTTTTTTCTAGGACATCTGCGCGTTAATGGAGGTAGTCTGCTGCGTTTCCCGCAGCGGGTGCGGCGGCGGCGCAGCGGCGACGTGCGCGCGCGGCCTGCGCACGCTGCTGCCGCTCGTGACGCCGCCGCTGCTGGCGCTGCCGACGCTCGCGCACCGCGCCTACCGCATGATCCGCGACCTCGACGCCGCCGACCAGGTACTGTAGTCGCAGCTCTATAGTCAAAATGGATTATTTGGCATCAGCGGTCATTGACCTTGTTAGTCTAAGAGCAATATGAAAAAATAGTCGCACCGTATTCTGTAAACTTAAATATATTCTTATAAACACACAGATTATTCTGACCGAAAAACCTCTAAGAATGATAATCTCCAATTTTTTATGATTTCAAAGTGATTTACTGCATTTTTGCTATAGTTGTAAGCCATGCTGTTGTAACGACACTTTTGTGTCTTTACAACTTCTCGTCTTAATTTTTTCTGTCTAGCCCCTTTCGCAACGCGCGATAAGGAACTTCGTTCCAACGTCTGTCACTTTATTGTCCACTGTGATTTGTATAGAAAACAATGAAATTTGACAAGTTTGTTGATAGAAGGTCAATGACTGCTACCGCCAGACTACGCCGTGTACACTATAGTCGAGAATTTGCCTACTCGAGTTTACAATCGAAAACTTGAATTCTAAATTTTGTTTCAGCTAACCATTCTACCGATAGAGGACTTCAACATGGTGATAACTGCGTTACGCGTTGGTTTGACTGCCGTATCATGCGACGTATCAACTCTATGCTGCGATACTATAGTCGGGTTATCCAACAAAGTTCGATCGTTTGGCACCGACAATCCATACGCGATATCGCTACTCACATTAGCAGAATTGCTGCTCATGTTGATAATAAAGATGGAGATACCCCCAGATTCCATACCGGCGGCCGGCGCGGCGATATACGCCCTAACGTGTGTCAAACCGGCCTTATTAGAGGGTTTAGCTAGGCAACTTATTGAGGCATTCGCAGCGAATGACCCAGCGAATGTGCATAGATTAGAGGAAGCCTTCGGGGTGTTAACCAATGGGGTACTTTTTGATGGGTACCGAACACACAAGCTAAGATTTCAAGATAATTTCGATAAATTTCTGGCGAGCGTACACGGGTTTCTCATTGTCAAATAGGGGGTGGTTCCTTCTGTGTTTTTAACGTCGAATTTTCTCAAAGAGAGTTGTGGAACTAGTCACAAGTATAGAGTACATATTCTATAGGGTGGCTAAAAATCTCGGATCAAACACAATAGCGTGTTTTTTGTGCGCATGCTGTGGAATCTACTTGCGCTAGTCTAGATGTTAATCGTCATTCTTCAAAATATATTGTATCCGACTTTTGATAAGATAGGTACTACCAAAATAAGAAGAAATTGGCTACTACAGTACTACAAGGATTTTTAGGCACTTGGATACTTTTGCTACAGAAATGTGGACGTATGCCATACAATTCTCACATTAAGCCGTCATTCCACCGCGGCGCACGCTGTGCATGGCCACGGGGCGAACAAATTTATTACTTTGAATACGTCAATTCGTACGTAGCGTGTCCGTGGGTTGCAGTGGACACAGTCACATATGTTTTCTTACAAAGCGAAGCTTGACGCACGTGCGTAGTCTCTCCGTGCGCTGCGGTGGACAATATTATTGGCACTTTGGTAGTGGGTGTGAAATAAATGTAATTATTATTCTTCACTAGATGACGCCCGAAACTCCGTTGCGCCGAAATTCGTTTATCTCACGAGAACCGTACATTTTTCCGGGATAAAAGGTATCCTATGTCCTTTTCCGGGACTCAAAGTATCTCCATACCAAATTTCAGTAAAAGCGGTTTGGGCGTGAAGAGGTAACAGAGAGACAGACAGATTGACGGACGGACGTACTTTCGCATTTGTAATATTTGTATGGATTCGACTACGAGCCAAGATATTATTGTAGGACTGTGAGCCTACAGGATATGTATTCGATACACGTATTGGACGATTTGGAAACGTTTGACGATGTCCTTCCCAAGGGCTGTGTTTATTAATAAATTATTCTTTTAAGGGATGTCCAATTATAATTTCCTGTGTACTGTGGCCTAAATTGAACAGGGTGCCTGCCTCCGTATTGTATATTGTTCCTCGGTCTACACGTACGGACCGTTCTGAAATAGTTTGCCTCTGAAATTACCTTTATGATGAGGATACTAAAGCTGCGTTTCCACCAGAGATGTGTTGCGAGGAATGTGTTTTTAAGAACCAATAGAATCGCTTCATTGACATGAGCTTGCCATGACATCGCCCAGCGCGGCGATTCTATTGAATCTTAAAAACACATCTCTGGTGGAAACGCAGCCTAATGCCCAGTTTCTAAGGTTTGCGACTGAAGTATATCTTTTTACTAGCGTTTTTGATTGGCTGACGTCATAATATTAACCAACCAACGACAGTGTTGAATGGATAATCTCAAGCCAACCTCGGAAACTAAGGCTGGTATAAATCTGGTATAAGTCAGCACTCAAGATGCATCTCGGTCTCAAGACACGGTTCAGGCTCTATTGGTTGGCTGTCAAAATTTGGACCAATCACAGAGCCGAACCGCGTCTTGAGACCGGGTCGCATCTTAAGTACTGACTATTTATACCAGCCTAAGCGTTAGAAACTCCGAGGTAAATTAAATCTAAACGGGCTATAGTCAATGTAGGTTCACAACGATGTTGCTAGAAATTATTATCACTATGTTGCTAGAAATGATAATATGAAGCGGGTTGTGACTTAAAGTATTAACGATAGTTTTACATCTACGATGATTTTTTATAACTTTCGATCTTCTTATATACCTAAAGTCTGGCTAGGAGTAAAAAAAACCTGCACTGAATATCATAAACTTTTTGTCACTACAGCAACACTGTATAATTGTTGGGCAGGAATAAGGTATAAGCAATACTCTTGCAGATTCGTAGCTGGACATTTTTCATTGTACTATCAGAGAAGTTGATTCCGAGGCAGATGGCGGACCTAAGTAATTTGGTCGCGCTAAGGGCCAACCCACACGTACCACAACCACACGACTACCACACCACGTGGTCGGACGTATATTTCGTATTGTAAATGAACTGCACCATTCACACGTACCACATTTTGCAGTCGTTGTCGACCACTTGTCAGATACCGACCACATCGCAACCACGGCCGACCACCTCGCAACCACATCGCAACCACAATGTTGCGTCTATGCAACGACAGTGCGCGCATACCGCCCACGCTCTTCCCCCCTCCGTTTCATTGACTTTCGTACGTAACCACATCGCAACCACTGATGACAACATAACCACGTCGACATTTTGTTGGTACCACAACGCAACTACAAAAAGCTGCAGCGACACCATTCACACGTAACCACTGCTCGACGACATTTTGTCGTTGCGATGTCGTGTGGTTGTGGTACGTGTGGGTTTGCCCTAAGTCAAACTCATCCGACCATCACAGCTAACATTGAATTGACATAAGCCGACCAAACGACGTAGGTCAACTGCCTAGGAATCAATTTCCTCGGGTATACTTTAATGTTACTCTCGGACGATATTCTAGTGACGCTATGTTAAACGCTAAGTAGTTATAAAAATATTTTAGGTGACATTTTTTCAATTTTATTCAAATAATACATGTTAATGTGTTTCAACGCTCTATAACGCTTGAAATTGTTTTTTATATTATCTGTAGTTGTAATTGAAATGTATATAGATAAATAAATTCTCGACATTTTTATGTCGATAGCTATAGGATATTTTTGTTACTTAATACCTATAGTATTCGTTCTTATGATAATATATTTTGTGAAAATAAAAATTCGTTATAAACAAAATGCCGGTATGTATTTTTTGTATACAGGCAAATCAGGGCTAGTGTAATTTATTTTGTACTGTAGTAAAAGTTAATTAAATTGTGGTCGCTAAAAAGTGACTTCCATGATCCATCTTTCTCATTACTAGCATAGAAATAAATAAGTAGCACTCGAAATATTTTTGTAAGAAAGTTGAGTTTGGGTGCCATACAACTGTTGTTAATATGTTGCTCAGAAAAACATGATAAATGTTTCGGACACCACTTAAAAGTAAAAAAAAAAACTTTATTTAATTAGACAAAGATCATGTATTTTGCTGAGTCATCCGGAATATCTAAGCAATGAACATTATGTATTGGTATGCTTTCGAGCAAATTAAGTATTTGTACATAATAATTATGTAATACTTACGGAAAAATCAGGTACAGTATCAACTAGGGTGAAATGAGTAATTACTAGTGATAGGACAGCAGTAGTCATCATTTATTAAGGTTGCTTTAAAAACTGCCTGTTTTTCTTTAAAATCAGACTTTCTATTACTTTAAAAACAGGCAGTTTTTAAAGCAACCTCAGTCCTTAATAAATATTGTTTTTGTGCTTCTGACTGACTGCAGGTATTGTCCAATCACTAGTCATTTACCCTTTTTTTTTACCCTATACTAAAGATTTCATTTTTGTTAGTACATTGGACTATTGCTGTTGTTATAATTCGTAGTTATATTCGTTCGTAATATTTTATTATTCGTAGGTTCTACCTATAAGACTAAAAATAATGTCAAATTAACTTCGGTAATACAAGAGCGCAAACTAGAATTAAAAAATTTGAGCTTTTCGAACTCTTGTTTTTTTTTCACCGAAACTACAAGATATTATAATATTATGTAAAATATATTATGGTAACATTTTTATGAATTTGTGATAAATTGGTATGCACAAATGACGTCACACAAAATAAATTATTGCAAGGGCGTCGCCAGCCGATGGCGCAGGGAGGGAGGGGGGCAAGTTGACTTTACCTACTACAGTTCATACTTTTCTCATTCTCTATGAATTAGAGTGGAATTGGTGAATTCATTCGAGTTTCGACGTATGGGAATGATTGTTCAAGGCTTGAACTTCAAGCAAATCAACTCAAAGACTTAGGACTTTGGTTGCATTATATTTGGCAACTTTTTTAGAATCTCTTGGGGGCAGCTGCCCCTCCCAGCCCCCCTTGGCGACGCCCTTGAATTATTGTGATCCTTATTCTTTATAAATGATGTCATGTGTACGTGATATAGTCCAGAGGTTCCCAAACTGTGCGCCGCGGCGCCCTGGTGCGCCGTGGAAAGGCAAGAGGGGCGCCGTGAGTCGATCATCCACAACCACAAATATTATAAAATTAAATTATAATAATATGAATTATACAAAGCAGGCAGATGACTAAATATTTGTTTATTATTATTATTATTAACTTAACTATAATGATTAAAGGTGTTTATTTATGTATATTTTTGTAATAGCTTGGTAAAATAGGGCGCTGTGACAAAATATTGACTTGTAGGTGCGCGCCGCAGGCTGAAAAAGATTGGGAACCCCATGTGATTATACCTATTATTTAGATCTTATTTTGAATATGTAACTTCACGGGGGACTGGTCAAGTTTATTGTATGATATTAATGAGTCCAGTCTAGAACTCCAGGCTACCAATTCCAGTATTTTCTTGCTTTTGCTTAAATAGATTATGCAACAGTTACCCAAATTAACTGTAAAATATTATGTATGTAAAACAAAACATGTCTTTATTACAAAATCAGCATTCTATAACTGTATGGAGAAAAATAAAGATATTTAAAATATAAACATTACTTTTTTTATTTTATGCTATTAAATTATATTAAGTATGAGACTATAAATTTTCTTAAAATTAATTTCATGATTATTATTTTAGTATAATAGGTGAATTAACCTCGGTTCATAATTATTATTATACGAACTGTAAAATCCAAGTTTCTACCTGATTGCCAAAGTTGATGATTTTAAATGGAAACTGGAAAGCAAAGCATTTTTTTCGAAAGTTTATTTCTGAAACTTAGGTGGAGTTTTAATAATTATTAAGGAGTAAACTCCAAAAAGAAAATGACACCTCAAAAACAAAAATCCATCCACTATTACAATTTTCGGAGGTTAAAACCTCTGGCGACTGCACTATTATGTGGCGAACAGTATTCTGAACCAAATAATATATATACTAGTCTATGTTCTGAACCACCGACTGAAGATTGGATTGAATGAAGCCTTTGTGGAGTCTGGTGGCAAAAACAGTGCACCAGCTCCGCACACGGCACTTTTTTTTTTTTGTATTACAATTCTGTGATTACAATTTACATGTATGACGAAGTAACCTCGAAGTAACTACAGTCGGGGCATTTTAATAGGCCACATTTGACATCTGTCAGATTAATCTCCATAGTGAGGTGAGCTGCGTAAAAACATCGACCAAAACGAATAAATCGATAGGACTTTGCTCTTTGGTTGTGTGCCGTCAACAAGCGTCCTTTTTGTTATTTAGTTTTTGAGGTGTTTTTATATCATTTTATCGAGTTTTTTCAATTTCGGTTGATTTATCTTAGACTTATCTGGTGTTTGGTGTTATAATTTGTGTTGTCCTTGTCGTAAGTACGTAGTATTTGTAAGGTGTGTTGTTTTTAGGTTAAGCCGGTAGTATAGTTTGTAAATAACATGGAGATAGATACTGACCCTCCGGACCCCGGAGGTGGTGATGTAAATAGTAGGAAGCGAACTAATCAAGACAATATTGAGCCTTCAGCAAAAAAGGCAACAAATAGTACACATTCGGTGCCTTCGATTCAGTTGCACTATGTAAATCCGGATTTTGCGAACAAAAAGGTATACAATGCCGATGATGCTGCGCCTTATATTGTCCACGTCACCAAACCTGAGACCGAAAGGGGTCCTGTCCTTAATCCCATTCAGTTTGGGCAGTTTGTATTTAAAAATGATGTACAGAATATTAAAATGGATGGAATTAAGAAGATAGGCCGTAATCGCGTCTCAATTGAATTTAAATCTCCAGATCATGCTAACTCTTTCATCGATTTGCCTGCCTTATCTAGTGCTGGATACATTGCAATAATACCATCTTATAGCGTATCCCGCATGGGTATTGTCCGCAATGTCCCGGTGGACTGGTCTATGGAGGAGTTAGTAGAAAATATGCAAGTTCCATCAGGTAATGGTAAAGTGGTTAGAGCACGTAGGTTGAGTCGCAAGTCTATGAATGAGCAAAACTCCCCTGTTTGGCTACCTACCCAATCTGTGGTTCTTACAATCACAGGACAAAAATTACCTTCCCATGTCTACTGTTACTACAACTCACTACCGGTTGAGACATACAAATTACCCACTATACAGTGTAACAAATGTTGCCGATTTGGTCACGTTAAGGCACAGTGTAGGTCTGAACCCCGTTGCTATAAGTGTTCACATAAGCACGAGGGAGCAACATGCACTGCATCATCTTTTAATTGCATGCACTGTAGTGGTCCGCATGCAGCAAATGATGTTTCTTGCCCTGAATATATCAGGCAAAAAGAGATAAAGTTTGTCATGAGTCGGGAAAGTATCTCATACATGGAGGCGTCAGCTCGATTCCCCCGTGTGAGACGATCCTTTGCCGATTCTGCTAGGACTTCTCCTTCTGCAAATGTAAACATTTCTAGACAGACTTATAGACAGACTGACAGACAGAATGACAGACAAACTGACAGACTGACAAATTCTCCCACTACCACATCCTATAGGAAGACTGTATTTATTCCCCGCCGTCCCATTGCTCCTATGTCGCCTGGGTATGACCATGAGGCACATAGAAATTTAATTGAACAACCAGACATTCAATCTCCTAATGGATGTGCGTATCCCTCTCCCAGTGAAAAGGCTCCCGTTTCTCATAACGACAATATGGTGGACAATTTATCTTACTTCTTTATTGATCTCATTTCTAGATTTGGCGACTCCCTACCGAACAAAACTCTTTCCAACCTGACCCACCTCATTAAACTGTTGCCCAATAATGGCTCACACTGTGATACAGTGGAACAGCCGGAGCATCAGGAATAAAAAACCAGACCTTTGTAGTTTAATTAATTTACATAAGCCATCGATTCTTGCCGTCCAGGAAACATGGCTTGCGCCGGGGTCTCGTTTTCGAGTCCCTGGTTATGCCTGTTTCCGGGATGACAGGTTTGATGGCAAGGCTGGAGCAGCCATTTTGGTCTCCAGCCATTGTACATATTCTGTATATA
This sequence comes from Lysandra bellargus, assembly GCA_905333045.1. Taxonomy (NCBI): domain Eukaryota; kingdom Metazoa; phylum Arthropoda; class Insecta; order Lepidoptera; family Lycaenidae; genus Lysandra; species Lysandra bellargus. The sequence goes on along the minus strand of HG995350.1, from coordinate 6,303,739 downwards.
ACCTCCCTGTACATAGTAGTAGTTTTAATATTGTAGCTGTACATGTCTTAGGTGTTATTTATATGTCTGTGTATGTCCCCCACCCCAACCCAACAATTTTTTCCGAACTGTCCTCTATTTTCTCCTCAGTTCCTTCCCCATTGGTTGTGTTGGGTGATTTTAACACCCACAATACATCTTGGGGCTCCCATTTCAATGATCTAAATTCCCCCATCCTGATTGATATATTTGATAGTAATAACCTAGTAGTCCTTAATGATGGAACCCCAACGCGTCGGGTCTCTCCTCTGCAGAACCCGAGGAGTGTGGTGGATCTATCATTATGCTCCCCCTCCCTCGCTCCTTCATGTACCTGGACAGTCATTCCCAACTCTTATGGTAGTGATCATTTCCCAATCCTAATAACAATCATTCACAGACAGACTAGACAGACATTACCATCGTCTCCTCCTTGGCTTAAATATAAAACAGCTGATGCGGATTGGCCCCAATTCGCTGATGTGACAGATTCTCAAATTAGCCTTCTGTTACCCTTCGAGAACAATGACACACTCTCTGTGTATCAAAATTTAAAAAATGTCCTTCTTTTGGCTGCGGATAGGTGCATCCCACTTAAATCCACAGGAGATCGGAGAATTTTGTCTCCTCCCTGGTGGGACTCCGAGTGCACTGGGGCTTGTAAGCGCCGCAAGGACGCAGAAAGACTGTTTTCTAGGGCTATGACCTTAGAAAACTATTTAAATTATAAAAAAGTAGCAGCTGAGGTTAGACTCTTATTGTCTGAAAAGAAAAAAAATGGTTGGCGTCAGTTTTGCCTCAGTCTTTCACCATCATCTCGTCCTTCGCTAGTCTGGAAGAACATCAAAAGATTCCGTGGTTCATTGGTGAGTGATTACCATCCGTCCAATGACACGTCTGAGTGGATATATGCTTTCTCTCAAAGGGTGGCACCTCCGTCTGTGCCAACTTTTGACGAGTGTCACAATTATGTTTCTCCTGGTCCTTCCACAGGTTACTTAGATGGTCCCTTTTCTCTGGAGGAATTTCAATTGGTTTTAAATTCATTAAAGGATACCGCTCCTGGCAGTGATGGATTACCGTACTCATTTATAGTAAATAGTGGCCCTGTTACCCAAGGTGTGTGCCTAAAGGTTTTAAATGATATTTTCCAATCTGAAGTGCCCCCAGAGGAATGGCGAACACAGATTATTTTGCCTCTACTCAAACCTGGAAAACTAAGTGGTGATCCGTCTAATTATAGACCTATCGCTCTCTCCATCACCTTGGGAAAAATTTTAGATCATATGATCAAGAATAGATTGGAGTGGTTTATGGAGAACACTGGTATACTATCTAAAACACAGTTCGGCTTTCGGAAGGGCTTTAGCACTATGGACGGTCTCGGGTCTTTCGTGACTGACGTGCGCATTGCCTTTTCGAAGGGCGAACATGTGGTAGGTGTGTTCCTTGACATTTCATCGGCATATGACAACGTTCTTCTTCCGGTTCTCAGGCAGAAACTGCATCATCTGAGAGTCCCAGTGAAGATGATCAACTACATAATCAATTCCCTTTCCTGTCGTTTTGTTACCGTATCCACCCAAAATTTAACCCTCCCTCCTCTTATTGTTTATAAAGGTCTCCCTCAAGGCAAGCCTCTTAGTCCTCTCCTTTACGACATTTATACCTTTGATTTAGATTTATCCGTCAGTAGTTTTTGTGAAATCTCTCAGTATGCCGATGATTTGACATTGTATATTGCCTCTAAGGATATTTCAGTATGTTCCGAACGCCTAAACACTGCAATCAGGTACCTCATGGAGTGGATGGACCGACATGGCCTCAATATTTCAGTTCCAAAGAGTTCTGTGGTAGTTTTTTCTCGATCTAAAATTACACCTGTAGTTAACATTCAGCATAATGAACAAGTTTTCCCGGTTAGAGATAGTGTCAAGTTTCTTGGAGTCTACCTCGATTCCAGGCTAACTGGCGCTTACCATATTAGGCATATCGTCAAAAAATGCGAGAAAAATATTAATGTTTTAAGGTCGGTTAGTGGTGTATGGTGGGGATCTCACCCTTATACCCAAAAATTGCTTTACAATGCTCTTATCCGCAGCCATATGGATTATGGATCCTTTTTATTGGAACCTTGTCATAAGGTTCCATTAAAAGATCTGGACAAAATTCAGGCAAAATCTCTTAGGATCATAGTTGGGGCAATGAAATCTTCTCCAATCAACGCCCTACAAGTTGAATGTGTTGATCCGCCTCTTAACATTCGACGCCAGTATCTTGCGGATAGGTTTTTATTTAAGGCATTTCAAAACTCCTCACACCCTCTATTAGGCAAATTACACAAATTATCCCAATTGACATCAACATCTGCTTATTGGCGACATAAAGATCTCCCTTGTCTCCTGATCAGTTACCATAAGATAACCCAACTTCCTTGTCCTATTGTCCAGTGCAGACTCAACCCTCTATTTTCTACCCCTTACGAAGCACTGACATTCACTCCCGACATCATCCTTAATTTCCCTATTGATAAAGGTTCCCCTCTAGCAAATACTCAATTTAATAAGATTATACATGAGCACTATAGGGATTGGATGCTTATCTTTACGGATGCATCTAGACTTTCGGTGGATGGTTGCGTGGGTGCAGCTGTCTGGATTCCGAGAGTAAATGTGATTCTAAATTTTAAATTGCCTCCTAACTCCTCTGTATTTACAGGGGAGGCCCTCGCTGTATATGAGGCCATCTCATTTATTGAGTCTCACGATCTTAGTAAATCGCTCATACTTTCGGACTCCAGGAGCGTTTTGGAGGGTATATCCGCTAACCAGTTCCGCTCTAAGTCTAGATTTCCTTTAATCCTTAAGATAAGACAGCTCCTCCTTAGGTGCCGTGTCCGCAGTATCCATGTTGTGTTAGCATGGATACCTGGCCACAGTGGAATTACTGGTAATGAGAGTGTGGATGCATATGCTAAAGCCGCCATAACATCAGGTGGACTCAGTCAATACCAACTCTATTGTCAGGACTTAATTCCACTTGCAAAATCTCAGCTTTCTAGCAAATGGAATACACTATGGGACGGCTCAAGTACCATCAAAGGCAAGCACTACCATGATATTCAAAGTAGTGTACCAGTAAGACCATGGTTCTTTAGATATTCTCAGTGTAGCAAACCAATATGCTCAACAATCTGCCGTATGAGACTAGGTCATTGCTGCTCACCAGTGTTCCTTGCTAAAATTAGGGTCAAGGATCATTCTCTGTGCGAGTGTGGTCTAGATGAGGGTACCTTAGATCACATCTTCTTTTCTTGTCCTAGAAACCAATCGTCCTTATATGACTGTCTACCCAATTCCATTCCTCGCCCTATCAATTTTAAATCGGTTTTATCCTATGTAGATACCCCTTTTATTGAAATTTTATGTGCATATATTTGTGATAACAATATTAAATTGTGACGTTTTTACTAACAATTGTGTTTGTTTTATTTTAGGTGAATCAACTCCTGTAAATATGCAATCCTTTTTGTAACCGTACCCTTGTTACTTCACCAGACCTTCACTACAGTTTAGAGCAAAGTCTTCTCAAAAAACTCTGACACTGGCAATTCACCGAGTCAGCCATTAAAAAGAAGAAGAAGAAGAAGAAGAATAAATCGATACGGACTTGAAATAAAATATTTGAATTTTATACGTTTGAAACAAACTCCTGTCCCATTATTGCTTTTTCTTTTGCAAATTCAAGGAGCAAAATTAAACAAGTACATAATTTACAAAAAAAAAATGCATTTATTCGCTTAAATTATAAAATCTGTTAAATGTAGTATTATCATTATTCATTTCACATAAATATGTGTTACTTTTCACAATGTGGTTATTAATTTATGGGGATATTTCGTTACAAGTAATCAATGCATCGATACTATTTTTTCGCTTTCGATTTTTAGGGTAACTTCCCTAGAGTTTAAAAAGGAAAAAGGTCAGCTGACGTAACATTGTAACGGGGGGTTTTGGCGGGCATGTGAAAGAGTGCTGTTGTGTTTTTGTATTATTTTCCTAAAAATTGTGTTAGCTGGGTTTTTAATGTGTAATATTGGTAGAATATTAACCATTACATATTCGTGTTCATGCACAAGTGTAGGAAAGTGATGTAATATCCAGAAACGTGCTATTTTGTGTTCCCTCCAAAACTCCATCGAAAGTTTCAGTAAAGCGTCTACCACTTTACTGAATCGACCGACTTGACTCCTTGACTGTATTGACTTTTACTTAGACTTTGACTAGACTTTAGACCTGACGATACATGAAAACGATGATGAAAATTATAATAGGAGGAATATGGTTTTCCCGCCATATTCCTTACCTTTTTACCTTGTCTGTGGCACAACATACACATCCTTTGTGTCAAGTTGCCAAAAAAGAAGAAAAAAAAGAAAAAAACATTGTAACGACGTGCAATTATTAAGATCAGAATTTATTTATTACGTTTAGAATTGTTTATCAGTAAAAGCAAATCGTTAAATAATTCGTATCGGTCATATTTACAATAAATATGTAATCGTAATTGAAAAAAGTTAATCAATTGTGCAGTTATAACAAAACGAAAATATTTATTTTTTACTTTCTTTCTTTCTTTCTTTTTCTTCTTTTTTGGCAACTTGACACAAAGGATGTGTATGTTGTGCCACAGACAAGGTAAAAAGGTAAGGAATATGGCGGGAAAACTATATTCCTCCTATTATAATTTTCATCATCGTTTTCATGTATCGTCAGGTCTAAAGTCTAGTCAAAGTCTAAGTAAAAGTCAATACAGTCAAGAAGTCAAGTCGGTCGATTCAGTAAAGTGGTAGACGCTTTACTGAAACTTTCGATGGAGTTTCGGAGGGAACACAAAATAGCACGTTTCTGGATATTACATCACTTTCCTACACTTGTGCATGAACACGAATATCTAATGGTTAATATTCTACCAATATTACACATTAAAAACCCAGCTAACACAATTTTTAGGAAAATAATACAAAAACACAACAGCACTCTTTCACATGCCCGCCAAAACTCATTTATTTTTTAAGTACGTCGCTATAAGGTTCTTCTTCTTCTTTTAAATTACGCTATAAGGTTACCAGGTACAATTTTGATGAACTGTCAAATGTGGCCTATTAAAATGTCCCGACTATAAATATTTCTAAGTAAATATTATTGTTCTCATATTTTGATTTAAGACGATTTTGTTGATTACTTTATGTAACTATTAGTAGTTACAAATTAAAATTATAAAAGAATATTTTTTTATGTTCTAAAATATATATTTTTTGTTGATGCGTACACTTACCCAAAGTGCTGCGTACACATACCCCGATACTGGGGTAAAAGTGCGCAAATGGAAGGGTTATTGTTTTCTAAAGTTTCTTAAAATATAAGCTTTAAAAATACTATTGTTATGTTTAAGTTGGTGACAAATAAACACTCTAACAAATGAACATAGTTTTGTTTCATTGTACTAATAATATTTGAGTTTTTTAAAGCATCAAAGTTAAAATGCGCACACTTGACCCGCATGACTCTATGACTATAGCATCGTAACTAACAAAAAATTTACATTGACACTGTGAAGTGTCAACTGTCAAGTCAGGTGTCGGCTCGGCTGTCAGACAGTCAGCGTCAACTGTCGTCTGTCAGTTGTCATTGCATTTTCCATGCATTTTCGTACAAATTGCAAAACCAAAGTTGCACTTGCGGGCGGGTTTACATTTTATTAGATTTTATTACTATAAATTCAGTAATAATAATATTATAATGTTATTATTTATCTAATCAAGGGTAAGTGATTTCTGTATTTCGCCTAGAAAATGATTACAAAGTAATAAGACGACAAAGGAGTCGGCAATAAACTAATTTACTTTCCAGAAAACATCTTTTACTAGCAAGTGTACAAAAAATCTTTGTAACAATGGATTCGTCTGATCAAAGCCTTAACCTATCTACTGTTTCCTCGAGATTTGAAGAAGATACAGAAACGCGAGCGACTAAAAACTATGTGAAAGATCTTTTGAAGTCGCGGATATTTTTAGGTCGGTACATAGAAAGGCGGCTTATAAATAAGCATATTGGCTACCGCGACATCGTTTTGATAAGCACAGCTGAGGTCGAATTAAAGAGAGATTTACTAGCAGCTCAAGAAAAGCTACGGGCTGTATTTCCGGACTCACATTGGATTGGTATTTCTGACTCTCATATGATTGGCTTACAGTCTGGTTTGTACCTCTCTACTGAGATAGACAACGAGCCGCTGGGGCCATTTTGGTTCCAAATTAAAACCATCAAGTTTCGCCCTTTAGAAACCATTGTTGTTTTGAAATGTATAAGGCATATATCTGATGGATTCCTGGAACTGGAACCAATTTTGACTGGTGCACCCAATAAAAACATAATTGCCAGTATTCCAAGCAACAAAAAGGAAATTGAACATATAAAATCAGATATTACGGAAACCATAAAAGATGTGCTGTCAATTCATAATATTAGGGATTTTTTTACATTTATTTTTGCACTTGTGATTGCTGTGTTTACTGGAAGTACCTCATTTGTAAACTTTTTGGGAAACTTTATTTTAGCACTTATAAGAGAGTTATCTCTTTTGGTGAAAAATTCAACACCCATGTTTCTGGGAGTTTTAGATTTCTTCAGTAAAATTGTTGGTGGTTTCTATATTTTAATGGCAATGTTTTTTAGACCAAATAATCCTCCAAGACCAAACAAAAGAATAGTTGAGTATGATCAGCCAAATTTCAAGTACACAAATTTTGACTGATTTAGATTTTGTGCCTAATCCAAAAAATATTTAAATTAGATCTCACATGTTAAGAAACTCTTACATTTTATGAGCATTTATGTAGGAAAGGCTATGTTATATTGACTTACTTATTTTCACATTCCTTTCTTACATTTTTACAAGTTTTGGATTACACGGGTGTTGGATTTGTAGGTCTGAGGCAAAAATATGCAATTGAATAAACTGCATAATTTGAGTTTAAATAAGTTGTATTATAATCTATTTGTATTTTTAAAATTATATTTATTGGTGCAATGCTGGGTGTTTTATTTTATCTTCAAAAATTATGATTATTCAGCATCAGAGATGAAGCTAGAAACAAATTAACAGACGCATCCATAAGTCGCGGCTGACGGATGCGGCTTAACAATGTGCATGGTTCATCCGCGAACGTCAAATACCTAACCTATATTATGTCGATGGCAGATGTCCGCGGATGCAAAAACATGCGGCCAGCCAGATTCTGTTCGGACGTCTGAACGCTCAAGGTCGCGTACGCGACTTATGTCAGACAATGTGCACAGTTTAGTGTATTTTGTATTGATCAGATAGAAACAAGCCGCATCGGATGAAAACGTCCGCGGACGTTCGTCCGATAATTTGTTCCCAGCTCGCTTACACTTACAGCACCATCTAGTGGTCAATAGCGGATAAGCGTCGTTTTAATAATTCACCACTAGGTGGCGTTGCGTAAATTGACAAATGAAAGAGTGTGTTTAAAATTTTTTGCCAGTTTACTACTAACTAGTACCATTTGGCATTTAACGTAGTTGATTGGCTATTGAGAAGGCAAATTTCGCTTATCAGTATACTGGGCCCAGATTACTAGTATATATACTGGGTCTAGTATAGACTAAAGCCCCGTATTCACTTTGATTAGTAATAAGTGCAAGTGATTAGTGCAGTTGATTAGTTATCAGGTAAAAGTACGTGTGGACAGCGACTGATTAGTGCAAGACCTTTGATTTCTACTAATCACTTGAACTAATCACTTGCACTCGCACTAATCAAAGTGAATACAGGCCCTATAGAGTAAAGGCCCCCATCGTGTCGTGGTGTCAAATGTCAATTCAAGTGTCAAAGTCAATCAAAGTTAGTAGCATAGACTAGTATAAATATTATTTGGAAATTGTAGCAATACTGTATCGACATCAGGGCTTCATAACGTTATCGAATAACAGAAAAAATATCGTTACGTACCGTTATTTTCATAATGGTAGCCAGATAACGTTATTTTTATAACGATATCTAGTAAAATAACGTTATATTTACCGTTATTATTATAACGTTATTTTTTCGTTATGGCATAACAAAAAAAAAACGTTATAATAATAACGGTTAATATAACGTTATTTTCTGGTATCAGGTATGCGATCGTGCACGGTGCACCAAATCTCACTCATATTTAAAATGTAATAAGCGTTCTCTGTGAAAATACAAAGAAAAAATACACCTTAAAAGCGTGATTACGTTTAGAAAATTTTCCCGCCTGTCATGACTTTCTTGACGGACTATAACGTTATCAAAGAACATATATTTACCGTTATAAATCCTATATAACGTTATAACATTTACCGTTATTAAATACATTTATAACGTTATTTCTAGTATCGGTTTAATTTTCATAACGTTATCTATGCCCTTGAAGCAATAACGTTATGAAAAAATAACGTTATTTGAAGCCCTGATCGACATTCGACTATCGAAGTAACTACTAACTAGTTCTTGATCTGTGTACTGTATTATCTATGGTTAGTAGGTACATACAGGGGGGGTCAACTCCTATAGAACAGAAAAAATACCTACTGGGGCTGTTATGTGCGACTGACTAAAAAATACTCCCAATTTAGTGGGAGAGCTCAAGTGAGTGAATCGTTTATATATCCATATAAAAGCGAAATAAAAATATAAATAGTGAGATTTTGTTTTGTTCGTATTAAAATATTATGATTTTAAAATAATTTCCATTATTAACACTTGCTAAACTATTGTTTAGCAGTTGGGAGTAATGTAAATTGCCATTTTTTATGGCAACCCTGGTCTCTACTCTCTGGTGATAAGTCATAACAACAAAATGGCGTTCGTTTTGTTTTGCGCTTTACGAACAAGGTGGGACTTTGCTCTTTTTGAGTGGCGTCAACAAGCGTTTTTTCTTCTTTTTGTTTTTTTAAGTGTTTTTCAGAATTTCAGGAGGTTTTTTACTCGCCTGTTGATTTATCTTACTAATATTTTGTGTTGTGTACTAAAATTTGTGTTTGTGAAGTAGTAAGTATTTAGTTTTTACTCATTGTTTGTTTTTTAGGTTAGGTTGTTTTTCTAGAGATGGATCTAGACACAGATCCCCCTGACCCTGGTGGTGGGAATAGAAAAAGACCGAATACGGACATTCCTGAGCCGGCAGCTAAAAAAGTTAGTAGCAATGCCCACTCAGTGCCATCTATTCAACTTCACTATGTGAACCCTGAATTTGCAAATAAAAAAATATATGGTTCCGACGATGCTGCGCCGTACATTGTACACGTGTCCAAACCAGAGACAGATTCTATCCTTAGTCCAATCTTATTTGGTCAATTTTTATTCAAAAATAATGTACATAGTGTAAAAATGGACGGAATCAAGAGAATTGGTCGTAATAAAGTCTCTATTGAATTTAAAACACCACAAGACGCTAACTCTTTTATCGACTTGCCTGCAGTTGTAAGTGCTGGATATAGTGTAGTGATACCCTCATACAGTGTATCCCGCATGGGCATTGTTCGCAATGTCCCTGTAGATTGGTCGATGGAAGAGCTTGCAGAAAACCTACAAGTTCCAGTTGGTTACGGCAAGGTAGTGAAAGCGCGTAGAATGAGTCGTAGAACCTCGAATGAGCAAAATTCATCCATTTGGTTACCTACCCAATCTGTGGTTATAACGGTCACTGGTCAAAAATTACCATCGCATGTTTATTGTTTTTATAATTCTCTGCCAGTAGAAATATACAAATTGCCTACTATCCAATGCAATAACTGCTGTCGTTTTGGCCATGTAAAAGCACAATGTAGGTCCTCACCCCGATGCTACAAATGCTCACAAAAGCACGAGGGAGCAACTTGTACAGCAACAACTTTTACTTGTCTGCACTGTGGTGGTCTGCATGCAGCCAATGACGTCTCCTGTCCGGAGTATTCTAGACAGCGGGAGATTAAATTGGTTATGAGCCAGGAAAGTATCCCTTATTCAGAGGCATCAGCAAGATTCCCTCATGTAAGGCGATCCTTTGCCGATTCAGCTAGGACTTCTTCCTCTGCTTTTGCTAGTATTTCGAGACAAACTGACCGACAGACTAAATCTCCAACAACCACATCCTACAGAAAAACTGTATTCATCCCCCGTCGCCCCATTCCCCCTAGGTCGCCTGGTTATGACCATCAGGCCCATAGAAACCTTATTGAGGAGCCAGTTTCCCAAGCCCCCAATGGGTGTGCATATCCTATCCCTTCTGAAATTCCCGCTATTTCCCCGAATGACAACCTTCTCGACAACTTGACCCTGTTCATGATTGACCTCATTTCGAGGTTCAGTGACTCATTGCCAAACAAAACTTTGGCTAACCTGACCCAGCTAGCAAATTTACTTCCTAAAGATGGCTTACACTGTGATACAGTGGAACGGCCGCAGCATAAGGAATAAAAAACATGAAATCCTCTGGCTAATAAATTCTTATAATATTTGCCGTCCAGGAAACGTGGTTGGTGCCTGGTTCTCGTTTCCGGGTTCCAGGTTATGCATGCTTCCGGGACGACAGATCTGATGGTAGAGCTGGAGCAGCCATTTATGTCTCCAGCCATTGTACATACTCTGTATATACACTTCCTGTACATAGTAGTAATTTTAATATTGTAGCTGTCCGTGTTTTAGATGTTGTTTTTATGTCCGTTTACATCCCCCATCCCAATCCTTCCGTATTTTCCGAACTTTCTTCCGTTTTAACCTCTATTCCTCCCCCCTTGGTTGTGTTGGGCGATTTTAACACCCATCATACATCTTGGGGTTCCCATTCCAATGACACAATTTCCTCTGTCCTGATTGATCTTATTGATCACCATAACCTAGTTATCCTTAATGACGGAACTCCTACTCGTCGGGTTTCTCCTTTGCAGAACCCGCGGAGTGTGGTTGATCTGTCATTATGCTCATCATCCCTTTCTCCTTCATGTTCCTGGACAGTCCTTCCTAACTCTTGTGGTAGCGATCATTTTCCGATTATATTATCAATAACAAACAGACAGACTAGACAAACAGCAACATCCCCTTCTCCCCGGCATAAGTTTAAAACAAATAATGTAGATTGGACTCGCTTTGCTGAAGTCACTGATTCAGAAATCGTCAATATTAATGGGAGTGACACATTATCACTCTATCATCATTTAAAAAATGTTATTTTAATGGCTGCGGATAGGACCATTCCGCGTAAATCTACAGGAGCTAATAGAACTCTTTCTCCTCCATGGTGGGACTCAGAGTGTACAGCAGCCTGCAAGCGTCGCAAAGAAGCAGAGAAATTGTTTTCGAGATCAATGACACTTGAAAACTACTTAAATTACCAAAAAGTAGCAGCTGAAGTGCGACGTTTGCTTTCTGAGAAAAAGAGGAATGGTTGGCGCCAGTTTTGTCTAAGTCTTTCTCCTTTATCCTATCCCTCGGTTGTATGGAAAAATATTAGAAGATTCCGTGGTTCATTGGAAAGCAATTACCAACAGTCTAATGACCCAACTGAGTGGATAGATGCATTTGCACAAAAATTGGCACCTCCGTCAGCTCCATCTTTTGACGAATGTCATTTTTATGTATCTTCCCATTCATCAACCAATGATTTGGATAATCCATTTACTCGGGAGGAGTTTCAATTGGTTTTAAATTCATTAAAGGATACCAGTCCAGGCAGTGATGGAATACCTTACTCCTTTATACGTAACAGTGGTCCTAATACTCAAGAGGTGTGTCTGAACATCCTAAACCGTATTTTCCAATCTGAGATTCCCCCTGAGGAATGGAGGACACAAATAATCATCCCTATTCTCAAACCTGGAAAACTAAGTAATGAACCATCTAGCTACAGACCCATTGCTCTATCGTTAACTTTGACAAAAATTTTAGAGCATCTAATTAAAAACAGGTTAGAATGGTTGATGGAAAGCAAGGGTATTTTATCTAAAACACAGTTCGGTTTTCGAAAAGGCTATAGCACAATGGACAGTCTTGGTAACTTTGTGACTGATGTTCGCATAGCCTTTTCGAAAAAAGAACATGTTGTGGCGATGTTCCTTGACATATCATCCGCTTACGACAATGTTCGTCTTCCGATACTCAGGCAGAAATTGCTTAATCTGAGTGTGTCGCTGAAGATGACGAATTTTATATGTAATCTCCTATCTGGTCGTTCAGTTGTAGTTTCCACTCCAAATTCTACCCTCCCTCCCCGTATAACGTATATCGGTCTTCCCCAAGGATCTCCCCTCAGTCCCCTCCTTTATGGTTTATATACCCATGACCTAGATTTATCCGTATTAAGTTTTTGTGAGATCCTTCAGTTTGTGGATGATTTGACAATTTACATTGCTTTGAATGATATTACCGAATGTGCTAGGCGGCTTAACTCTGCCATTCGATACCTTACAGAGTGGATGGATAGACATGGTCTAAGTATCTCGGTTCCCAAAAGTTCTGTAGTTGTATTTTCTCGGTCCAAAGTTACACCTCATGTCGATATCCAAATTCAACAGCAAGTTTTCCCGGTTAGGGATAGAGTTAAATTTTTAGGTGTCTATCTAGACTCAAGACTGACTGGCGCCTATCAGATAGCTCATGTTTCGCAGAAATGTGAAAAATATATTAATGTTTTGCGGTGTCTCAGTGGTGTATGGTGGGGTTCTCACCCATCTACCCAGAAACTCCTATATAATGCTCTTATCCGCAGTCACATCGATTATGGATCCTTCTTACTGGAACCATGTAATAAAACCTCGTTAAAGGAACTCGATAAAATTCAAGCCAAGTCCTTAAGAATTGTAGTGAGAGCAATGAAGTCAACACCAATCAACGCCCTTCAAGTTGAATGTGTTGATCCTCCACTCCATATTAGACGGCAATATCTTGCAGACAGGTTCCTTTATAAAGCATTTCAAAATTCCTCCAACCCCCTTTTAGGCAAATTACACACCCTAAATCAATTGACCTCTTCATCTAATTATTGGCTAAATAAAGATCCCCCCTGTCTCTTGGTCAGTTACCGTAGGATAACCCAAATTCCTTGCCCAATTTTCCAGTGCAGACTCAATCCCCTCTATTCCATTCCATACCATGCATTAATAACATCTCCAGACATTATCCTTAACCTTCCAATAGACAAAGGTTCCTCAATAGCTAACACTCAATTTAAATAAATTATTGATTCACATTTTAGGGATTAGCTGCTTATTTTTACAGATGCCTCTAAGCTTTCAGCGGATGGTTGTGTTGGAGTAGCTGTCTGGATTCCGAGAGTAAATGTGATCTTGAACTTTAAACTACCACCCACCACCTCGGTTTTCACAGGTGAGGCACTTGGCATCTATGAGGCACTTTCATTTATCGAATCTCATGGCCTAAACAGATCACTTATACTTTCGGACTCCAGAAGCGTATTAGAGGGTATTTCAGCCAATCAGTTCCGCTCTAAGTCCAAGTTCCCATTGATCTTGAAAATAAGACAGTTACTCCTTAAGTGCCGTGTTCAAAATATCCAGGTTACATTGGCATGGATACCTGGTCATAGCGGAATTATTGGCAATGAGAGTGTGGATGCTTATGCTAAAGCCGCCATAACATCTGGTGGACTCAGTCATTACCAACTCTATTGTCATGACTTAATTCCAGTAGCTAAATTTCAGCTTTCTAGCAAATGGAATTCAGAATGGGCCAGCTCAAGTACCACCAAAGGTAAACACTATTTTGATATTCAGGGTAGTGTACCTGTTAGACCCTGGTTTTTAAAATACTTACAATGTAGCAAACCAATATGCTCGACAATTTGTCGTCTTAGACTTGGGCATTGCTGTTCACCAGTTTTTCTTGCCAAAATTCGGATTAGGGATAATTCTCTTTGTGAGTGTGGTTTAGATGAGGGTACCTTAGATCACATCTTCTTTTGCTGTCCTAGAAACCAATCATCCCTATATGACTGTCTTCCCAATTTCATCCCTCTTCCTATCAATTTTAAATCGGTTTTAAGTTATGTAAATACCCCTTTTATCGAGATTTTGTGTACATATATCAGGGCTTCAAATAACGTTATTTTTTCATAACGTTATTGCTTCAAGGGCATAGATAACTTTATGAAAATTAAACCGATACTAGAAATAACGTTATAAATGTATTTAATAACGGTAAATGTTATAACGTTATATAGGATTTATAACGGTAAATATATGTTCTTTGATAACGTTATAGTCCGTCAAGAAAGTCATGACAGGCGGGAAAATTTTCTAAACGTAATCACGCTTTTAAGGTGTATTTTTTCTTTGTATTTTCACAGAGAACGCTTATTACATTTTAAATATGAGTGAGATTTGGTGCACCGTGCACGATCGCATACCTGATACCAGAAAATAACGTTATATTAACCGTTATTATTATAACGTTTTTTTTTGTTATGCCATAACGAAAAAATAACGTTATAATAATAACGGTAAATATAACGTTATTTTACTAGATATCGTTATAAAAATAACGTTATCTGGCTACCATTATGAAAATAACGGTACGTAACGATATTTTTTCTGTTATTCGATAACGTTATGAAGCCCTGGCATATATACGTGATAACAATATTAGATTGTGATGTCTTTAGCTTTACTAACACTTGTTTTTGTTTTAGGTGAATCAACTTGTAAATATATATTATTAAAATTATTATGTAACCATACTCTTGTTGCTTCACCAGACCTACATTAAAATAGAGCAAAGTCTATCCAACACACTCTGACATTGGCAACCCACGAAACTGCCATTAAAGAAGAAGAAGAAGAAGACGAACAAGGTGCTGTTTTGTGTTATTGTTGTATTTGGTAATTAAGACGTTGAGTAGAGCTTCTGTTCCTCCGTTAAATTATTCCTGCATCAATTGCAAAACTGTGTGTGTGTGAGAAATTGACTCGGAGTGTTGTATAGTGAGATATAGACTCGGTGTTTTTTATAGACTTTGTGAAAATATCTAACAAAGAAAACAGGAGACGATGCTTTAAATGCTGCTCTTCACCTGCTGAAGACGGCGTTAAATTGTTCCGTTTTCCTAATCCTGGATCAAGAAACCTGTTTCGGTACGTAAATATGTATGTAATAGTAGGTAAAATAACCCTCGTATTTGAAAAACTAACTCCTTTGTCTTCTGTAAATTTATAGCTATAATGAACTATAAAGTGTATTTGTGGTAGTGCAAACGAAGAGGTACCTTGTCACGGGTATTGAGTTAAGTGTGCATAGTTCCAAAAAGTAGAAAATTTGCTATCAATACAAAAAAGAATTATGGATGTAGGTGAAACAACTACTTTCTTATAAATTTTTGAAATTGCGACTTCCGAAATGCACAAGTTGAGAAAGTTGCACTTAAAGTTTATGATGGTAAAAAACACACTTCTACTTCGAAGTTACAGCACGGTCACATTAACTTGACGCATCGCTGGGATGCAGAATGCATTCCAGCGACGCGTCAGGTTGATGTGAACGTGTTATAATATCTTATTAAAATTTGTTAAGAGACACACTAACAAATATCAGGTAGATGATGCCAATATTTAACATGCCGGCTCCACAATAACATAATCAATGGTCAAACCATGTGTCGAGTTAATTTGACCTTGTTATACATAGTGAGGGGTATGATCATAATCCTTATATTATATGTATATCCGATAAAAACTGTTAATTTCTTGCCGCATCCGCATACTTGGCATTTGCCTAAAACTCCAAATCACTACAAACAGTTGGCTTGATTTAGGGAATCAAACATCACCATCCACACGATTGCGAATGAGTTAGTTTGTTCTAACGCAGCAAGCATGACAGACATTGAAGTTGCTGTATCGGCTATAACATTTGGCTTAAGTTATTTTTCTCCCCTCACAAAGCTCTGCTTTTAGCTAGTAAAAATACTAGCTAAAAGCAGAGCTTTGTGAGGGCTCGCATCGTCACATCTTGACTATTATAACAAATCTACATAATAAATAAAAATTGCTATGTTAAAGCACAAATCAATAGGTGTGATGGTTTTTCTGTAAAGTGTACCACAAAATGTTCAGGTTGTGGGATATACTAGGGCTTGGTCCGCACACCCTGATATAATAAAATATATAAGAAGATGATTATAAAAAAAACACTTTTTTTCTTTATGATTACTATAATTGCTCGGATCCCAAATACATGGCTCTCTCTTGTATGAACTTGTAACATTCCAGGAAGTTTAACACATATACATTCCATTTGACTTGTTCTATAATATAGAACTAGCAATTTTCAAAGGTCACTGGTGAACATTTATAAAGAAAAAAGCTGTCATGTTTACTCATACAGATCACTGCATTAAATTAAAGTTACAATGGTTGACATAGCCGTATTACTTTTCCACCATATTTGTTTGCTAACCTAAATATATCAAATTATTTTTTAATAGTTGTACAACAAGTTACTTACTTGTTACTCTATTTAGACAGCCTTAATCCTTCAGGCCCCGCGCGAGCACCGGTGATCGCGACAATAGAATACAATAGCAATTCCTGGAAATTCCGACTGAAGTATTAATTTAAATTTACAATTATCACTACTTATATTGCTGACTTAATACTAATATACTGCTGTTGTACAGCAAGAGTGAACTTAGGGCTGACTAACTTGTAGTTGCATTATATCCATAATGCTCTTAAACTACCAGTTTGGGCACAAGTTAGTCAGCCCTAAGTTCACTATCCGGATGGATATAATGCTATTGTATGGCCGTCTTATACATCTTGTGGAGTACATGTGTACCATTAAACTTACGATATAGATCCTAAAATGCTACTTGGGAAAGAACCCAATATAACATAAACCCATTTTGGCACTTTTTTTCACCAGCATCCACAAAAACTCATGTAACTCGATTACTTAAATATGTCGCAACAGGATGGGTACCTTTTCGTTTGCACTGCCACATTTTAACTTTAGAAGTAATGAGAAAGTGTATCCTTAGGGCTTAGAAATAAAATAATTCTTCGGTTGGACTGAAGGAAATGGGGCACTGTGGAAAAAAGACAGAAAAATTTATCGTCAAAATGTTAACCTCTTATAATACCCTTTTTTAATATACCAATCGATAGGGGGTGCTAAGGGGAGCAAAAAAGCTCATAAACTTTTCTCAAAAATCAACCCCTGTTTTGTTTATTATAATAATTTATGTATTTTTTATTTTCAGTTGTGAGTCATGGGCAAGATTTGTATTTCCAGATGGAAATAATACATTGGAAGTCCAACAAAAACTGCACTCTGAGCATAGGATGTTATGTGAGAGACACTTCAAAGAGACAGACTTCATTGATCTTAGTAAAAAGCTCATATCAAGGACAGCTATCCCATGTGACGTAAGTGACATAATATTTTATTTCATCTGTTTTATACATCATTCAAAACTACTGGTATGTGGTGGCTTTCAAAACTAATGCCACCATTTTATAAAGTGTCATGTACATGTGATACAATTAATTAAACAATTTATTTTGTAAATTACAAATATCTACACAGTAAATAGAAAGTCAATTATTTAATATATTGTATCCTTCAATTAAGCCTTGTAATAACAATAACGTAGCACCTCCAACCTGGATATTGCAGACACAATATATTTTCAAATTGTTATGTGGCAGCCGGCTGCCGCTTGGGGATTGATGGGTTACATCTTCTTAGCCAATTCATGTTTTTTTTTCTATTTGTGTATCTTGTCATTTTGTCTGTCTACTTATCCATTGAAAATAAGTGTCGGTCACACACTATTAATTTATGTTTTTTTTAAGTATTTAATTTGTCTCTTGCAGTCTAAATATGAGTTGCCTGTGTGTCAACCTGGACCTTCTCAAACTCGAGAACCCCTTGGAGAGAAGAGCTTCAATCTTATTGAAGTGCCTCAGGTTCAGCCCACAGAATATACTACTACAAAACCAACAGAAAGGGAGATAGATTTATCTAAAAAATGCAGCAAATATATGGGAAAAATATGTCTGCTGCAAAATCGTCTGAAGAAAATGAAATTAAAAATAAATATTTTAAAAGAAATTGAGGCAGACAATTCAGTAAAAAAATTGTCAAAAAAAATAAGTCCAGCATTTGCAATACTTTTACAAGGACAAATAAAAAACTCTAAATGCCATCTAAAAGGGAGAAGGTGGTCAAAAGAAGAGAAGATTATAGCCTTACGACTATTTAAAAGATCCCCAACATGCTACCGCCTGCTCAGGAGGCTATTTACCTTGCCTGCACCAAGCACATTGAAAAATCTTTTAAATAAAATCCCTTTTGGTGTAGGACATAATGAACAGGTGTTCAAAATCCTGAAAGAGTTTGTTAAAACTCAAAAGAATAGTGATAATGAATATGTATTAATGTTTGATGAAATGTCAATAAAAAAACATTTAAATTATGACTGCAAAGCGGACTCGATAGAGGGTTTTCAAGATCATGGTGTGCAGGGGAGGTCAGGGCTAATTGCTAGCTATGCCCTGGTTTTTATGATAGCAGAAATAAGAAAAAAGATTAAGCAGCCTCTAGCCCATTATTTTTCTAGTGGTTTTGTTACAGCAGATAGATTAGCTGTTATAATTAAAGAGGTAACTAAAGTTTATATTATTGTATGGTATTATTAATTATAATGTATTGATTATAATTTATCACACTTACTTTCAATAACTATAATTATTAATTACTAGAGATCGCCCAATGGTCGAAATTTGGCTTGTCACTCAAAAATCTGGCATTTTTCCTAGTGTGTGTGTTGTAGTGTGTGTAATGTTTTATTTGTTAAAAAAATGTATGATAAAAGCATAATTTCAAAATAATATTAGCTGGATGCACTCCTTCACCATATAAACTATAACCGTGCAAAATTTCATTCACCTACCCATTTTTCGTCAAAGGGATACAAAGATTTTCTCTCGCGTATTAATA
The DNA here is from genome assembly GCA_905333045.1 of Lysandra bellargus. Lineage (NCBI taxonomy): Eukaryota > Metazoa > Arthropoda > Insecta > Lepidoptera > Lycaenidae > Lysandra > Lysandra bellargus. Next base: position 6,284,677 of record HG995350.1, on the reverse strand, counting down.
TATATACTTATTACATTATTATGTTATGTATTGCCTAATATTGAATTTATATTATTTCAGGTACTACATCAGTGTCATGAAGCCGGTGTAAATATTTCAGCTACAGTATGTGACATGGATGGTGTCAACAGGAGAGCACTTTCAATCTTGGGGGCATCTATGGAACATCCTTATATAACTTTACAAAATAAAGAAATTGTGTCAATTTATGACACACCACATTTGCTCAAATGCTTCAGAAATATGTTTATAAAATATGATATTGAATGCAGTACAGACATAAACTCCAGCCTACAGACAGGAAGAGGTAAGTTAGGGCATTATTCTACACATCAATATTGCGTAGTTTTAATTTTAAAAATTTAAATTCAATATGGTTTTAAGGAAGCTAATATTTTCACATAATTTTTTATACTAGAGATCGCCCAATGGTCGAAATTCGACTCAGATATAAATTATAAGTTTCCAACGCTTTTCTATTGATATTCTATTGTCAAAAAATTTACTTTATTATTTTTTAGACATAATTCCTGCGACAGTCTCAGATTAATAAAGTCAAATGATGACAGACTGGCCGTGCAGTAATAATTGTCTAACAGTATTTAAGACATAAAGGTAATATACATATAGGTATATTAACTTTATGATTTAAGATTTAATAAAAAAAACTAAATCTATTTTCAGTTTGACAACAACCTTCAACTATAAATCTAGACAATTCGTATGTAAAGGCTTGTCCCTATAGTGTACGTTGTAGTGTGATGTTATGAAATGAAAAAATGTATGTTAAAAGCATAAATTCAAAATAATATTAGCTCGATGCACTCCTTCACCATATAAACTATAACTGTGCGAAATGTCATGCACCTATGTTTCCCCATTTTTCATAAAAAAGGGTTACAAAGTTTTTCACTACGTATTAATAATATGATTTTCTTGTTTTGCTAATAATTTCTTATTTACAGGGATTGCTAAATGGGAGCACATAAAACAATTTTATGAAATGGACTCTAAGAACCCAAATTTTGTTTTTGCACCCTGCCTTAGAAAAGACCATTTGGACCCCAATACGAAGCAAAAAATGAAAGTAAATTTAGCTGCTCAAGTGTTGAGCCATTCAGTTGCAGCTGGATTGTACTCTAAAATATCTGATGGTATGTATGTATAATTAAATCATAAATGTACTAGAGATCGCCCAATGGTCGAAATTCGACCTTACTCTCAACGACATTACGACTACTACCTTACCTTTTTGATAAAGTCAATATTTGTCAGGCTTGTCACTCAAAAATCTGTCATCTTTCCTAGTGTGTATGTTGTAATGTGTTTAACGTTTTAATTGTTAAAAAAATGTATGATAAAAGCATAATTTTAAAATAATATTGGCTCGATGCACTCCTTCTCCATATAAACTGTAACTGTGTGAAATTTCATGCACCTATGTTTACCCATTTTTCGTAAAAAGGGTTACAAAGTTTTTCTCTCACGTATTAATATATAGATAACTCGATACAATCATTATATAAATAATATCAACAACTTTTACTTTAATGATTTCTTAAGTTTTCGCGAGTATCACTCATGATATTATAAGGTTTAACAATTACGGATTTTGTCGCGGACTTTTACTTTATCAAATAATACACTACCTACTATTTTAAAAATGTATTTAAATAAAGATAAGGTTCTATTTCCGTTCTAATACATTCATTTTCATTTACAGGAAGCCTTACAGCTGCAGCCACAACAACAGCAAATGTTGTTGCCAATATGGACAAAATATTTGACTGTTTAAACAGTGAAACATCGGATTTAAGAAGAGGAAAATGTCATGCCACAAACTTAACAGCAACCAGCCCCCATTTAATTTTCTTTCAAAAAATGAAAATTTTTTTTTCTACACTAAAATTTATAGGCAGTCCACGTAAACCTCCATCGCTAGAGGGCTGGATATGGACTCTAAATGCTGTAGAAAGGGTATGGAGAAATTTAAGTAAAAAATATAATGTGAAAGGCCTAGCTACAAGAAGACTCCAACAAGATGCCCTAGAAAATCTTTTTGGGTGTATTCGTGGGAACTGTGGTTCAAACACAAACCCTACATGCGGACAATTTGTAGCTGGGCTCAAAGCTGCCATAATTAGTAATTTATCACATATGGGAACTACTGGAAACTGCGAAACTGACAACAATGTTATAATTAATAATTTTGATAGCTTCCTGTCAGTTTCGCAGTCTGCGCAGGAAAAAAAAGACGACTCAGTTGTTACTGCTTCATCAACTTCAACGTCATATGCTCTGTATTTTGAAGTTGATGAAGCAATAAACACAAACAATCCTGAAATACAGGCATGTGCATATGTGGCGGGATTTATATTAAAGAAACTACCATTGAAGGATTGTGAAATATGTAGAAAAATATTTTTAGTGATAACATAGATATAACACACAATTTTGTCGCAAACAGGGAATATGGAACGGATTCTCAAGCTTTAAATTATGCCCATAAAGATTTTATTTTCTGTGTAGAGTTATGTGCATCAGTTATTAATAATTTTTAAAAGATAATGCCTTTGTTAAAATGATAAAGATAAAAATTTTAGATCGCATAAATAGTATTGTCAATTTTGATTTTATTCAACCATGCAATTTACACAAAGATAACAATTTGGAAACAATTATTAACTGTGTGTTTTTTATATGCATAAAGAGATTCTGTGTTTTAAAAAACCGTTCTTTTGCTGAAGAAGCTTCGACTTCTTCTTTAAAACGTAAAATGAAAATTATTTTACACCAGTAATTGCATACAAAATACCAAGTAAGCATTCTCCACAGAAAATATAATAATATGTTATATTTTGCTAAGTATAGCATTTTAAATTTAATGTTGAGTGAAATGTATGGTTGAACAAAATGTAAGAAAAACTGATTCACAAAGTTCTACACATTATAATTTTTATTCCATACTTCCATACTTAATATTATAAATGCGAAAGTGTGTCTGTCTGTCTTCACGCTAAAACCGCTAAACCGATTTTGCTGAAATTTGGCATGGAGATACTTTGAGTCCCGGGAAAGGACATAGGATACTTTTTATCCCGGAAAAATGTATAGTTCCTTCGCGATAAACTATTTTGGCGCAACGGAGTTGCGGGCGTCATCTAGTATGTAATATTTGTATAAATAAATACACTTTTCAAAGTATTCAAATTTTGCAAAGTATTGCCTGATTCTATTAAATATATCTGTAAGTAGCAGTAATATTTTATTTTATGAGAGTCTGTTCCTTCAAGTAATATATTTTATAAATGGAGAATGTAAGACGTGAACTTTCAATAAAACCAAAATGTTATTAATATACCTATTTGTTTTATTTCATATTATGTAAACTTTTAGTTGTAAGAAAAGCTAAATAGGTAAACGACAGTCCGAATAATAGGTTTACCTATTTAGTTTTTCTTACAACTAAAAAAATACCCTTTAAGAACTCCCATTTAAAACTATAGAATTTAAATTTACCGCACTAATAATTTGAAATTTCCCGCGCTCATTTTTTTCCGATTAGTACGGTACGGGCTGCATATAGATGGCGGTAGTAAAAACTGATTGTCAGGGCTTCATAACGTTATCGAATAACAGAAAAAATATCGTTACGTACCGTTATTTTCATAATGGTAGCCAGATAACGTTATTTTTTTAACGATATTTAGTAAAATAATGTTATATTTACCGTTATTATTATAACGATATTTTTTCGATAAGTATAAACGAAAAAATATCGTTATGATAATAACGGTAAATATAACGTTATTTTCTGGTATCAGGTATGCGATCGTGCACGGTACACTAAATCTCACTCGCAGCCCACTTTTTTTGCGAGATTTGTGTGAAAATACAAAGAAAAAATACACCTTATGAGCGTGATTACGTTTAGAAAATTTTCCCGCTTGTCATGACTTTCTTGACGGACTATAACGTTATCAAAGAACATATATTTACCGTTATAAATCCTATATAACGTTATAACATTAACCGCTATTAATATCAATTTTTAACGTTATTTTTAATATCGGTTAAATTTTCATAACGTTATCTATGCCCTTGAAGCAGTAACATTATGAAAAAATAACGTTATTTGAAGCCCTGCCGCGTAAGCGAGTTTGACAGCTGTCAAACTCGTATGCAGCTACTTCACTTCGTGTGAATTTGACAGTTTTGACGGTTCGCAGCAAACCGTCAAATTTGACACGTGGGCTTAGTGCTGCCAATTTAACAAATATCTGCCATTTTGCCTTATAAATTATAATATAAGGAAAAATATTTATTGTATTAAATTTAACGCAAAACTCTTACGGCTCCAGTCTTTACTTTTAAAATAATTGGGGTTTTAGAATAGAATAGATTTTTTTTATTTGTACAAAAACTAAACTACAGAAGAAACACGCTAAAAGAATCCGTACAAAATATAGGCGGTCTTACCGCTAAATTTATTTATTTATTTATTTATTTATTTTACACTCTATGTACAATGTACAATGGCGGACTTAATGCCATAGGGCATTTTCTACCAGTCAACCATTGGGTGGTAGCAGAGACAAAACTAAAAGGAAAAAACACAGGTGCTTTCTGTTTAGAGAAAAATACACATTCAAGAAATAAATAATGGAATTTAAACAATAAATACTGATAAAGATACTAATATAGTATACATATCAAGTTACACATATATTTACATAATAATACTACTATAGCGATTGATATAATACATAACTTATACATATTATAATATGTAACCTATACAATATATACACATTATACATAATATATACATAAGTTTATACATACATCCATATAAAACACTGAGTAACGTATACTGTATTAAACGTCTTATGATTCTGCCAATTTATTTAGATAGAGCAGTCGGACTCTACGTTTAAACGTTTCTCTGGTTGGGCTTAACCTGATTTCCGGAGGTAGGGCGTTCCACAGTAAAATAGCCTGGACGTGGAAGGAAGAATGGACTAGACTGGAGCGATGAGATGGGCAACCGAGTCGAGCATTATATGAGGAGCGGAGGGTTCTTTCGTTATTATCGCAAAGGTATTGAAAATGTGACTTTAGGTAAGCAGGAGAATTAGGGGAGTTCAGGAGTGTATAGAGCATGCACAGGGCTCGCACTGAACGACGTTGTCGTACAGGCAACCAGTGCAGCTCAGTACGATAGGAAGATACGTGGTCATATTTCCGGAGATTGTATATAAACCTAATACAGTTGTTAATGAGTCGGTCATATTTGTCAAGCTTGTCAGCATTGAGGTCCAAATAGCACACATCACCATAATCTATAATGGGAAATATAAGAGACTGGACCAGCTGTGTTTTAATGTGTGTCGGTAAAAAGTTTTTGTGGCGGTAAAGCAAACGCAAAATTCCTGTGACTCTCTGAAAAACTGAAGCTGTCTGTGTTTGCCAATCGAGAGTGGAGTCTATGTGTAAACCGAGATCTTTTACACTCGAGCTGAAATTAATTACTGAGCCGTCAAAGACTACTGGTGGAAGAGATACTATATTTAGCCTACATATATTGCGAGGGCTACCCAGTAAGATAGCTTGACACTTATTAGGGTTAACTGATAGGCCAAAGTTTTTACACCAGTCCCTAATGGCATCAAGATCCTTGTTAATTTCGTCGATAGCCCTCGTCAAATTATCAACGCTTGCTTGACAATAAAGTTTAAAATCATCTGCATACAAATGATACGCGCAGCGAAGTCTGAGAGTAACACAATTAATAAATAGTGAGAAGAACAGAGGAGAGAGAATACCGCCTTGGGGGACGCCAGTGTCGAGATCACACCAGGATGACGCAGACTGATCCATGCGTACCGACTGTTGGCGCCCTCGAAGATATGACGAGATCCATTTCAGAACCTCGGTTGAGAGTGGAAGGCAAGAGAGAATAGCTAAGAAGATTCCATGATCTACATTATTAAAAGCATTGGAGAAATCTATTAAAACCATAACAGTAATTTCGGAGTTTTCTATGGCCACTCTTACATCACGAGTAACCTTTAAAAGTGCAGAAGTCGTACTGTGTCCAGGCCTGAATCCCGATTGCAGTGGAGATAAAATGTCGTTCAGGTTAACAAACCTGGAGAGTTGTTTAAAAGCACAGGCTTCGAGGATCTTAGATAGATAAGGGAGGATGGATATAGGACGGTAATGAGAAGGATTAGTGGGATTAGGAATTTTTGGTAAGGGACGAACATAAGCTTTGCGCCATTGAGATGGGAATTCGGAAGCCATTAGGGAGTAATTTACAATGTGGGTTATAACGGGCAAAATCTCTTCTTTAATGTGAGTGACCATTTGTCGGCTTATCTCGTCACAACCTATAGCCTTTGAAGTTAGTGACATAATGGTCTTATTGATCTCGTCTGTATTAACTGGAGAAAATCGGAAGGGAGATATGTTACGTCGAGGTAAACTATCTAAAAAGCGAATAGTCCGTGATTGGGTTTCAACATCAAGCTTGTGAGTTGTGGAAAAGTGTTTGTTAATATCTTCCAAACTAATTGTCAAAGGTGGATCCACTTGATGTGACTTGCCTATGCCAGAGGATTTTAGGAATTTCCAAATATTTGGAGTTGAAGATGACAAATTTTGAAGAATGTGGCGGCGTTTAGCATTGCGTATCATTTGGTTGCAGCGATTTCTAGCTATTTTGAAGTCCATCCAGTTAGATTCCATTCGGTTTCTCTTAAATTTACGGAAAGCACGGTCCCTACGCTTCATCGCATTACGGATATCATCCGTCAACCATGGAGCAGGTGGATGCTTCAACTTAATTTTTTTAACAGGTGCGTGTTTATTATAAAGTTCCGTAACATTTTCGTTGAATATAAGGATATTTACCTTACCTTTTCATCCACAGTAACGGCATCAAATATTGGACCCCAATCGATGTTTTCCGCGTCGGAACATAATTTATTAAAGTCCACTCGCGCAAAGCAACGTCTGTGTACGAACCGAGGAGGTGGTCTGGGAGGCTTTAACATGTACGAGAGAAAGATCAAGTCGTGATGGGAAAAACCTGGAGCAGGGAGTTGACCGTGGCTATGAGCGAGGGATGGATCGGAGACGAGCATTAAATCAAGCCAAGTGTCAGCACTATCAAAGTTGTGATGAGTAGGCTGTAGAGGTAGGAGATGGAGACTGGAAGATCTAATTAGGTTATTAAGCTTAGCCGACCGGGGTGAGGAGTTGTTGGAGAGGTCAGTGTTAAAATCACCCATTATGATGTGGTGCGCATATTCGGAACTCAATGAATCTATGACCGACTCGATATCAGAGAAGTAGTCGACGGTTGGTGGGCAGTAAACAACTCCGAGGGCCAATTTAGTCCCTCTAACTACGACCTCGAGAAACATGTATTCGGCCTTGCTTGTTGTTTGTTGAGCAGTAGAGGACGCAATAATTTTGTACATTAAATCTCGACGGAGATAGATTGCCACCCCACCACCACGTCTATCATTGCGGTCATTACGGATCAAAACAAAACCAGGTAACGAAAAGGAGGTGGACAGAAGGTGAGGTTTAAGCCAGCTCTCGGAAATCAGTATAGCATGAGTGTTATTTCCAGAAAACGTTTCAAGTATGTCGCTGTAGTGACTTGGTATGCTTTGCGCGTTTATGTGACATACGTTTAGGAGTCCATTGTTTTGTATATTGAACTTTTGTTCTAATGTTTCACCTAAAGTTTTACCTACAGAATCAAAACTATCGTCCGTAAGTGAACCCAAGGAATCGTTGGCAGAATAAAAAGAATCACAATCTGATATCATAGACATATTTAAATAGGTAAGTATATTATTATTTTATATTATTTAATATTTATAAAATATAATAAGTACTATATTTTATTATCTTTAAAAGTGGTAATTGTTATATTATTTTATAAAATAAATTCCGCAATTGAAATAAAAAACTAAATTGTTTTTTTTTTTTACATAATTTTTTGCTCTCTAATGCATGCGCTCTTTGTCTCCACATACGAATTTGTGATTTTTTACTTGGACATTTCTCGAAATTTGTTTTTAGTTATTAGTATAAGCTGTGCTTTTGATTATTCTTCTTGAATAGTTAATTAATATTTTCGACCCAGCTCTAACGCAACCAAAATTTTAATGAGAGGTTTTCTTACTTTTTATCTCCACCAGACGGCGCGACGATAGACACTTCTAGATCTTCTAGGTTCCCCACCGATCTGAAATTATCTGCAGGTTGGCATCACGGATACATATTGGTAGTGTTTCTAAAAAATATCAGTGTACTGTCAAGTGTGGTATAAATCAAAATATCTTAAGTCTAAGCGATCATTGGCCTAAGCGATAAGGCCTAAGCGGCAGTATACTGGTAATGGTAATGAAAAGCTTGTCAAACTGAAAACTGATAAGTGACAACAGTTTTGGCGGCCATGTTACTTGCAAACTTCTTCTACTTTTTATTGTTGGTGTGGTTTTTATTATTTTTTCCCAAATTGTGTTATAAGGTATTTGATGTTCACTATTGGTAAAATATTAGCCATGAAGTACTCGGTCCCGTTATCTTGCACAAGTGTAGCTAAGATGTGGTTCTGCAGCCACACATGGTTCCACAGTTTCTTTTGTTTCTGCAGAAAATTAATTTCATGGGACCGGGGGATCTTTTTCTCAAAATATCATCTACAAGGTTAGTCCAAGCTATTTTTTTCAAAGTTAATAAAAAAATTTGATGAAACTTGCAGTACTCCCTAAGAACATACATACATACATACATACATACATACATACATACATACATACATACATACATACATACATACATACATACATACATACATACATACATACATACATACATACATACATACATACATACATACATACATACATACATACATACATACATACATACATACATACATACATACATACATACATACATACATACATACATACATACATACATACATACATACATACATACATACATACATACATACATACATACATACATACATACATACATACATACATACATACATACATACATACATACATACATACATACATACATACATACATACATACATACATACATACATACATACATACATACATACATACATACATACATACATACATACATACATACATACATACATACATACATACATACATACATACATACATACATACATACATACATACATACATACATACATACATACATACATACATACATACATACATACATACATACATACATACATACATACATACATACATACATACATACATACATACATACATACATACATACATACATACATACATACATACATACATACATACATACATACATACATACATACATACATACATACATACATACATACATACATACATACATACATACATACATACATACATACATACATACATACATACATACATACATACATACATACATACATACATACATACATACATACATACATACATACATACATACATACATACATACATACATACATACATACATACATACATACATACATACATACATACATACATACATACATACATACATACATACATACATACATACATACATACATACATACATACATACATACATACATACATACATACATACATACATACATACATACATACATACATACATACATACATACATACATACATACATACATACATACATACATACATACATACATACATACATACATACATACATACATACATACATACATACATACATACATACATACATACATACATACATACATACATACATACATACATACATACATACATACATACATACATACATACATACATACATACATACATACATACATACATACATACATACATACATACATACATACATACATACATACATACATACATACATACATACATACATACATACATACATACATACATACATACATACATACATACATACATACATACATACATACATACATACATACATACATACATACATACATACATACATACATACATACATACATACATACATACATACATACATACATACATACATACATACATACATACATACATACATACATACATACATACATACATACATACATACATACATACATACATACATACATACATACATACATACATACATACATACATACATACATACATACATACATACATACATACATACATACATACATACATACATACATACATACATACATACATACATACATACATACATACATACATACATACATACATACATACATACATACATACATACATACATACATACATACATACATACATACATACATACATACATACATACATACATACATACATACATACATACATACATACATACATACATACATACATACATACATACATACATACATACATACATACATACATACATACATACATACATACATACATACATACATACATACATACATACATACATACATACATACATACATACATACATACATACATACATACATACATACATACATACATACATACATACATACATACATACATACATACATACATACATACATACATACATACATACATACATACATACATACATACATACATACATACATACATACATACATACATACATACATACATACATACATACATACATACATACATACATACATACATACATACATACATACATACATACATACATACATACATACATACATACATACATACATACATACATACATACATACATACATACATACATACATACATACATACATACATACATACATACATACATACATACATACATACATACATACATACATACATACATACATACATACATACATACATACATACATACATACATACATACATACATACATACATACATACATACATACATACATACATACATACATACATACATACATACATACATACATACATACATACATACATACATACATACATACATACATACATACATACATACATACATACATACATACATACATACATACATACATACATACATACATACATACATACATACATACATACATACATACATACATACATACATACATACATACATACATACATACATACATACATACATACATACATACATACATACATACATACATACATACATACATACATACATACATACATACATACATACATACATACATACATACATACATACATACATACATACATACATACATACATACATACATACATACATACATACATACATACATACATACATACATACATACATACATACATACATACATACATACATACATACATACATACATACATACATACATACATACATACATACATACATACATACATACATACATACATACATACATACATACATACATACATACATACATACATACATACATACATACATACATACATACATACATACATACATACATACATACATACATACATACATACATACATACATACATACATACATACATACATACATACATACATACATACATACATACATACATACATACATACATACATACATACATACATACATACATACATACATACATACATACATACATACATACATACATACATACATACATACATACATACATACATACATACATACATACATACATACATACATACATACATACATACATACATACATACATACATACATACATACATACATACATACATACATACATACATACATACATACATACATACATACATACATACATACATACATACATACATACATACATACATACATACATACATACATACATACATACATACATACATACATACATACATACATACATACATACATACATACATACATACATACATACATACATACATACATACATACATACATACATACATACATACATACATACATACATACATACATACATACATACATACATACATACATACATACATACATACATACATACATACATACATACATACATACATACATACATACATACATACATACATACATACATACATACATACATACATACATACATACATACATACATACATACATACATACATACATACATACATACATACATACATACATACATACATACATACATACATACATACATACATACATACATACATACATACATACATACATACATACATACATACATACATACATACATACATACATACATACATACATACATACATACATACATACATACATACATACATACATACATACATACATACATACATACATACATACATACATACATACATACATACATACATACATACATACATACATACATACATACATACATACATACATACATACATACATACATACATACATACATACATACATACATACATACATACATACATACATACATACATACATACATACATACATACATACATACATACATACATACATACATACATACATACATACATACATACATACATACATACATACATACATACATACATACATACATACATACATACATACATACATACATACATACATACATACATACATACATACATACATACATACATACATACATACATACATACATACATACATACATACATACATACATACATACATACATACATACATACATACATACATACATACATACATACATACATACATACATACATACATACATACATACATACATACATACATACATACATACATACATACATACATACATACATACATACATACATACATACATACATACATACATACATACATACATACATACATACATACATACATACATACATACATACATACATACATACATACATACATACATACATACATACATACATACATACATACATACATACATACATACATACATACATACATACATACATACATACATACATACATACATACATACATACATACATACATACATACATACATACATACATACATACATACATACATACATACATACATACATACATACATACATACATACATACATACATACATACATACATACATACATACATACATACATACATACATACATACATACATACATACATACATACATACATACATACATACATACATACATACATACATACATACATACATACATACATACATACATACATACATACATACATACATACATACATACATACATACATACATACATACATACATACATACATACATACATACATACATACATACATACATACATACATACATACATACATACATACATACATACATACATACATACATACATACATACATACATACATACATACATACATACATACATACATACATACATACATACATACATACATACATACATACATACATACATACATACATACATACATACATACATACATACATACATACATACATACATACATACATACATACATACATACATACATACATACATACATACATACATACATACATACATACATACATACATACATACATACATACATACATACATACATACATACATACATACATACATACATACATACATACATACATACATACATACATACATACATACATACATACATACATACATACATACATACATACATACATACATACATACATACATACATACATACATACATACATACATACATACATACATACATACATACATACATACATACATACATACATACATACATACATACATACATACATACATACATACATACATACATACATACATACATACATACATACATACATACATACATACATACATACATACATACATACATACATACATACATACATACATACATACATACATACATACATACATACATACATACATACATACATACATACATACATACATACATACATACATACATACATACATACATACATACATACATACATACATACATACATACATACATACATACATACATACATACATACATACATACATACATACATACATACATACATACATACATACATACATACATACATACATACATACATACATACATACATACATACATACATACATACATACATACATACATACATACATACATACATACATACATACATACATACATACATACATACATACATACATACATACATACATACATACATACATACATACATACATACATACATACATACATACATACATACATACATACATACATACATACATACATACATACATACATACATACATACATACATACATACATACATACATACATACATACATACATACATACATACATACATACATACATACATACATACATACATACATACATACATACATACATACATACATACATACATACATACATACATACATACATACATACATACATACATACATACATACATACATACATACATACATACATACATACATACATACATACATACATACATACATACATACATACATACATACATACATACATACATACATACATACATACATACATACATACATACATACATACATACATACATACATACATACATACATACATACATACATACATACATACATACATACATACATACATACATACATACATACAACATACATACATACATACATACATACATACATACATACATACATACATACATACATACATACATACATACATACATACATACATACATACATACATACATACATACATACATACATACATACATACATACATACATACATACATACATACATACATACATACATACATACATACATACATACATACATACATACATACATACATACATACATACATACATACATACATACATACATACATACATACATACATACATACATACATACATACATACATACATACATACATACATACATACATACATACATACATACATACATACATACATACATACATACATACATACATACATACATACATACATACATACATACATACATACATACATACATACATACATACATACATACATACATACATACATACATACATACATACATACATACATACATACATACATACATACATACATACATACATACATACATACATACATACATACATACATACATACATACATACATACATACATACATACATACATACATACATACATACATACATACATACATACATACATACATACATACATACATACATACATACATACATACATACATACATACATACATACATACATACATACATACATACATACATACATACATACATACATACATACATACATACATACATACATACATACATACATACATACATACATACATACATACATACATACATACATACATACATACATACATACATACATACATACATACATACATACATACATACATACATACATACATACATACATACATACATACATACATACATACATACATACATACATACATACATACATACATACATACATACATACATACATACATACATACATACATACATACATACTACATACATACATACATACATACATACATACATACATACATACATACATACATACATACATACATACATACATACATACATACATACATACATACATACATACATACATACATACATACATACATACATACATACATACATACATACATACATACATACATACATACATACATACATACATACATACATACATACATACATACATACATACATACATACATACATACATACATACATACATACATACATACATACATACATACATACATACATACATACATACATACATACATACATACATACATACATACATACATACATACATACATACATACATACATACATACATACATACATACATACATAAACATACATACATACATACATACATACATACATACATACATACATACATACATACATACATACATACATACATACATACATACATACATACATACATACATACATACATACATACATACATACATACATACATACATACATACATACATACATACATACATACATACATACATACATACATACATACATACATACATACATACATACATACATACATACATACATACATACATACATACATACATACATACATACATACATACATACATACATACATACATACATACATACATACATACATACATACATACATACATACATACATACATACATACATACATACATACATACATACATACATACATACATACATACATACATACATACATACATACATACATACATACAACATACATACATACATACATACATACATACATACATACATACATACATACATACATACATACATACATACATACATACATACATACATACATACATACATACATACATACATACATACATACATACATACATACATACATACATACATACATACATACATACATACATACATACATACATACATACATACATACATACATACATACATACATACATACATACATACATACATACATACATACATACATACATACATACATACATACATACATACATACATACATACATACATACATACATACATACATACATACATACATACATACATACATACATACATACATACATACATACATACATACATACATACATACATACATACATACATACATACATACATACATACATACATTACATACATACATACATACATACATACATACATACATACATACATACATACATACATACATACATACATACATACATACATACATACATACATACATACAT